>NC_069404.1:37401867-37544367 GCF_026875155.1 Cherax quadricarinatus
TCCCAAATCATTGCTCCGTCAATAAAATTTTTGGTCCTGGGCTCCAATCTTGTCCCTAAGATGTTCAGGGAGAATCGCTGCTACAAGCTCTCTGGATGCAATACACGAGGACAGAAAAGCAGGTAACGCAATCTGTGATGACTTGCGGACACCAATGCCTCCTAGTCTGACTGGAAGTGTAGCTTGGTTCCACTGCCCGTGTGTGTGTGTCATGCCTAATAGGTAAAACTGGTCAATTAACAAGAACTCGTTTAAAATTAAGTCCTTTCTAAAAATTTGTCTTATACGTTTAAAGATATATTTTTTTTCATTAATGTTAAAGTAAAAAATTTTCATTTTGCTTCAAAAGAATCTTAGAAAACTTACCTAACCTTATTATAACAAGAAGAATTTATTTTAGCCTAACCCAACTATATATATTTTAGATTTGTTTACAATAATTTAATACGAAACAAATAGTGAAATATATTTTTTTCGTTAGGTTCAGAATGATTTTGGCGAAATTATTGCATACACAAATTTTCGCTTGTCGTATATGGCAAGTTGAGCGTTGCTATTTAAGCCAAGATCGCAAGTTCTGCCTATTCGGCACGATATATATATATTATATATATATATATATATATATATATATATAATAATATATTATATATATATATATATATATATATATTATATATATATATATATATATATATATATTTAATATCAAGTCCTTTCTAAAATTTTCTCTTATACGTTTAAAGATATATTTTTTTTCATTAACGTTAATGTAAAAATTTATAATTTCGCACCAGAAGAATCTTAGAAAATTTACCTAACCTTATTATAACAAGAACAATTTATTTTAGCCTAACCCAACTAAATACATTTTAGATACGTTTACATTAATTTAATACTAAGCGAACACAGTGAATTAGATTTTTTCGCTAGGTTCAGAATGATTTTTGTGAAATTATTGCACAAACAAATTTTCGCTCGTCTTATATGGCAAGATGATCGTTGCTATTTAAGCCAAGGCTAAAACTCTCTCTTCACACGGCGAGGGTCTGGGTTCGATTCCCAGCCGGGTTAGAAACATTAAGAGTGTTTCTTTACACCTGTTGTCTATGTTCAACCATCAGTAAATGGGTACCTGGGTGTTAGTCGACTGGTGTGGGTCGCATCCTGGGACACTGACCTAATTTGCCCGAAATGCTCAGCATAACAAGCGGCTTTCTATATAGTAGTATGTCATTGATGTCAGCTAGGCCTATATACAATGTACATGTACTTGTAGTAATTAAAGAGTTACTATTATTATTATTATTATTATTATTATTATTATTATTATTATTAAGACGAGCGTTGCTATTTAAGTCACAATCGCAAGTTTTACCTATTCGGTCATTCATATATATATATATTACATAGAGCCAGCCAGCTTTCCATGTTGCACTAATGAATTTCTGCGTGGTGGTATATTTATTAGTTGGTGATCGCCCACGACAGAGAGAGAATTTCTTGCTTCAGTGACTGGTGATGAAAGTGTCGACTCAGGGCAGTACAAAGCACAAATTCGTACACTTGGTCCCAATTAAAAATGAATACTGCTATTGCTATTCAAAATACTAGTGCTTGGAAGGTGCATGAATTACCTTTGATATACCTTTGAAGAATTTCGAGAGTCTCACTACTATCGGAGCCCGGCCATGTGCAAGGCTCGTCTGGTGCTTGCCTGGTCAACGAGGCTGTTGCTGCTGGCACTTGGTGAAGATACTTGTCCAGTTTCCTCTTGAAGTCTTCCACAATTGTTCCAGCCGTGTTTCTGATATCTTCTGGTAAGATGTTGAATAGTCTAGGAACCTGGATGTTGATAGTGTTCCCTTATTGTCCCCACCGCACCCCTGCTCCTCACTGGGTTTATTTTACACTTCCTCCCATATCTCTTACTCAAGTTATGGCAGTGTACAGATTTGGGACCAAGCCCTCGAGTACTTTCCAGGTAAATATTATCATGTATCTCTTTCTCTCCCGCTCCAATGAGTACATGTTCAAGAATTGAAGTCGTTCCCAGTAATTTAGGTGTTTTACTGACTCAATGTAAACCGTAAACTATCTATTTTTTCCAGCTCTGATATTTCTCCTGCCCTGAACGGGGCCGTCAGCACTAAGCAATATTCTAAATGAGGGAGCACTAACTAGCGGTTTGAAGAGTGTCACCATCGGCATTATTTCCCTTGTTTTAAAAGTTCTCAGTACCCACCCAGTCATCTTCCTGGCTGTCGTGATCTTTACATAAGAACATAAGAAAGGAGGAACACTGCAGCAGGCCTGTTGGCCCATACTAGGCAAGTCCTTTAAAATTTATCCCACTAACAAAATATTTGCCCAACCCAATTGTCAATGCTACCCAAGAAATAAGCTCTGATATGTAAGTCCCACTCAAATCCAACCCCTCTCACTCATGTATTTATCCAACCTAAATTTGTTCCACTCATCAACTACCCTATTTCCAAACTAATACTTTCCTACATCCTTTCTAAATCTAAACCTATCTAATTTAAATCCATTACTGCGGGTTCTCTCATAGAGAGAATTGCTGGTGTTTGCTTGCCGCACTGTTTGCTTTAGCTGGCACTCCCACAAGGTACTAAATATATAAGGAAGAAAGAACACTGCAGCAGGCCTACTCGCCTATGCGAGGCAGGTCCAATTCTCACACCGGCTTAAGCCAGTGCCTTGACCTAGTGAGGTCAGACACGTCACTTAAGGGAGGAACATGGTATCCGACCTAGTAGCACAAGCTACTCAGGTCCAGCTCACACCCATCTACACCCCCTCATGTATTTATCCAACCTATTTTTAAAACTACACAACGTCTTAGCTTCTATGACAGAACTCGGGAGTTCCACTCATCCACAACCTCTATAACCAAACCAGTGCTTTCCTTTATCTTTCATGACTCTGAATTTTTCCAATTTAAAACAACTGCTGCGAGTCCTGTCTGTGTTAGATATTTTTAGCACACTATTTACATCCCCTTTATTAACCCTTTCAGGGTCGACAGGCCCTCTCAGAGACCCGATCTCAGAGTCGGCCAAACTTCAAAAAAAAAAATTATTTTTTCTTGTGAAAAGATAGAATCTTTTCCTGATCATAATGACACCAAAAGTATGAAATTTGATGGAAAACTTGCGGAATTATGCTCTTGCGAAGTTAGCGGTCTTGACGATGTTTACGCATCGGCGATTTTGCCCACTTTGAGCCCTATTTTCGGCCAATTCCAGTGTACTTGTCGACAAAAATCAGAACTATTTCGCTAGAACTCCATTTTTTCTATTGAATGAGTACAAGAAACCACCCATTTACCGATTTCAACTATCCAATACAGTGGTCAGAATTTAGCAATTTTGCCAATTTCACACAAATTTCAAAAGATGCCAATTTCCGAATAGGATCCAGAATAAACAAGAAAGACATTCCTGGCACTAAAATAACATTTTCTCTGTTCATTAGGCATGTCCCCATGCCCGTCTTACATTCTTTTGCTTTCCACTTTGAATTTTTATTCTCACAAAAAAAATAGAAGATTTACTGTTATGCAGACTACTGCATTGGTGTAGAAATGGTATAAATAATATCAGCGCACTTGTGAAAGAATATTAGACTCACCAGTTGACGTGTATTGAACGCATAACATGATTTATTTACTTTTGAACTTGGGTAAAAATCGAACATTTCTGCTACTTTGAGCGCAATTTAAAGGTAGTTTTCTTTGTAAAACCAGTCAAAATCATCTCAATCTCTGCAATATGTCTTCCATTCTATAAAATGAGACTAGAAAAACTAGAATACAACAATAAATGCCATACGAAAATACAGTGCAAATTCGCTGTTTTAATCCAAAAACACGGTCTTTGTCTTGTTATGTTCCCTAAAAGAAAGGTCAGCTGACATAATTATTTCCAGGTCTTTTAAGTGTTTCTTTCTTTCTATTTGGTGACCCTCACGAGTTTTGTATATAGTGTTCCTTTTGAGTTCTTCATTCTTTCCATACCTAAGCAGCTGGAACTTATCACCATTGAACGTCATGTTCTTCACTGCCCACTGGAAAACCCTGCTTATGTCTTCCTGTAATTTTTCAGTGTCCTTTACCGTAATGACTTTCATGCTTATTTTAGTGTCATCTGCAAATGACGAAACGAAAATGTGCTGGGTGTTTTTATCTATGTCTACTATGAGGATGAGAAGCAGCAGGTGTGCCAGGACAGTGCCTTGGGGCACGGAGCTTTTGACATCGCTGATGCTGTATCTTGGTCTGTTTACTACTACTTTTTGTGTTCTTTGTATTAGAAACCCGAAAATCCATATGCCTACCTTCCCCGTAATGCCCGTGGCCTTCATTTTGTGCTCTCACTCCATGATCGCATTTGTGAAACGCCTTTGCAAAATCTGTGTGAATCACATCTGCGTTTTGATCGTCTTCTATTGCCTCCGTAATTCTGTCATAATGGTTCAGCAGCTGTGACAGACATAATCGTCCTGCTCTAAACCCATCCTGGTTCGGGTTATGCTGGATGTGCTGGTCTATGAAATTTAAAATCTGCCGTCTCATTACTCTTTCGAAGATTTTTATGATGTGAGAAGTTAGGGCTACTGGTCTAGTGCTCTACTACCTCCCTTATGCAAAGGAGCTATGTCTGCAGTCTTTAAAGCCTCCGGTATTTCACCTACATCTAAGCTTTCTCTCCAAAGAATACTGAGGGCTCCTACTAGAGGTACTTTGCACTTCTTTATAAATAGAGCATTCCATGAATCTGGTCCAGGTGCTGAGTGAGTGGGCATGTTTTCCATTTCTTTTTCGAAATCTATGGGATTTGTACTAATTTCAGTTAGTTGGTCGGCGGGCCCTTCTGCTGGAGTGAAAAATATTTCTGCATTTTCTACCTTGCTGTCATTTAGTGGGTTGCTGAACACCGACTCGTACTGTTCTTTTAGGATTTCACTCATTTCCTGTTCGTCGTCAGTATACGAGTCTCCTCAGTAGTGGTCCAATTCTACAGGTAGTTCTTTGCTTGGATTTTGCGTAGGAATAGAAATATTTTGGGTTTCTTGCAATATCCTGTATGGTCCTTTGTTCCTTTTGTACTTCTTCTGTGAGGTATGACATCCTAAGTTTTTGCTCTAATTCAGTCATCTCTCGGCTAAGACTATCTTTCCTCTGTTGCAACACATTTGTGTTTTTAAGCAATATGGTAAACCGTTTTCTTCTTCGGTAACATCTACGCTCTCTCTCTATCTGATCTGGGTTTCCTCAATGGTACATGTTTCATACATAATTTGTATGCTTCTGTATTCAGCTTCTCTAGGCACTGGTGGCGATTTAGGATGCTCATGTCTGATTCCCAGGGTATGTCTGATAGCTCTTGGTTTATTTTTTCCTGTCAATTCTATGGTTGTTAAAATTAAACTTGCTGAACATCCCGTGATGCAGTTCCCAACCCCTGAGTTAATACTCGTTTGAACTTCTATGATGTTGTGATCAGAATATATTATTTTTGTAACCGTAATGTCTCTGATTAGCTCGTTGTTTGTGAATATCAAATCCAGGGTATTTTAATTTTTGGTGGGATCAGTTACCTGTTGGTTTAAAGAGTAATTTTCACAAAGCCTCATTAGTTCCCCGGTATGTCCCTGTTGAGCCAGGCTGCTTCCCGGAGATATTTCTGGTATAACATTGTAGTGCGCCATCTTCCATTTTACATGAGGGAGATTAAAATCTCCAAGGAGTAAAATATTTGGTGTAGGATTTTCTAGGCTATCCAGATAGCTATCTATCTTAACTGATCTGTGAATTCCTCAACAGTTGCTGATGGTAGTTTGTATACTAGGTTAATTACAAAATTCCTATTTTCAACTTTAATGCCTAGAATTTCTACTATATCATTCGTAGAATTCAGCACTTGTGTGCAACAGAAAGTATCCTTCACATAGATTCCTACTCCTCCCTGTGACCTATTGATTCTATCACATCTATACATGTTGTAATTTTCTATCTTTATCTCTCCGTCCAAAACATCCCTTCTGTTAGGAACCCACCGACATAACTAACTTTGTCATTTTTATTTGATTTCAAACCCTGAATATTTGCAAATATGAAGCAGGAATTACCATTTGGGATATTTTGTTTTGCTTAGTGTTTCGTTAGTTCCACTGGTGGTGTACTACCTGGTATGTCCCCTGGTGTACATACCCCTGGTTTCTCCAGTACTGACTTTGCATTTGATTGTTTATCCGGCCCTGATGGGCTGATGCCTGGTTTGGTATGTCCCATTTTACTGCCACTCTGTCCCCCCTGTACGATTCCCCATTTATTTCTTTCTTTGGTCCGATCGTTTCTCTTTACGTCTTAAAAAAAGAGTGTTGTACAGTTTACCTTAATCTGCTTTCTCTGTAGCGCCGAGTTCCTTTTACAAGATGGTCTGGGCAGCTCAGGTCATAACATTCTCTGGACTGTGTTGAAGCTTTGCACATCACTGGGTGGAAGTACCTGCTGCACTCTTTGTTGAAACGACACTTTTGCTTTCTCAACATGTTGGCACATTTTCTGTTTATTCCTGCAAGCTCTGCCATACCTCATACCTTTTGCATAGTATCTGCAAATGTTCTGACTGCCTGTATTTACTGATTTTGCATCTTTCTCAGGTTTGCCACCTGATCTGAATTCTCTTGTTCTCTTTCATCTAGGCATATTTCTTCTTTTTTTTCATTTTCATTTGTTCCTGCTCTAGCTTTCTCTTCCTCCCTTTCCCTTTTCTCTGTTATGTGCCCATGTTTTGTTTTTTCCGACTTGCTCTGAATGACATTTTCCATTCTTATTTCCACTCTTTGGTTTTTACCTTTATTTGCGTTCTCAGTGAAGTCACGTTTTTGAAGAATATTCGAAAAATGTTCAAGAATGGTAAACAAGATATCTTACCTTCCTTGGCCATTATTCATCGTGATTTACTGTACATAATAAGTTTGAAATATTGCTTGTCATTAGTAAATTCTATTTATATGGCCATTCCACCAAGAATGTAAAAGTGAAAAAAAAATAGGAAAAGAAAAAATATTCACACCTATGTTAAAATCGACATGTAACCCAATTGAAATGAGTGAATGAATGAGATACATTGTTGACGGGTTCGGCACACCTTAAAACTTTTATATATTCAAATTTTGAGCTTGCTGCCGGTCTCTGCCTATATTGTATATTTGCGCCCCACTATTGCTTTCCAATCTTGTTAGATATTACGTGTGTGTATATGTGAAGACAGTGCCTGCAGTTGTTTCCATGAAGAGATAGATGCATCATTCTAGAATTGGCTCCACAATATACATTAAGGGATTTTACTCTTCAAATATTCAAGGTATAAGCTCGCTGCATATTTTATCAGTAATTTAAAGCTAAAATCTACGATGCGTATAGGATTATATTTCAGTATATAATAAAGTAACTATATCATTAGCTAAATATTTATCTTTCGAATAGTTTTTATTGCAGTTGTGTTAATTGTTCTGTTTACAAGTAATTTCCTTGGACATAATTACTACCAAGTTTCTACATTTCCTCTTCACTCTCTGGTGTAATGTGATTGCATCTTGTGTTCTTTGTAGTAATTTTTGTTTCACATTGGAACAGTTGTGTGAGACGCATAATGTTTGAATCATCACTTGTATGAACATCGTAAGTTCGTCCTTGACATGTAGTGGAAAACCTTGCATAGCCCAGGTTATATAGCACTAGTAAGTCAGTGGTTGCTTAACCCAGGTAATATAGCACTAGTAAGTCAATGGTTGCTTAACCCAGGTAATATAGCACTAGTAAGTCAGTGGTTGCTTAACCCAGGTTATATAGCACTAGTAAGTCAATGGTTGCTTAACCCAGGTAATATAGCACTAGTAAGTCAGTGGTTGCTTAACCCAGGTTATATAGCACTAGTAAGTCAGTGGTTGCTTAACCCAGGTAATATAGCACTAGTAAGTCAGTGGTTGCTTAACCCAGGTAATATAGCACTAGTAAGTCAGTGGTTGCTTAACCCAGGTAATATAGCACTAGTAAGTCAGTGGTTGCTTAACCCAGGTTATATAGCACTAGTAAGTCAATGGTTGCTTAACCCAGGTAATATAGCACTAGTAAGTCTGGTTGCATAACCCAGGTAATATAGCACTAGTAAGTCAGTGGTTGCTTAACCCAGGTTATATAGCACTAGTAAGTCAGTGGTTGCTTAACCCAGGTTATATAGCACTAGTAAGTCAATGGTTGCTTAACCCAGGTAATATAGCACTAGTAAGTCTGGTTGCATAACCCAGGTAATATAGCACTAGTAAGTCAGTGGTTGCTTAACCCAGGTTATATAGCACTAGTAAGTCAGTGGTTGCTTAACCCAGGTTATATAGCACTAGTAAGTCTGGTTGCATAACCCAGGTAATATAGCACTAGTAAGTCTGGTTGCATAACCCAGGTAATATAGCACTAGTAAGTCAATGGTTGCTTAACCCAGGTTATATAGCACTAGTAAGTCTGGTTGCATAACCCAGGTAATATAGCACTAGTAAGTCAATGGTTGCTAAAACCCAGGTAATATAGACTAGTAAGTCAGTGGTTGCTTAACCCAGGTTATATAGCATAGTAAGTCTGGTTGCTAACCCCAGGTAATATAGCACTAGTAAGTCATGGTTGCTTAACCCAGGTATATAGCCACTAGTAAGTCAATGGTTGGCTTAACCCAGGTAATATAGATTTAGTAAGTCAGGGGTTGTTTAAAACCCAGGTTTATAGCACTAGTAAGTCAGTGGTTGCTTAACCCAGGTAATATAGCACTAGTAAGTCATTGGTTGCTTAACCCAGGTATATGCACTAGTAAGTCAATGGTTGCTTAAACCCAATGTAATATGCACTATTTAAGCCCATGGTTGCTTAACCCAGGTTATATAGCACTAGTAAGTCAGTGGTTGCTTAACCAGGTAATATAGCACTAGTAAGTCAGTGGTTGCTTAACCCAGGTTATTTATAGCACTAGTAAGTCTTGGTTCTTAACCTTTTTAATTATTAGCATTAGTAAGTCAATGGTTTGCTTAACCCAGGTAATATAGCACTAGTAAGTCAGTGGTTGCTTAACCCAGGTAATATAGCACTAGTAAGTCAGTGGTTGCTTAACCCAGGTAATATAGCACTAGTAAGTCAGTGGTTGCTTAACCCAGGTAATATAGCACTAGTAAGTCAGTGGTTGCTTAACCCAGGTAATATAGCACTAGTAAGTCAGTGGTTGCTTAACCCAGGTAATATAGCACTAGTAAGTCAATGGAAGATTGGTGGCCAAGTTGGATCATCGGGAGGTAAAGTTTGTTGAGTCACTAGGTCAAGTCTTCCTGGAATACTTCTAACTTACATTTTGACCTGACGATCTGTTGGAGTGTGAGCAGGGTAATATTTAGTGAAGGGATTCAGGGAAACCGGTTATTTTTATATAGCCGGACTTGAGTCCTGGAAATGGGAAGTACAATGCCTGCACTCCAAATGAGGGGTTCGGGATATTGGCAGTTTGGAGGGATATGTTGTGTATATTTATACGTATATACTTCTAAACTGTTGTATTCTGGGCAACTCTGCAAAAAGTGATTGTGTGTGAGTGAGGTGAAAGAGTTGAATGATGATAAAAGTATTTCCTTTTTGGGGATTTTCTTTCTTTTTTTGGGGTCACCCTGCCTCGGTGGGAGACCGCCGACTTGTTAAAAAAAAAAAAAGTCGATGGTTGCTTAACCTAGGTTATATAGCACTAATAAGTCAGTGGTTGCATAACCCAGGTTATATAGCACTTGTAAGTCAGTGGTTACTTAACCCAGGTTATATAACACTAGTAAGTCAGTTGTTGCATAATTAGTGTGGTGAGACACGTGTTCTCTGGCGGACAAAACACCGCACTCTTCCCTTAATAAAAGCTGTGCTGCTCCTTCCTTTTATGTTGTAGTGTTAGTTATGAGAGTAACAAGTTGTAAGAGACACGCGGCGCTCTTAAAGAGTTTTGTGACCCTCATTGGTATTCACCAGCAGCTCCACCTTTCTGGTACCCGGCTGCGCTCAGCGCCCGGTACTACCTACATCACAATACAAACAGCACACAAGGGGTGACGTGTGGGGGAGGGGGGAGCTTTATCAGTGCTAAAGTTACCACACACACTGCTAACCTGTAGGGATTTTTTTTTCTTTGTTTTAGGGCTTTTTGCACATTGGAGTTACTGCATCCATTGAACAGACCCAGAGAAAAATAGTTTGTGTTGATAAATTTCTATAAAGAGTAAAATTAATCTCTCTTCTCTTATAAAGATTTGCTTCTCTCGCTGCCAAACCACCACCCATACTTCTTGCCTTGGGACGGTAGCCAGGGGCTTGATCGTTGTTATAATGGCACTCCCTCCCTCTTCCCCTTCCCTCCCCCTCCCTCCCTCATTCCCTTCCCTCCCCCTCTGCCCCCTCCTTCCCCCTCCCTCCTTCATCCCCCTCTCCACCTCCCCTCTATACCCTCTCTTCCTCTTGGGTTTTCAGTGGACACTGTAGTTTATTATGATTCTTTCAGATTTATTTCGCTAGCTGAAGTATATATTAAGTAGATGGATCAGCGAGGGTTTGCATTATCATTATCCTTCCCTCCAAGCAGATAGTGATATTTTTGATCGTCGCCTTAAGTAGGCCTCTAGCGTAAAAAGCTCAGTGAATATTCTGCAGACGCTAGACATTCTAAAAGTGTTGTGACGAGCCTAGGAACAAACCGGGGACCATTCTTCACCTGTATGCTGTTCTGTTCCAGGCTGTAGTATACCTGATGCATTTACTCCTTAGCGACCTCTTCCTGTTGCTCTTTGTAAATCATACCCATAACAAGGATTTTGCGCTGCACGGGTGGATTCCGTACCTTACCTGTTAAGAGCTTCTTATGTTTAAGCAGGTAAGTTCTCGCTGGATCCCCATCGTCAGGAGCTAGGACAGTGCTACTTTTTCCGGGAACATCGTACACCTGGCAACCTGGCTTAAGTTAGGGAGGAAAGAGGGGAAGTCCATTATACCTGGGGAGGGTTTCGGGGATCAACGCCCCCGAGGCCTGGTCCGTGACCAGGCCTCGTAGTGGATCAAGGCCTGATCAACCAGGCTGTTACTGCTGGCCGCACGTAAACCGACGTACGCACCACAGCCTGGCTGATCAGGTACTAACTTTAGGTGTCTGTTCAGCGCCTTCTTGAAGACTGCCAGGGGTCTCTTGGTAATCCCCTTTATGTATGCTGGGAGGCAGTTGAACATTGTACGAAGCTTCCTGTGATATTTGGTGTTTGAATTAAGACTAGACTGCTGCCTCTGTGTATAGATTGTGATCAGAGGGGCTGGCCTCTCTTCCTGCCTCCATCGTAGTGCCTGAGATGTCTTTGTAGGCATTGGATGTAGACCCCGATGTACCGAACCCTGGTGATAACCTCGACAAATTTCTGGAGTAAGATTTTGTTAATACTTCAAGGATGAAGATCTTAACTGATGTGTCGAGTGCAGGTGATGCTGACTGTGATGATAGCCAGCCAGGACTCTAATTGTGTGCAGATACCAAAAGAATACTACACTAAATGTGAGACTTCATGCATACTTGCTGCTCTCGCTCTAATACCTGGATATTTTAAGCTTGGTTCGCTATCCACTCGATTCATAATGTGCTCTAATTATGCTCTGGCCCAGTATGCTTCTGTCCACCCTGTGATCAGAAGATCTAGAAGTGGCTAGTCCACCTCCACACACGACTCAAGGTTATGGAGTTACTTCCTTTGTGATGTTGGAGTCCTGGAAGATGTTGAGGCTAAGGTTGTTATGAGTTCGCTCTCTAGCAGACTTCTGCCGACAGTTTTCCAAGAACTTATGCCCTTGGATAACTGTCGGCAGAGTGAGTTCTACAGACAAGAAACAAGTTATTCAGGGTTTGCCAAGATGTGGGTGTGTGGTCCTCCTCCTCCTTCCCAAGGAATGATTATTGAGATTACCCTTTGTCAATTAAGGGTCGGGCGCCCACAACTCACTCATAACCACCTATTTGCAAATGCTTCTACTCCCCTCACTGTAGCTTTTGGCATGCAGCTGACTGTGAAGCAGTTGATGCGGCCAACACAAATGTGCAGTTTGGAAAGACGGCTCAAGTCGGGAGATTATTGTTTCCAATAATTAAGATTATGTGCTGCGGTAGTTAGGATCATAGTCATGGTGGTGATCCTGTGTTGAAATATTAAGATTAATACCAAAATAACAGGCACATAGATTGGAACTCTCCCAGCATCAGCTTGAACTTCTTGGTTTTGGTCTTTCCCTCACCAGTTCACCTACCCTTCCCACTGGCATTGTTGTCTTCATTAGCTAGCTACATTGATTCTTTTCGTCAGTCTCACCCGAAATGTTCCTAACTTGTTTTGGTGGAATTTTCCACCGATATATCTCGTCATTCCCCTCCCTGAGGGTGAGAGGGTCTTAGGTAACCCCAGGGTCATCATGACCACTGGCACCCTTACCATGTGGGGAAAATGGATCTTGCTTAACGGATTTTCCCACTTCTGACGAAGCCGTGAAATGCTAGCATCATTTGATATATCTGAGTCATCCATTGTTTGATATCAGGAGATGTGACCTTGACCCATCAGGTCTAAGGACCTCTAATTTGTGAAAGTCATCGTGACTGACATTCTCACATGTCAAGAGCACTTGATCAGCGCACATAACTTGCGTCTTCAGCAACTTACCCTAGGGGCTGGCGCCCAGGCGTATGATTTTGCAGCCCGAGGGCGTTAGTTAAGCTTTAGCGGACACCATGTAAGGGTGTCCAGGCATCTAGCATTTGAAGGCTCATTTAAGTGATTTGTGGATCTCTGGACCTACGTCGTGATTCACAAGCAGGCGTAGTGAAGACGATCTTGTGGCCTTACTCATTTGTGGTGAGTGGTATCCACAAGGTCTTGGATGATGATCGCTCATTAGGAAAGATAGGAGTGAATGGCTATCTTGCCCTGATGTCTCTAGTACCGCTACTCGTTGGTCCATCTCACCACCTTGTTCTGTATACATTGCAATCCATAATCGTGTTTAAGGTAGGTAGGGACCTAGCATAGGCAGAGTGGTGTAGATTCAAGTCGATGGGAGTCCCAGAGCAGGTCATTAGTATATCAATCACGGCAGCAAGTACTCAGAAGGTCAGCGTACACTCGACCAGAGACTGAAGAGGCTGGATATTTCGGCCTCTGTGATGGACCAGGTGTCAGAGACATAGAACTGGTAAATAACCAGTAACCAGTATGCTTAGCAATGGTAACAGCCCTGTCAAAGGAGAAGTCCACACAAATAGTTAAACCAGGGATAACTGGTTTAGCGTGGACTGATCAGGGGCTCTTGATCTACAGAACTGGATCTGTGCTTCAGTTCCCTGAATTAAACTTGAATACCTTCCATAGCCCAACACAGGCGCTGTATAATCCTACGGGTTTAGCACTCCCCGCTGATTGTAATAATGATTAACCCTTTCACTGTCCACACCCCCTGAAATATTGCCCTATATTCCTCTAAAACGGTAGATAATTTTTTTTTAAAGGTAATGACACCAAAAGTACGAGAATTGTTTGAAAACTTACTGAATTACACCGGCGCAAAGTTAGTGATCTCTGCGCAATTTATGCATAAGCGATTTCGTCTTATTTCAAAACAATTCCGTCGATCCTTCCTACCAAATTCTTAGTTGTTTCACTAGTAGTCCTCTTCTGTTCTGTCACTTGAGCACAAGAAACCGCTCATTCAGCGATTATAACTATGTAAAGTGCACAAAAATCGGTAATTTGGTCAGTTTTACTCAATTTAAAAAATACCAATTAAAAAATAGTCCAAAATCAAGAGTGTAGACATTGGTGGGAGTAAAACAACTTTGTGTACTCTTCTTCTATATTACACTTGTCTTCCATGTTGGGAGTAAAACAAGTTTGTGTACTCTTCTTCTATATTACACTTGTCTTCCATGTTGCAGTTATGATCACACAATATTATAAGATTTATTCTTTCTCGGATAATACAACATAACCAGGAATGATTGGTCTATTAAAATCCCATAAAGCACACCAAGGGGATATAGGGGGACCCTTACATGTCCTCGAGAAAATCAGGCGTTTGACAAATGCGATCATGGAGTGATAGCGCACAAAATGAAGGCCATAGGCATTACGGGGAAGGTAGGCAGATGGATTTTCGGTTTCCTAACACACACAACACGAAAAGTAGTAGTGAACAGGGCAAGATCCAGCATCAGCGAGGTCAAAAGCTCAGTGCCCCAAGGCACTATCCTGGCATCTCTGCTGTTCCTCATCCTCATAGCAGACAGACAAAAACACCCGGCACACTTTTGTATCATCATTTGCAGATGACACTAAAATAAGCATGAAAGTCAGTACGGTAGAGGACACTGAAAAAAGTACAGGAAGACATAAACAGGGTTTTCCAGTGGGCAGTGGAAAACATGACGTTCAATGGTGATAAGTTCCAGCTGCTTAGGTATGGAAAGAATGAAGAACTCAAAAGGAACACTATATACAAAACTCAGGAGGGTCACCAAATAGAACGTAAGGAACACGTAAAAGACCTAGGAATAATTATGTCAGCGGACCTTTCTTTTAAAGACCATAACAAGACAAAGATCACGACAGCCAGGAAGATGACGGGGTGGGTATTGAGAACTGTCAAAACAAGGGAAATAATGCCGATGGTGACACTCTTCAAATCGCTAGTTAGTACTCCCTCATTTAGAATATTGCTCAGTGCTGACGGCCGCGTTCAGGGCAGGAGAAATATCGGAGCTGGAACAAATACAGAGATCGTTTACGGCTCACATTGAGCCTGTAAAGCACCTAAATTACTGGGAACGCCTTCAAGTCTTGAACATGTACTCATTGGAGCGGAGGAGAGAGAGGTACATGATAATATATACCTGGAAGGTACTCGAGGGCTTGGTCCCCAATCTGCACACTGCCATAACAACATACTGGAGTGAGAGATATGGGAGGAAGTGTAAAATAAACCTAGTGAGGAGCAGGGGTGCGGTGGGGACAATAGGAGAGCATTGTATCAACATCCGGGGTCCCAGACTTTTCAACATCTTACCAGAAGATATCAGAAACACTGCTGGAACAAGTGCTGAAGCCTTCAAGAGGAAACTAGACAAGTATGTTCACCAGGTGCCAGATCAACCAGGCTGTGATGGATATGTGGGGCAGCGGGCCTCCAGCAGCAACAGCCTGGTTGACCAGGCGAGCACTAGACGAGCCTGGCCCATGGCCGGGCTCAGAGAGTAGATATAGTCTCGAAATAATTCTTCAAAGGTATATCAAAGGTATTCCGTTAATTTGAGCTCAATTTTATGCTACTTCTGCTCCTGAAACCAATATATATATATATATAAATATATATATATATATATATATATATATATATATAATATATATATATATATATATATATATATATATATATATATATATAATATAATTTCTATT
Organism: Cherax quadricarinatus; assembly: GCF_026875155.1. Classification (NCBI taxonomy): domain Eukaryota; kingdom Metazoa; phylum Arthropoda; class Malacostraca; order Decapoda; family Parastacidae; genus Cherax; species Cherax quadricarinatus. Next base: position 37,417,444 of record NC_069404.1, read on the forward strand.
TCAGTAGTAAGTCTTCCATTATCTCAAATGATTCCAAATAAGAGCTAATAAAACCTCAAAGTCGCCATTTTAAATCATTCACATGATCCAAGTTTTTTTTTTTTTACAAGCATACATCAGAATCTTTTTTTTTCATCGTGCCATTCTCTTGTTATAAAAATTGTACGGGTTCTGTATGAGGCAAAAGTACGCTCACACCTTCAGTATGCTCCAGTTTCGTGGTTTGCCGGCCCTCCCCCCCCCCCCTTCCCCTCTCATCTGCGACTGCTTGACAGTAGAGAACAGGACAAGACGTCTCATCTCTCGCCTGGGCCAATCCTGGATAGATCTGTCATTTCAGCAGAGCCTTCAACACAGGAGGGATGTGGGTGGCCTTACTGTTATGTACAAGGCCAATATTGATCCACTTCGAGGACAGCGTGAAGCAAGCTTCTATACCACAAGACGGGCAGACAGTAGCAACTTCACTCTGGCTGTACCCTTCTCCAGAACATCACTCCATCTGAGATCATTTATCCCCAGGATGACTCGAGTGTGGAACACATTCGTACATCATAATGATGTCAACGAGATAAAGTCAGTTGATCAGATGAAAATGCTGGCTCACAGATGGCTCCAACTTCATCCTGTTCCCTACGTGTATGTCTCATAACAATAAAAATACTTTCAAATAAGTTGATGTAGGTAACAGCTCTTAGCTTGTCGACAAAGTTAGGAATCCTTAACTTGTCAATAGATTGTCAATAAAGCTAGGGATCCTTAACCTAACCTTGTCAAACTCTGTGTAAAAAAAAAAATCGTATTGATCCTTGTGAACCCGCACGTGTTACACATAACAATTCTGACTTCGCTGACAATCACTGTTTATTGTTGTTAGATATTCCTTGATCCATTGTAGTGCCTTTCCTATTATTCCTCTCTGCTTTTGTTTCAGTCTCTTGGGTGGTACTGTGTCAAAAGTTTTCTTATGCTTCAAGAATATATAGTCCACCCATGTCCTCGCCTCACTTGTTACTTTCTCGTCGATTAAAAGTATTTTGGGGAGACAGGATTTTCCTTAGAATCGTGTTGACGGTTTTATATGAATCTACTTTCCATGTGCGCCATCGCTCATTCCTTTATCATCCCTTCTATAACATAACATAATATGCATGTCATTGACATTGGTCTACAGCTTTATGCCGTCTATCTACTTTCTTAAATGCTAATACTACGTCTACTGTCTGATACACCTCCGACAGTTGCTGTTTCAATTGACTTGAAGATTTTGGCCTCTGGTTCATGAGGTGCTTCTCAGCTCCCTCTTGCCTTTGTTGCATCTAACATGCTCAGTAGTTTCTTAATCGTGTCTGTTGTGTATATTCAGTACTCTGGTAACTGTTCTATTTTTTTCGGAGAATGTCTCCCTTAATCTGTAATTCAACTTCTCACAGATTTCTTGATTTATTGTGAGCCCTCCTTTAGAATTATTACCTGGCTACTAGAATGATGCTTTCGGGGGTTAACGCTCCTCGCCAGGCCTCCTGGTGGATCAAGCCTGATCTTCAAGGTTGTTAGTTCTGGCTGCTCGCAGTCTAACATACAAACACAACCTGGCTGGTCAGGAACTAATTGGAGGAACTTGTCGAGTTCCCTCTTCAAAACGGGTGAAAAGTCGGGGGATCTCTGACTCTCGTCGCGCCCCTGCGTTTCAGTAGAAGTATTTTGCACCATCTGCCGAGTTTCTTATTGTTATACGGAGTGATTGCAGTGTTCAAGTTTGGGACTAGGCCTTCCTGGATTTTCCGTGTGTAAATTATGATGCACCTTTGTCGTCTACATTCCAAGGAGTATCATTGAAGGGACTTCTTACTGGTCCTTTACAGTTGTCCTCTGTGTCTGTCCTTGTGTGTGCATGCATGCGTGCGTGCATGTGCACACTCACGCGCGCTTTTTTTTTTGTTTTACATGTATTGTACGATGTCTTGTTGGGTAGGTTGTTGGGGATGGGGAGGATGGGTTGTGGGGCTGTGGCAGTAGGTGCGGTGGTGGTTCGGAGAGTGGGCAGTGGTGGATGGTAGGGGTAAGATGTGGTGGTAGGGAGGAGCGGTGGCAGTGGAGGCTGGCTGATCAATAGTACCGCTCTTGTGAAGTGTGTACATTTTCCTGATACAGGTCGTTGCTTCTCCAGCAGCGCTCCACCTGTTGCACACCACCACCACCACCACCACCACCACCCACTTTACCAAGGCTTACAATCACATCACAAGGTGTGTGATTGTAAGCCAGTAACATCCGTGTAGGAACTGGTCATGTTGTACCCATTACCTCATCCTCAGAGCTCAGCAAGTTGTCGAGGGTGCAAACTTGTTTTAACGTGAAAAGCCATAGGATTTTGGCAGTCCATCATGGTACTTCTGTCTTCTGGTATTTTGTTCGTACACACATGAGAGCTATATCGTAACCAGTAGTATAGTATCTTATGCATGTTTAGTTTATGGTAAATAAAAAGTGTAGTAAACGCTGGACTGAGTTGACCTCTAGCAGCAATAGCCTTGCTGGTCTTCAGGTTAGTTACGGTGTAACGGTCTATTTCTTTTTATACAGAGCCTCCTGTATCATAGAAAACATGCCCAATATTTTGTGAAAGACTTCTCTGGAGGACAGTGGTGGCAAACACAGCAGAACTGCCAAGAGCCTTAGTGTCACAGTGTGTTATTTTTTAACCTCTTGCAAGTATTTAGTTCCTAAAATTGATTCTGCGCACTTGTAAAACCCTAGCTATGTGCGCTTCAACTATACCAGCTTAGACATTTTTATAAGGCGATAACTCTCTCTCGGTTTTTAGCTCTTAGTTCTTTCGATATTCGTAGTGTGTTTACACGCTTGTGGAAAGACTAAGGGATAGTATTGAAATCCCAATATGGACGATTTTCGTTCTCTACTTGTGTTGTTGACGGACACTGTTAATTAGAGCTAACTCTGTCACCAAGGATTTGCGAGTTACTCTTCAAAATCCTGAAACCTGGTGACCAATCCCTCCATAACTAGGCTGTCTTACCAAGTATACTAGATACTGACTGCTTACCAATGTAATGTTCTTGACACCTGGTACATGGTCCATTATCAGGCAGAGTAACCCAGCACACTTTAGTCACTGAAGAATGTAACTTCAGCAGCTGTGGGAGCGAATCCCCTTGAGTTCTGATACTAACCGACAAGTTGATATACGAAACATTTGTGCAACACTTGGGTATCTTTATTCTAGAAAAGTTTCGCCAGCCAGTGGCTTTTGCAGTCCAACGCAGAAAGATGATTGTGAAGTAATCAGTCCCTCAACCTGGAGTCGATGTGTCGATAATATTGCAGCATATTCGCGGAAATAGGGCTTATATAGTGTAGAGCCGAGTTGGAGCAGTGGAAGGTGGATTCTCCAGTGGAGAAACCCACTAGTGGAAGTTGGTCGTGGCTATAGGGAAGGCAAGTTTTGAAATATTACCTGCATAAAGATCCTAAGGTATTACCGTGCTCCTGACACTATGACTCAGCAACATCTTGGAATCTTGATACTTGCCTAACCTATAGACACGACTTACTTCCACTGGTGGGTTTCTCTACACTGATGACTCCGCCTACCACTGCTTCACATCACATCTGTTGCCGATCTCCGCGAATGTTGCACTATTATCGAGATTGAAGGACTGATCACATCGACTCCAGGCAGAGGGACTGATTACCTCACACACCTCATTTTTCACCGTTTCTGTTTTGGACTGACGAAGCTACGGGCTGGCAAAACGTTTACAGAATAAAGATAGCCAAGTGTTGCACAAGTGTCTTACTTATCAATACCACTGTGCTTATATCAGGTACCTACCTATTTTGCGCAAGATTATGGATTTGTTTATTTAATGAAGGTAGGAAAATGGACTTGTGTGCCCCAGGTCCTTTCTGCCTGGTGCCCAGTGTGGTACTTAGGACGTCGGCACAAGATACTCATTAACTTCTGTCCTGCTATAGCTTGAGCAATCGCCGTATCTGAATGTCACCAAATCACTATAGGTGACTAACTCAGCCTAAACCTTCATACTGGTAACACCATCGAGGTCTTTGTTCATTCCTCTATCATAAACGTCCAGAGTCCCTGTGCCCCCCGCAGAACACTTTGCTGTGCGCCCTACATGATGTTAGGGTCTAAAAGGACTGCCTGTTCTCTCAGCATTCAAACTGGTCTAGCTCTAAGTGCCTGTCCCGCTTAGGGACTGGTTGCCAGAACTAGCAACAAGGAGAGCTAATTAAGTGCTCTTGACATGTGAGAATGTCGGTCATTATGACATGCATAAATTGAAGGTTGTGAGATCTGGCATGACAAAGATCCCACTTCTAATATTGAGCTATTGAAGATTTAGGCCTGTCGAAGAGGGCGAGACGTGGCATTCTAAATCCTCTACCTTGAGATGGGAGAGCCGTTAAAACAACCCATCCTTCCTTCTCTCTCCCTCACGATTAGTAGAGGGGTTAACTGTCACTGTGATCCCTGGGGTCACACACATCTCAAGGGAGGGGAAAGGGTAAGGGAACCGGTGGAATAATTTCCACCACACACAACTCCAGTGTTCTACCAGCAGTGTTGCTGCGACAGACTTAGAGACTTAGAAATCCGAGAATAAGGGGATCACGATAAATTCAATACCTATTGTTACATCAGACCTCTAAAATAACTGTAACTATTGAACCTATACTGACTCCTCCTGTCTCAGCTCGGGGTGACTCGTTTCATTACCTCGGTTACACACAACTTTTTTACTTTTTTTTTTCAAATGAAACGTGTGTGTCATAAATCGATGAACTTTTGTTTAAAATGAAAAAGTCCTTAATTCCTCTCAGTTTTCAAGAAAGGTCACCCGTAAATAATTGTGGATCACCATATATCTGCGTTACTACTCAAAAGTAGCAACTCAGGAAAGTACTAATTGGCAGCTCAAATTACTGAAAAATATTGATCACCATATGTTTACATTACTAATCATAAGTAGCAACTCTGAAAATTACTAATTGGCAACTCGATATACTGGCGTTTACTATTTTTATTTTCTCATTGTATTTCACAAAGTGTATCAGTGAGCACCACTTGTCTGACAGTATATTGACAAGTATAGCCTAACAATGTGGGTTTTATTCTTAATATTTGACATTCATGTCACTGTTCTCAGAGAATGGGATTAGCAAACTACAATTTATCAGTTGTCAGCATCACGATCTGGACAAGATTTGCTGTTTGGTAATGGATGAAAATCTTGGTGCTAAAACCAGTTCTCCAAACATCGAGTATCATTTGTATCCCAACTGGTGAAGAATTATGGGGAACTAAAGGCACAGTTTGTTAATGGAACAGAAGAGATCCTCCATAAATCAGGATGGAGAGATGATATGAAGTTTTTGTACCATCTAACACGAGTGTTTAGATTTTTGAAGGAAAAGGTCACTTTTCATTGATTAAATTTCAGAAAATTCCAAACATCAGCAATGCGAGGTGGAATTCAAGAGCCATTCTAGCTATTCTTGCATTCATTGTTATACCTACAAGACGGAAGACTTTGGAGAAGATATGTAGATTCATTTCATACACCTGGACAGATTATTGGTTCACTGGTCAGATGAAAATAACTTCAAAAATTTGTCAGAAATATTGAAACCTTACAAAAAAAAGCACTGAACTCGTTGGAAAACCACTGGAAGCAGGAGCCGTCCACACTCAATATACCAACAAGTAATCAGTGTACTGAACGTGCAGTCAAAGTTATGCAGGAACTGTATGCTGCCTGCAGATACTAAAACTGTAACTTCGGTTTATTCTCAGTAATAAGAAGTAATATATGTACAAACATGATAATGATGCTGTAAGATGTTTTATTTGTTATTAATATTACATGCAATATACATTCAAGTTACTTGTTTTCATTACTTTTTTTTTCATTTAGGGGCGACATTTTCTGAAAAGATATTAAAATGAAAGGTCACTTCTTTGCTTTTAGACAAAAGTTCATCTGAATAAGGTACAGGAATATTACGTTGTAAAAACGTTATAATCGTAATACACAACCTATCCTCTGTGGTAGAATATTGGAAAACAGTGTATATTCCTACCATGTAATTGTTACAGAATAAGGTAGTGGCACATTGCTAGTGTTGCCATGACGTAGCTTGTATATAAAGGAAACTTGCACAGTGGCTGCTCCCATCTTGTAGCTCCTACAGGATACAATAACCCCACATATGCATTTGTACTAAGTTTGTTGAAAGAAATTCGCTAGGCAATGAAGGAATTTGTAATACATTTTGCAGGCAGCATCTTTACAAACACTTGAAAATAAATGAAATCTTCAGTAGGTAAACTAAATTATAATAAAGGTGGCCTTCCTATCAGACATAGTGATCATGGTTGTGAAAGCAAGTTAGTGTACGTATGTTATGCTCAAGCCCAAAGTATCTTTTGGTCATCCACTGTCGGCTACATTTCTTCTGCTACTCCCTGGAAGCCCCTGCTTAAATTAGATAAAATAGCACCTAAAATGTATTCTGCTCATATATCAGCTGTATAGCCCTTGTGGCTTAGCGCTTCTTTTTGATTATAATAATAATAATGCTCATATATCAGTTAGTCTGCTAATATGGCGGACCACTATGTTCTCTGCCCATCGTGGGTCTCGCCAGTGAGTTTGCTAGCCATTATCCATTCCAGTCACCATTGCCAGGTGCTGCTGCCACGATGCGATAATAATTATGGACAAAATAGATCATATTGAAAAAAAAAATGAACATGTTAGGAGAGGGGAAACTCACGCACCCCCTTAAGGAAGGTAGACTTGTTTGTATATGTCATGGGACATGGTTTCATTGATACTTCTGCTTGTGGACCTATTGTGCATGAGCTGGACTGCTCTTTGTTAGGAATGTCATCAGCATGCCTGAAAACCTGCTGCACCTGCCTTTCTAGCAAGATTCACACCTGGTATGAAGCATACGCCTTTACTACAGTGAATGCATTGTATGAGGTTCTTGTTATTGAACTGATAAACTGTCGCAACACCTGGATAAAACGAACTAGCTCCATCTCGTCTAAAGAGCAGCATCGAAGGCGAACCACTGACTCACAGCTTCAAACTCAGCGTGAGAATGTTTTGAACTGGCAGAGAAATATAGATATTACAAAACAGCTGACTCAGTTTCTCAAAGCAAACCCTGAATTCGGGGAATTAAATGGCAAACATAGGATCATCATTGGGAACAGTTCTTGTATGTAAGGCATCAACCATGTGACTTCTGCCCAAACGCGATCTAAAAATTAAGATTTAAAAACCCAAGTCCACCTCTCCTTGAATATCACTCGCTATGATGTATGCAGAAATACTATTCGACCAATATACAAAAGTCTCAAGTCTGCAAGGCTTGTGCCAGAACGTGCAGCTTCACTTGCCAACTACAGACAGTTGTATCAGCAGAAACCTCAGATTCATTACTGTTTGTGAGAAGATAGGTGTAGATGATGCTATAACCTTTTAAATTGTCTTGAAAGAAAAGTCATTTCACCTGGAGAAGACGGCATACATAACCTATAAAACCCGTAGAGTTCTCAACTTCAGGAACCTGACCGAAAGACACTCATCATACCCATTCCAAAACTGCATTCTCAAAAGTCCTTCTCGTTAACATATTGCATTCATATAGTCCTTGAGAGAACAGTCCTTAACTGACTCATTCTCCAAAGACAATGTCAATTCTCTCCAGCCTCTGTGGGTTCCTGCCTTTGATACACCCTTATATACCTTTGATGAGTTTCGAGTCTCTCACTACTCTCGGAGCCCGGTCATGGGCCAGGCTCATCTGGTGCTTGCCTGGTCAACCAGGCTATGGCTACTGGAGGCCCGCTGCCTCACATATCCACAGCCTGGTTGATCTGACACTTAGTGAAGACATTTGTCCACTGTCCTCTTGAAGGCTTCTACACTTGTTCCAGCCGTGATTGATATCTTCTGGTACGATGCTGAATAGTCTGGGGCCACGAATGCTGATACCTTGTTTCCTTATTGTGCCCACCGCACCCCTGCTCCTCACTGGGTTTATTTTGCATTTCCTCCCATATCTCTCACTCCCGTATGTTATGGCAATGTGCAGATTTGGGACCAGGCCCTCGAGTACTTTCCAGGTATCTCTCCTACGCTCTAGTGAGTACATGTTTAAAGACTTCAAGGCGTTCACAGTAATTTAAGTGCTTTACTGGCTGTGTGTGTCGTAAACGATCTCTGTATTTGTTCCAGCTCTGATATTTCTGTTAGGTAAAAGGACACAAGTGCAAGTAATGTAACATTTTATATTGTGGCAATGTTTCGCTCTCCAGGAGCTTGACAAAGCTCCTGGAGACAAAGCTCCGTCAGCACTGAGCAATATTCCAAATGAGGGAGCACTACCTATTTGAAGAATGTCACCATTGTCATTATTTCCCTTGGCATTATTTCCCCACCATCCTCCTGGCTGCCGTGATCTTTGTCTTAAGCTGTTTGAAAGAAAGGTCAGCTGACATAATTATTCCTAAGTCTTTTACGTGTTACTTTCGTTCTGTTTGGTGGCCCCTTTTGAGTGTTGTATACAGTGTTTCTTTTGAGTTCTTCATTCTTTCCATACCTAAGCAGCTGGAACTTATCACCATTGCACATCATGTTCTCCACTGCCCACTGGGAAGCGCTGCTAATGTCTTCCTGTAATTTTTCCGCGTCTTCTACCGTAGTGATTTTCATACTAATTTTAGTGTCATCTGCAAATGATGATACAAAACTATGACCGGTGTTTTTATCTATGTGCTATGAGAATGAGAAACAGTAGAGATGTTAGGACAGCGCCTTGGGGAACCTGGCTTTTTATCTCGCTGATGCTGGATTTTGCTCTGTTTACTAAAACTTTTTGTGTTGTGTGTGTTAGAAACCCGAAAATCCATCTGCCTACCATCTCCGTAATGCCTGTGGCCCTCATTTTGTGCGCTATCACTCCATATTTGCATATGTCAGATGCCTTTGGAAAATTTGTGTAAATCACATCTGCGTTTTGGTCGTTTTCTAACGGCTCCGGAATTCTATCATAATGGTTCAGCAGCTGTGACAGACATGATCGTCCCGTTCGAAAACCATGCTGGTTCGGGTTATGTTGGTTGTGCTGGTCCATGAAATTTGTAATCTGCCGTCTCGTCACAGACTTTGAGATTTTTATGATATGAAAAGTTAGGGCTACTGGTCTGTAATTTTTAGCTAGTGCTCTACAAAGGAGCTATGTCTGCGTTCTTTAAGGTCTCCGGTGTTTCACCTAGATATAAGCTCGTTTCCTAAAGAATCCTGAGGGCTCGTGCTAGTGGTACTTTGCACTTCTTTATAAATAGAGCATTCCATGAATCTGGGTTAGGTGATGAGTGAGTGGGCATGTTAGCCATTTCTTTTTCGAAATCTTTGGGATTTGTACTAATATCATTTAGTTTGTCTGCGTGGCCTTCTGCTGGAGTGAAAAAAAATTCTACATTACCTTCCTTGCTGTCATTTAGTGGGTTACTGAACACCGACTCGTACTGTTCTTTTAGGATTTCACTCATTTCCTGTTCGTCGTCAGTATACGAGTCTCCTCAGTAGTGGTCCAATTCTACAGGTAGTTCTTTGCTTGGATTTTGCGTAGGAATAGAAATATTTTGGGTTTCTTGCAATATCCTGTATGGTCCTTTGTTCCTTTTGTACTTCTTCTGTGAGGTATGACATCCTAAGTTTTTGTTCTAATTCAGTCATCTCTCGGCTAAGACTATCTTTCCTCTGTTGTTGTAGCATATTTGTGTATTTAAACAGTTCAGTAACCCGTTTTCTTCTGTACCATCTCCTACGCTCTCTCTCTATATCTGATCTTCTGGGTTTCCTCAATGGTACATGTTTCATACATACTTTGTATGCTTCTGTATTCAGCTTCTCTAGGCACTGGTGGCGATTTAGGATGCTCATGTCTGATTCCCAGGGTATGTCTGATAGCTCTTGGTTTATTTTTTCCCAGTCAGTTATATGGTTGTTAAAGTTAAACTTACTGAACATCCCGTCTCTAACTTTAGTGACGCAGTTTCCTACCCCTGAGTTAATACTTGTTTGAACCTCTATGATGTTATGATCAGAGTAAATAGTTTTTGTAACTGTTATGTCTCTGATCAGTTCCTCGTTGTTTGTGAATATCAAATCCAGGGTATTTTCATTTTTGGTGGGATCAATTACCTGTTGGTTTAAAGAGTACTTTTCACAAAGCCTCATTAGTTCCCTGGTATGTGCCTGTTGAGCCAGGCTGCTTCCCGGAGATATTTCTGGTATAACATTGTAGTGCGCCATCTTCCATTTTACATAAGGGAGATTAAAATCTCCAAGGAGTAAAATATTTGGTGTAGGATTTTCTAGTCTATCCAGATAGCTATCTATCTTAACTGATCTGTGAATTCCTCAACAGTTGCTGATGGTAGTTTGTATACTAGGTTAATTACAAAATTCCTATTTTCAACTTTAATGCCTAGAATTTCTACTATATCATTCGTAGAATTCAGCACTTGTGTGCAACAGAAAGTATCCTTCACATAGATTCCTACTCCTCCCTGTGACCTATTGATTCTATCACATCTATACATGTTGTAATTTTCTATCTTTATCTCTCCGTCCAAAACATCCCTTCTGTTAGGAACCCACCGACATAACTAACTTTGTCATTTTTATTTGATTTCAAACCCTGAATATTTGCAAATATGAAGCAGGAATTACCATTTGGGATGTTTTGTCTCGCTTTGCGTTTCATTAGTACCACTGGTGGTGTACTTCCTCTCTATTGCTCCTGTCGACCCTCAGTCACCTGCTAGCACCATGGTAGACTCATCAACTTAATCCACGTCAGAAGATGATATTGACGACTCTAGTACACCGACATGGGAAAGCCTTACCTTCTACATTGCTCCATCCAATGCTGACACCATAACCTGCAATGAACTCTAGAAAGGCCTCGGTGCAGGAACTGTAAAGTTTGCCTGCAAACAACCTCATCATTTCACACTCACCCAAGTTCTGGAATTCCTCAAACCTTTACGATTCACCTTTGGAAACAAGACAAAACTTTTCCCCTTCTCTAGGAGCAGCTTCAAGAAATTTGGGAATGGCTCCTCTACAAACCTCTCACCTTAATCACGTCAACAACACCACCAGTAAGCTGCCTTCTGATGTTCCTACCTGCCTGTCCTGTCCTGCGACCTAACCTGCTGCCAGTTTAAGACTGAAGACCTCCAACCTCCACAAGACTGTTGCACTGTGCCTACTCTTCCTGATTCTCCAGTCTGTCCCTTGATCGCCTAGCTGCTGGGTTAGGCCCTGGCACTTTCTCTACGACTGTGGACACTCCTTTCTAACGCTATTCTTCACCTGTCCCGTCTTCCCAGCTCACCCCACATGGGGTCTTGCCTAAACTTTCTTGCCTTGTCTTACCTTGCCTTGGGTTTCCTGCACTATCCTGTGTGGTCTTTTGTTCCCTTTGTACTTCTTCTGTTAGGTAAGTTTTTGCTCTAATTCAGTGATATCTCGGCTAAGGCTATCTTTCCTCTGTTATGACATGTTTGTGTTTTTAAGCAATTCAGTAACCAGTTTTCTTATGTACCATCTCCTACGCTCTTTATATCTGATCGTCTGACCCTCCTCAATGGTACGTGTTTAACACAGACCTTGTATGCTTCTATGTTCTGCTTCTCTTGGCACTGGTGGGGACTTAAGGCGGCGGATTGTTAGTGCAAACACTGGGACATTAAGTTTTGGTCTTGTCTGAGCATATGCGAAGACCACAGGCCCTGGGAGAAGTGCCCAAACTTGCTTTGCCGAGTATTTCACCAGGCAAACCTGGCACGATGGTGTCCTTTATTAACCTCAGAGCTGCTTTTCACGCAGCCAAGAGAAGATATTTTGGAACAATTGGTCAATTTTTGTGTCTGAAGGCACATTTGAGTTGGGCACACCTCAGGGTGGAGTACTTAGCCTCACTCTTCATTGTTCTCGTGTACAGGCTTGTCAAACATCCTTACACAACGTGATGAGGCTGTCATTTGCTGTGCAGATAACATCTGCATCTTTTCAAACGAACTACAAACTTTTATCCTCGCCTTGTCAGCTAGCACCATGGCCTGTGGTTTTCGCATGTGCTCAGACAAGACCAGAATTTAATGTCCCATTGTTTGCACTAACAGTCTACTGCCCTTTCTAATCAGTAACACTGCCCTCGGGTTCTGTGAACAATATAGATATTTAGAAATTGAAAATAAATTGATATTGTAAGTAATCCACACTGCAGGATTGATGAGATTACATGTAAGCTCTGTGAATAAGAGACGGCACATGACCTTTACTATTATGTAGCTGACTGTCCAGTTGTCAGTGACTTATTGCTTGTTGAAATGTAGTACTTGGTACTATGTTAATACTTTATCTACTCTAGGGTACTTGAGGATGGCCCGGTTATCCACGCTAAATTTGCCAGTACTCTAGTGATGCCCCAGTTGTATGCAAGTGTATAATTTGTATGTGTGTGCATATTACATGTGTGTTATGTTCATGCATGTGCACAACATGTACGCACCTATGTATAGTCTTCATGTATAAGTGTAATATGTGTGAAATACTCATTTATGTGGATGTGTAAGTATCATATAGGGTAGAGTAGCAGGTCACTGATGTATTGTTTTGCATACCATTTATAAAAGTATATAAAAAAGCATAAGTTACCTCCACCATACGTTCATAGGCTTATGATGATTTTAAATTGTATTGTGCTAATGTATGTGTGATATTGTTGTTATGGTAAGATTATTGCTGGTTCTGCCATTTAACTAGAATATATTGGTTTGGTCTAGTGCCCTCAACACATTTAATATAAATAGTCTTCAGTGTTTGAGAACTCTCGGACAGTTGAAATGTACTGATCAAGAATTCACTAGCAAACTTGGTATGTGTTCATAATGCTTTGTATCTTTTGTAATTTAGTTTGTCTAGAAAACCTCTTAAATCCAGGTTAACACAACGTCAATACTAGATTCAGACAGCGCAAGAATCAGATGCCATAGTTAATCACTTATGAGTTTGCAATAATCCTGCTAAATGGTCTGAGACCTGAATTACAATTCGTAGCTCTTCTGTGCTGGAAAGAAACGTTTTAGAATCACCAATTATATAACATGATAGTCTTTCATTATATAATAATAACTGAGGCTTGTACTAGCTCGACTCTTTCCTGAAGTCATAGTTCTTAATCTTAAATGTGATAATTTCCAGTCCAGCGCTGGCCTGGAGTTTTACGACTCACTCGCCACGAGTTCAAACCCCACCCGTGGTAATGTCTGTTTATTCATCGACAGTCGTTTGTTACATCTTAAACTATGTTTATAGTGCGTGGCTTTGAGTGGTGAGGATAGATTTACCGTGAAAACTACCGGAACTGTGGGAAAGAACAGTGGGTTACAACCATTAGCCTGGCCTGGTGGCTAAAGTTCTCGCTTCACACACGGAGGGCCCGGGTTCGATTCCCGGCGGGTGGAAACATTCGACGCGTTTCCTTGCACCTGTTGTACTGTTCACCTAGCAGCAAATAGGTACCTGGGAGTTAGTCGACTAGTGTGGGTCGCATCCTGGGGAACAAGATTTAGGACCCCAATGGAAATATGTCAGACAGTCCTCGATGACGCACTGACTTTCTTGGGTTATCCAGGGTGGTTAACCCTTCTGGGTTAAAAATCCGAACGAAATCTTATCACTGACTAGTACAAGACAGTGCACACTCGCTCGCACTATCGACAAATACCTTTGACAACCATTAACTAACACAGCAGACCAATTAATGAGTAATGACATTATTACCTCAGAGAAATTAAGTTATTTAATATTTAACCTTCCTTTATTATTTAATGTTTATTATGCAATAAGAATTACCTGTACATTCGGTATCAGCAAAAGTTTTGGTATTGTCTCCCTAAGTCATTTACTGATGACAGTAGACACGAGTGACATAGTGAAGTAACAACACAACAGTGTTCAGTGAACCACTCGTCATCAAAGATCATAACGAGATTTACATGAAGCTCAAAACATCGCCATTCGCCTCCAGGACCAGACTCTTGAAACTCTCTATTCATCAAAAATTGCAGGAAACCTCTATCTCGGGCCTTTAGCATTTTATGGAGGAGCCTGAACACAGGTGTCATCCCACAGTCTAAAAACCATTGATATTGCCCCATTTCACAAAGATAGAGCAGTTGCGATAAGCTATGGACCAGTAGCGCCAAGGTCACATTTTTGAACGAGTCCTAAGAAAAAATATTACCATGGGTTTATTGAAGGTCGCTCCGTCATTTCACTACTGCTAGATAATTACGATGGGGTCCTGGATGCTCTAGAAGACAAGGTAAATACTAATATAGTGTACACTGATTTTGCAAAAGCGTTCATCATGTTTGACTATGGTGAGTAGCGCAGAAATTACGTGCAAAAGTATATTAAACTTCTTAACAAATAAAACTTTTGAGAGTGGTAGTAGTGAAGTTGGAGGCTGCCAGGATAAAGGGCTCTGTTCCTCAACGCATAGTACTTACCTCACTTCAGTTTCTCATATCCGACGCTGAAAAGAACATAAATCGTAACACCATAAATTGATGGAACCAGAATCTCCGAGGGGCGTCTTCGAAGTCACAGCAAGTCTTCAGGCGGATATAATGTTTTCTAGGGTGTTGTACATGGCAAATTCAGATCATTTGGTAGAGTGAAAATCCTCATGTGCGAGACTTGGGAGTAATGTTAAATCTTGCATTCAGAGATCACAACAATGTTGCCATTGCTACCACAAGGAAAATGATAGGCTGGATAACTAAAACTTTCATGATGAAATGCTGAGCTAATGATTCTCTTCAAATTACTAGTTCTCTCCAGGCCGTTAGTAAACGACCCCCTTCAAGTTAGGCTGGAAACCGTACAGAGAACTTTCACTGTCCGTATATGTTTAGTCAAGCATCTGGATAATCCTGAATGAACTGGCCCCAAAAAATGAAAACTGTAATTACTTCGTATGACAAGAGACTTGGCAGACGGTACATAATGCTGCGACGGAAAACAGAAGAGCGACGAGTACACTGAGAACTCGATGAGTGTTGAAGGTCATTGACTCAGCATTCTCACCTCCGTGCATAGGGGAAATTACCAACAAACATCTGGCTTCTCTCCAGTTCCTCAAATCAGTTCTTGAACAGCGTTACTATGGTTCATACGTCAGACTGCGTGTGGGCAGGCCAACAGTAACAGCCTTGTTGATCAGGCCTTGATACTTCAGTCGGTGGTGGTATGATAATCATGGGGGCGCTAAACCCGTAGGATTATACAGCGCCTGTATGGGGGATGGAAGGTATTCAGGCTCAAATCAGGGAACTGGAGCACAGATCCAATTCCCTTGATCATGAGCCCCTCACCAGCGTCAAGGTGCAGCTGAGTTTTACCAGGCGAGGGAAAAAATCACTCAGTACAAGGTTGCAGAGAAAACTTGCATCATAGCGGAGAGAAGGAAAGCAACAGATATGTTTCTCATATTCCATCAGACCGGCTGGGTTTCATACATAAGGTAATGATAATGAAATTTGTAATCTGTATGTACGATATGTTTTGGCTTAAAAGTTTAAAAAGAAGTCTTCGGTGGTAGATATGTACAGTTCTTGTGTACATTTCTTGTGTGTACATGAAACAATAATGTTGTCAAACTACACCACGGGCAATTACGGTCACGGCATATGTTCTTACATTCTGAATTCCTAGTGAAATTATAACCTAACAAATCCCCAGGCCCTGATGAACTGTTTGCCAGGGTTTTTAAAGGAATGTAAAGAGGAACTTAGCATACCTTTGGCTAATCTTTTCATTATATCACTACAAACTGGCATAGTGCCAGAGAAGTGGAAAGTGGCAATGTAATGCCTATTTACAAGGCAGATGACAGGTCCTTGGCTTCGAGCTATAGACCAATAAGCCTTACCTCCATAGTTGGTAAATTTATGGAATCAATATTTGCCGAAGCAATTCGTAGTCATCTTGAAAGGCGTAAATTGATTAATGAATCTCAACACGGTTTTACAAAGGGGCGTTCCTGTCTTACGAATTTACTAACTTTCTTCACTAAGGTGTTTGAGGAGGTAGATCATGATATTGAATATGATATTGTGTATATGGACTTCAGTAAGGCTTTCTATAGAGTTCCATATCAGAGGCTATTGAGGAAACTTAAGGCACACGGAATAGGAGGAGAAGTTTTGCCTGGGTAGAGGCATAGTTGACAAACAGGCAGCAGAGAGTTTGCATAAATGGGGAGAAATCAGAATGGGGGCACGTCACAAGCAGTGTTCCACAGGGGTCAGTGTTGGGCCCCTTGTTTACAATTTACATAAACGACATAAATAAGGAAATAAATAGCGACATAAGCAAATTTGCTGATGACACCAAAATAGGCCGTCCAATTCATTCTAATGAGGACACTAGAGCACTCCAGGATGATTTGAATAGACTGATGCAGTGGTCGGAGAAGTGGCAGATGCAGTTTAATATAGACAAATGCAAAGTTCTAAATGTTGGACAGGAAAATAACCATGCCACATATAAACTAAATAATGTAGATCTTAATATTACGGATTGCGAAAAGGATTTAGGAGTTCTGGTTAGCATTAATCTGAAACCAAGACAACAGTGCATAAGTGTTCGCAATAAAGCTAACAAAATCCTTGGCTTCATAGCAAGAAGTATAAATAATAGAAGTCCTCAGGTTGTTCTTCCACTATATATATCTTTGGTTAGGCCTCATTTAGATTATGGTGCGTAGTTTTGGTCACCGTATTGCAGAACGGATATAAATTCACTGGAAAACGTACACAGGAGGATGACAAAGTTGATCCCATGTATCAGAAATCTTCCCTATGAAGATAAACTGAGAGCTCTGAATCTGCACTCTCTAGAAAGGCGTAGAATTAGGGAGGATGTGATTGAGGTGTATAAATGGAAAACAGGAATAAATAAAGGTGATGTAAATAGCTTGCTAAAAATATCTAGCCTAGACAGGACTCGCAGCAATGGCTTTAAGTTGGAAAAATTCAGATTCAGGAAGGATATAGGAAAGTACTGGTTTGGTAACAGTTGTGGATGAGTGGAACAAATTCCCGAGTACCGTCATAGAAGCTAAGACGTTGTGTAGTTTTAAAATAGGTTAGATAAATACATGAGTGGGTGCTGGTGGGTGCGATTTGGACCTGACTAGCTTGAGCTACTAGGTCAGATGCCGTGCTCCTCCCTTAAGGGACGTGTCTGACCTGACTAGGTCAAGGCATTGGCTTAAGCCGGTGGGAGAATTGGACCTTCGTCGCATAGGTCAGTAGGCCTGTTGCAGTGTTCCTTCTTGTCTATACAGTTGGGGAACCCCGTGGACGTGGAGTCTACTGGGTTTCTCACAAGCACAGTCCATGTTGACGGCAGTGAAGGGACTTGAGCTAGAGTTCGTCACGGCCACGCTAGCTGGAGATTCGTCTGTAAAAACTTGCATTTGTGGTCACAGAGGTGCCTGTGCTAACTTTCCTATGGTGTAGAAATATACCTAGTTGGATGAATCTTATTGTGGCTAGCTGGTCTAGTGGCTAACGCGACGGGCTGGAGTTTTGAGACTCTATGACCGCGGGTTCAATCCCGGCCGGGGGTATGGTTTACAGTCCATGTATATGACCTTCGAACTTTTTTTTTTAAATAGCTAAGATATTTCTTCACTCAGGTTTAATGGAAATATAAACACATGTGCAGTATAATGTGATCCTTTATTGACAACGTTTCGCCCGCACAGTGGGCTTTTTTCAAGTCACAAACAGATCTACCTGGGGTGGAAGGTACGCGAGTATTTATAGTCAGGTTCAGAATGTTGAGGTCAGGTGGAGAATGCTGCATCTGATGATGTACCGAGTGGGGTTATGGAGTCTAAAATCTTGGGTAGCTTGGAAGGGAGATTGGATAAGTTTGTGAGCAGACATTCTGCAGTGTTCTTCCATTCCTATGTTCTTATGTGGGATACCGATGAAGAAGTTTTTTCGCAAGTGGTTCAGCTATGTTATAGAAGCCACTATTCTGGTTGAAGTTGTCGGATATAGAAATAAGTGATGATTCCAGGATTCTTCGGTATTGAGTGTTGTCTTCTGTGGCGATAAGTCTTGAGTTTCTGCAGTTTATCAAGTGTTGTGTGAATTACGGTGTTGTACACAGGCATTCCTTGTATCGTCAGACCTGCTTGCGTATTGGTGTTCTGAAATACGTGTTTGGAGGTCCCTTGATGTTTCGCCCACGTATAATTTGTTGCAGTCATTACAAGGGATTATGTATACCCCTGCAGAGGGTGGAAGCTTGTCCTGTCTATCACTGGTAATGTCCTTGATGGTCGTGGTTGTGGAGGTAGATACTTGGAATGAGGTATTGGAAAAGATGTTGGAAATATGTTTGGCAATGGAGTTGGTGGGGAGGACTATGTATCTCTCAGGTTTAGTTTGATTAAGCAAGTCACTGCTTCTGTTCCGGCAGTGAAGAATGACTCAGTATTATGGTTACATTCTCCTCCACCACATTTCCCACAGTTTAGTGGTAAAAATTTCTCCATTGCTCATGTAAAATAATGTGAGGAACCAAAGCAGTGTAATGAAGGAAGGGGCTTCCAGACGCTGATTGTAACCCCTGCCTTAGTGTACACGTGTCACCATCTTTTATTTTAATATTCCATATTACAAATTGCGAGAATATCAAAATAGTTTTGTATAGACTTAAAAGGTACTTTCAGTATGTATTTTGCATGATTTTTTCCTTAAATGTTTAGGTAATATTGAATCGTGGTTGTGTGTTATTGCCTAAAGCAATTATTTACCTGGGAGGAAATTAAATATCATCGAAGTCTACGATATATGGCTAGACTATCAGATAAATTCTGTTACGCGCTCACG
This sequence comes from Cherax quadricarinatus, assembly GCF_026875155.1. NCBI lineage: Eukaryota > Metazoa > Arthropoda > Malacostraca > Decapoda > Parastacidae > Cherax > Cherax quadricarinatus. The sequence continues at coordinate 37,436,501 of NC_069404.1, forward strand.
CACATGCCTCATCAGTATGCACAGTAACATGAGAAGATCCGTCACAGGTACCAACCTGTCTCCTCCGTCACAGTTTGGCACCTGTGACGGAGGAGACAGGTTCTTTGAAATATAAGGAGATTGAGCCTAGCGAAATACATGGTAGATGAAAACGTAGATGATAAGTAGTAAATACTTATTCAGTGTGACTCAAGAAATCGTAATGACACGATTGCAAACAAACCATACCCCCGGCCGGGATTGAACCCGCGGTCAGAGAGTCTCAAAACTCCAGCCCGTCACGTTAGCCACTAGACCAGCTAGCCACAATAAGATTCATCTAACTAGGTATATTTCTACACCATAGGAAAGTTAGCACAGGCACCTCTGTGACCACAAATGCAAGTTTTTTACAGACGAATCTCCAGCTAGCGTGGCCGTGACGAACTCTAGCTCAAGTCCCTTCACTGCCGTCAATCCCGGCCGGGGGTATGGTTTATACTTATTCAGTCTCAGGGTGGTAAGGTGAAAGCGCTCGATGAAGCCATGGAGGCAGACACCATGCACAGTTTCATGAATAGGTATAACCGACCGGACGATGACTATATACAAAACTAATTTTTAATTACAATGTTGAACTTGTGAAATTATTGAAGCTCACTGTCAATTCTGTTAAGCATCCCATAGCTCAGTAGGTAGCACCCTCAGCTCATATACCAAGAATTCGTGGTTCGATCCCCGGCACGGGTGAAAACGTTGGGCATGTTTCCTTACACCTTTTCACCTAGCGGTGAGTAGGTACCCGGGTGTTGATAGTAGTATTCCAGGTCTTAGAACACCTTAGGTATGGCTTGGCTTTGAGCGGTAAGTAGGTACCTGGGTGTTGATAATAGTATTCCAGGTCTTAGAACACCTTAGGTATGGCTTGGCTTTGAGCGGTAAGTAGGTACCTGGGTGTTGATAATAGTATTCCAGATCTTAGAACACCTTAGGTATGGCTTGACTTTGAGCGGTAAGTAGGTACCTGGGTGTTGATAATAGTATTCCAGGTCTTAGAACACCTTAGGTATGGCTTGGCTTTGAGCGGTAAGTAGGTACCTGGGTGTTGATAATAGTATTCCAGGTCTTGGAACACCTTAGGTATGGCTTGACTTTGAGCGGTAAGTAGGTACCTGGGTGTTGATAATAGTATTCCAGGTCTTAGAACACCTTAGGTATGGCTTGGCTTTGAGCCGTAAGTAGGTACCTGGGTGTTGATAATAGTATTCCAGGTCTTAGAACACCTTAGGTATGGCTTGGCTTTGAGCGGTAAGTAGGTACCTGGGTGTTGATAATAGTATTCCAGATCTTAGAACACCTTAGGTATGGCTTGGCTTTGAGCGGTAAGTAGGTACCTGGGTGTTGATAATAGTATTCCAGGTCTTAGAACACCTTAGGTATGGCTTGGCTTTGAGCGGTAAGTAGGTACCTGGGTGTTGATAATAGTATTCCAGGTCTTAGAACACCTTAGGTATGGCTTGGCTTTGAGCGGTAAGTAGATACCTGGGTGTTGATAATAGTATTCCAGGTCTTAGAACACCTTAGGTATGGCTTGGCTTTGAGCGGTAAGTAGGTACCTGGGTGTTGATAATAGTATTCCAGGTCTTAGAACACCTTAGGTATGGCTTGGCTTTGAGCGGTAAGTAGATACCTAGGTGTTGATAATAGTATTCCAGGTCTTAGAACACCTTAGGTATGGCTTGGCTTTGAGCGGTAAGTAGGTACCTGGGTGTTGATAATAGTATTCCAGGTCTTAGAACACCTTAGGTATGGCTTGGCTTTGAGCGGTAAGTAGGTACCTGGGTGTTGATAATAGTATTCCAGGTCTTAGAACACCTTAGGTATGGCTTGGCTTTGAGCGGTAAGTAGGTACCTGGGTGTTGATAATAGTATTCCAGGTCTTAGAACACCTTAGGTATGGCTTGGCTTTGAGCGGTAAGTAGGTACCTGGGTGTTGATAATAGTATTCCAGGTCTTAGAACACCTTAGGTATGGCTTGGCTTTGAGCGGTAAGTAGGTACCTGGGTGTTGATAATAGTATTCCAGGTCTTAGAACACCTTAGGTATGGCTTGGCTTTGAGCGGTAAGTAGGTACCTGGGTGTTGATAATAGTATTCCAGGTCTTAGAACACCTTAGGTATGGCTTGGCTTTGAGCGGTAAGTAGGTACCTGGGTGTTGATAATAGTATTCCAGGTCTTAGAACACCTTAGGTATGGCTTGGCTTTGAGCGGTAAGTAGGTACCTGGGTGTTGATAATAGTATTCCAGGTCTTAGAACACCTTAGGTATGGCTTGGCTTTGAGCGGTAAGTAGGTACCTGGGTGTTGATAATAGTATTCCAGGTCTTAGAACACCTTAGGTATGGCTTGGCTTTGAGCGGTAAGTAGGTACCTGGGTGTTGATAATAGTATTCCAGGTCTTAGAACACCTTAGGTATGGCTTGGCTTTGAGCGGTAAGTAGGTACCTGGGTGTTGATAATAGTATTCCAGGTCTTAGAACACCTTAGGTATGGCTTGGCTTTGAGCGGTAAGTAGGTACCTGGGTGTTGATAATAGTATTCCAGGTCTTAGAACACCTTAGGTATGGCTTGGCTTTGAGCGGTAAGTAGGTACCTGGGTGTTGATAATAGTATTCCAGGTCTTAGAACACCTTAGGTATGGCTTGGCTTTGAGCGGTAAGTAGGTACCTGGGTGTTGATAATAGTATTCCAGATCTTAGAACACCTTAGGTATGGCTTGACTTTGAGATGAGTTGAAGTAGGATAACTTTTTTCCTGTAAATTTTACTGCATTAAAAATGAAGGCATAATTACGACATTAGATTCTCTGAAGAATTGCTGGGATGAATTGTGACCATTCTCCTTTTGCAAGGTGGTTAGGTTCAGTACCTTTACTCTCTTGTCGAAGTGCACATACTCGGCTCTAGACTATTCTGGTTAGAAAACCTATGAAACTTATCAAACTTCTAGCACATGCTTGATCAGGTGGAGGCTGCACACTAGTGCTGCGTATTCGGACATGGTCTTAACTTTCTTTTGTAGTTGTAGAGGATTCTTTATCGAGATTCTGAAGACTGAAGATTCATTAAGGTGACATAGACTGTAACGATGTTACATGGTCGATGTGCTTCTCCCATGATACGTTCGCTGATATTTATTACTCTCTGATCCTTTTTTTTCGTCAATTATTGTAATTTGACTTCCCAGTCTGTACTCCGTCTCGGTATCCTGTTTCCTTCTCCGAAGTTCGTGGCCTTGCACTTATTAGGATTACATTCCCCAGCCATCTGTTTGAACGATCCTGCAACTTAAGTGTGTCTGGAAGAAGTCTGTCCTTTCTTGTGGATCCGTGACGGTGAGAGGTGCTGGGAGTACCCACTTTTTTTTTTCAGGGATTGAATCGCGGTTCCTAATCCTACCCTTCTTAAGCTATTTTGCATAATGTTTCTAGGTTTTGACCTCTTGGGCTTTATTATAAATAATCTGAGTTCAGTAGTATTATACGTATATTTAGCAGGCTTGTAGGTCTCTTCCACAACCCTGCAGTATGAATATGCAAGACGCTTTTCTTGTTTAATATTTACATTGCTTGTAGACCCTAGGGCTTTATCTACTGGTGACAGCGGTTAATTGTGGAGTGGGGCATGATGAAGGCTGGCGAGCCAAGACTTGTCTCTGCTAGTGGTACCCTGGAGACTTGATGATACGACTCTAGAAGCTTCTTCAGCACGATGACGAGGTAGAGCAGGAAAACACTAGCTGCAGCTTCGTGTCATCTTTTGTAGATGATACCGAAATTAGCTTGAAAGTACATTATAATGATCATGTGGCCAATACAAAATGACATGATGTTCATATGCAAAAAATTCCAGCTATTACTTCAAGAAAGAATTAATTCAAATGCAGCACTGGATACAAAACACAGGAGGTCGATCTTGTAGAAAGAAGGAAACGTGTAACAGACTTGCATAGTATAGTCAGTTGAGCTGTCATTTAGAGAACACAATAAGGCAATTGCTGGAAAGGCCAGAAAAATGACAGGGTGGATAAGAATTTTCAAAATAAGAGAAACAACAGTTGTGATACTACACAGTTAATTTCTGCTCTCCTTTTATAATAGTTTTGATGGCTCGTCACTGCAGAGATCACACCTGGCATACATGTACTACTACTGCTACTATTACCACTACTAATAACCCGCACTTAGAGGAGCTTAAGACGACGTTTCGGTCAGACTTGGACCATTTACAAAATCACACTAACACAAGAGAGTAAGGAAGTCAGTATATATAGTCGAGGGAGACGAGGATGGAACAGAGAGAGGAAGAAAAAGTAGTATTGGTAATGGAAGAAGATAATAGAAGTGGTAATATTATTCAAAGTGGCCATCCACTTTCCCCTCAATTGAAGTTGCAATGACTTTTCTATAATTCGAAACTAAGTGCTCAGATCCTGCCTTGTTAATGAGTATTATATTTGCCATTTTCCAATTATCTGATAGTTTATCCATGTGTAGTAGTCTCTTGAAAAGACTTGCTAATGGTTTGCTAAGGTCTTTAGAACCGTTCAAAGCATTTCATCAGGGTCGCCGGGTGACTTGTTTGGTTTTAGTCTATTAAGTTGTCTGAGGACAATGTCACTAGTGACTTTGATCCTTAAAATTTATTCTCGTCCTGACCTTTCTTCTACTGATCTCCAGGATTTCATTTATTTCCTCTTATATAAAAATAGAGGGAAATATGTGTTATAAATGTTCATATTTGTCACTAACAGTAAGGTGAACCACTACTGGGAATGTACTCTCTGAAGCGAAGAACAGATAACTATTTTCAAATCTACTCACTGCCATAACAACGCCCTGGAGTGAGATATACGAGAGACAGTGTACAACATACCTGATAAGCTGAGACGCCATGAACACATCAGTCCAAGAACATTTAACTTGGTACCCTCGGATATCAGCACCGCCAGAACAAGAGTAGGACGTTTGAAGAGGAAATATGATCAGTTCCTCCACTAAGTGGCAGATCAACCAGGCTGAGATGGATATGTAAGTCAGCGGACCACCAACTGCAACAGTTTGACTAAACATGAACTAAAAACAAAAGCCTGGCCTCAGGCCGGACCACGAAGGTAGAGTGAATCTCGAATCCTGTCTAAAGAATATAACAAAGGAGGAATTGGGAAAGGTTAAGGGAAGGGGAAGGAACAGGAGGAGGAATAAGAAGATTAATTGGAGAAGTGGAGATGAGGCAGGAAGAGAAGGGAGTGAAATAAGAACGGCAGGGCAAGGGGGGGGGGAGGTGAAAAAAAAAACTTAGGAAGAGCAGTATTGTATAAGTAGTGCAGCAGCTGTGTAGTGGCGGCTGCTACCGCTGCTGCCTCCATCTTGACTCTTGACCTTACCAAGATGGTTCAGCGCCTCTGGCTTTTTCCAGCATCAACAACGTTCGTTAGTCTCCTTCCCCAGGCCACGCTACACCAGTCTCAAGATGGCGGCTTGTTCACACACTGGCTGACTAGTCCTTGCTGCCTGGATCACTCTCTGGCTGACTAATCCTTGCCTCCTGGGTCAGTCTCTGGCTAACTAGTCCTTTCAGCAGTGGATTGGCTCAGGCTTTGACTAGCACTCAGTCGGGGCCCGGTACTAGCTCTGCTACTAGATAGTAGCTCTGGAGCCAGGTATACTAGTTGTAACTTAATACCTTGCGTAAATATAAATACTGGCCCCTAGGGGCAAACAGCCTGTCTAAGGGCATGTAAATTATTAAACCACATAAACGAAACTAGGGCCAAGCTTGTTCCTTCACATTTAAAGCGTTAATTAAATGGTCAGTAGTTATATTTATTATAAGGATGGACACGAAAACTAAATGTACAAAAATATAACTATATTAATAGTAAACTTATGTATACGACTACATACAAAAATCACCAAACACCAGTACACCTTTACCAAGTACTGGCATTACCTAACTGCTACTAGTGGTTAGGTAGTGGTTAAAAAAAATTAACAGGAAGGTTCCATGACCCTCCATCCCCCCCCCCCCTCCCTTGTGCCGGCCTCCCAGACCATTAACAGGCCTCTCCTCATACTAGGGCTCTACAGATATATCAGGAGATTAATTACTTAAATATTAAAGCAACCTATGGCATAAACTTACCCAGAATCACCTCTTGCTCTTCCTTCCCTATTTACACAAACACTTAACCATACCATCTTGCTCCAGTCAACGCTCTCGCCCTACTGACGTAAAAACGCACACCACCTGCTCCTGTTCTTGCCAGGTACTACCTCTGATACTAGACTGTAGCTCTGGGGTCAAGTACTATGTTGCTAGACTGTAGCTCTGGGGCCAGGTACTAACTGCTGCTGGGCTGTAGCTCTGGGGGCCCGGTACTAAAACTGGTACTAGATTGTAGCTCTGGGGCCAGGTACTATGCTGCTAGACTGTAGCTCTGGGGTCAGGTACTATGCTGCTGGACTGTAGCTCTGGGGTCAGGTAATATGCTGCTGGACTGTAGCTCTGGGGTCAGGTACAAACTCTGCTGCTAGACTGTAGCTCTGGGGCCAGGTACTGTGCTGCTAGAGTGTAGCTCTGGGGCCAGGTACTGTGCTGCTAGAGTGTAGCTCTGGGGCCAGGTACTGTGCTGCTAGACTGTAGCTCTGGGGCCAGGTACTGTGCTGCTAGACTGTAGCTCTGGGGCCAGGTACTGTGCTGCTAGACTGTAGCTCTGGGGCCAGGTACTGTGCTGCTAGACTGTAGCTCTGGGGCCAGGTACTGTGCTGCTAGACTGTAGCTCTGGGGCCAGGTACTGTGCTGCTAGACTGTAGCTCTGGGGCCAGGTACTGTGCTGCTAGACTGTAGCTCTGGGCCAGGGTACTGTGCTGCTAGACTGTAGCTCTGGGGCCAGGTACTGTGCTGCTAGACTGTAGCTCTGGGGCCAGGTACTGTGCTGCTAGACTGTAGCTCTGGGGCCAGGTACTGTGCTGCTAGACTGTAGCTCTGGGGGCCAGTTACTAACTCTCCTGCTAGACTGTAGCTCTGGGGCCAGGTACTATGCTGCTAAACTGTAGCTCTGGAGCCAGGTACAAACTTTGCTGCTAGACTGTAGCTCTGGGGCCAGGTACTAACTCGGCTGCTAGATTGTAACTCTGGGGCCAGGTACTATGCTGCTAGACTGTAGCTCTGGGGCCAGGTACGATGCTGCTAGACTGCAGCTCTGGGGCCAGGTACTAACTCGGCTGCTAGATTGTAACTCTGGGGCCAGGTACTATGCTGCTAGACTGTAGCTCTGGGGCCAGGTACTATGCTGCTAGACTGTAGCTCTGGGGCCAGGTACTATGCTGCTAGATTGCAGCTCTGGGGCCAGGTACTATGCTGCTAGACTAGCTCTGGGGCCAGATACTATGCTGCTAGACTAGCTCTGGGGCCAGGTACTATGCTGCTAGATTGCAGGTCTGGGGCCAGGTACTATGCTGCTAGACTAGCTCTGGGGCCAGGTACTATGCTGCTAGACTGTAGCTCTGGGGCCAGGTACTAACTCTGCTACTAGGCTGTAGCTCTGGGGCCAGGCACTAACTCTGCTGCTAAAGTGTAGCTCTGGGGCCAGGTACTAACTCTGCTACTAGGCTGTAGCTCTGGGGCCAGGCACTAACTCTGCTGCTAGACTGTAGCTCTGGGAGCCAGGTACTAACTCTGCTACTAGGCTGTAGCTCTGGGGCCAGGTACTATGCTACTAGACTGTAGCTCTGGGGCCAGGCACTAACTCTACTACTAGACTGTAGCTCTGGGGCCAGGCACTAACTCTGCTGCTGGAGTGTAGCTCTGGGGCCAGGTACTAACTCTGCTGCTAGACTGTAGCTCTGGGGCCAGGTACTATGCTGCTAGACTGTAGCTCTGGGGACAGGTACTGTGCTACTAGACTGTAGCTCTGGGGCCAGATACTATGCTACTAGACTGTAGCTCTGGGGCCAGGTACTATTCTACTAGACTGTAGCTCTGGGGCCAGGTACTATTTCTGCTATTAAACTGTAGCTCTGGGGAGCCAGGTACTAACTCTGCTGCTAGACTGTAGCTCTGGGGCCAGGTACTAACTCCGCTAGTAGACTAGCTCTGGGGGCCTGGTACTAGCTCTCCTGTTGAACTAGCTCTGGGGGCCAGGTACTAACTCTGCTGCTAGACTGTAGCTCTGGGGGCCTGGTACTAACTCTGCTGCTAGACTGTAGCTCTGGGGCCAGGTACTAACTCCGCTAGTAGACTAGCTCTGGGGGCCTGGTACTAGCTCTCCTGTTTTAACTAGCTCTGGGGGCAGGTACTAACTCTGCTGCTAGACTGTAGCTCTGGGGGCCTGGTACTAGCTCTGCTGCTAGACTGTAGCTCTGGGGCCAGGTACTAACTCCGCTAGTAGACTAGCTCTGGGGGCCTGGTACTAGCTCTCCTGTTGAACTAGCTCTGGGGGCCAGGTACTAACTCTGCTGCTAGACTGTAGCTCTGGGGGCCTGGTACTAGCTCTGCTGCTAGACTGTAGCTCTGGGGCCAGGTACTAACTCCGCTAGTAGACTAGCTCTGGGGGCCTGGTACTAGCTCTCCTGTTGAACTAGCTCTGGGGGCAGGTACTAACTCTGCTGCTAGACTGTAGCTCTGGGGCCAGGTACTAGCTCTGCTGCTAGACTGTAGCTCTGGGGCCAGGTACTAACTCTGCTGCTAGACTGTATGCTCTGGGCCAGGTACTAACTCTGCTGCTAGACTGTAGCTCTGGGGCCAGGTACTAACTCTGCTGCTAGACTGTAGCTCTGTGGCCAGGTACTAACTCTGCTGCTAGACTGTAGCTCTGGGGCCAGGTACTAACTCTGCTGCTAGACTGTAGCTCTGGGGCCAGGTACTAACTCTGCTGCTAGACTGTAGCTCTGGGGCCAGGTACTAACTCTGCTGCTAGACTGTAGCTCTGGGACCAGGTACTAACTCTGCTGCTAGACTGTAGCTCTGGGACCTGGTACTAACTCTGCTGCTAGACTGTAGCTCTGGGGCCAGGTACTAACTCTGGGTCAGTTCAGTATTCTACTGTAATAAGGCAACGTAGTGCACCGAAGTTAAGTTTACTTCCTGTAACTTGTTGAGGTCTCTCAAACACACTCAAACATCACTGCAAAATGCTTCATTTAAAATTGACACGAGTTTGGCTCAAAGTTTACGTTTTCACTTTTACTTCTCAGGTCTTCCCTGTGGTACTTGGTAACTCATGTCCACCACCCAGGGATATGCTCTTTTAATTTGATTTGAGAGTATTTGTATTGAGTGTTTGTGTTCGTGCTGTTATTGTTGATATCCTTTTTTGTGTTGTATTTATATATAATTTTTTGACACCTGCGTGACCTGCTCGTTCAGTGTGTTAAGTAAATGATGCTTCTGCTTCTGTTTCTTCTGCCTCTGTTTCTGCTGCTTCCACTTTTATACTCCCCCATCCTTCCCTCTTAGGTATGACTTTGCATGGGTCGAGAACCTCTGTTAAATATGGTGAGCTGGTCCAGGACCTCCGCAGTCAGGAGCTAGGCGTACTGTACCAGTTGTGAGTTTGGCGTACACCTGGCAATGTGGCTCATGCCAAGTCTTCGTGGAGGAGAGGAGCAGAGAAGCAAGAATCTTGCTGTGCTGTTTGTTGTTGGGATGAGGACTGCTCTACTGGCCTTTGTATGTCTTTGTATGGCTTTTCTCCTTGCCCTCCATGGACAGTGCTCGAGGTTGATCTTTGAAATCAGTGGATGGGGACCCTTTAGTGCTGATTCCCCTTGATGACCTTTTCTAATTTCCTCGAGTATGATTCTGTTCATGCCTCCAGGGTAAAGGTCTTACTTGTGGGTCAAGGAATGAGGATATTATTGGCTTTGCTGTGATAACCCGTAAGGATTTGTACTTACGGTGGAAGATGTACAGCGAGTGTGCCCTTAGCTGTGGAAGATGTACAGCGAGTGTGTGCTTAACTGAGGAAGATGTACAGCGAGTGTGTGCTTAGCTGTGGAAGATGTACAGCGAATGTGTCCTTAGCTGTGGAAGATGTACAGCGAGTGTGTCCTTAGCTGTGGAAGATGTACAGCGAGTGTGTGCTTAGCTGTGGAAGATGTACAGCGAATGTGTCCTTAGCTGTGGAAGATGTACAGCGAGTGTGTGCTTAGCTGTGGAAGACGTACAGCGAGTGTGTGCTTAGCTGTGGAAGACGTACAGCGAGTGTGTGCTTAGCTGTGGAAGATGTACAGCGAATGTGTGCTTAGCTGTGGAAGACGTACAGCGAGTGTGTGCTTAGCTGTGGAAGATGTACTGCGAATGTATCCTTAGCTGTGGAAGACGTACAGCGAGTGTCATTAGCTGTGGGAGACGTACAGCGAGAGTGTGCTTAGCTGTGGAAGACGTACAGCGAGTGTGTGCTAAGCTGTGGAAGACGTACAGCGAGTGTGTGCTAAGCTGTGGAAGACGTACAGCGAGTGTGTGCTAAGCTGTGGAAGACGTACAGCGAGTGTGTTTAGCTGTAGTGTAGGGTGAGAGTGAAGATCAAGTATGTTATTCTCATGGGTATGTTCCACGCTTGAATATTTCTCAACTAGCACCCACTTGTTACAGTGGCACCTGATCTCTATGCTACTGTCCTTCCATCAAATCTTCCACTGTTGCCATCGTTTTTCATGTGTCGTACAAATTCGAGTGATATTTTTTTTATTTTTCCTGGAATACAATAAAAAATAATTGTCATTAGGTAGGTTAGTACGTGCGATGTGTGTTTAGTTGTTGTCTGTGTTGCTCTTTGGCAAAGGTAGATCAAACATGAAGGTTGGAGTATCACTAGTCAAAGGTCACACTCGTCTTTCACCACCAGTGTGGTGGTCAACTTGAAACATTGTCAAAATCGGTATAATTTATGGCGTCTTATTTAGAGCTTTACTACTTAGTAGTGAAGACAGTTATGTCAATGGAGGTAATAGGTAATATTTTTCTCGTTGTCGAAGGATGAATAGTGAGGATGATTTAACAATATGGTAATGTTGTAGGTGTATTGTGAAATGCACATGCTGATCTCGTGACGTTGTTCTTCATTGTAGACCTTTGAAGTTCCCGTAGCTGATGAACTCATGCTGAAATGCTTGACGATATCCTTAGTGTCCGACTGAAGTCTCCCAGCTCAGGCTGGCAGATTTCAACATTTTGTATGAGCACTGTCTTGCGTGATGGAACATGACAGGGAAGGATAGCTAATTTTTGTTCCCACTTTGTAAACGTATAGAATAGAGTAGCAGTATACGACTGATGAATAATTATAATAATAATAATAATAATAATAATAATAATAATAATAATAATATCTTTATTTCTACAAGTACATGTACAAGGTATACAGTCCTAGCTGATATCAGTGACATACTACTATATAGAAAGCCCCTTGTTATACAGAGGATTTCGGACAAATTAGGTCAGTTTTGTCCCAGGATGCGACCCACACCAGTTGACTGACACCCAGGTACCCATTTTACTGATGGGGAACATAGACAACCGGTGTAAGGAAACACGCCCAATGTTTCTACCCTCGCCGGAAATCGAACCTGGACAAACGCTATGTGAAACAAGAGCTTTAGCTGCCAGGCCACGGGGCCTCAATGAGAGTCCAAGGAAGAGTTCAACAGGTTAAACACTGGACAGTATCACTCCCATACATTATATAGAAGGAACGAAAAAGAAACTTTCCTGTCATGCAAAACAACGAAAGTAGATGAGAGTGAGGAAGGCATGTGAAACATGGCGTGTATAAGATGTGAAACATGGCGTGTATAAGATGTGAAACATGGCGTGTATAAGATGTGAAACATGGCGTGTATAAGATGTGAAACATGGCGTGTATAAGATGTGAAACATGGCGTGTATAAGATGTGAAACATGGCGTGTATAAGATGTGAAACATGGCGTGTATAAGATGTGAAGCATGGCGTGTATAAGATGTGAAGCATGGCGTGTACAAGATGTGAAGCATGGCGTGTACAAGATGTGAAGCATGGCGTGTATAAGATGTGAAACATGGCGTGTATAAGATGTGAAGCATGGCGTGTATAAGATGTGAAACATGGCGTGTACAAGATGTGAAGCATGGCGTGTATAAGATGTGAAACATGGCGTGTAAATAACAAAGGGTAGATGTGAAGCATGGCGTGTACAAGATGTGAAACATGGCGAGTACAAGATGTGAAACATGGCGTGTACAATATGTGAAACATGGCGTGTACAAAATGTGAAGCATGGCGTGTACAATGTGAAACATGGCGTGTACAGGATGTGAAACATGGCGTGTACAGGATTGAACATGGCGTGTACAATGATGTGAAACATGGCGTGTAACATGTGAAACTGGCGTGTACAAGATGTGAACATGGCGTGTACAATATGTGAAACATGGCGTGTACAATGTGAAACATGGCGTGTACAGAATGTGAAACATGGCGTGTACAGGATGTGAAACATGGCGTGTACAATGTGAAACATGGCGTGTACAATGTGAAACATGGCGTGTACAGGATGTGAAACATGGCGTGTACAGGATGTGAAACATGGCGTGTACAATGTGAAACATGGCGTGTACAAGATGTGAAACATGGCGTGTACAATGTGAAACATGACGTGTACAAGATGTGAAACATGGCGTGTACAATATGTGAAACATGACGTGTACAAGATGTGAAACATGACGTGTACAATATGAAACATGACGTGTACAATATGTGAAACATGGCGTGTACAGGATGTGAAATATGGCGTGTACAATATGTGAAACATGGCGTGTACAGGATGTGAAACATGGCGTGTACAATATGTGAAACATGGCGTGTACAAGATGTGAAACATGGCGTGTACAAGATGTGAAACATGGCGTGTACAGAATGTGAAACATGGCGTGTACACGATGTGAAACATGGCGTGTACAATGTGAAACATGGCGTGTACAATATGTGAAACATGGCGTGTACAATATTGAAACATGACGTGTACAATATGTGAAACATGACGTGTACAGATGAAATCGTGAAACATGGACGTGTACAGGATGTGAAACATGGCGTGTACAATGTGAAACATGGCGTGTACAAGATGTGAAACATGGCGTGTACAATATGTGAAACATGGCGTGTACAAGATGTGAAACATGGCGTGTACAATATGTGAAACATGGCGTGTACAAGATGTGAAACATGGCGTGTACAATGTGAAACATGACGTGTACAATATGTGAAACATGGCGTGTACAGGATGTGAAACATGGCGTGTACAAGATGTGAAACATGACGCGTACAATATGTGAAACATGGTGTGCACAATATGTGAAACATGACGTGTACAATATGTGAAACATGACGTGTACAGGATGTGAAACATGGCGTGTACAGGATGTGAAACATGGCGTGTACAGGATGTGAAACATGGCGTGTACAGGATGTGAAACATGGCGTGTACAGGATGTGAAACATGGCGTGTACAGGATGTGAAACATGGCGTGTACAGGATGTGAAACATGGCGTGTACAAGTCAATCATAGTGGTACCAGGACAGTGACGAGAGACTAACACTGGCAAGAGAGGCGTGTTTTGCTCTTAATATTTTTGTCGGTATTATAAACATTGTGGTATCGTCCAATATCTGTTTTTTTGCCGATATCAACACTGATACTTTGTGTTAGGTCGATACCCACCGATACACAGTTTTAGGTCGATACTCACCGATACACAGCTTTAGGTCGATACGCACCGATACACAGTTTTAGGTCGATGCTTTGGTACAGGTTGATTAGTATGTCCTTACCTACCTGGAGTAAGTTATATATACATGTTGAACCATTTATACAGGTTGAACCATTTATACAGGTTGAACCATTTATACAGGTTAAACCATTTATACAGGTTAAACCATTTATACAGGTTAAACCATTTATACAGGTTAAACCATTTATACAGGTTAAACCATTTATACAGGTTAAACCATTTATACAGGTTGAACCATATAAAATGGTAATGTAATCGCCATTGCTTCTTATCAATAAATAGATCAGCAACTACATGTATAATGTTCAGAGGTAACATTGGTCATGAAGTCTGTGTGTGTGACTGACACACACACACACACACACACACACACACACACACACACACACACACACACACACACACACACACACACACACACACACACACACACACAGGTATGATAAAGCTCACGGTTCAGGGAGAGTGACCTAGTAGCGATCAGTGAAGAGGCGGGGCCAGGAGCTCGGACTCGACCCCCGCAACCTCAACTAGGTGAGTACAACTAGGTGAGTACACACACACGCACACACACACAGTTCCTGTGTCACAAACCTACTGGGGTTTTATGACAAGGTAACGGAAGTAAGACACGAGAGAGAGAGGGAGAGAGAGAGGGGGGGGGATGATTGCATTTTCTTGGATTGCAAGAAGGTCTTCGACACAGTTCGCCACAAGAGGTTAATGCAAAAGCTAGAGGATCAGGTACGAATAACAGAAAAGGCACTGCAATGTGATCAGAGAATATCTGACAGGGAGGCAACGACGAGTCATGGTACGTGACGTGTCAGTGGGAGCCAGTAACGAGCGAGGTTCCACAGGGGTCAGTCCTAGGACCTGTGCTGTTTTTGGTATATGTGAATGACATGAACAAGAGAACAAAAACATAAGAAAGAAGGAGCACCGCAACAGGCCTACTGGCCTATGCGAGGCAGGTCCAATTCTCCCACCGGCTTAAGCCAGTGTCTTGACCTAGTATAAGAACATAAGAACATAAGAAAGGAGGAACACTGCAGCAGGCCTGTTGGCCCATACTAGGCAGGTCCTTTACAATTCATCCCACTAACAAAACATTTGCCCAACCCAATTTTCAATGCCACCCAAGAAACAAGCTCCGATGTGCAAGTCCCACTCAAATCCAACCCCTCCCACTCATGTACTTATCCAACCTAAATTTGAAACTACCCTAAGTCCTAGCCTCAATAACCCAACTAGGTAGACTTCCACTCATCAACTACCCTATGGTCAGACTTGAGGACCACGGCATCCGATCTAGTAGCTCAAGCTAGTCAGGTCCAACTCACACCCATCCACACCCACTCATGTGTTTATCCAACCTATTTTTAAAACTACACAACGTCTTAGCTTCTATGACGGTACTCGAGAGTTTGTTGCACTCATCTACAAGTCTATTACCACACTAGTGCTTTCCTATATCCTTCCTGAATCTGATTTTTTCCAATTTAAAACCATTGCTGCGAGTCCTGTCTGTGTTAGATATTTTTAGCACGCTATTTACACTGCCTTTATTAATTCCTGTTTTCCATTAACACACCTCAGTCACATCCCCTCCCCGTAATTCTACGCGTTTCTAGAGTGTAGATTCAGGGCCCTCAGTCTGTCCTCATAGGGAAGATTTCTGATACATGGGATCAACTTTGTCATTCTCCTGTGTACGTTTTCCAGAGCATTTATATCCATTCTGTAATACGGTGACCAAAACTGAGCAGCATAATCTAAATGAGGCCTAACCAAAGATATATAGAGTTGAAGAACAACCTGAGGACTTCTATTATTTATACTTCTTGCTGTGAAGCCAAGGATTCTGTTAGTTTTATTGCGAACACTTATGCACTGTTGTCTTGGTTTCAGATTACTGCTAACCAGAAATAAATCCTTTTTGCAATCCGTAATATTAAGATCTACATTATTTAGTTTTTATGTGGCATGGTTATTTTCCTGTCCACCATTTGGAAGGGATACACTCAGAAGTGTGTCTGTTTGCAGAGGATATGAAGTTAATGAGGAAAATTAAATCGGATGAGGATCAGGCAGGACTGCGAAGAGACCTGGACAGGCTACAAGCCTGGTCTAGCAACTGGCTCCTTGAATTTAACTTCGCCAAATGCAAAGTCCTGAAGATCGGGGAAGGGCAAAGAAGACAGCAGACAGGGTATAGTCTAGGTGGCCAAAGACTACAAGCCTCACTCAAGAAAAAAGATCTTGGGGTGAGTATAATACCGAGCACATCTCCTGAGGCGCACGTCAACCAGATAACTGCTGCAGCATACGGGCGTCTGGCAAACCTAAGAATAGCGTTCCGATACCTCAGGCCCATGTTGGAGTATGCGGCACCAGTTTGGAATCCACACCTGGTCAAGCACGTGAAGAAATTAAAGTTCAAAGGTTTGCACCAAGACTAGTCCCAGAGCTAAGGGGATTGTCCAACGATGAAAAGTTAAGGGAAATCGGCCTGATGACACTGGAGGACAGAAGGGTTAGGGGAGACATGATAACGACATATAAAATACTGCGAGGAATTAACAAGGTGGACAAAGACAGGATGTTCCCCGAGATGGGACACACAAACAAGGGATCACAATTGGAAGTTGAAGACACCGATGAGTCAAAGGGATGTTAGGAAGTATTTCTTCAGTCATAGAGTTGCCAGGAAGTGGAATAGCCTAATAAGGGACGTAGCAGAGGCAGGAACCATACATAGTTTTAAGACGAAGTTTGATAAAGCTCATGGAGCAGGGAGAGTGTGGCTTAGTATCGACTAGTGAAGAGGCGGGGCCAGGAGCTATGAATCGACCCCTGCAATCACAACTAGGTGAGTACACACACACACACACACGGGGCCAGGAGCTTGGACTCGACCCCTGCAACCTCAACTAGGTGAGTACACATACTCAAGAAAAAACAAGGTCTGACACTAACGTCAGAAGGTTCTCTCACATTTTTTCACCTTTCTTTCTCTGGAACTTTTAGTGCAAGATGGCAGAGTTTCCCCATTGATTACCTTTTTCAGCGAGGCAAAACTTTAAATATTAGTTTTTTCTTACTTCACACATCTGTTACGTTTTGTATTTTTCATTAGAAACCAGACATTAGGCCTATCAGCATACTGATAGTTACAGTTGTAAGACCCGCCTGGCTGTCACCACACTGCTGGTAATGGTCTATCAGCATACTGATAGTTACAGGTGTAAGACCCGCCTGGCTGTCACCACACTGCTGGTAATGGTCTATCAGCATACTGATAGTTACAGTTGTAAGACCCGTCTGGCTGTCACCACACTGCTGGTAATGGTCTATCAGCATACTGATAGTTACAGTTGTAAGACCCGCCTGGCTGTCACCACACTGCTGGTAATGGTCTATCAGCATACTGATAGTTACAGTTGTAAGACCCGGCTGGCTGTCACCACACTGCTAGTAATGGTCTATCAGCATACTGATAGTTACAGTTGTAAGACCCGCCTGGCTGTCACCACACTGCTGGTAATGGTCTATCAGCATACTGATAGTTACAGTTGTAAGCCCCGCCTGGCTGTCACCACACTGCTGGTAATGGTCTATCAGCATACTGATAGTTACAGTTGTAAGACCCGCCTGGCTGTCACCACACTGCTGGTAATGGTCTATCAGCATACTGATAGTTACAGTTGTAAGCCCCGCCTGGCTGTCACCACACTGCTGGTAATGGTCTATCAGCATACTGATAGTTACAGTTGTAAGACCCGCCTGGCTGTCACCACACTGCTGGTAATGGTCTATCAGCATACTGATAGTTACAGCTGTAAGACCCGCCTGGCTGTCACCACACTGCTGGTAATGGTCTATCAGCATACTGATAGTTACAGTTGTAAGACCCGCCTGGCTGTCACCACACTGCTGGTAATGGTCTATCAGCATACTGATAGTTACAGTTGTAAGCCCCGCCTGGCTGTCACCACACTGCTGGTAATGGTCTATCAGCATACTGATAGTTACAGCTGTAAGACTCGCCTGGCTGTCACCACACTGCTGGTAATGGTCTATCAGCATACTGATAGTTACAGCTGTAAGACCCGCCTGGCTGTCACCACACTGCTGGTAATGGTCTATCAGCATACTGATAGTTACAGTTGTAAGACCCGCCTGGCTGTCACCACACTGCTGGTAATGGTCTATCAGCATACTGATAGTTACAGTTGTAAGCCCCGCCTGGCTGTCACCACACTGCTGGTAATGGTCTATCAGCATACTGATAGTTACAGCTGTAAGACCCGCCTGGCTGTCACCACACTGCTGGTAATGGTCTATCAGCATACTGATAGTTACAGTTGTAAGCCCCGCCTGGCTGTCACCACACTGCTGGTAATGGTCTATCAGCATACTGATAGTTACAGTTGTAAGACCCGCCTGGCTGTCACCACACTGCTGGTAATGGTCTATCAGCATACTGATAGTTACAGTTGTAAGACCCGCCTGGCTGTCACCACACTGCTGGTAATGGTCTATCAGCATACTGATAGTTACAGTTGTAAGACCCGCCTGGCTGTCACCACACTGCTGGTAATGGTCTATCAGCATACTGATAGTTACAGCTGTAAGACCCGCCTGGCTGTCACCACACTGCTGGTAATGGTCTATCAGCATACTGATAGTTACAGTTGTAAGACCCGCCTGGCTGTCACCACACTGCTGGTAATGGTCTATCAGCATACTGATAGTTACAGCTGTAAGACCCGCCTGGCTGTCACCACACTGCTGGTAATGGTCTATCAGCATACTGATAGTTACAGTTGTAAGACCCGCCTGGCTGTCACCACACTGCTGGTAATGGTCTATCAGCATACTGATAGTTACAGTTGTAAGACCCGCCTGGCTGTCACCACACTGCTGGTAATGGTCTATCAGCATACTGATAGTTACAGTTGTAAGACCCGCCTGGCTGTCACCACACTGCTGGTAATGGTCTATCAGCATACTGATAGTTACAGCTGTAAGACCCGCCTGGCTGTCACCACACTGCTGGTAATGGTCTATCAGCATACTGATAGTTACAGTTGTAAGACCCGCCTGGCTGTCACCACACTGCTGGTAATGGTCTATCAGCATACTGATAGTTACAGCTGTAAGACCCGCCTGGCTGTCACCACACTGCTGGTAATGGTCTATCAGCATACTGATAGTTACAGCTGTAAGACCCGCCTGGCTGTCACCACACTGCTGGTAATACACCTTTACAATGTCCTCTCTGCTTCATCAGTACTGCTGCCTTTATTTTGGAAATATTTATTTTGCTAACTAAACAGACAAATACTAATAAGCGTTACAGGTACTGTCATTTTCTTGGCATTTCTTCTTGAAAGTTACTCTTAGAGACACTTTTAATTTACTAGCGATCTAAGGTTTGTTGTGCTGTTAGGCCGTCCATCAGTATTGAGAATTTAGGTTTTTACCTGTTGCATCGTTATGACTTCATCTTGTATCACTCTACCCATTTTGGATATAAGTAGTTCTTCTCCATTAAAGGAGATAAATTATTGGACAAACGTCCTCTATCCTGGGCAGGAAAAGCATAAAAAATACTAAAAGTTTCCATATTTCTAATTATGACAATTTGAATTTGTCACAGTTAAACAACATACATTTATGTCCTCGGTGAAAAATGTGTTAACGTTTGTATGATCTGGTATATCTGTGGTGCAGGTCGCTTAGTTAACGTTGTACAGGTACATTTATAATTCTTTCAAAGAGTACAGTAAGACCACCGTCACTACAGACAGAAGGATGACGGAGTAGATAATGAGAACTTTCAAAACAAGGAAAATAGTGCCACTGGTAACACTTTTCATATCATTTCTTCTCTCTTGTTTAAAATATTGCTCAGTGTTGGCGACCCCGTTAAGGGCAAAGGGCCAATGAAACATTTAAATTACCGGGAACCCCTTAGTCTTAAACGTGTACTCCCTGGAGCATAGGAGAGAGAAATGATAGTAAATACCTGGTAAATATTTGAGGGCCTTGTCCCAAATCTGTACACTGCCATAACATAATGGAGTGAGAGATGTGGAAGGAAGTGAAAAGCATGGGTGCAGTGGGCACAGTAAGGGAACACTGTATCAACGTCCATGGCCCCAAACTTTTGAACATTTTATCAGAAGATGTCGGAAATACTGCAGGGACAAGTGTAGAAGTCTTCAAGAGGAAATTGGACAAGCATCTTCACCAGGTGCCAGATCAACGAGGCTATGATGGATATGTGGGTAAGCGGACTACCAGTAGCAACAGCCTGGTTGACCAAGCAATCATCAAACGAGCCTGGCTTATGGCCGGGCTTCGGCAGTAGGAAAAACTTCCGGAACTCATCAAAGATATAGGCTCTGGCCTTGCTTCTTAACTACTCTACTAACGACCTTATTTATTTTTTCGTAGCCGAAATACCTTATCATACCTACTCTCAATACTGAAATTAAGTTTATGGTAGCCTCCGCCTCATCATCCAGCTCGTTCAACTTGCTCAACTCTGAAACTGAAAAGTCTCTTCTAACTTTCAGGTGGCTCATTTACGTCTTTGCAGATATTTCTCCTGGCTCTTTTCATTTCTAATAGCATGTCCCTCTGCTCTCTAGTCCCGGAATATTTCGTACGTCATATTCATGTTTCTCTGATCCTCCCGTCAGTTATTTGACCATCTTCAGTCTCCTTAGTCATATCCATTCAGCTCTGGTACTAGTCTTACATTTAATTCTTCTAAGGTTTCTTAACTTTCTAATTAAATGCAGGTTCTACGCTGGCGCCGAATACTCAAGAATAGCCTGAAGTATATAGTGTATAAAGCTTTGATAATTTGTTGAGGTTTCTGAGAACAGTTATTAGATTAAATATCTTCACATATATGGTTTGAGTGATACAGTTAACATGTGCTTCCAGCATTCCTCTTAAACTTTATCAATCAGGATTATTTATCGTCTATTAAGCTCTTACCATATCTACTCTTAAAACTTGCGTGGAGCGTCCCGTCACTTCCCTGCTATTTTTATACGGTATATGTACTTCCTAATGTATATTAGTGTAACTGTACTTTTAACCTGGCCCAAGGCAGGCCGCCGGGAGGAGGAACTCGCGAAACTCGTCAAAGGTATCTGTCCCCTTATTCCATTTCCTCGCACTTCGGTCTGTTCCTATTCGCTTTATCAATTCTCAGTAGTTATCCTGTCTTTCTAGTATTCTTCTTTCAGAATAGTCAAGTTTGGTTAATTTAGTCTTCTTATTTTGCAGACCCCGTAACTGGACCTAGTTTGTTAACTTTTGTAATTTTTCAAGTTTGTGAACGTGCTTGATTAGGCAAGGATTCTATGCTGGTGGTGAGTATTCTGAGTTACATATCTTCCTTAAAGTCCTAAAGATTCTTTATTGAGGTTTTTGACACTTAGACACACTAGTCTCTCATCAGGTACCGAAGTTATGTGAATGATCTCATCCTTCAGTATGTTCGATATAATGTTTACAATTTCATCCACTGGAGTTCTTTCCCATCAATTTCATCCACTGGAGTTCTTTCCCATTTACTACTGTGTACTTTTCTAGCCTGTGAAGTTGCATATATCTAGTGGAAGAGGCTTTAAATGCTGTCTTTTAATCCAGGACGATGAAAGGCACCCATTCTTGTTTCTCTGTAACTCCCTGGAATATTGAAAGTCTGTACAGACAGTGTCTCCCATAGATGAATTAGTAGTTTTCATTGACTCATGATGAGTCATAGCCGTCTCTCCGATGCTCCTGGTTCCTTCTTCGTACCAGTCGTCATTGTTGTGGACAGGTTATGTCGGTAATACCGGCCACTAGTTCACTGCCTCTTGTTTTTAACCATTTTTAACCATCTTATAGCTGCCCTGTAGTTGCCTCGTGTATGGCGACATAAAGATCTTTATGGGTTCACTGTTTGGCTCTGCTGCTTCCCTCTTACTCTGTAACAATATGTTAGGCCTACGATGATAGTTCTGTCCATTTACTTCAGTATATTGTGTTCATCTCCTCTCATCTTTTACTTTTAGGTATCTTTGATCGGGGGACTTTTAAGAGGTTGCCATTTTTTTCGGTGTTTTCTTTTTCCCTCCTCCACCTTATCGCTGATATATCTTATTTGGAATCATTTTTGTATTGATTTCGAGCTGTATGGTTGGCAATTTGTCATTTTAAACCAATTTTATGAAATTAAGTTTCTTCAAAAATTTTCTATCCGTTAAGGAATTTTAAATATAAATGAAAAGGGAAAACTGGGAAAAAATCCGTTTTTAAGACTTCTTAAAATTTACAAAGAAACTTAATGAATATAAGCAGAAATTTTTATTTTTCTCCAAAATTTTCGTTTGACTCAAGAACACCTTATTCGGTCGTCTTCAATTTTTCACCGCTGATATACTGTCTAGGACAAGAATCACGGAATTATTTGCATGCCCTATGGACAGTCCTATATAGGCCATTCCCAGATTTTGTTTTCACGTGATAATTGGAGAAAACCTCTTGTGATCGGCGTCAAAAATTCAGCATTGTTGTATCCACCTTAGAAGGTGGTTAGTGTTGTTAATGGAAGGTGTAGGTGTCGTTTTGCCAGTTTTAAGTCTCTAAATGCTATAGTATTATTTTGAATTACTACATTATTTTACCTTGAGTCTGGTGAGGGACTTGTGAACCAAGCAACGGGACTTATTCTCTCCTTGCTTGAATCACATCTAAATACATCACATTCCACAGATGCTGTGACTCTTACTAGTTTTGGGTTTTCCCTGATTAACATATAATTGTGAGCAGCAACAATATTTAATGGCTAATTAATTATATGAAATGGATGAAAAGTTTCTTGGCGTTAGGTTGTGTAGGCACAAATTTTGTTGGAGTCCGTCGAGTAACTAGATGCAGCTTCTGGTCGCCTTTAAAATTTTAGTACTGATGGGTTTTCCTCGATAGAATTTTTGCTTTAATTTTAGACTGTGTAAGTTTTATTTTGCCAATTATATTAATCAACTTGGATTCTGAGAAATAACTGAAGAATGTGTCGACTGATCAAAAACAACTCAGTGTTTGTAGTGGTTCATCCTACGCTAAATCTACCGAATGTTTATTGAATAAATCTTAATGACTCATGCATACTTAAATGTTAAATATTGGTAAATCTTGGAGAAATGTTTGGATACATTTTTGCCAGTGTTGCTCCCAACTTCACTTTTTCATAGAAATCGTCAGAAATGAAGTAATGATTTTCATGCGATAATTTGAGTTCATCTGATTGCCTTCACTGCTGGTATATTTTAGGACATTGGTCCCTCTTAAATAAAATAATTCCTCTTGGGTTTGTCTTCGAAGCTGGTGTTTTATTGGTAGGTTTGAATTAGTTTAGAGCTGTTTATTTCCTAATTTGCCATTTTTATTGAAAAAAGTGTCCATGTGATAACTTCTAAATACCAAGTCTGATTTGATTCAGATGACTCCAACTTGTGTAAATTGACATACACGGGCCCCGAGGTTATGCAATACGGGAATTCCTTTCTCGGATCTCGCAGCAACAAAAATACGTTAGTTGTTGGTATGTACGTGTGAGTTTTAAAGAGAGACCCACATTAGGAGATATTTTCCCAGACAAAGAGAACTCCAACCCAGCAACAGGAATTAGTGTCTGGATGTGATAGTTCAGTGGTGTGGCCATCTTCTGTGTAGGTTTGTTGGTACTCTTGTACATCCTCAGCGTCTCCTTCTTCAGTGTTTCTCCAACTGTTTTTACCCTCCCATTCTCCAACCTTCTCTTTCTCTCCACTTTCCAGTCTGATTTTTCCCATCCCTTATCTCTTTCTTCTGCCCCTTCCCACCTCCCCAGACTAAGGCATGCCTCTAGTGGCCTCACTCAGGCCCCAAGACAGACGACGACGACTACGACCTGCATGAAGTTGAAGTGGGTACAAGAATGTTGAGAGGCTAGTGCTGCCCTAGGTTGGTGTGGAGATTGTGAAAGTTGGGATTCCTCTGTTCTTTAATTACTTACTATTACTCGCCATGACCGGATAGTCCCTGCGTCAACATGTTTTTTGTCATGACCAACTCTTGACTTGCTGGGAGTATTTTTTTTTATTTAGAGAGAGAGAGAATCACGGTTTTTCATAGGCATTGCCAGTGAACTGATCCTTACTTATCTGTTAAATTCTTACATGGTTGTTAAAGTATTAATCAGTATTTAACAAGTATTCTTTCATTTAATTTGCTCCCCAGTATGTCTTTAATTAAGTAATCAACAAAATTTAACTTATTTAGGTAAGAAACCAAAGTGGTTGTTTGAAGACAGTTTTACGTGAAGTAAAATTAAGTTCAGATTTGAATTAATCATCCAAAGATTAGAAACACGTTTTAAAAACTTGAAATGAATCCTTTGTTGGACAGTATTAGCAATATTTGCTAATACGCATGATTTCATTTCTTCTGACAGGTCTTTTTCATATATAAGGGAGAATAGGAGTGTAGTCACGTTTCCCTAGTGGAAGGGAGGTAGGGTAAAGGGTTCCACTCATCACCCTCGCAGAATGTGACATTTCCACCCACAAGCATCTTCTGTCTTCTGTTCTCCAGGAAGCTGTGTATTCACTTAAATACCTTGCTGACTCCTTTGTCTTCCTCAAGTTAGTGTAATACTGGATTGAATGCTTTCTTAGTCATGTTAGATGCCTTCTAATCATCCTTGGCTTTGTCTTTATTTCTCTTAGTCACAGAACGTTTACAAAATCTTAAGATATAATTTACCATCTCTGAACTCGAGCTGGCGTCTCTCTACTTTATTTCTGGACTCTTTTCTGTTATATTTATCTTAGAATCATGGAGTAATGGGATGGGATGGGCTCATGCGCACGGGCTGGTGGACATCCTGGTGTAGGAAGCCTCGTACCTTAGCAGTAACTCTGTTTAGTTCATAAACTTGTCTCTGATGTAAGGAATCTTACGTAAAATTTTAATCTGCAGAAGTGGAATGGAAAAAATCCAGTTAAGTATGCCTAATTCAGTATTTTTTTTTTATATCTGTGCTAAAAACGCTTTTTTTTTTCCAAATGGGGCAGAAGGGAAAGTTTGAAATGGACTGCTGGTAAAGCAAATGGATCGTGAGTGTTTCTATGGTGATACATGTTGAGCTGTTTCAGTGTTAATGGTACACAATGGACGGCAACTGGACACTCCACATCATCCCTCCAAAATGACAATGGACACTCGTTAATATTAAAAATATATCATGATTGATAACTAATAGTCGCATATGGAGAAATTCATTGAACTTTGGCCATTTCTTAAGACAGGTGTGGGATATATGGTACTAATACTGAATAATATAGTGCTGGGTAGTTTTAAACCCAGTATCGTTGGGAAAGTGAATATTGGCGTTCAGTGAAAGTGACCACGTTTGGATTAATTACGATAACATAAAACAAACAAGGAAGCCACATGAAACCAGTGTTATTACTGTAAAGCCAGACGCAGCCGGTGAGGCAACCAAATTCATTTAGTGTAAAAAATATCCATAGAATTTTAAAACATAAATAACATTGAATATGCGCTCATCGCTGTAGGTCTAAGACATAAGACCATAAGAAAGAAGGAACATTGCAGCAGGCCTACTGACCCATGCGAGGCAGGTCCATGTTATTCCTCGGCTTAGATCAGTGACCCAGGAAAGAGCACAGCGTAACACCCAGTAGCACAAGCTAGTCAAGTCCCACTCACACCCACCCACCCACACCCACTAATGTATTTATCTAACCTATTTTTAAAACTACACAACGTCTTAGCTTCTGTGACGGTATTCGGGAGTTCCACTCATCCACAACTCTATTACCAAACCAATACTTTCCTATATCCTTCCTGAATCTGAATTTTTCCAACTTGAAACCATTCTTGGGAACCACACTAAAACTGTCAAGTTGCTCTACCATATAGCATCCACGTGAATAAGATAAATCACTAGGAAAAGTAGCAAAATGACTTAATGAAGCATTTTTAAGTGTGAGTAAATTAAATCCATGAGAATAAGACTACAAAGAAAAAACACAGGCTGTAGGCCTAAAAAATTGTACCTAGTAATTGCTCTATTGCTCCTTCAAAGCTTGTACTTAAATTAGTTGGAGATGAATTAAACCGAATTCAGTACTTGAAAAAAAAAAATAGTTCGCCATATAATGTTAGAAGGATGGGTAAATTGTGGCTGCCAGCACTACACCGTCCCGTGCACCGCTGCCAGACAGCACTACACCGCCCCGTGCACCGCTGCCAGACAGCACTACACCGCCCCGTGCACCGCTGCCAGACAGCACTACACCGCCCCGTGCACCGCTGCCAGACAGCACTACACCACCCCGTGCACCGCTGCCAGACAGCACTACACCGCCCCGTGCACCGCTGCCAGACAGCACTACACCGCCCCGTGCACCGCTACCAGACAGCACTACACCGCCCCGTGCACCGCTGCCAGACAGCACTACACCGCCCCGTGCACCGCTGCCAGACAGCACTACACCGCCCCGTGCACCGCTGCCAGACAGCACTACACCGCTGCCGGACAGCACTACACCGCCCTGTGCACCGCTGCCAGACAGCACTACACCGCCCTGTGCATCGCTGCCAGACAGCACTACACCGCCCCGTGCACCGCTGCCAGACAGCACTACACCGCCCCGTGCACCGCTGCCAGACAGCACTACACCGCCCCGTGCACCGCTGCCAGACAGCACTACACCGCCCCGTGCACCGCTGCCAGACAGCACTACACCGCCCCGTGCACCGCTGCCAGACAGCACTACACTGCCCCGTGCACCGCTGCCAGACAGCACTACACCGCCCCGTGCACCGCTGCCAGACAGCACTACACCGCCCCGTGCACCGCTGCCAGACAGCAATACACCGTCCCGTGCACCGCTGTCAGACAGCACAACACCGTCCCGTGCACCGCTGCCAGATAGCACTACACCGTCCCGTGCACCGCTGCCAGACAGCACTAACCGTCCCGTGCACCTCTGCCAGATAGCACTAAACCGCTGCCAGACAGCACTACACCGTCCCGTGCACCGCTGCCAGTCAGCACTAACCGTCCCGTGCACCTCTGCCAGATAGCACTACACCGCTGCCAGACAGCAATACACCGTCCCGTGCACCGCTGTCAGACAGCACAACACCGTCCCGTGCACCGCTGCCAGACAGCACTAACCGTCCCGTGCACCTCTGCCAGATAGCACTACACCGCTGCCAGACAGCACTACACCGCCCCGTGCATCGCTGCCAGCTCTACACCGCCCCGTGCACCGCTGCCAGACAGCACTACACCGCCCCGCGCACCGCAGCCAGACAGCACTACACCGCCCCCTGCACCGCTGCCAGACAGCACTACACCGTCCCGTGCACCGCTGCCAGACGCTTGTCATGGATAGAAATCCATGATAAGTATTAGAGAAGTTTCTTCATTAAGTTCACCAAACTCAAAATTTGAGGAAAATTTCAGTCACTAACAAAAATTGATTGGAAGAAGAGTGTTTAAATTGATGAGTAGAAAGTTGATGTTGAACGATTACTGTTGGTACCAAACTGCCAGTCTTGACCTGTGTAAGTCACCAACCATGTTCACCCTCAACCATCACCATGTTGGTACCAAACTGCCAGTCTTGACCTGTGTAAGTCACCAACCATGTTCACCCTCAACCATCACCATGTTGGTACCAAACTGCCAGTCTTGACCTGTGTAAGTCACCAACCATGTTCACCCTCACCCTCACCATGTTGGTATCAAACTGCCAGTCTTGACCTGTGTAAGTCACCAACCATGTTCACCCTCAACCATCACCATGTTGGTACCAAACTGCCAGTCTTGACCTGTGTAAGTCACCAACCATGTTCACCCTCAACCGTCACCATGTTGGTACCAAACTGCCAGTCTTGACCTGTGTAAGTCACCAACCATGTTCACCCTCACCATGTTGGTACCAAACTGCCAGTCTTGACCTGTGTAAGTCACCAACCATGTTCACCCTCACCATGTTGGTACCAAACTGCCAGTCTTGACCTGTGTAAGTCACCAACCATGTTCACCCTCACCATGTTGGTACCAAACTGCCAGTCTTGACCTGTGTAAGTCACCAACCATGTTCACCCTCACCCTCACCATGTTGGTACCAAACTGCCAGTCTTGACCTGTGTAAGTCACCAACCATGTTCGCCCTCAACCATCACCATGCTCACCCTCAACGCACTCATCTATCACCACTCACCCCTCACCGCACTCGCTTATCACAACAATCACCATCACCCATCATCCTCATCACACTCTCAACCGTCACTACCCTCACCCATCACCACGCTCACCCATCACACACCCCTCATCACCCATCATCGCCCTCACCCATACACTACACTCACCCTCACCCATCACCACATCCCTCACCCATCACCACACTCACCCACCGTCCATCACGCCCTCACTACACACACCCATCACCAAACCCACCATCACACCCTCAATACACTCGCCCACCATCACACCTTCACCATCACACCCTCACCACACTCGCCCATCACACCATCACCACACTCGCCCATCACACCATCACCATACTCGCCCACCATCACACCCTCACCACACTCGCCCATCACACCACCACACTCGCCCATCACACCATCACCATACTCGCCCACCATCACACCCTCACCACACTCGCCCATCACACCACTACACTCGCCCATCACACCATCACCATACTCGCCCACCATCACACCCTCACCACACTCGCCCATCACACCCTCACCATACCCTGTACCACACTCACCCTCACCCACCATCACACTTAACCATCACACTCGCCCATCACTCACCATACCCACCATGACACTCACCCACCATCACACCCTCACCACACTCACCCACCATCACACCCTCACCACACTCGCCCACCATCACACCCTCACCACACTCACCCACCATCACACCCTCACCACTCACCCACCATCACACTCACCTCACTCACCCTCACCATCACTTTACTGTTATTCCCACAATGGAGTGGTTGCGGGCAGCGGGAAGAGCCAAATTGATCAGGAGTTCGTATTTCAGGAGGCCTAGTTTGGTACTGGGCCGCGGGCACGTTGACAATGGAAGCCTTTATGTATCCTTCAGACTGAAGACCTGGCACAAACATGTACCACACAACCTGCTTGTGAGTGCTCTTACCATGTCTGTCTTCCCTGTAGCTTGTGACGTGGAACACGTGTTCAGTCTCTCTATAACTCGACGGTTATAAAGGATTGTGGAGGAGGAACGTAGCAAACCTTTCCCTAGGCTTTCTTCCTTAGTCATGTTATTTTATTATTACTGAGGTAGGCGTGTGTATGTGTGTGCGTGTGTGTGCGCGTGTGTGTGTGTGCGCGCGTGTGTGCGTGTGTGCGCGCGCGTGTGTGTGTGCGTGTGTTTGCGTGTGTGTGTGTGTGTGTGTGTGTGTGTGTGTGTGTGTGTGTGTGTGTGTGTGTGTGTGTGTGTGTGTGCGCGTGTGTGTGGGCGCGTGTGTGCGTGTGTTTGTGCGTGCGCGTGTGTGTGTGTGTGTGTGTGTTTGTGCGCGCGCGCGCGCGTGGGGGGGATCTCTCAGCCTTAGTCTTTTGGCATTATTTAAATGGAGCCTTTAGTCAACGCTAGTTATTTTAACTTGGAATGATAGTATTTATTTGTGTTAAGTGTTCGTTTTTGTAGATTTTATCCTTTTTATCGTGTTTTTTTTTGTATGTATGTATGTATGTGTATATATATATATATATATATATATATATATATATATATATATATATATATATATATATATATATATATATATAATATATATATATATATATATATATATATTAGTAGGTTGGAGGGAGGGGGTAAAGGAGGTTTTGTGTGCGAGGGGCTTGGACTTCCAGCAGGCATGCGTGAGCGTGTTTGATAGGAGTGAATGGAGACAAATGGTTTTTAATACTTGACGTGCTGTTGGAGTGTGAGCAAAGTAACATTTATGAAGGGATTCAGGGAAACCGGCAGGCCGGACTTGAGTCCTGGAGATGGGAAGTACAGTGCCTGCACTCTGAAGGAGGGGTGTTAATGTTGCAGTTTAAAAACTGTAGTGTAAAGCACCCTTCTGGCAAGACAGTGATGGAGTGAATGATGGTGAAAGTTTTTCTTTTTCGGGCCACCCTGCCTTGGTGGGAATCGGCCAGTGTGTTAATAAAAATAAAATAAAAATAGTAGATGAATGGTTCAGAGAACCGACATGTTGATAAATTAGACACATGTGCAACTCTTGGGTATCTTTATTGAGGAAACGTTTCGCCACACAGTGGCTTCATCAGTCCCTCAACCTTGAGTCCATGTGGTCAGTCCATCAATCTATTCAAGATTGATGGACTGACCACATCGACTCAAGGTTGAGGGACTGATTACCTCATTCTCCTTCTGTTCTTCAAGATTCTCCTTTGTATGGACTGATGAAGCCACTGTGTGGCGAAACGTTTCCTCAATAAAGATACCCAAGAGCTGCACATGTATCTAATTTATCAACATGTCGGTTCTCTGAACCATTCATCTACTAATATATATATATATATATATATATATATATATATATATATATATATATATATATATATATATATATATTAATAACTAGAAGTACCTCGTGAGTTAGGCGGTCAAATATCACAGTTATTACTACAAGTTTGGAAGATGGGTGACACCTGAGGTTTATTATAGTTTGTGAGAGCTACCAGGACCTGAAAAGCTGTTCTCCAGTTTGCAAGGCCTGAATTCACTGCTGAACTTTTGCCTCTGTCGATATGTTCAGTGTTATACTCCTTATATCTTTCTTGAGTTTGGTCTGCAACCTGTCCTGTGCCCTCAGGTTGGTGTTCTGTTAAAAAGCCGCCTCTCCCTTATCACAGTTCTGAAAACCTTGCCCTTGTTGAAGTTAAATTCTAATAATTACATGTTGGCTAAACCTTGTACTTTATCTGTCATATTGTAGCCTCTATTTTTTTTTTTTGTCTCCAGATTTTTACTTCATTAACTTAACATTAACTGTGAACATGGATACGTTAGACTGGTTACTGATCGGCACACTAAAATGACCCTAGGACAGCGAGAGACTCCACAGTGTAAAATACTCTCAATGAAAACAAAGGTGTAACAGTTATGTCAAGAGATGACAAGTGTAAGGATTTAAACATAAGTGGTAGGTAACACCGAGACGTTGAAAAATTACACATGCGTAACAACTGGGTATCTCTCTTAAGTAGACTTTTCGCCAACCAGTGGTACTGAATACTTGCTAGTAGTCTAAGGGACTGATAACCTCGTGTCTCTTCAGTGTTTTGTACTATATTGATAAAGCCACTGGTTGGCTAAACGTCTACTTAATAAAGATACCCACTTGTTGCATGTGTGTGTGTCTAATTCCTCAAGTGTAAGACTCTAAGACTTACAAACTTTCGTATATAATATATATTACCAACAGACTTATAATCGTCTTTAAGAGGGAACCTTTAAAGTTTTTCCAGACAGTTTCTGATCAGTCGACCTATAGCACTTACGTCAGACTGCATGGTGGTGGCAAAGATATAAATATGGTTTGACAAAGCTCCTGGAGAGCGAAACGTTGCCACAATAACATGTCACATTAGTTGACCATGTCCTTATACATGACGTAAATAGTTTGTATAAACCTGCCCGAGAAGATCTGCATATGAATAGTAACTAGTACTGTTCGTGGGGTGGTGATTTAAGTTTTCTGCCAGTAGGTTCAACTTAGTTGTAGAAACCATTTTTTTCTGGTTGAAACTATGAGAGATAATGACTGCAGATTAAAGGGCACTGGGTGGCATTTTTGGCGAGAAGTTGTGTGCTATTTCAGTTTATTAGGTGGTTGTGGAAATTAGGGTGTATTATCCACTCAACAAGGTTCGCCATTGTGCTGACATATTGATGATTAGATATGCATTTCTGGATGCCTCTCTTACGTAGGTCGGTGGTATTGTGCATATGCATGGTGATGTTTTATTAGAGGCAGTGATGGCTATGTTGAGTTTGTAGTTAGAGAAGATCTTGCACAAGTTTGGCATATTGCTAACATCATTAGCTTGACTGATCAGGCTAATAACAAGGAGGCCGGGTCCGTAGGGGTGATGATACCACGATCACTTTTTTGGCTTGTTTACATATACCAGAAATTACTGATGCTTGCGGAATGTCCATTTATCACACTTGGCCATCCTAGTGCTCTCTCTGACCATCACTCTCCCTGTCCTTAAGTGTTTTCTGATTCATTGTTGTTCCTATCTGCTCTTTTAATATCGTATACCTTCCTTCTCTTTTTTGCTTTCTTTTTTACCCCTCTCATAGACTTTCAGTGGATGCATAAGGCAGAGTTATTTCAAAATTTGTTATTTTTGGCGTTTATGAAAGTTTCTTTTCTGTTGCTGCTCCAATTACCAGACGAGCTTATTACTTTACATAGTATACATGTGTGTGTGTGTGTGGGGGGGCTTGTGTGTGTGGGGGAGGCTTGCACGCACACTGGTAGTGAAGGAGGCCTGGAGGTAGATGTTTAATTATGACGTTATTCGTTTGTGCATGATGGCGGCCTCCAGCTGACAGAAGGATCCTAGATACTGACCTTCTAGGCAGCCGAGGTGTTTCCTGCACTGCCAAGCCTAAGCTGCTTATTAGTTATTTCGTTAATGGTGGTTACGTATATGTATATCTGGGTTAATTTAAGTTAACCTAACATAACCTAGAATAACAAATGTTTAATATATTGTGTTGAGATTAGGAACCTTAATGCGTGTGAAAACAGGCGTGGTGTTTGGAGGTCAGGGCTGGGGCAGAAGTTGACCCCAGAATACTTGACGTGTATTATTGATTTACATGACAGTGTAGCAGCTCAGAGACCAGCTACACGCTTACCTCATTCTGTGGCATGTTCTCAAGTTTCACCTCACCACTACACCACTAACACATCCTCAGTACTCCACTACCTGTGATGGGTTTTCATTTTTTTTTTTTTTTTTGCATCTTAACAGACTGGTCTGAGGCCAATCTTTCCTGATGAATTGCCTGTTCAATTCATCAGGAAAGATGAGGTTCTACTGGCTCATATCACAGTCTGATAGATGTAGCACCTGCCGGAAGCAGTGGTCTGGTTTCTTTTTGAAGATTTCCACATTTCTACAGACACTATTTTTGATACGGGTTAGTAGTAGGTTGAGTCTTGGGCCACGGATATGGACTTCTTGTTCTTTTGAGGTGTCAGTTGTGTTCCTGCTTTTCCTTGGGTTTATTTTACGCTTTTCTCATTCCTCTCACTTCACTAAGTCACTGTATACAGTTTGTAGGTTTGGGAATAGGCCCTCAAGTATTTTCCACATGTATATTATTACTTTTTGCAATTGTTCTTTGTCTTCTACCGAGGAAACGTTCATGATTATTTTGGTGTGAAGCCTTATCTAGTATTTTTGTCTGCTTTGAAAATGAAAAAAGTAAAGGCACCAGAATCGTGGTTGTAGTACTGAAGTTTTTTATTTTATTTACAAGCATTTTTGTGTTCCTTTTGTTAGAAAGTTTATCCATTTTTCTGTTTCCTGTTATACCCATTGACCTTATTTAATGAACTATGAATAATCCCATTTTTTAGCTGCCGCGTCAGTGTCCCCGAAGACCAAATCTGTTTTTATTCCTCCAAAGTCTCCGTGATTTATGATAGCAAATATAATCTAACAGGTGCGACGAGTATGATCTTCCCTTCTAAATTCCGAGCGAGTTTGGTTGTGTAGGTCAGGCCTTATCCATAGAATTGGTAATTAGGCATCTATTATCTGAGACTCAGTTTGTGATATTAGTGTTATTAGTCTCCAGCTCTGTCCTAGTGCTCTGCTACCTTTGTCCAGAGAAGCAAAGTCTGCATTTTTATAGTCTCGAGTATTTCACCTACCCCTACGTAAGCTCTTTCTCCATGAAACACAGAGTGCTCGTGCTAATGGTGTTTTGCACTATTGTATAAATAAGAGTTTTAGGAAACAAGCCCAGATGATACTTGTGTGGGACTGTTCTCCATTTCTTTTTCGAATTCTGAGGAATTGCGTTTTCGTTGGATATGATGTGTAGGGTTGCCAGAGGTAATGAGATAAATGTTCTGTGAGTGGTGGGCCAGTTCATTTTTTTTTCTTCTTGGAATTTTGCGTATTAGTCCTGGAAAGTGAGGAAACTAATAAATAATAAAACATTGAGTAGGATTATTGAGGTGTTCTTCAACGATATATCAAACACCTGAGTGACGAGAGGTGAGCTTTTGTCACCATCTTGAAAAATGGCGGCCGTTCACTGTTTTTTGCATTATGCTCATTACGTGTTGATTCTTTGAAGATGACACTTAAAATGATAAAGCTGAAAATTTCGTTTATGATAGTATATTTTATTTTTACTACCATTAATACTTTTCACATTAGCTATGACCCTTTCCATTTTTCTTTTTCAGTTTTTTTCAGTTCTCTTTTTCACACCAGCTATAGAGCGCATCATGGTATTGTTTGTGGTATATCTAGTAGGTCTTTCCCCCACGTTGCTTTTTTTTTTTTGAAAATTTCCTTCTTTTCGCAATTTGTTCAAAATTGAACTTTGCTTCATTCTTAGGAACAATGTTTACATTATAATCTTCCTGGTGGCTGTAAGAGGTTCGTTAGCATTAGAGGCAGGACAGGTTATCGGTACCCGTGAAAAAGTGAACCATACTTTTAAAATATTAATATTACACTAGTGTTCAAAAATAATACGATTAACACTCTCACGATTGTGAAGGTTTTACTCTCTCTCTCTCTCTCTCTCTCTCTCTCTCTCTCTCTCTCTCCTCTCCCTCTCTCTCTCTCTCTCTCTCTCTCTCTCTCTCTCTCTCTCTCTCTCTCTCTCTCTCTCTCTCTCTCTCTCCTCTCTCTCTCTCTCTCTCTCTCGCTCTCTCGCTCTCTCGCTCTCTCGCTCTCTCGCTCTCTCGCTCTCTCTCTCTCTCTCTTTCTCTTTACACAGAGTTTGACAAGGTTAGGTTGTAATAATGTTGGTAGAATTACCGACAATATGTAAAGTAAAAGGACACAAGTGCAACTAATGTGACATTTTATACGAATTAATTGCTCTACCATATTGTTACTACTACTACCACTAGTGAACATCAAAATGGTACCTCATTAGTATTGCACCTCACTCTGAGCCTTTATATACCCTCTGTATCCATATACTGTTTGTAACGGCTTGACAAGCTCCTGGAGAGCGAAACGTTGCCACAATAAAATGTCACATTAGTTGCACTTGTGTCCTTTTACTTTACATATTGTCGGTAATTCTACCAACATTATTACAATCTGTCGGACACCGCAACATAATGGACATTTCATGCAGACGTTATTTGGACACCCTTCTTCGTGCTCACAGCTATCGCAACAGACATAACTTCCTACAAGATTGCCTGGCAGAGAAGGTGATCCCTAAGTCTACTCCCGCACAACTCTCCAACTCCAAGCACCCCTTCTCTCCAGCTACCCAAGCTTACTTAACTGAATGTGCCGAAGAACTTTCTAACATCGCTAAGGAAACCTTTGAAACTGCAAGAAATATGAGGGCCAATCTTCAGATTGACCAACACACTGCTGAGCATATTCTCAGCACAGTCACCATAGCCAACCTCCAACAGGAACCATAGACACAGTGACAGCAACTTCCAGAAGGGTTATATACAGGGCCTTCTCACTGCAGCTTTATGTGAACCTTCTTCTTCTAATCTTACACAAATAACCCGCACATAAAAGAGAGAAGCTTACGACGACGTTTCGGTCCGAGTTGGACCATTGACAAAGTCACACTGTGTGACTTTGTCAATGGTCCAAGTCAGACCGAAACGTCGTCGTAAGCTTCTCTCTTTTATGTGCGGGTTATTTGTGTATCGTTCCAGTCACGGTATTGTGCCTTTTTTGTTATTTCTTCTAATCTTTCTAGACGATACATCACTGCCCTTAAGGACCTCGCCAACGACCCCAACATTATCGTCACCACCGCCGACAAAGGAGGTGGAGTCGTCATACTCAACACCAGTGACTACAACGCTAAAATGATGGACCTTTTGAGTGATAAGTCTACATACGAACCCATCAGCACTAAACAGTGGGAGACACTCACCAAAGATTTTCTATACAAAACCAGACAAATACTCAAACGCACTTGAGAAGGGAAGAAACTTCTGTACTTGTTACCAAGCAACCCTAAACCAGCACACATGTATGGTTTACCCAAGACCCATAAACACAATATTCCTCTCAGACCCATCACGTCAGGTATAGGCAGTGCACCACACAAACTAGCTGGAGTTCTTGCCAAACATCTTTCCTGCCTTCTGGGGACCATCAGCCCCGCTCATCTTAAACACTCAGGCGACCTTCTCAACCGCATCCGCAACCTCTCCATCCGTAACAAGAAACTAAGCAGTTTGGACGTGACTTCCCTCTTCACAAAAGTACCTACCACAAAAGCCATCGAGGTTCTACGACGTAAAGTCAATCAGGACCTTAATCTTCCTCTACCTCCCGGAGATTTTGTTGACTTGATTGAACTCTGTGTTAATTTCAACTGTTTTTCTTTCAACAACAAGCTCTACAAACAAACCTACGGCATGGGAATGGGGTCCCCCATCAGTGCCGTCCTAGCCAACTTATATATGGAATACCTAGAGTCCGAACACTTCGCAAACATCATCTCTTCAAGCGTCACTTAGTTACGTTACGTGGACGACGTCCTCGTAATAACTCCCAAACGTTTTGATGTACGGAATCTTCAGGCAAGGCTCAACGCAGTTGAACCGGCGATCCAGTTTACACTAGAAGAAGAGTCCAATGACAAGCTACCTTTCCTCGACGTCCTCATTCACAAAGTAGACAACAACCTAAGATTTCAAGTTTATCGGAAACCCACCAATAAAAATGATCTCACACACTTCTATTCCAGTCAAGATACCAAGACCAAAAGAGGCATCATCATCGGGCTTTTCCTAAGAGCATACCGAATTTGTAGTCCTGAGTTTCTTGACGAGGAATGTACATACATTCACCAAACCTTCACTGAGTTACATTTTCCTTCCTTTTTCATCAAAGACTGCAAGAAAAGAGCTCTTCAGATCATTAATTCTCCACGCACCAACACCACTCCCAACAAAGTTATAATTCTTCCCAACAGCCAGGTTGCACTGAATGTTTCTAAAGTACTTTCACAAGCTAACACCAGAGTCGCCATCGCTTCTGGCACTTCAATAAAGGACAAAATCAAAGCACCACGAACCAGTCAATGCAGGGGTTTACACTATACCCTGTGGAGGCTGTGACAAGATTTATGTAGGTGAAACAGCAAGAAACCTCGACACCCGCCTCAATGAACACATTTACGCATGTAGGAACGATAACTTGAACAACGCCTGTGTACAACACCGAAATTCCACCAATCATCTCATGAAATTCAGGGATGCCCAATTAGTGATCAAAGAAACTAATTTCCGCAGACGCAAGTGCCTCGAATCAGCACTGATCGCTGTTTCGAATACAATTAAACAAAACAACGGCAGCTTCACCATCTCTGAAGTCTTAGCGAGAATCCTCCTGAAAACAGTAAACCCTGCCATCACACAGTCTCTCCTGTTATACTACACAAAGCACATTACAGAGAGTTATGTTACCCAAGTAATAGCTTTTATACCCTTTTACTCATGTACGAATTAATTGCTATACCATATTGTCTTCTACTACTACTACTACTACTACCACCACCACCACCACCACCACCACCACCACCACCACCACCACCACCACCACCACCACCACCACCACCACCACCACCACTACTACTACTACTACTACTACTACTACTACTACTACTACTACTACTACTACTAGTGAACATCGAAATGGTACATCACTAGTATTGCACCTCACTCTGAGCCTTTATATACCCTCTGTGTCTATATACTGCTTGTACGTACAGTCTGTATTCAGCAGAGCAGAACAGCACACTTCAGCATCACAGTCCAGCACCACGTGGACAGACACATGGCTTCTGCCGAAAGGAAGAGGTCACGATGTTCCAGGGACACGACGGATGACTCGGATTTAGAAATGGACGACTCGGATTTAGAAATGTGGGGCGCAATCCTAGCGAAGAAGTTGCGAGACCACTCCGTGTCATCGGAGGAAAAGTCTCCAGTTCTGACAAGCCTAACCATGCAGCCAGAGAATACGGAAGGATGGATCAGTGTGAACAGTAAGACACGCCGTCCCTCCAAGGAGCAGGTAAACCAGTTCAAATCACCTTCCAGATTCAAGGTAAAAGCTTATGGGGAACACAAAACCCACTATGGCGTGGTTACACACCTGGAAACACAGCACAAACTGAGGTTCAAGATATGGTTCAACCTGAGGGGAGAACCAATACTGACTCCTATCAACAGGGAAATGCATATCACCTTGAAGAAAGTCATGGAGACAGACCGCTCCTTCACCCTGGAGGAACTGGATTCTCGGCAGGTCACCAAGGGTGTAGTGATGCGATACCCGCTGATGATGCCCATCGAGGCAGTAGCAGCTCACCCCGGTGTCGTGTCAGCTCAGCGTCTCAAGGCAAAATCGGCAGGCAATGCACCAACCCGGCAGGTCCTCATTCAGCATGTAGGACCGCTGCCATCCCAGCTGGACCTTGGTTCTTGGGGCAGGTATGATGTTAGGACCTTCACGGCAGAACCAGTTCGCTGTTTCAAGTGCCAGCGTTACGGACACCTGGGTGCACTCTGTCCGAACAGAGTAATCTGCGGTGTCTGCAGCCAGCCCCACCCTACCGAGGAATGCATCACCAAGCTGAAGAATGCATCGCCACCCACTCCACGATGCCCGAATTGTAGGCAGAAACACCATGCCTGGAACCCTCGATGCCCTGAGAGGCTCACTAGAATTCGTGAGGCCTGGAAGACACCAACGACGAGACAGCAGGCTACGGCAGAGCATCACCCTCAGCAGACGATGGGTGCAGAGAATCCTGCCATACTGCAGAACTCTCATCAGTCAACCCAACTCAATGCCCAGGAATTTCCGATCCTTGAAAACTCAACCAGGCGTCATGAACAGGAGCATCCTCCCCCACTACCGCAACGAAGAAACAAAAACATGAACAAGCGGCGCCAACAGGAAGCATCTGGGCAACGCAATCAGCAGACGGCACTACACGAGCCCCCACCGGCCTTCTTGCCAGGCACAACCACTATGCAGGCTGTGGCTGCACCTCACCAGCAGATGCCGGGTACACAACCTTGCATACAGCAACAGCCCACGGTGTGCACAGTGAAGAAATACAACCCTCAGCAGTCCCCACAGATTACGACAGCCCAGATAATGTCCACTGCTTCGAACCCACCGACAACGCAGGCCCTCAACAGAGAGGATCTCTTAACACTCATCAAGGCATTCACGGATATTATCTGCAACACAATCACCTCCACGGAACAACAGAGCATGTTCCGGCAGATGGTCAGCACACTCCTGAGGGTGTGCTTACTGACAGAACAGGAAGCAGTGGATGCCATGAATCCGCAGATTATCAGAGAGGAGAGAGCCCAGTCCCCAGCTCAGGAAACAGCTGAGATGGAGTAACTTCAGTCGCTTATGAGGCACACTAGCTGAACTGTCCGGAACAGTGCTTGAAAGAATAGTGAAATTCCAAACGCTTATATGCTGCAACAGTGAAGAATCAATTCTCCTTCAGGAGCCAGAGACGGGTCATTTCAAGATTAAGACCCGTGCCAGGACCCTGGTCCTGGCGAACATTATACATACATACATATACTGCTTGTATCGGCTTGACAAAGCTCCTGGAGAGCGAAACGTTGCCACAATAAAATGTCACATTAGTTGCACTTGTGTCCTTTTACTTTACATACAAGGTTAGGTTAAGGATCCCTAGCTTTGACAAGCTGTTTACAGGTTAAGGATTCCTAACTTTATTGACAAGTTAAGAGCTGTTACCTACATCAGCTCATTTGAAAGCATTTTTGTTATGAGACATACAAGTAGGGAACAGGATGAAGTTGGAGCCATCTGTGGGCCAGCATTTTCATCTGATCACTTGATTTTATCTCGTTGGCATCATCATGCTGTACGAATGTGTTCCATACTCGAGTCATCCTGGGGATAAATGATCTCAGATGAAGTGATGCTCTGGAGAAGGGTACAGCCAGAGTGAAGTTGCTGCTGTCTGCCCGTCTTGTGGTATAGAAGCTTGCTTCACGCTGCCCTCGAAGTGGATCCAAGTGTTGTACTTTGACAATATTGGCCTTGTACATAACAGGCCACCCACATCCCTCCTGTGTTGAAGGCTCTACTGAAATGACAGATCTATCCAGGATTGGTCCAGGCGAGAGATGAGACGTCTTGCTCTGTTCTCTACTCTGTCAAGCAGTCGCAGATGAGGGGGGGGGGACAGGCAAACCAAGAAAGTGGAGCCTACTCAAGGTGTGAGCGCACTCTTTCTCTCCCTCTCTCTATCCCTCTCTCTATCCCTCTGTCTATCCCTCTATCCTCTCTATCCCTCTCTCTCCCTCTCTCTCCCTCCCTCCCTCCCTCCCTCTCCCCCTCTCTCATTCTCTCACTAACACAGTACAAACTTCAAATTGTTATACATAGTTATATGCTGGGAGAGTACTGCAAGGCATCAGTACTTAAACTGTAGACAAATAGTGAACCACACGAGAATGTACCTACTCGCTGACGTAGAACTAACTTAATATTAGATTGCATGTGTGAAGAAACAATCTGTGCAATGTGTTGCATAGATAACAACTGTCATTATTTGATGGAAATAAGTGGACTCTTATTGCCAAATTTTTTCTTAGTTGAAAATATTTCACAAAGCAATTCTACATCGTAGTGAAAAAATTTGTTTGGTCTCGGAATTACTGCCAGAGGTATAATATTTAAAACATATCATGAAAAAAAATTTGAGAGATTCAAGTTTCTGAGGCTTGTGTAGCACACTATCACCTCTCAAGTGTCATTGTTAGTTAGGTTCGAGAGTTACACCTCTGACTACAACACGATATTCAGCACATTTGTAGATCCCTGATGTAAGAATACTTCGTCCATGCCAGTGAAGCGGATAAGTCATGTGAAACAAACCTTGACTGTATTAAGAATGAAGTACAAGACTCAGGAAATAATTCAGCAGGTCAAGCAGTTGGGTTGCTAGCAACATCAGACACCAACGGAATATGTAAGACGTGTAACAGATAGGTGTCTTCATTTCCGGAACGTTTAGCGCGCACAGTTTCCTCAGTCCTGAAGGATGGTTCCAGAGGTCAGCACCTCCGCAGCTTGGTTTTATATCAGATTTCCCTTAGGATTGGGGCCTGATCAACGAGGCTGTTTCTGCTTCCTGCATGCAGTCCAGCGTATGAACCACAACCCAGCTGGTCAGGAACTGATTGGAGGAGCTTGCTAAGTTATCGCTTGGAAATAGCCCGAGGTTTATTGGTAATGCCCCTTATATACAAAGAAAAGGCTTTAAAAAGTTGGGGACCTCTGACACTTAGAACTCTTAGTATAGTAGTCGCGACAACGATTTTTATTGGAGGTACTCTGCCCCGTCTGCCAAGTTTCTTGTGTTCATACGGAGTGATTTTATTGTGCAGGTTTCGGATCAGTTTTCCAAGGGTTTTCTAGGCGAAGATGTACCTTTCTCTCCTACATTCCAAGGAATGCATCTGAAGGGACTTCAAACGTTTCCAGTATTTTAGATATATTAATGTGTACGGGCAGTGAAATTTCTTTGCATGCTTTCCAGCTCAGCAACCTTGCCTACCTTAAACCTGGACCCATTAGTATAGAGCAGTATTCCAGCCTGGGGAGAAGCAACTTGAAATGTATCACTGTTGCTTCAGCATACATTGTCTTGAAAGTTCTAGTTTTCAGACCTTTAGTTTTGTTGCTGTAACTAAAGCAGCAATGTTGTGATCCTTGATTGTGATCTGACTTCACGCTCAAGTCTTGCACAAGGAACTTTCACTCTTTTGAATGATTCGAGTTTGTTCTGTTCTCCGTTTGTCTTTATTTCCGCAATTCTTCCATAACCGAATAACTGATACCCATTGGAAGACTTATATCCTCTTGAAGATTCGCTGTCTCCTCGTATACAGAGGGAGGTAGGGGTGACCAAATATGGAAACGACAGAAGGATTGGAAAGATAAACATGATGTGATCATTCCATCATTCTTAAAGTAGACGACAGAAGGAATGGAAAGGTAAACATGATGTGATCATTCCATCATTCTTAAAGTAGACAACAGAAGGAATGGAAAGGTAAACATGATGTGATCATTCCATCATTCTTAAAGTAGACGACAGAAGGAATGGAAAGGTAAACATGATGTGATCATTCCATCATTCTTAAAGTAGACGACAGAAGGAATGGAAAGGTAAACATGATGTGATCATTCCATCATTCTTAAAGTAGACGACAGAAGGAATG
Source organism: Cherax quadricarinatus (assembly GCF_026875155.1). Lineage (NCBI taxonomy): Eukaryota > Metazoa > Arthropoda > Malacostraca > Decapoda > Parastacidae > Cherax > Cherax quadricarinatus. The sequence continues at coordinate 37,478,965 of NC_069404.1, forward strand.
GAAAGGTAAACATGATGTGATCATTCCATCATTCTTAAAGTAGACGACAGAAGGAATGGAAAGGTAAACATGATGTGATCATTCCATCATTCTTAAAGTAGACGACAGAAGGAATGGAAAGGTAAACATGATGTGATCATTCCATCATTCTTAAAGTAGACGACAGAAGGAATGGAAAGGTAAACATGATGTGATCATTCCATCATTCTTAAAGTAGTGTTGAATTGGTCATTCCCTCAGCCATGAGAAGTGTTCACCATCATTGTCTTAAACACTGTGCCTCGAGATGTTTGTTTTAAATCACAAAAAGCAGTATCAAAAAATAAATGCATTAGTGTTCGTGTTGCTACAAACGTAAAAAAAATTAGTAACATAAGTATATGGCAGTGACATTATTACCTAAAGCAAAAAATCTAATAGTGAACAAAATATAATAGTTCTTCCGTCTGTGGCAAACCTGGCCAGTAAATGATGTTCAACACTGGACGAGCATGTAAGATGTTCAACACTGGACGAGCATGTAAGATGTTCAACACTGGACGAGCATGTAAGATGTTCAACACTGGACGAGCATGTAAGATGTTCAACACTGGACGAGCATGTAAGATGTTCAACACTGGACGAGCATGTAAGATGTTCAACACTGGACGAGCATGTAAGATGTTCAACACTGGACGAGCATGTAAGATGTTCAACACTGGACGAGCATGTAAGATGTTCAACACAGGACGAGCATGTAAGATGTTCAACACTGGACGAGCATGTAAGATGTTCAACACTGGACGAGCGTGAAAGATGTTCAACACTGGACGAGCATGAAAGATGTTCAACACTGGACGAGCATGTAAGATGTTCAACACTGGACGAGCATGAAAGATGTTCAACACTGGACGAGCATGAAAGATGTTCAACACTGGACGAGCATGTAAGATGTTCAACACAGGACGAGCATGTAAGATGTTCAACACTGGACGAGCATGTAAGATGTTCAACACTGGACGAGCATGTAAGATGTTCAATACTGGACGAGCATGAAAGATGTTCAACACTGGAGGAACATGTAAGATGTTCAACACTGGAGGAACATGTAAGATGTTCAACACTGGAGGAACATGTAAGATGTTCAACACTGGAGGAACATGTAAGATGTTCAACACTGGAGGAACATGTAAGATGTTCAACACTGGACGAGCATGTAAGATGTTCAACACTGGAGGAACATGTAAGATGTTCAACACTGGACGAGCATGTAAGATGTTCAACACTGGAGGAACATGTAAGATGTTCAACACTGGAGGAACATGTAAGATGTTCAACACTGGACGAGCATGTAAGATGTTCAACACTGGAGGAACATGTAAGATGTTCAACAGTGGGTGAACATGTAAGATGTTCAACAGTGGATGAACATGTAAGATGTTCAACAGTGGATGAACATGTAAGATGTTCAACAGTGGATGAACATGTAAGATGTTCAACAGTGGGTGAACATGTAAGATGTTCTACAGTGGATGAACATGTAAGATGTTCAACAGTGGATGAACATGTAAGATGTTCAACACTGGACGAGCATGTAAGATGTTCAACACTGGACGAGCATGTAAGATGTTCAACACTGGACGAGCATGTAAGATGTTCAACACTGGACGAGCATGTAAGATGTTCAACACTGGACGAGCATGTAAGATGTTCAACACTGGACGAGCATGTAAGATGTTCAACACAGGACGAGCATGTAAGATGTTCAACACTGGACGAGCATGTAAGATGTTCAACACTGGACGAGCGTGAAAGATGTTCAACACTGGACGAGCATGAAAGATGTTCAACACTGGACGAGCATGTAAGATGTTCAACACTGGACGAGCATGAAAGATGTTCAACACTGGACGAGCATGAAAGATGTTCAACACTGGACGAGCATGTAAGATGTTCAACACAGGACGAGCATGTAAGATGTTCAACACTGGACGAGCATGTAAGATGTTCAACACTGGACGAGCATGTAAGATGTTCAATACTGGACGAGCATGAAAGATTTTCAACACTGGAGGAACATGTAAGATGTTCAACACTGGAGGAACATGTAAGATGTTCAACACTGGAGGAACATGTAAGATGTTCAACACTGGAGGAACATGTAAGATGTTCAACACTGGAGGAAACATGTAAGATGTTCAACACTGGACGAGCATGTAAGATGTTCAACACTGGAGGAACATGTAAGATGTTCAACACTGGACGAGCATGTAAGATGTTCAACACTGGAGGAACATGTAAGATGTTCAACACTGGAGGAACATGTAAGATGTTCAACACTGGACGAGCATGTAAGATGTTCAACACTGGAGGAACATGTAAGATGTTCAACAGTGGGTGAACATGTAAGATGTTCAACAGTGGATGAACATGTAAGATGTTCAACAGTGGATGAACATGTAAGATGTTCAATAGTGGATGAACATGTAAGATGTTCAACAGTGGGTGAACATGTAAGATGTTCTACAGTGGATGAACATGTAAGATGTTCAACAGTGGATGAACATGTAAGATGTTCAACAGTGGATGAACATGTAAGATGTTCAACAGTGGATGAACATGTAAGATGTTCAACAGTGGATGAACATGTAAGATGTTCAACAGTGGATGAACATGTAAGATGTTCAACAGTGGATGAACATGTAAGATGTTCAACAGTGGATGAACATGTAAGATGTTCAACAGTGGATGAACATGTAAGATGTTCAACAGTGGATGAACATGTAAGATGTTCAACAGTGGATGAACATGTAAGATGTTCAACAGTGGATGAACATGTAAGATGTTCAACAGTGGATGAACATGTAAGATGTTCAACAGTGGATGAACATGTAAGATGTTCAACAGTGGATGAACATGTAAGATGTTCAACAGTGGAGGAACATGTAAGATGATCAACACTGGAGGAACATGTAAGATGATCAACACTGGAGGAACATGTAAGATGATCAACACTGGATGAACATGTAAGATGTTCACACTATAACATGTGAGTCACATGGATAACATGTAAGATGTTCAACACTGGATGAACATGTAAGATGTTCAACACTGGATGAACATGTAAGATGTTCAACACTGGGTGAACATGTAAGATGTTCAACACTGGATGAACATGTAAGATGTTCAACACTGGATGAACATGTAAGATGTTCAACACTGGATGAACATGTAAGATGTTCAACACTGGATGAACATGTAAGATGTTCAACACTGGATGAACATGTAAGATGTTCAACACTGGATGAACATGTAAGATGTTCAACACTGGATGAACATGTAAGATGTTCAACACTGGATGAACATGTAAGATGTTCAACACTGGATGAACATGTAAGATGTTCAACACTGGATGAACATGTAAGATGTTCAACACTGGATGAACATGTAAGATGTTCAACACTGGATGAACATGTAAGATGTTCAACACTGGATGAACATGTAAGATGTTCAACATGGAGGAACATGTAAGATGTTCAACACTGGATGAACATGTAAGATGTTCAACACTGGAGGAACATGTAAGATGTTCAACACTGGATGAACATGTAAGATGTTCAACACTGGATGAACATGTAAGATGATCAACACTGGATGAACATGTAAGATGATCAACACTGGATGAACATGTAAGATGTTCAACACTGGATGAACATGTAAGATGTTCAACACTGGATGAACATGTAAGATGTTCAACACTGGATGAACATGTAAGATGTTCAACACTGGATGAACATGTAAGATGTTCAACACTGGATGAACATGTAAGATGTTCAACACTGGATGAACATGTAAGATGTTCAACACTGGATGAACATGTAAGATGTTCAACACTGGATGAACATGTAAGATGTTCAACACTGGATGAACATGTAAGATGTTCAACACTGGATGAACATGTAAGATGTTCAACACTGGATGAACATGTAAGATGTTCAACACTGGATGAACATGTAAGATGTTCAACACTGGAGGAACATGTAAGATGTTCAACACTGGATGAACATGTAAGATGTTCAACACTGGAGAACATGTAAGATGTTCAACATGGATGACATGTAAGATGTTCAACACTGGATGAACATGTAAGATGTTCAACAGTGGAAGAACATGTAAGATGTTCAACACTGGATGAACATGTAAGATGTTCAACACTGGATGAACATGTAAGATGTTCAACACTGGATGAACATGTAAGATGTTCAACACTGGAGAACATGTAAGATGTTCAACACTGGAGAACATGTAAGATGTTCAACACTGGAGGAACATGTAAGATGTTCAACACTGGAGAACATGTAAGATGTTCAACACTGGAGGAACATGTAAGATGTTCAAACTAGACATGGTAGGAACATGTAAGATGTTCAACACTGGAGGAACATGTAAGATGTTCAACACTGGAGGAACATGTAAGATGTTCAACACTGGAGGAACATGTAAGATGTTCAACACTGGAGGAACATGTAAGATGTTCAACACTGGACGAACATGTAGGATGTTCAACACTGGACGAACATGTAAGATGTTCAACACTGGACGAACATGTAAGATGTTCAACACTGGACGAACATGTAGATGTTCAACACTGGACGAACATGTAAGATGTTCAACACTGGACGAACATGTAAGATGTTCAACACTGGACGAACATGTAAGATGTTCAACACTGGACGAACATGTAAGATGTTCAACACTGGACGAACATGTAAGATGTTCAACACTGGACGAACATGTAAGATGTTCAACACTGGACGAACATGTAGATGTTCAACACTGGACGAACATGTAAGATGTTCAACACTGGACGAACATGTAAGATGTTCAACACTGGACGAACATGTAAGATGTTCAACACTGGACGAACATGTAAGATGTTCAACACTGGACGAACATGTAAGATGTTCAACACTGGACGAACATGTAAGATGTTCAACACTGGACGAACATGTAAGATGTTCAACACTGGATGAACATTTACACTCATCATTCCAACACATTAATTTCCGTCACTTGGTATATGTTAATATTCCTCTACTTCAGTAATAATTTTGAATTAGATCTGTTAGAATAATGGTTGTATGTATATTGTTCATTATAAATTTCGTGTATTAGATTTTTGTTTTAATTTTCATTGTTTTTCGGAACTTTAAACTACATATTGAAAGTGACGTTTAATTTAGTTTAATAATGGAGCGAGTTTGTTGTTGAATTTCTGAACTAATTTTATGTTTTCAATTTTCATTTATCAATAGTGTACGTTTTTCTAATTTTCAAAATAATTTTAATAGTTTAAATAAAATATTACGAGTGTTGGATATTTTTTTAGTTTTGTTTAAAAGGAAATTAATCGCTTTTGTTTTTGTAGTTGATTTCTATCGTCTTAATAACATGACTAAGTATGTAGATAGATTCAGATTTTTTTATTTTCAACTTATAAGCGTCCTGGTTGTACCTGTATGGAGTAATGATACTGGCATCTCAGGGTAATTGATTTAATATTTAACCTCCCCGGGTTATTAAATACGTATTGAGCAATAAGCATTCCATTATATATTGAACAAAGGAATCATAATTTAAAAATATATATATTGAAAAAGTATCGGTGTCGGCAAAAGTTTTGTATCGTCCCATTCATAATTAGTGTCAATCGTCTGTAAATAACAGATCTGTGTTCAGCAAAATCTGGAAAGCAAACCGCATTAACACTGACTGCTTACATTTCACTAACTTAAGCCATATTTTGTTAATCAGCATCGTCCATCGCAGCCATTCTTAATATTACATTCAGAAGCAACTCTGGAACTGCTGCTACAAGAGTTGGGATAGAGAGCACTCTTATAGGATCACTCTTTTCTCCTCCCCGAAGCTCGGAATGGTGATTGAATATTTTGCTATAACTGAATTTGATGGTAAATTAATAGGAAGTGCGCGCGTGCAATAGCTGTTGTTTACGTAATTCTTGCAAGTTTAACTCTACCGTTGCTGCGACCAGTGTCTTTGTGAGGACAACCTCTGCTCACGCAGTTTCATCCTATGATATATTCTTGTGATAGAGTACGTGAGTAGAAGACACGAGTCATAACACTTTGTTAATAAAGTCTGGAACTATGTTTTGCTTTTAAAATATAGAGGTTTTGTCACAAGTGTGTCACGGCGTGTAAAAAAAAATGGTGCCTATAATCTTTCAACGGCTAGACTGTAGTTCTAGGCAGTAGTATAACCGATTTTTAGTCCTATCCTGCCTGGCTTAACAAATGTGTTCCTGTTCTCTACAGTTAGCACACTGAGAAAAAATACATCTACATCTTGGCCTACAACAGCAACACAAGATATAGAAGCTGGTGGTTACACAGCGTTGTTAATAATGACTGTCAGCATCAAAATTTTAGTGAAAAGTTAACCTATGGTCTCTCCTTTTAGCGGATAATTGAGAAATTATTCATTTGGTAGATTATTTTATAATTTTTTTTTAACATTGACTTAATTGCTGCATCTTAATTTTAAGGATGAACTTCCTTTTTAAAGTACGTCAATGTCTTTCACCAATCTTGGTATTCATTTACACTTTAATCATACCCATCTAAAAGTGACAGCTGTGTGGACCATAATGCCTTTTTTAATGACAAGTAAACTACGTGAGTATTCCATAAAGTACTTTTAAGTGCCTTTAAGCATGGGGGGAGGGGGTTTGTGCAGTGCTGTGCAGTGCTGTGCAGTGCTGTGCAGTGGAGCATAAACATGAAATTGGGGAAAAAAATCGAAAAATTAGTTAATCTTATCAAAAAAAAAAAAAAAACAATGTAGAGGTGGGCAGTTCGAGATGCGATTCTCACCCAAGTGATGATAACCTGATGATGAGTCTTGTAAACCTTTGTCTGTCTGTGTAATAACTTCAGCAGCAGCAACAACGACACTGAGAATAATAAAACTAATAAAACTGATTATACGTGCCTAGTTTTGGCCATGGAAAGTTTCGTAACAGGAAACCGCAACCTAGAATCGCAACCTAGAACCGCAACCAGCTGTCAGTATTTTTGAAAGTATCTGAAAACGTTAACAAATTTGATTTTTGTTCCCAATTCACCAGAGAAACTGACACTGGAGACGACTCGTAATAAAACTAGTTATAAAGATCTTTGTTATGCACAATGGATAAACCTCTGTTAGTGTTGTCGACAAAAGTGTTATGACTTGTGTATCTAAGTGCATGGTGGCAGTGTTTTTTTTTTTTATTTTTTTTTACATTTCAACTTTATCGCGTCAAAGCTGCTGTTAATAATTCTGACTGCTGTGGCAGTATGTTTCATTGCAAGTTGAATCCATTTAAATAAACATTAGATCCTGCTTTGGAAATAGTTTGTTCCTTACACCAATTTACACAAGTGTGTATATCTGTATCATTTGTGTATCTTATGCTGTCTTCAGTCAGCATGCTCATTAAATATCTCGGCTTTAACTAACTCGCTAATACGCCTTCATTGATTCCCCGTCCATGGGTGCATATTGTTAGGTCAGTCCATAAATCCCAAAGATTGTCCGTCTTTTTGGCTGAAAAGAGTGTGTGTGTGTGTGTGTGTGTGTGTGTGTGTGTGTGTGTGTGTGTGTGTGTGTGTGTGTGTGTGTGTGTGTGTGTGTGTGTCATTGCACTTTGTAGCATGACCATGTTGAGTAAATACAACTGAGTGTGCTTGGGATATTCTAAGCCATCAGCTGTATGAGTTATAATTTTTGTAACATATTCAAGGTGTATTTGTCAGGTAACAATTCCTTGTCTGGATAAATTTTCTTAACAAGGTAACAGAATGGAAACATTGCATCCATAGTATTTCTTTTACTGTCACTGGCCATTTCCCATCTACTAGCATTTCGTTAGTTCTAGTTATTGTAACAGTACCACCTCTCTTGAAAGGACATACACCAGCACCTACATACCTTCACTACACTAGCACCTACACACCTTCACTACACTAGCACCTACACACCTTCACTACACAAGCACCTACACACCTTCACTACACTAGCACCTACACACCTTCACTACACCAGCACCTACATACCTTCACTACACCAGCACCTACACACCTTCACTACACTAGCACCTACACACCTTCACTACACAAGCACCTACACACCTTCACTACACCAGCACCTACACACCTTCACTACACCAGCACCTACATACCTTCACTACACCAGCACCTACACACCTTCACTACACCAGCACCTACACACCTTCACTACACCAGCACCTACACACCTTCACTACACCAGCACCTACACACCTTCACTACACCAGCACCTACACACCTTCACTACACCAGCACCTACACACCTTCACTACACCAGCACCTACACACCTTCACTACACCAGCACCTACACACCTTCACTACACCAGCACCTACACACCTTCACTACACCAGCACCTACACACCTTCACTACACCAGCACCTACACACCTTCACTACACCAGCACCTACACACCTTCACTACACCAGTACCTACACACCTTCACTGTACGGGTACAATATTGGAGCTGGGACCTGGCTGACTTTATTAAATATTCAGTCTGCACATTGGGGAGACCTATTGTTTGCAGTGCCTTCTCTATTTCTCCATTTTTCTCTTCTTTTCCTCTGTCTCCTCCGCCATTTTCTTTCTATTGTCTTTTATCATTTTCTCATCAATCTTCCTCTTTTCTTCTGCAGTCGTCTTTATAGCCGCTTCAAAGTGACGATAATGTATTATATCAACATAGTTTTTTATCAGTATCTCGGGCGGTAAATTCTTTTATTTCATTAATATATATTATTAGTATTATTATTAATCTCTGAACACTTGTTATTCACTACAATTAGTAATGACTGCTTCTTCCTCCGTGCACCAATGACGAAACCATGTTACCAAACTGCTGGTATAAGGTTGAAACTATTCCCACAACTGTACCAGTGAAAAGTTACAGGTATAAGACTGTACTGGTGAAAAGTTACAGGTATAAGACTGTACTGGTGAAAAGTTACAGGTATAAGACTGTACTGGTGAAAAGTTACAGGTATAAGACTGTACTGGTGAAAAGTTACAGGTATAAGAATGTACTGGTGAAAAGTTACAAGTATAAGACTGTACTGGTGAAAAGTTACAGGTATAAGACTGTACTGGTGAAAAGTTACAGGTATAAGACTGTACTGGTGAAAAGTTACAGGTATAAGACTGTACTGTTGAAAAGTTAAAACTGTACCCACGGATAGTGGAAAAAGTACAGGTATACCTACAATAATAAGAGAATATAATGGATATGTTTGAGAATATTTGCATGTACTCGCAGACGTGTGTATAGGTCCGTTGTTTAGTATGTTCTTTGTTCTTCACGATAATCTCTCCTGTGAGTATTGTTACACACACTCCCTCTAATACTGAACGGAGGATCGAGGCTTCATCGTTCCCTATGGTGGCAGTGACCCACACTAGCTACACTCTTTCAGTAATAATAATTATTGTGATAATTTGAGTGTAGAGATAACCTGAAATGTCTGGCTGTATACCTGTCAATTAGTGTTTCCGAGTGAAGTGATCTCATGACCATCAACCTCAAGCATTTGTTGTAAATAGTTTGATGATTATAACTGTTGCATGTGTTGTACCACTGTTATTATGGCAAGTGTGGTACCACTGTTATTATGGCAAGTGTGGTACCACTGTTATTATGGCAAGTGTTGTACCACTGTTATTATGGCAAGTGTGGTACTACTGTTATTATGGCAAGTGTGGTACCACTGTTATTGTGGCAAGTGTTGTACAACTGTTATTATGGCAAGTGTGGTACCACTGTTGTTATGGCAAGTGTGGTACTACTGTTATTATGGCAAGTGTGGTACCACTGTTATTGTGGCAAGTGTTGTACAACTGTTATTATGGCAAGTGTGGTACCACTGTTGTTATGGCAAGTGTGGTACCACTGTTATTATGGCAAGTGTGGTACCACTGTTATTGTGGCAAGTGTTGTACAACTGTTATTATGGCAAGTGTGGTACCACTGTTATTATGGCAAGTGTGGTACCACTGTTATTATGGCAGGTGTGGTACCACTGTTATTGTGGCAAGTGTGGTACCACTGTTATGGCAAGTGTGGTACCACTGTTATGGCAAGTGTTGTACCACTGTTATTATGGCAAGTGTGGTACCACTGTTATGGCAAGTGTGGTACCACTGTTATTATGGCAAGTGTTGTACAACTGTTATTATGGCAAGTGTTGTACAACTGTTATTATGGCAAGTGTTGTACCACTGTTATTATGGCAAGTGTTGTACAACTTATTATGGCAAGTGTGGTACAACTGTTATTATGGCAAGTGTTGTACAACTGTTATTATGGCAAGTGTGGTACCACTGTTATTGTGGCAAGTGTGGTACCACTGTTATTGTGGCAAGTGTGGTACCACTGTTATTGTGGCAAGTGTGGTACCACTGTTATTATGGCAAGTGTGGTACCACTGTTATTATGGAAAGTGTTGTACCACTGTTATTATGGCAAGTGTGGTACCACTGTTATTATGGCAAGTGTGGTACCACTGTTATTATGGCAAGTGTGGTACCACTGTTATGGCAAGTGTGGTACCACTGTTATTATGACAAGTGTTGTACAACTGTTATTATGGCAAGTGTTGTACAACTGTTGTTATGGCAAGTGTTGTACAACTGTTATTATGGCAAGTGTTGTACAACTGTTATTATGGCAAGTGTGGTACCACTGTTATTATGGCAAGTGTTGTACCACTGTTATTATGGCAAGTGTTGTACAACTGTTATTATGGCAAGTGTTGTACCACTGTTATTATGGCAAGTGTTGTACAACTTATTATGGCAAGTGTTGTACAACTGTTATTATGGCAAGTGTTGTACAACTGTTATTATGGCAAGTGTTGTACAACTGTTATTATGGCAAGTGTTGTACCACTGTTATTATGGCAAGTGTTGTACAACTGTTATTATGGCAAGTGTTGTACCACTTCTATGATTAGTGTTGCAGCACCATTAATGTTGCTAGTGTTGCAGCACTATTAATGTTGCTAGTGTTGCAGCACCATTAATGTTGCTAGTGTTGCAGCACCATTAATGTTGCTAGTGTTGCAGCACCATTAATGTTGCTAGTGTTGCAGTACCATTAATGTTGCTAGTGTTGCAGTACCATTAATGTTGCTAGTGTTGCAGTACCATTAATGTTGCTAGTGTTGCAGTACCATTGCTTCACTATTATGTATATGGTGAAATATATGTTTGCTTGAAGTCCGTGGATTGATACTTAATATTTCAAGTGAAAGGTCATTTGTCGGATATTATCGTAGGATAAGAATATCTTTGATTCGTATGAGTATTACCGCGTGAGTGAGTAGTAAACCAAGATGTGTGTCTGGAGCCAGCAACTCTGTACCCTCTTATCCACTCTCAGACACTCGAACTAACAAATTTTGTCTTACCTACCCTCCCACCTGCACTGGAGGTAGCAAATGGAGGGCTTCCATCACCCACCCGCAAACATGAACGAGAAAATTTTGATCATGCACCCACCCACCCGCAGTGGAGAGAGCAAGACTTACCAACCTCCCACACGTTCAAGGTGGACACCAGAATAGCTCCAGTGCTAAGTTAGGTCCAGATGTATCCAGGGGTTATTCTTACCTCTTGATGTTCTCTCCTTGTTATAATGTATATGTTATCCACGCTGACCTGTCCTAAAGTATTAGCACTTATCAGTAATACTATCAGCAGTGATAGCTAGAATCATTAACACGTCTACTAATCACTTAACTTGTCCCTGGCGCTATTTACAGTATATAGCATTAGGCAGTTTTGCGCTTACCTAACATGAAGATGCATGCCAGTCACTGAGTCAGGGTGTGGATCACTGAGATGTGTGCTACACTAATAAGGAAGGTGGACAAACATGGTGTTTTCAAGGCCTCCCTCACCACTACTAGACCTTTAATATCCATAAATAACCTTGAGACCTTACTGGCGCAGCTTCCTCGAAATATTGGTGAATATCCTAAATTCACGTTGTTGTTGTTGTTGGCGTGACATGTGAAGCCGCTGTGTTGTTGTTCTCTGGCAGTCCTCAGCTTCACTACAATCTTTAGTCAGTATCTTCATAGATTGATTTATTATTAACGTAAATACACGGATGTTGTGCATTTTTGGGACAACATCTAAAACTAAATTATATTACATTTAGTTTAGAAAGGACAAGTTAGGTTACCGCCATGAAGTTGTGGTGTAAATTTACATACTTTTATAGTATGTAAATTTACAAAGCCTGTAACAAGATAAATACAGATGTGTGTACCACCACTGTGGTAACTTGGTAGTGCTACCACTGTGGTAACTTGGTAGTGCTACCACTGTGGTAACTTGGTAGTGCTACCACTGTGGTAACTTGGTAGTGCTACCACTGTGGTAACTTGGTAGTGCTACCACTGTGGTAACTTGGTAGTGCTACCACTGTGGTAACTTGGTAGTGCTACCACCGTGGTAACTTGGTAGTGCTACCACTGTGGTAACTTGGTAGTGCTACCACTGTGGTAACTTGGTAGTGCTACCACTGTGGTAACTTGGTAGTGCTACCACTGTGGTAACTTGGTAGTGCTACCACCGTGGTAACTTGGTAGTGCTACCACTGTGGTAACTTGGTAGTGCTACCACTGTGGTAACTTGGTAGTGCTACCACTGTGGTAACTTGGTAGTGCTACCACCGTGGTAACTTGGTAGTGCTACCACTGTGGTAACTTGGTAGTGCTACCACTGTGGTAACTTGGTAGTGCTACCACTGTGGTAACTTGGTAGTGCTACCACTGTGGTAACTTGGTAGTGCTACCACTGTGGTAACTTGGTAGTGCTACCACTGTGGTAACTTGGTAGTGCTACCACTGTGGTAACTTGGTAGTGCTACCACCGTGGTAACTTGGTAGTGCTACCACCGTGGTAACTTGGTAGTGCTACCACTGTGGTAACTTGGTAGTGCTACCACTGTGGTAACTTGGTAGTGCTACCACTGTGGTAACTTGGTAGTGCTACCACTGTGGTAACTTGGTAGTGCTACCACTGTGGTAACTTGGTAGTGCTACCACTGTGGTAACTTGGTAGTGCTACCACTGTGGTAACTTGGTAGTGCTACCATTGTGGTAACTTGGTAGTGCTACCACTGTGGTAACTTGGTAGTGCTACCACTGTGGTAACTTGGTAGTGCTACCACTGTGGTAACTTGGTAGTGCTACCACTGTGGTAACTTGGTAGTGCTACCATTGTGGTAACTTGGTAGTGCTACCACTGGTATCTTGGTAGTGCTACCACTGTGGTAACTTGGTAGTGCTACCACTGTGGTATCTTGGTAGTGCTACCACTGTGGTAACTTGGTAGTGCTACCACTGTGGTATCTTGGTAGTGCTACCACTGTGGTAATTTGGTAGTGCTACCACTGTGGTAACTTGGTAGTGCTACCACTGTGGTATCTTGGTAGTGCTACCACTGTGGTATCTTGGTAGTGCTACCACTGTGGTAATTTGGTAGTGCTACCACTGTGGTAACTTGGTAGTGCTACCACTGTGGTATCTTGGTAGTGCTACCACTGTGGTAATTTGGTAGTGCTACCACTGGTATCTTGGTGTCATCATCTTTCAGATTAATTAAGCATTATTGGTTAATTGGTTTTATCCCAGCGGTTATTGTTATATCTAATTGCTTTATGTCGCATGTTAATGTTATATTTTTTTCTTTCCAGGTGAGTATATGTTGGAGACGTAGGTTGATGGTGTGAGTACAGTTATGTTGCTTGATGTTACATGAGGTTTATGTTGACGGTGATGACGTTAGTAATTACATTGATGTTACATAATAACAGGGTTCATATTAAAGGTGGTGGTGGTGAGTATAGTTGTTTGACGAAGATACATGTCATGGGCAATAGTGTGGCCTAATAGGTTGATGAAGACAAGACAAGACATGACGCATGACAATGACCCCAAGACGACTTATTAAGAGTATCTGTAAGATTAGCATGATTATTGTAGTGTAAAATCTGGGGTCTGCCGTTAGATAGGTTCCAGAGTATTTACCACATAACCAAGTAGTGCCTCCCCAGCTACATGAGTGATTCTGTGAGTGGTTATATTCACTACACTGGCCACCACCATCCATGATTGAGGTCTCTCATTTAGTCTAAAAATATTGTGTACTGTAAACCTCTAAACGACAGGTCGGCTAATAATGTCACCTGCCCTGTCATATAGTGAACATATTAGCGCAAATTCTGCAAAAGCTAGACAAATGGCAGGGTGAATAATGAGTGTTCAGATTAAGAATTGCATAGCCAACGATGATACTATTCAAAGCTCATGTGCTTACTCAGCTGGAGTCGTGTTGATGTTGACCGCAGCATTCAAGACGTATGTCAGAGCTGGAATAGATACAGAGATCGTTTACAGCCTGCAGAGAGTCAGTAAAGCGTTTAAACTACTGGGAATGTCTCAAAGTTGTGAATACGTACTCTCTTGAGCAGAGGAGGATGCATAATAATTTATACACGGTTGCTGGAGAACTTGGCCTCACACCAGGGTTCATCAAAGTGGTCAATATCGACCCCTAAGGGCGGATGGGCCTCGAAGGAGTTGATAAATGGCTGGGGGTCGAAAGAGGGTCAGTAAATGTCCGAGACTGTACTTATCGTTGTGTATCTGTGACCTTCCACCCTTACCCTTGTGTGTCTCATCTCTCCTGTCCCGGGAAGGATATGCGTGCGTGTAGTATTCCAGTTCACTTCTCGTACTGAGCGTACTCCCTCACCTCAGACTCTGTGAATATTAAAATAGTGTACAATACTAACAGGTTGGTAGGTAAGACACATGGGCAACAGTTAGGTAACTTTATTCCTTCCTACTTTTGTACTCGACTGAAGAAGCCTACCGTGTAGGCGAAACGTTTCGGAATAAAGTTGCCAAACTGTTGCCCATGTGTCTTACCTACCAACCTCAGACTGTTGGAGAGCGGCAGCCAGTACATTATCAACACCTGTACTGATAGGAGTGATGCCGAAGAAGTGATTGATATGTATTTAATGTAAATTCAACAGTGTAACACCCACAATGGCAGCTGTGAAGTACCGACAGTATTTACAAGAATATTTAAAATTTGGACTCATAACTTTGTTACCAGTGAAACTATGTCTGTGCCTATTATATGAAAAAACTTTCAGTAGTGCCATGAAATCTTCGAAGATGAAAGACCACCTTGAAAGTGTTCATTCTGTTAAGAAAAATAAAAACTTTAAATATATTAATGCACTGAGAGAAGAAAACTAAAAATCGGCCAAATTTAAAGATATTTTTCAAATCAGTTGTTAATGTTGATAATAAAGGTGGACTGAAGGTATACAATATCTCACCAAAACAAAGGAAGGAAAATCACATGCAATTGGTGAAGATTATAATTCCAGCAGTTAGAGGTGATTGAAACTGTTATGAAGAAAACACTCAACCTATCCTAAAATATCTGTCTTAATTAAGTGGTAGTAGAGTGCATCGACGAATTGATGAGATGGTTGATGAAAAAAAATCCTCACAGTAGCTGAGCTTCAAGACTGCAAGTTTTCTCTCCAACTCGATGAGTTGGAGAGAAATATTCTCATGGCCTGTGAGAGGTATTATAGTAGAAGTCAAAGGTGCATTATTGATGATTTTTTTTTTGTCAAGTATCTAAAAGCTGATGCAAAAAGTGAGAAAAATTTTCAGTTTTTGGAGGAGTATTTGGAGAAGCACAATATACCCCTCAGCAATATTACTGCAATGGCTACTGATGTTGCACCAGCAGTGATTAGCCACTACAGAGGATTTGCCACTTTAATCAAGGAAAAGTGTGTATCAGATCGATTAATAAAATTAGAGCACATCCACTCGACTCGCGATTGTTTGCAATACTGTGAAAAGAATGAGGAAACCCTGAGCCAATTAATTACTTTTGTGCACTGAGGTAATGTGGTTGTCTAGGGGTTATAGCTTGCAAAGATTTGTAGACTTATACACCTCAACTGTGCAGTTTTTAGCAGATGCAAACCCATCACTGTGTGAAGAATTAAAGCAAAAGAATTCTGTGTTCTATTTGGCAGACCTATATTCAAAATTTAATGAAGTACAGAAACCCCTGCTGGGTCAAAATGTTAGGATTATTCCGGCCAGGACAGTTCTAGTAGGCTTCCAAGTCAAAATAGGCCTGTTTAAAACTTCACTGGCAGTTGGAATTAAGTGGAAATATTTCAGATGGTGACCTAGAGATGTAAATAACACACCTTGACATATTGAAGTAAGACTGTGAACTACGTTTTGAGGACCTGGAGAAAATGCACGCGCCTGACTAAATTCTTACACCATTTGATTTGGAAATGTAAAATACAGACATTGACTCTCAGTTACAAGAACAACTCTTTCATATAAATGTGGATCTCGAAGCAGAAGCATAGTTCAGAAATAAGAGTTTAAGTGACTATTGGAACAATTAAAATGCTGTTGCTAAATACCTTCGGCTTTGTGCCGTGGTTGAGACATTTTTACTTGCTTTCCCAAGTTCGTACATAGTTGAAGGTGGTTTTGGCCATGTAAATGTAATTCTAACTAAGGAACAGACTGAACCTGGAAGAACA
The DNA here is from genome assembly GCF_026875155.1 of Cherax quadricarinatus. NCBI lineage: Eukaryota > Metazoa > Arthropoda > Malacostraca > Decapoda > Parastacidae > Cherax > Cherax quadricarinatus. The sequence goes on from NC_069404.1 coordinate 37,495,686, forward strand.
TGGTGACTTAGGACTAAAACTCGCCAATCACCACCCAAATATCAGTGTCCTTGCTGACGTTGATCAGACGCATCCTTCCTATTAGTTATATCAACAGTTTCAGTAAAAAAGGGTGTGGTAAATCTTATATTTTTATTTAAATATTACCTATTTTTATGGAGTCATTATTATTATTTCATAGTACTGTTAGTTAAAGTAATATTTGTTAAGTTGCTTTCATGTGTAAATGTTTGGGGGTTGATGGACAGTGTGAAACTTCATGAAGGGATCGATGAGCTGAAGAGTTCGGGGACCTCTGGCCCCAACCTACACACTACCATCATGATGTACTGAAGTGAAAGATCTGGAAAGTGCAAAACACACCCGTTGAAAAGAAGTGGGTCCAGTATATTAAAATTCTACCAGAAGCTATCAGAAATACTGCTGGAGTAACTGTAAAAGTCTTAAGAGGAAATTTGATCACTCTCCAAATTGCCACAAGAACTGAAAAATCGAGTTTGCCAACTATGTGGCGGACTCGTAGAATATTTACAATATATATCGTGTTAGATATGCTGTACTAGGATTCATTTAAAGTGTGTTGATCGGACTGACGGGAAAAAATAACGCGCTCTGGATATATACTCAACGATTTGTGTTTACTGATTTGTTTGCGGGGATCGATACTTAACTGGTGGGTATGCCTCTTAGACCATCTTGATCGGTATCACTAACTTTAGCCTTTTGGGCCAAAGTCAATAACGCTGTGTTGAAGCCGTGTATTAAATTTGCTTCCGCTACTACCTCATCCAAGTCATTCCATTTTTCAACCAACCTGAGACTAAAGAAATACTTCCTTGCATCCCTATGGCTCTTTTCTGTCCTCAGCTTCCACCTGTATCCCCTTGATTCTGCTCCTTTTTTAATCATGTCTTTCTTGTCTTATTTTCCTCTAAAGTCGTCAGGTTCAGTTCTTTCACGCTCTCCTCAAAGCACATTTCTCTCAGTTCTGGTACTAGCCTGGTTGCAAACGTTTGGACCTTTTCGAGTCTCTTTACGTGCTTGACCAAGTGTGAGTTCCATGCTATGAGCCATGTACTTAATGATTAGCCTAACATACGTCGTGTATACGGTTCTGAAGGCTTTATTAAAGTTCCTGAGTGGTATTCTAAGGGTTGCTAATCTTTCATTTGTTAGTGATATTATACGCTTGGTGGTGTACTCTCTTTAGGCCCTTTTCAGTCCCAGATATTTGCAGCTTCTCTCCTCCCATGCTGTACTCTGTGCCGGATCTGCCTTCTCCAAAGTGCATGACATTGCATTTTCATGGTTTGAACTTGAGAAGTGTTTGACAACATCTAAAGTCAGTTGAGATCTCTCTGCATTACAGACGCACTGGCTACCATCCCTACATCAAATAGTCATTCATAACTTGCTTTCTTATAACGACGTAGCACAGAGACCAAAATCAATATGGTATAAGTCGCCAAACCATAACAGCAGGAATGACACCAATGACACTTCAAGCGTTGACGCTCGTGCGTAAGTCATGACGCCCATTACGAAAGTGGTGCTGGTGGTTCTCGTACTGGTTCTGGGGCCTGTGTAGGCGTTTGTGCTGGTGGGGTTGGTGGTAGTGCCAGTGCCAGGAATGTTAGTGTTGGCTCTGTCTCCAGTATAGCTTTAGGAATTAATCATTTGGGAGTTCAGAGTCCAAAAACCACAACCAACAGAATATCCAAAATATTTGTTATTAACACATCGGCTGTTTCCCACCAAGGGAAGGTGACCCGAAAACGAAGAAACACTTTCATCATTCACTCCATCACTGTCTTGCTAGAGCCAAGCCAACACTACAGTTAAAAACTGTAATATCAACACAGACTGAACCAGTCACAGAAGTGAGGGGGGAGAGGAAGACAGAAGTGAGGGGGGGAGAGGAAGACAGAAGTGAGGGGGGAGAGGAAGACAGAAGTGAGGGTGGAGAGGAAGACAGAAGTGAGGGTGGAGAGAAAGACAGTGGGGGTGGAGAGGAAGACAGGGTGGAGAGGAAGAGAGAAGTGAGGGTGGAGAGGAAGAGAGAAGTGAGGGTGGAGAGGAAGAGAGAAGTGAGGGTGGAGAGGAAGAGAGAAGTGAGGGTGGAGAGGAAGAGAGAAGTGAGGGTGGAGAGGAAGAGAGAAGTGAGGGTGGAGAGGAAGAGAGAAGTGAGGGTGGAGAGGAAGAGAGAAGTGAGGGTGGAGAGGAAGACAGAAGTGAGGGTGGAGATGAAGTCAGAAGTGAGGGTGGAGATGAAGTCAGAAGTGAGGGTGGAGATGAAGTCAGAAGTGAGGGTGGAGATGAAGTCAGAAGTGAGGGTGGAGATGAAGTCAGAAGTGAGGGTGGAGATGAAGTCAGAAGTGAGGGTGGAGATGAAGTCAGAAGTGAGGGTGGAGATGAAGTCAGAAGTGAGGGTGGAGATGAAGTCAGAAGTGAGGGTGGAGATGAAGTCAGAAGTGAGGGTGGAGATGAAGTCAGAAGTGAGGGTGGAGAGGAAGACAGAAGTGAGGGTAGAGAGGAAGACAGAAGTGAGGGTGGAGAGGAAGACAGAAGTGAGGGTGGAGAGGAAGTCAGAAGTGAGGGTGGAGAGGAAGTCAGAAATGAGGGTGGAGATGAAGTCAGAAGTGAGGGTGGAGATGAAGTCAGAAGTGAGGGTGGAGATGAAGTCAGAAGTGAGGGTGGAGATGAAGTCAGAAGTGAGGGTGGAGATGAAGTCAGAAGTGAGGGTGGAGATGAAGTCAGAAGTGAGGGTGGAGATGAAGTCAGAAGTGAGGGTGGAGATGAAGTCAGAAGTGAGGGTGGAGATGAAGTCAGAAGTGAGGGTGGAGATGAAGTCAGAAGTGAGGGTGGAGATGAAGTCAGAAGTGAGGGTGGAGATGAAGTCAGAAGTGAGGGTCGAGATGAAGCCGGAAGTGAGGGTGGAGATGAAGCCGGAAGTGAGGTGGAGAGGAAGAGAGAAGTGAGGGGGGATAGGAACACAAAAGTGAGGGTGGAGAGGAAGAGAGAAGTGAGGGTGGAGAGGAAGAGAGAAGTGAGGGTGGAGAGGAAGAGAGAAGTGAGGGTGGAGAGGAAGAGAGAAGTGAGGGGGAGAGGAAGAGAGAAGTGATGGGGGGAGAGGAAGAGAGAAGTGATGGGGGGAGAGGAAGAGAGAAGTGATGGGGGGAGAGGAAGAGAGAAGTGATGGGGGGAGAGGAAGAGAGAAGTGATGGGGGGGGAGGAAGAGAAGTGATGGGGGGAGAGGAAGAAGTGAAGGGGGAGAGGAAGAAGTGAGGGGGGAGAGGAAGAGAGAAGTGAGGGTGCAGAGGAAGAAGTGAAGGGGGGGAGAGGAAGAGAGAAGTGAAGGGAGAGGAAGAGAGAAGTGGAGGGTGGGAGGAAGAAGTGACGGGGAGAGGACGACAGAAGTGACGGGGAGAGGACGACAGAAGTGAGGGGGAGAGGAAGAGAGAAGTGAGGGGGGAGAGGAAGAAGTGAGGGGGAGAGGAAGAGAGAAGTGAAGGGGGGAGAGGAAGTGAGGGGGAGAAGACGACAGAAGTGAGGGGGAGAGGACGACAGAAATGAGGGGGGAGACGTTGTAAAAGTTACTTCTCGGTATAGCTGTAATGTGTCCAGGTGTAACAAGAGGCAGTCATGTACTGGTGAAAACATCATTGTGGTTGTAATACAGCTCTGGGCCTTGAATACCCCACACCGGCATATTTTGAACTCTTATTACATCAACACTTGACTACCTAGCGGGGATTTTCTCGCACCTCCAGTATAGCTCGCCTTTAAAATGAGTTTTTAAACAGGATTGTCTGATTCAGCTTCATGATAAGCGATGGTAATAGACGCGTCTGCGAGAATGTAGGAATGAAGAGAGTTGATCGTGTATTAATTATTTTGTATCGAGCATACCAAGAAATAGAAAGCAAATATTTGTGTTTGTGTAAACATGAGCATAGAAGTCTGGTACTCCGTATCAAGCTAAGACCGCACCACTTTAATAAAGGTGTTGTACGGTTAGCGCGGCGACGTGAAGCTTCCTCCATTCTCCTAAACGCATTCTCACTACCCACTTAAAACGTTGGTATATTATGCACAAAGTTATCATTAGGCTATTGAATCTTAACGCTATACCAGCGGTTGGTTGTTACCGCTGTGCCAGCGGTTGGTTGTTACCGCTGTACCAGCGGTTGGTTGTTACCGCTGTACCAGCGGTTGGTTGTTACCGCTGTACCAGCGGTTGGTTGTTACCGCTATACCAGCGGTTGGTTGTTACCGCTATACTAGCGGTTGGTTGTTACCGCTGTACCAGCGGTTGGTTGTTACCGCTGTACCAGCGGTTGGTTGTTACCGCTGTACCAGCGGCTGGTTGTTACCGCTGTACCAGCGGCTGGTTGTTACCGCTGTACCAGCGGCTGGTTGTTACCGCTGTACCAGCGGCTGGTTGTTACCGCTGTACCAGCGGTTGGTTGTTACCGCTGTACCAGCGGTTGGTTGTTACCGCTGTACCAGCGGTTGGTTGTTACCGCTGTGCCAGCGGTTGGTTGTTACCGCTGTGCCAGCGATTGGTTGTTACCGCTGTACCAGCGGTTGGTTGTTACAGCTGTACCAGCGGCTGGTTGTTACCGCTATACCAGCGGTTGGTTGTTACCGCTGTACCAGCGGTTGGTTGTTACCGCTGTACCAGCGGTTGGTTGTTACCGCTGTACCAGCGGTTGGTTGTTACCGCTGTACCAGCGGTTGGTTGTTACCGCTGTGCCAGCGGTTGGTTGTTACCGCTGTACCAGTGGTTGGTTGTTACCGCTGTACCAGCGGTTGGTTGTTACCGCTGTACCAGTGGTTGGTTGTTACCACTGTACCAGCGGCTGGTTGTTACCGCTGTGCCAGCGGTTGGTTGTTACCGCTGTGCCAGCGGTTGGTTGTTACCGCTGTGCCAGCGGTTGGTTGTTACCGCTGTGCCAGCGGTTGGTTGTTACCGCTGTGCCAGCGGTTGGTTGTTACCGCTGTGCCAGCGGTTGGTTGTTACCGCTGTGCCAGCGGTTGGTTGTTACCGCTGTGCCAGCGATTGGTTGTTACCGCCGTGCCAGCAATTGGTTGTTACCGCTGTGCCAGCGATTGGTTGTTACCGCCCCTCGTCAAAGGGTCAAAGACTACCAATTTTCGGGTATGTTAGTATACTGCATCTGCCGGTTCCACCAACAGGTATTTCTTTCTTTAACGTGACAGGTAATATTTTTCATGATAACAGTAATAGGAAAACTGGAAGTTTAATAATAGTGTGGAGTGGCTGAGTGTAGATGTTTACAGGACGTGTCTGCCGAGGGTGCGCACGTAATAAACAGGTGGTGATCTTTAAGAATTCCCTCGCCGTCAGCCCACAGTAGTAACTCTATCACAAGTTTACACTTCAAAATTAGTTCATAAGTGGTCTCAGTTAGCTTCTTGGACATCCGTTTCCTCCGTACCTGTTTATTGTAGTCTTGCTAGAGCAGTGTTACTGCAATTAAATACGTTTAATTCTTCTATTTTAGGTCCGTAACTCATTTTTATCTTTGCTTATGTTATAAGCTTGTACCAGTTTGATATATCAAGGATTTTTGTTGTGCTCGCTAAACGAGCTATGAAGTAGATGACTCTTTAAAAATGTCTTTAAACGTATAAGATAAATTTTTAGAAAGGACATAATTTTAAACGAGTTCTTGCAAATTCCTTTCTGAAATTTTCTCGTATACGTTTAAATATATATTTTTTTTCATTTATGTTAATGTAAAAATTAATAATTTTGTACCAAATCTTAGAAAACTTTCCTAACTTTATAACTAGCGCAATTTAATTTAGCCTAATCCATCTAAATATATTTTAGATAAGTTTGCAGTAATTTAATAAACACAACGCAATATGTGCAAGACAGGTATACAATACCGACAAGATGAAAGTTAAGACACTTGTGCAACATCTGGTTATCTTTATTGTAGACGTTTCGCCATCCAGTGGCTTTATCAACACAGATTCTTGGACATAATTAGAAAACAGAAAAACTGTATACAAAAGATGAGGTAATCAGTCCCTCAGCCTTGGAAGTGGTGTTTACAGCACCATGGTTGTAGAGATTCTGAAGCACAGGTAAGAAGACTGGCGCTTATATAGGCGTCAGTGAATAGGGACGTGTAGCAGACGAGGGCATAGTCACTGGTAGGCGGGATTCCCCAGTGGAAGTAGGTCCTTCCCAAATTGATGGGCTAGTTGTAGAAATCGTGAAGCAGGTCATGTAGATGTCCTCTGAATCAAGATACCATGATGTTGCAGTGCCTGACAAGTTGTGCAAGACAGGTATACAACTTCACGACTTCTACAACTAGCCCATCAATTTGGGAAGGACCTACTTCCACTGGGGAATCCCGCCTACCAGTGACTATGCCCTCGTCTGCTACACGTCCCTATTCACTGACGCCTATATAAGCGCCAGTCTTCTTACCTGTGCTTCAGAATCTCTACAACCATGGTGCTGTAAACACCACTTCCAAGGCTGAGGGACTGATTACCTCATCTTTTGTATACAGTTTTTCTGTTTTCTAATTATGTCCAAGAATCTGTGTTGATAAAGCCACTGGATGGCGAAACGTCTACAATAAAGATAACCAGATGTTGCACAAGTGTCTTAACTTTCACAACGTAATATATTTTTTTCGTTGGGTTTTGAATGATATTTTTGCGAAATTATTACATACACAAATTTTCGCTTGCCGTATTCGGCAAGAAGAGCGTTGCTATTTAAGCCAGAATCGCAAGTTTTACCTATCCCTCACGACATACATTATCTCGCAAGGCATCACAGATTGCACATAATGCTTTCCTGTCCTCGCGTGCTGCATCCAGTGGACTTGTAGCAGTGATACTCCTGGAACATTTTAGGGACAAGGTTGGAGTCTAAGATCAAAAGTTAGTTGATAAAACCACGTTGTGGGATAATCTGACAGGCTCTGAAACTAGAGCTGCTCCCCTCAGTAACTACAAAGAGTCACACTGGGAAGGCCCAATGGTGGAAAATATAGCCTCAGCATTGCTTCAGTGTGTGCCGGGAAAGAATAGAGCCCGGCTCCTAACAGTGAGAGCTCCTCTTGCAGGGGACTTCCTGTTGGCTGTTCCCAACTCCTCCCTTGGCACACGTCTCGACCCACAGACCATCCGCGTTACCCTCCGCCTGCTGCCCCTATTCTCGCCGAACACAGGTTCATTTGCGACAGTGAATCGGCAGACCGATTCAGATACCATGGTCTTATTTCCTGTAGATCCGAGGAAAAGATTGCAAAGCATGAAGAGGTTAATAACATCAAGAGGAGCCTTGCAACAGCCGGATGCCCAACAATAAGGGAGCCACCTCAACTATGCAGATCTGATGGTAATCACAAACGTCCAGATGGTATCACCCTTCAAGCCTGGACAGACAGCAAGCAGGTGGTGTGACACTACACATGTTCGTCCACATTGGCTGATGCATATCTCCAGTACACCAGGGAGGAAGGTGGGGCAGCTGCCAGTTTCAGGGAGTCCCAAAAGTCATGGAGAAGATTATCAGGGAAAGAGTGATTGAGCAAATATCAAGAATTGGGCACATACATTACAATCAGCATGGCTTCAGGGATGGGAAATCCTGTCACAAATCTACTTGAGTTGCACGACAAGGTAACGGAAGTAAGACAGGAGAGAGAGAGAGAGGGATGGGTAGATTGCATCTTTTTGGCCTGTAAGAAGGCTTTCAACACAAGAGACTGGTTCAAAAACTAGAGGAGCAGGCAGGAATAGTAGGGAAAGCACTGAAATTGTTTAGGGAATATCTGACAGGAAGGAGGCAACGAATGTTGGTACGTGATGAGGTGTCAAAGTGGTCCCATGTCTCCAGCTAGCGTGGCCGTGACAAACTCTAGCTCAAGTCCCTTCACTGCCGTCAACATGACTTAAGAAATCGTAATGACACGATTGCAAATAAACCATACCCCCGGCCGGGATTGAACCCGCGGTCATAGTCTCTCAAAACTCCAGCCCGTCGCGTTAGCCACTAGACCAGCTAGCCACAATAAGATTCATCCAACTAGGTATATTTCTACACCATAGGAAAGTTAGCACAGGCACCTCTGTGACCGGGGTATGGTTTATTTGCAATCGTGTCATTACGATTTCTTAAGTCATGTTGACGGCAGTGAAGGGACTTGAGCTAGAGTTCGTCACGGCCACGCTAGCTGGAGACATGGGACCACTTTGACACCTCATCACGTACCAACATTCGTTGCCTCCTTCCTGTCAGATATTCCCTAAACAATTTCAGTGCCAGAATACCAGCAGATGAGGATCAGGTAAGATTACAAGGGGATCGGGACAGGCTGCAAGCCTGGTCCGACAATTAGCTCTTGGAGTTTAGCCCCACCAAGTGCAAAGTCATGAAGCTTGGATAAAGAAGACCACAGAGTACAGGATAGGATATCGAAGACTGCAAACCTCATTTAAAGAAAAGGATCTTGGGGTGAGCATTATACCGAGCACGTTCTCTGAGGTGCACATCAGTCAAATAACCACTGCAACATATGGGCGCTTGGCAAACCTGAGAATGTCATGTCAACTTCTAAGTAAGGAGTCATTCTCGACACTGTACACGGTGTACGTCAGACCCATATTAGAGTCTGCAGCACCACTATGGAACCCACACCTGGTCAAACACGTCAAGAAATTGGAGAAAGTGCTAAGGCGTATGTCATATGAGGAGAGGTTAAGGGAACTCAACCTGATGACGCTAGCGGATAGGAGGAAAAAGGGGGACATAACGAAGTATAAAATACTGAGAGGAATTGACACGTTGGACAGGGACAGAATGTTTCAGAGATGGAATACAGGAACGGGGGGCCACAACTGGAAATTGAAATCTCAGATGAGCCATAGGGTTTAGAAAGTATTTCTTTAGCTTTAGAGTTGTCAGGAAGTGGAATAATCTGGAGAGGTATGATAAAGCTCTTGGAGCAGGGAGAGTGTGACCTAGTATCGACTAGCGAAGAGGCGGGGCCAGGAGCTGTGACCGACCCCTGCAACCATATATGGGGGGCGCACACACATACACACACTTGGAAGCTGAAGATTCAGATGAATCAAAGGGATTTTAGGAAGTATTTCTTCAGCCACAGAGTTGTTAGGAAGTGGAATAGAGTGGCAAGCAATGTAGTAGAGGCAGGAACCATACATAGTTTTAAGACGAGGTATGATAAAGCTCATGGAGCAGGGAGAGGGAGGACCCAGTAGCTGTCAGTGAAGAGGCGCGCGCCATAAGCCGAGTCTCGACCCCTGCAACCACAATTAGGTGAGTACAATTGAGTACACTGACACACACTCTCGCACACTTTCACGTCTGTGTTTACATAATACAACGTAGCTTTCATGAGTTATAAACCATTTGTATTACACTTGATGTTTTTGCAGATGTAAAGAGAAGGGTTATAATGAGTGAAGAAGACAAGCTAGAAACAAGAGTTATTTAATGATTAATATAAGTCAAGATAAACAGGTAGAAACAACACCTTTATGAAAAAAGCGTAATCAAGAAGTGCGAAAAGAAGACTGCATGGGAAGATACAGGTAAAAAAACTTATGCAAACACTCCACAGTATTTTATTAAGGTGTGAGAGGGAAGTGAATTCATTAAGAGTTGATTTAATCCTCCTACAGAGTATTACAGGGATCAACAACCTTGCCTCCCGTAGGGGCAGGATTGTGCAACATTTTAATAATGCCGCACACTCCCTCCCATGGGAAATGTTCTCTGTCTCACAGATTTAAACTTTTGTATAATAGAAATTTTTGATTTTCTGTAAAATTTTGCAGAATTATTATATGTGAAGTTGACACTGATATTTTACAGGCAGATTGTTGTTAGTTATGAGTGGTGACCTGTACTTAGCTCTCTGAAGTCTTGTCTATATGCTCTCTGTGAATTTGATCCAAGATGTCCTCTCTTGAGCAACTCTGCCAGCAGCTAAAAGAGGGGCTTAGGGTTGCTAAGCTCGAGATATGGCAATTGATGAGGAAAACAAAAGGATTTGTAGTAATCCTGTTGTAAGTCCTCGGGTCAACAGGGGAACCTGGTCAGTGGCCAGGCAACATGGAACAAAGCAGAAGATCAAGAAGACTGTTGGAGTGGCAGAAACAATGAAGAACCAGAAGACTACTGTGGAAGCTTCCAACCCATTTTCGGTGCTGCCCGACGAATGTGGGTTGTCTACTGGGAACATAAAGAACAAGGAAGCATTGGTGGATGAGAGTGAAAACCCATCAAAGACCATCGAGAACATCACAGCGAACTCCGCCAGTGAAGATAAGAACATTGTTTTAGTTGGGGGCAGTCATGTTAAGTTTATGGATAGGGCCTTTTGCTTTAGGGACAGGAAGAGGAGACAGAGGGTATGTTTTCCTGGAGCTAGGATGGGGAATATTGTTAGCCATCTAGACGATATCATGAAAGGTAATGGGAGCAATCCTATTATCTGCCTCAGTGCAGGAGGCAATGATGTTGGCAGATGTAGGAGTGAAGACCTGATTAGCAGGTATAGGACAGCAATAGAGATAATTAGGAAGAAGGGTGGGAACCCTGTGATATGTGGCATTTTGCCCAGGAGAGGAGTTGGAAATGAATGGTTGTCCAGGGCAACTGGTGTCAATTGCTGGCTGGACAAACACTGTAAGGAAACTGCAGTAACATTCATAGACAACTGGGACCTCTTCTATGGCAGAAATGACATGTATGCCAGGGATGGGGTTCACGTATCTAGGTTTGGGGTGAGAGCACTGGTCAATGCAGTGGAGGGAGCTGTTAGGTATTTAAACTAGAAATAGATAGTGGTATGGGTTTTTGTGGAAAATCAATAAATTCTGAGTGTAGTGATAGTGTGAGTTTTAGGGAAACCAGTTACAGGCAGAATGAAGTAGAGTTATTGGTGAATATTGGAGAGCCAGTGGAATTAGGTGACAAGGATAGTAACAGGTATAGTGGTGGAACAGAAATCAGCAGGAAGAGAAAGTAGAAGGGAGGTTGTCTGAAAATATACAAATAGTTGTAGTGCAAGAAATAAGAGGGATGAATTGAGATTAGTTGCAAGTGCAACTGAGATGTGGTTTAATATGAAAAATAGGGACATGCCTGCTGAATGTCACATTCAGGGTTTTAAATTGTTTCAAATAGAGGTATCTGAAAGGGGGGTGGGGTGGCACTCTATGTCCGAGATCGTTTAAATTGTTGCATAAAAACGGGTATAAAGTCTGAAAAACATACCGAGTCTGGGTAGAATTTTCAGAGGGGCACGAAAAATTGATTTTAGACATGATGTACCTTCCTCCAAACTTGGATAGAGACCGAGGAAAACTACTGTGGGATTAAATTGTTAGGGCCACAAGGCACGATAATGTTGTAATTCTTGGGGACTTTAATTTTAGTCATATTGATTGGAATTCATTGACTGGGAATTTAGTCTAATAACTTCTTAGAGGTTCAAGATTTTTTTCAAGCAGTTTGTTACAGAACCTACAAGGGGTAATGACCTGCTGCTTGACTTGGTTCCGGCAGACAAGGAAACCCTTGTTAATAATTTAGAAATTTCAGAGGAACTTGGCGCAAGCGACCACAAATCAGTTACCTTTAACATTGAATGGAATTTCGATAGTAGGGATAACTCGGTAGCAGTCCCAGATTTTCTCTTAGATTACAATGGGCTTAGAGAACAACTCTAATCTGTGGACTGGGGTAACGAAGAGAACTATCAATATGAGAGCTTTCTAAACACTATACATGCTGCCCAAAGTACATTTATTCCGTATAAAGAAATTAGAATAGAAATGACCCTAAATGGATGAATAATAGGCTCAAATATCTTTTAGGGCAAAAGAAAGGAATTTATAGGCGCATCAAAAGAGGTGAAGGTCATCTTTTGAATCAATATATTAACATTAAGAGGGACGTTAAAAAGGGGATAAGAAAAGCTGAACAGGATTACGAAATTAAAGTTGCTAGAGATTCGAAAACTAATCCGAAAGGTTTCTTCCAGGTTTATAGAACAAAAGCTAGAGAAAAGATAGGTCCCCTTAAAAATAACTCTGGGCATCTGACTGACAAGGAGAATGAAATGTGCTTGTTTTTTAATAATTATTTTCTCTGTTTTCACACAGGAAGACACTAACAATATCCCAGTAATTAATTTAATATCACAATCACTAGCGAAATAGTTATGAAACAAATAGACCGACTGAAACAAAATAAATCGCACGGTACTGATGAACTTTTTCAAGGGTTCTTAAGGAATACAAAACGGAACTCTGTGAACCTTTAACTAATGTTTTTAATTTATCTCTTCAAACAGGTGTAGTGTTTGATATGTTGAAGATGGCTAATGTAATTCTTAATTTTAAAGCAGGAGACAAGTCGTTACTGTCAAATTACCGCCCAGTAAGCTTAACTTCAGTTGCATACAAATTACTAGTCAATTATAACTGATAATATAAGTTGTTGTTAGGTAAGACACATATGCAACAGTTGGGTATCTTTATTTCGAAACGTTTCGTCTACACAGTAGGCTTCTTCAGTCGAGTACAGGAAAGTTGATAGAAGCAGAAGAGACTTGAAGACGATGTAATCAATCCATCACCCTTAAAGTTTTGAGGTGGTCAGTCCCTCAGTCTGGAGAAGAGCATTGTTCCATAGTCTGAAACAATATGGAGTTGAAGTGACAGGATGGAGCCTTATATAGCGCCAGGAGGTGAGACGTAGGTCACTAGTAGAACGCAGATGTTGGGAAGTCAGGTCCCTCTCAAATCCAGCCGTTCTCACTAGTAGAGGTTGTCGAAGATGATTTCAGGTCTGTACCAAGATACCCTTGTGTTGCAGTGTCTGACAGATTGAACATTAAAATGGTATAAAATACCGACAGGTTGTTAGGTAAGACACACATGCAACAGTTAGGTATCTTTATTTCGAAACGTTTCGCCTACACAGTAGACTTCTTCAGTCGAGTACAGAAAAGTTGATAGAAGCATAAGAGACTTGAAGGCGATGTAATCAGTCCATCACCCTTAAAGTTTTGAGGTGGTCTTCAAGTCTCTTCTGCTTCTATCAACTTTTCTGTACTCGACTGAAGAAGTCTACTGTGTAGGCGAAACGTTTCGAAATAAAGATACCTAACTGTTGCATATGTGTCTTACCTAACAACCTGTCTGTATTTTATACCATTTTAATGATAATATAAGAAGTCATCTTTATAAGCATAATTTGATTAATGACACTCGGCATGGATTCACGAGGGGCTGTTCCTGCCTAACTAATTTACTGACTTTCTTCAGTAAAGCTTTTGAGGCCGTTGATCACGATAAACAATTCGATATTGTTTATTTTGATTTTAATAAGGCTTTCGATAGAGTACCGCACCAAAGTCTGTTAAAGAAAGTGGCAACTCATGGCATTGGGGGAAAAGTGCTCTCGTGGGTCGAGTCATGGCTCACAGACAGGAAGCAGAGTGTGTCCATAAATGGGGTTAAATCCGAGTGGGGATCTGTAACAAGTGGCGTTCCACAGGGATCAGTCTTGGGCCCGTTGTTGTTTATAATATATATCAATGGTCTTGATGAGGGAATTACTAGTGATATGAGCAAATTCGCCGATGACACAAAGATAGGTAGGATAATTGATTCAAACGTAGATGTTATGGAACTTCAGGAGGATTTAAACAAACTCTATTCTTGGTCAGAAAAGTGGCAGATGCAGTTCAGTGTAGATAAATGCAAGGTTCTGAAGCTTGGGAGTGCCCATAACCCTAGTACTTATAAGTTAAATGATGTAGAACTTAGCCATACAGATTGCGAAAAGGACTTGGGGGTTATGGTGAGCAACAACCTTAAACCAAGACAGCAATGCCTAAGCGTACGTAATAAGGCAAATAGATTACTGGGATTTATATCAAGAAGTGTAAGCAACAGAAGTCCACAGGTCATACTGCAACTTTATACATCGTTAGTAAGGCCTCACCTAGATTATGCAGCTCAGTTCTGGTCTCCATATTACAGAATGGACATAAATTCGTTAGAAAATATTAGAAAATAACTTTTTAACTTCTGTTACTTATTGTAGATGAATGGTTCAGAGAACCGACATGTTGATAAATTAGACACATGTGCAACTCTTGGGTATCTTTATTGAGGAAACGTTTCGCCACACAGTGGCTTCGTCAGTCCATACAAAGGAGAATCTTGAAGAACAGGAGGAGAATGAGGTAATCAGTCCCTCAACCTTGAGTCGATGTGGTCAGTCCATCAATCTTGAATAGAATACGGCATACGTGCGGAGAAGCAGCTTATAAACCATATGGCAGGAGAGGTGCAGCAGTCAAAGGTGGTGTCACATTTGTTCAATGTGGAAGTAGGTCGTGCCCAAGAATTAGGCAAGCGAAGAATTCCTAAGTATTAAGATCCCAAGAAGTTGCAGTGTCTGACAGGTTTGTAGATGAATGGAACCAGATTAACATGTCGGTTCTCTGAACCATTCATCTACAAACCTGTCAGACACTGTAACTTCTTGGGATCTTAATACTTAGGAATTCTTCGCTTGCCTAATTCTTGGGCACGACCTACTTCCACATTGAACAAATGTGACACCACCTACGACTGCTGCACCTCTCCTACCAACGGTTTATAAGCTGCTTCTCCGCACGTATGCCGTATTCTATTCAAGATTGATGGACTGACCACATCGACTCAAGGTTGAGGGACTGATTACCTCATTCTCCTCCTGTTCTTCAAGATTCTCCTTTGTATGGACTGACGAAGCCACTGTGTGGCGAAACGTTTCCTCAATAAAGATACCCAAGAGTTGCACATGTGTCTAATTTATCAATTCTGTTACTTATACTTCTTGAGATAAATCCAAGTAATCTGTTAGCCCTGTTGTGCACACTAAGGCACTGCTGTCTTGGCTTTAGGTTTCTGCTTACCATGACTCCCAAGTCTTTTTCACGTTCTGTATGATCAAGCTCTACTTCACCTAGATTATAGCTAAGAGGGTTATTTTCATTACCAAGGACTAGTACCTTACACTTATCCTCATTGAACTTCATCTGCCATTTTTCAGACCAAGACATTAATTTATCCAAATCCTCCTGGAGTTCATTGCTATCCTCCTCAGAATGAATCATACGGCCTGTCTTTGTATCATCAGCAAATTTGCTCATATCACTCGTAATTTCTTCATCAAGATCATTAATGTAAATTATGAACAAGGGAGGGCCTAAAACTGATCCTTGTGGAACGCCACTAGTGACTAATCCCCATTTAGATTTCACCCCATTAATGGTAACTCTGATTTCTATTGGTAAGCCATGCCTCTATTCATGCTAGAACTTTACCTCCTATACCATGAGCTGCCACTTTTCTTAAGTCTCTTGTGAGGTACTCTATCGAAGGCTTTACTAAAATCCAAATAAGCAATGTCATATTCTTTATCACTGTCAACTGCCTCAGATGTTCTACTGAAGAACGTCAGTAAATTTGTCAGGCAGGAACGACCTCTCGTGAATCCATGCTGAGATTCATTTATCAAGTTATGCTCTTCAAGGTGACTTCTAATAATATCAGCTATAATTGATTCTAATAACTTGCCCACTATAGATGTCAGGCTTATTGGACGGTGTGGAAAAAGACACTTATGTACAGTTCAGGACATTTATTAAAGGAAACGTTTCGCCACGAGTGGCTTCTTCAGTCCTAATACAGAGAAGTATGTATGTATAATGTTCGCCAAGACCATAATCCTGGCACGGATCCCAATCTTGCGATGACCCGTCTCTGGCTCCCGATGGAGAAAGGTTTCCACGATGCGACGCATGCCGCTCAAGCGCCCCTCTGGTCAGTTCAACTGGTGCATCTCATAAGCGACACCATATGTAACTATGGACACTAGAGAGGAGGAGGATATGTCATTATCACAGGTAACAGCTTGTCTGGTTCATTGACCCCATGGTACACTAGTGTGGCCGCAGTCATCTCTGGGTCCTCTTCGGGAGGGAATATCACCCCTAGTTGCCTGTCTAGGGGTGATACTCAGTAGCTTCGCACTCTACGTGGACAACGTGCTGACAGTACTGGCACATCTCCTCAGCCTTGTCTACCATCATCTTGGCTGTGGGAAAGCCCAAACGAAGCCGATGGATGGCGGTACACTGCGCTCGGGACCAGCTTCTATCATATAGAGGGGGTTCTCCCTGAGTTGCTGCTCGGTACCACTGTTGAGATGTGGTATCACCTAAGACCTCCCCGATAAGTTTCGTGGCTCTGGCAGCCACCAGTTTGGTCTGTCGTAGGCTGATTGGGACAGTAATCCCAACATGTGGATAGTCTGTTGCTGCCTTGGCTGCATCATCTGCCGCCTCATTTCCCCGGATGCCAGCATGGCTGGGGATCCAGTTCAATGTCGATCTACTACCCTGAACTTCTAAGGCTGTCATTATGCTCAGGATCGATGTGATGAGGTGAACATTATCCTGTGGTTGAGGATGGGAGAGGGCATTGATTGCAGAGGTGGAATCAACATGTATGACAGGTCGGAGTCGATGTCGTAGGTCATGTGACAATGCCTGCTGAATCGCCACCACCCTCAGCTTGAAGGGATCGTGCAGTGGTCAGGGAGTCGCCAGCCTTGTGTGTGACCATTGTGGTACAGTCCAGCTGCTGCTGCTCTTCCTGTCAGGGTCGACAGAACCATCTGTGAAATACACTGCACATGTGCCTACCTCTGCCAGTGCCATGCTTGTCTCAGCATGATTGCTGAGGGTGTCTTGACTGCAGAGACACTTAGAGATGGGTTAGCTGCATGGTGAAAACATCGGCTGGATCTGGGCGCCAGGGAGGTGGTGGATGGTACCCAGCAACAGGAAGGTCACAACTCTTCTCACAGAGCAGCTTCCGCCCAGCAGCACAAAACGAACGAATCCAGGAGTAGTCCGTGAAGAGTGTGGGATCTTGTGACATGGCTGTTAATATCCGTCTCCTTAGTGGGGTACCTTGCTGCCGGTGCAGAATCGTGGCCACTTTGCAGGCGTTTATGTATCTTACTCTGTCAGCCAAGGAAGGAAGCCGGGCCTCAGATCTGAGACATACTGTGTTGGTCCAGATGGGGGCACCAAGCATAGTTCTTATCGCCTGGTTTTGTACGATCTCCACCCTTTGCCTGCTCTGCAGGAAGAGATGAGCTAACGCCGGTGAACCGTAGTCAATGAGCGAGCGTATAGCTTGTATATAGTACAAGCGAAGTACATCTTTGCTTGCCCCTGCACGGGGGCCTCCTCAGGGCCCGTTGAGTCTGAGTAGACCCACGTGACCTGACATACTCGGCCTGTTTTGAAAGGTCAGCTTTTTATCAATGTAGATTCCCAAGTACAGGTAGGAGCCTGTCCACTCAAGTTCTATATCCTGAATACGTAATCTATTCACAGGATCTGGCCCCTTGAACATCATTGCAAGAGATTTCTCGGCCGAGATCTTGAGGCCTAGTTCCTTGCAAGACTCCGTAATTAGGTCCAAAGCTCTCTGAGCCTGTCGTTCTAAATTGCCTTTCCCATTCACTACGAGTGCAAGATCATCAGCATAGCTGAAGAGCTGTGTACCACTATGAAAGGGAAGGCTCACAAGTTCCTGCATAAGGATGTTAAACAGGGTAGGACTGAGCACACCTTGTGGTGTACCGTTTTCCAGGGTTTTAAATGAAGAGTAGTGTCCCTGAAAGCTGACACAGGCCTGCCTGCCCCTAAGATAGGACTCTATCCAGGCCAGGAGGCGTCCTTTGATTCCCTTCCGAGCTAGTATTGCCAGAATTGCTGTGGGGCTGGCTAGCTCAAATGCCTTCTCAAGGTCGAGGTAGACGACGATACTAGGTTTTTTGTTACTATCAGCAATCTGGCTTAGTAGAGTGGTTATGCACTCTGCTGTTCCCACTCCTTTGGTTGAAGCCAAATGTGTGATGATGAGAGGGTCCAAGTTTCCATAGGAGGCGGTTTAACACCATCCTCTCAGCAGTCTTGGCTAAGCAGCTGGTCAGCGATATAGGTCTCATACTGCCTGGGTCCTTGGGCTTTGGAATTGGTACGATTGTAGCTTTCTTTCCAAGCTGCTGGGAGTGTCCTGGCCCTCCACGACTTGTTAATGACGTCTAGTATGGCCTCCCATCCACTCTGCCCAGCCCGTGCAATCATGGAGTACGTCACACCATCGATGCCTGGGGCAGTGCCACCTGTGTTCTTAATGGCACGTCGGAGTTCCAAGTCCGTGAGGGTCTACATCAGTCACATCTTCCGACTCACATGCAGCTTGATCGTTAGCTGGCGCTGTGGCAGAAAATCCGTCTGTATATTCCGGATGTCCTGTGGGAGCTGAGTGGAGGCTCCCTGGAAGTGAAAAGCTCCACTAGTTTCTCTGCTTCCTGGGAATGGGTTCGGGTGTTGTGGTGGCCTAGGCTTGCTCTTGCCAGTTTTCTATGGGTTGAGCTTTGGGCCCCCTATCTCGATAAGGTGGTGTGATGCCCGAATGTTGGACCACTCCCGCCATTTCTCAGTTTTTACTCTTAGAGAGATTCTGCGGGCATGCTGCACAATGGCTCTCAGAGTATTCCTGTTCTCTGCCGTAGGGTTACGCCTGTATAGCTTCCTAAAAGAGTTGATGCGGTGGTTCTGCTCCCGCACCTCGTCGTTGTAGAACCACCAGTCTCTTTTGTGAGTGCGTCCTGCGGACTACTTTGGAATTGCGCACTCTGCTGCCTGGATGAGAACAGTGATTAGCTCCTGTTCAGCCGTATCACAGTCTTCAGAGAGAGAGTATGTGGACCACCAGTCATGAAGATAATCCTGGAACACCTTCCATTTGGCCCTCTTTACGTCCCATCTAGGAGGCAGCACAGCTGTGGGAGGCCTGTTGATGTTGAAGGTGGTGATCACCAGTTCCCAGGATGGGTAATATCCTCTTGCTTAGTAATTTTGAAATACTGTTACAGTATTTCAAAATTACTAAGCAAGAGGATATTACCCATCCTGGGAACTGGTGTTACTTGATGCCAGCAGGTCCCTCTCTTGCCTCACCTCCTTAGTTCCATTACTACTACTACTACTACTACTACTACTACTAGAACATAACATAAGAAAGGAGGAACACTGCAAGGAACACTGAGAGGGACCTGACTTCTCAACATCTGAGTTCTTACCTCTCCTAGTGGCCTACGTCTCACCTCTTGGCGCTATAAAAAGCTCCATCCTGTCACTTCTTCTCCATATTGTTTCATACTATGGAACAATGCTCTTCTCCAGACTGAGGGACTGACCACCTCAAAACTTTAAGGGTGATGGACTGATTACATCGTCTTCAAGTATCTTCTGCTTCTATCAACTTTTCTGTACTTGAAGAACATCAAAATGGTATACAATACCGACAGGTTGTTAGGTAAGACACATATGCAACAGTTAGACAACTTTATTCCGAAACGTTTCGCCTACACAGTAGGCTTCTTCAGTCGAATACAGAAAGTAGGCAGGAACAGTAGAGATGTGAAGACGATGTAATCAGTCCATCACCCTTAAAGTCGTAGAATTTGAGGTTGTCAGTCCCTCGGCCTGGAGAAGTTCAGTTCCATAGTCAGGAACTATCTGAAGATCAAGCGACAGTGCGGAGACTTAAATACTGTCGGAAGGAGAGGTGCAGGGTAGTAGTAGTAGTAGTAGTAGTAGTAGT
Source organism: Cherax quadricarinatus (assembly GCF_026875155.1). NCBI lineage: Eukaryota > Metazoa > Arthropoda > Malacostraca > Decapoda > Parastacidae > Cherax > Cherax quadricarinatus. The sequence goes on from NC_069404.1 coordinate 37,515,468, forward strand.
AGTAGTAGTAGTAGTAGTAGTAGTAGTGAGAGGCAACTGAGAGGTCATGTCCCTCTCAGATCCAACCCTTCTCACTTGAAAAGCTTGTCCAAGGTGTTTTCTGTACCAAGATGCCACGTGTTGCAGTGTCTGACAAGATGAACATCAAAATGGTATACAATACCGACAGGTTGTTAGGTAAGACACATATGCAACAGTTAGACAACTTTATTCCGAAACGTTTCGCCTACACAGTAGGCTTCTTCAGTCGAATACAGAAAGTAGGCAGGAACAGTAGAGATGTGAAGACGATGTAATCAGTCCATCACCCTTAAAGTCGTAGAATTTGAGGTTGTCAGTCCCTCGGCCTGGAGAAGTTCAGTTCCATAGTCAGGAACTATCTGAAGATCAAGCGACAGTGCGGAGACTTAAATACTGTCGGAAGGAGAGGTGCAGGGTAGTAGTAGTAGTAGTAGTAGTAGTTGCCTCTCACTACTACTACTACTACTACTACTACTACTACTACTACTACTACTACTACTACCCTGCACCTCTCCTTCCGACAGTATTTAAGTCTCCGCACTGTCGCTTGATCTTCAGATAGTTCCTGACTATGGAACTGAACTTCTCCAGGCCGAGGGACTGACAACCTCAAATTCTACGACTTTAAGGGTGATGGACTGATTACATCGTCTTCACATCTCTACTGTTCCTGCCTACTTTCTGTATTCGACTGAAGAAGCCTACTGTGTAGGCGAAACGTTTCGGAATAAAGTTGTCTAACTGTTGCATATGTGTCTTACCTAACAACCTGTCGGTATTGTATACCATTTTGATGTTCATCTTGTCAGACACTGCAACACGTGGCATCTTGGTACAGAAAACACCTTGGACAAGTTTTTCAAGTGAGAAGGGTTGGATCTGAGAGGGACATGACCTCTCAGTTGCCTCTCACTACTACTACTACTACTACTACTACTACTACTACTACTACTACTACCCTGCACCTCTCCTTCCGACAGTATTTAAGTCTCCGCACTGTCGCTTGATCTTCAGATAGTTCCTGACTATGGAACTGAACTTCTCCAGGCCGAGGGACTGACAACCTCAAATTCTACGACTTTAAGGGTGATGGACTGATTACATCGTCTTCACATCTCTACTGTTCCTGCCTACTTTCTGTATTCGACTGAAGAAGCCTACTGTGTAGGCGAAACGTTTCGGAATAAAGTTGTCTAACTGTTGCATATGTGTCTTACCTAACAACCTGTCGGTATTGTATACCATTTTGATGTTCATCTTGTCAGACACTGCAACACGTGGCATCTTGGTACAGAAAACACCTTGGACAAGCTTTTCAAGTGAGAAGGGTTGGATCTGAGAGGGACATGACCTCTCAGTTGCCTCTCACTACTACTACTACTACTACTACTACTACTACTACTACTACTACTACTACTACCCTGCACCTCTCCTTCCGACAGTATTTAAGTCTCCGCACTGTCGCTTGATCTTCAGATAGTTCCTGACTATGGAACTGAACTTCTCCAGGCCGAGGGACTGACAACCTCAAATTCTACGACTTTAAGGGTGATGGACTGATTACATCGTCTTCACATCTCTACTGTTCCTGCCTACTTTCTGTATTCGACTGAAGAAGCCTACTGTGTAGGCGAAACGTTTCGGAATAAAGTTGTCTAACTGTTGCATATGTGTCTTACCTAACAACATTTCTGTACTTGACTGAAGAAGCCTACTGTGTAGGCGAAACGTTTCATAATAAAGATACCTAACTGTTGCATATGTGTCTTACCTAACAACCTGTCGGTATTTTATACCATTTTAATGTTCACTAGGCACCTCTACCCACGCGTCACCTCACCTGTCTCCTGCCACTATATATATAAATGTTTTCTTAGTTTTCTCTGTATTAGGACTGAAGAAGCCACTCGTGGCAAAACGTTTCCTTTAATAAATGTCCTGAACTGTACATAAGTGTCTTTTTCCACATCTTGTCGGTATCGCCATACCATTTCCTTATTGGACGGTAATTTGAAGGAGTGGACTTATCCCCTGATTTGAATATAGGAACCACATTAGCCATCTTCCACAACTCTGGTTTGGAAATAGGGTAGTTAATGAGTGGAACAGTCTACCTAGTTGGGTTATTGAGGCTAGGACTTTGGGTAGTTTCAAACTTAGGTTGGATAAATATATGAGTGAGAGGGGTTGGATTTGAGTGGGACTTCCAAATGAGTGGATAGAGTTATCGGAGCTTATTTCTTGGGTAGCATTGAAAATTAGGTTGGGCAAATGTTTTGTAAAAGACCTGCCTAGTATGGGCCAACAGGCTTGCTGCAGTGATCCTCCTTTCTTATGTAAGTGTATAAGACACATTTGCAACATCTGGGTTGAGTGACTGATTACCTCATCTTCTGTACATAGTTCCACTGTCTTCAAGTTATGTCCTAGTATTTGTATTGATAAAGCCACTGGATGGCGAAACGTCTACAATAAAGATACCCAGATGTTGCAAATGTGTCTTACTCTCATCAAGTGTATAAGTGGAAGATAGGTATTAACAAAGGGGATATAAACAAGGTTTTGAGGTTATCCTTCCAAGAGAGAACCCACAACAGTGGATTCAAATTATATAGGGTAGTTGATGAGTGGAACGGTCTGCCTGGTAGGGTTATCGAAGCTAAAACCTTGGGTGGTTTCAAATTTAGGTTGGATAAATGTAGTGACCTACATCTCATCTCATCTGGCGGTATATAAGGCTCCATCCTGTCACTTCATATTGTTTCAGACTATGGAACAATACTCTTCTTCAGACTGAGGGACTGACCACCTCAAAACTTCAAGGGTAATGAACTGATTACATCGTGTGTAGATGAATGGTTCAGAGAACCGACATGTTGGTAAATTAGACACATGTGCAACTCTTGGGTATCTTTATTGAGGAAACGTTTCGCCACACAGTGGCTTCATCAGTCCATACATAGGAGAAACTTGAAGAACAGGAGGAGAATGAGGTAATCAGTCCCTCAACCTTGAGTCGATGTGTTCAGTCCATCAATCTTGAGTAGAATACGGCAGATGAGCGGAGAAGCAGCTTATAAACCGTATGGCAGGAGAGGTGTAGCAGTCATAGGTAGTGTCACATTTGTTCAATGTGGAAGTAGGTTGTGCCCAAGAATTAGGCAAGCGAAGAATTCCTAAGTATTAAGATCCCAAGAAGTTGCAGTGTCTGACAGGTTTGTAGATGAATGGTTCAGAGAACCGACATGTTGATAAATTAGACACATGTGCAACTCTTGGGTATCTTTATTGAGGAAACGTTTCGCCACACAGTGGCTTCATCAGTCCATACATAGGAGAAACTTGAAGAACAGGAGGAGAATGAGGTAATCAGTCCCTCAACCTTGAGTCGATGTGTTCAGTCCATCAATCTTGAGTAGAATACGGCAGATGAGCGGAGAAGCAGCTTATAAACCGTATGGCAGGAGAGGTGTAGCAGTCATAGGTAGTGTCACATTTGTTCAATGTGGAAGTAGGTTGTGCCCAAGAATTAGGCAAGCGAAGAATTCCTAAGTATTAAGATCCCAAGAAGTTGCAGTGTCTGACAGGTTTATAAGCTGCTTCTCCGCTCATCTGCCGTATTCTACTCAAGATTGATGGACTGAACACATCGACTCAAGGTTGAGGGACTGATTACCTCATTCTCCTCCTGTTCTTCAAGTTTCTCCTATGTATGGACTGATGAAGCCACTGTGTGGCGAAACGTTTCCTCAATAAAGATACCCAAGAGTTGCACATGTGTCTAATTGATTACATCGTCTTCACGTCTCTTCTGCTTCTATCAACTTTTCTGTACTCGAGTACAGTCATTTACCTGAATGAACTGGTCCAGTAACTGTGGTTAAGACTGATAAAAAAAAAAAGAGTTGCACTTTGTCGCTACATTCAACATGGATGCATCAACTTGTACCATTTACAAAATGCAAATTCACGCACACAATACAAACTTTCTACATTAGGTAAGTAATGTGCAAGAGAAAGATAATTGGCTTCTGTAGAACAGCAGCAGCAGCAGCAGCAGCAGCAGCGCTGATGCGATGAATGGTTTTGAAAACCGGTTTTCAAAACCATTCATCGCATCTGTCACTTGTCGGTTTTCAAAACCATTCATCGCATCTGTCACTTGTCGGTTTTCAAAACCATTCATCGCATCTGTCACTTGTCGGTTTTCAAAACCATTCATCGCAGCGCTGATATTTTGTGGTGGTGGTGGTGACCTCGCCATGGTTGTGGTGCCATGGTGACCTCGCCATGGTTGTGGTGTGGAAATAAATGGTATAAAATACCGACACAATGGAAATATAAACACAAATGCAGTATAATGTGATACTTTATTGACAACGTTTCACCCACACAGTGGGCTTTTTCAAGTCACACACGGATCTACCTGGGGTTGGAAGGTACGAGAGTATTTATAGTCATGTTCAGAATGTTGAGGTCAGGTGGAGAATGCTGCATCTGATGATCTACCGGGTGGGGTTATAGAGTCTTGGGTAGCATGGCAGGGGTATTGGACAAGTTGTGAGTAGACCTTCTGCAGTGTTCTATGTTCTTATGTGGGATAGCGATGAAGAAGTTTCTTGGCGAGTGGTTCAGCTATGTTATAGAAGCCATTGTTCTGGTTGAAATTGTTGGTTGTAGAGATGAGCGGTGATTCTAGGATTCTTCTGTATTGAGTGTTGTCTTCTGTTGCTATAAGTCTTGAGTTTCTGTAGTTAATTAAATGGTTGTGTGAATTGCGATGTTGTACACAGGCATTCCTTGTATCGTCAGTCCTGCTTGCATATTGGTGTTCTGAAATACGTGTTTGGACGTCTCTTGATGTTTCGCCCACATATAATTTGTTGCAGTCATTACAAGGGATTATGTATACCCCTGCAGAGGATGGAGGCTTGTCCTGTCTACTACTGGTGATGTCCTTGATGGTCGTGGTTGTGGAGGTAGATACTTGGAATGATGTTTTGGCAAAGATGTTGGAAACATGTTTGGCAATGGAGTTGGTTGGGAGGACTATGTATCTCTTCTCGGCAGTGTCTTCTCTGGGTGTGTTGAAGATGTTTAATGCCCGCCGTCTGCAGTCTCTGATGAAGTGACGAGGATAGTGGAGTTTAGAAAATACTTGTTCAATTATAGTGCATTCTTCCTCAAGGAACTCATTTAATTAACTACAGAAACTCAAGACTTATAGCAACAGAAGACAACACTCAATACAGAAGAATCCTGGAATCATCGCTCATCTCTACAACCAACAGTTTCAACCAGAACAATGGCTTCTATAACATAGCTGAACCACTCGCCAAGAAACTTCATCGCTATCCCACATAAGAACATAGTGGTGACGTGTACTTAGCTCAGTGGTGACGTGTACTTAGCTCAGTGGTGACGTGTACTTAGCTCAGTGGTGACGTGTACTTAGCTCAGTGGTGATGTGTACTTAGCTCAGTGGTGACGTGTACTTAGCTCAGTGGTGACGTGTACTTAGCTCAGTGGTGACGTGTACTTAGCTCAGTGGTGACGTGTACTTAGCTCAGTGGTGACGTGTACTTAGCTCAGTGGTGACATGTACTTTGAGTGGTGACGTGTACTTAGCTCAGTGGTGACGTGTACTTTTGAGTGGTGACGTGTACTTAGCTCTGTGAAGACCTGTTTGTGTGCTCTCTGTGAATCTGTACCAAGATGCCCTCTCTTGAGCAACTTTACCAGCAGCTGAGAGAGGAGCTCAGAGTTGCTAAGATGGAGATACGGCGATTAACGGAGGAGAACAAGAGGATTCGTAGTAATCCTTCTGTTGTGAGTCCCCAGGTTAAGTGGGGAGCTTGGTCAGTGGCCGGGCAACATGGAACCAAGCTGAAGATCAAGAAAACGGTTGGAGAGGCGGAAACAACGAGAAACCAGAAGACTACCGTGGAAACTTCCAACTCATTCTCGGTGCTACCTGACGAATGTGAGTGTTCTGCTGGGAATGCCACAACGAGCACCAAAGAAGCATTGGCAGACGTGAGTAAGACATCCCTAGAAACCCCAACGAAGACCATCGAGAAGGTCTTGACGAATTCTACAAGTGGTGAAATGTACCTGGCGAATGTGAGTCGACTACTCGGAGCATCACGACGGACAAAGCCCAAGGAAGGTAAAAACATTGTTGTTGTTGGGGATAGCCAGATTGGGGTACATGGATAGGGCATTCTGCTTGAAGGATAGGAGTAGGAGGCAGAGTGTGTGTTTTCCTGGGGCTGGGATGAAGGATATTGTTAGCCGTCTGGATGACATAATGAGAGGTAATGGGAGCAACCCTATTATCTGTCTCAGTGCTGGAGGCAACGATGTTGGCAGACGTAGGAGTGAGGACCTGATTAGCAGGTATAGGTCAGCAATAGAGATAATTAGGAGGAAGGGTGGGAAACCTGGGCATATGTGGCATTTTGCCAAGGAGAGGAGTTGGAAATGAATGGTTGTCCAGAGCAATTGGTGTCAATTGCTGGCTGGACAAGTACTGTAAGGAAAATGCGGTAACATTCATTGACAACTGGGACCTCTTCTATGGCAGATATGGGGCATGTATGCCAGGGATGGGGTTCACTTATCTAGGTGTGGGTGGGAGCACTGGCCAACGCCCGTGGAGGGAGCTGTTAGTCTTTAAATAGGAATGTTATGGTATGGGTTTTTGGGGGAAAACTGTGAAGTCGCAGGGTAGTAACATGAGTACTAGGAGAACTAGTAATAGGCAAAATGAGGTGGATATTTGGGAAAACCAGTGGCACTAATTGACAAGGACAGTAATAAGTTTAGTGGAATAACAGAAAGGAGCAGGAAGGGTAAAGAGAGTGGAGGGTCATTAAAAATTATTACCAAATAGGGCGCAGTGCTAGGAATAAGATGGACGAGTTGAGACTAGTTGCTAGTGCAGGTAAAATAGATGTATTTGCCATTACTGAGACGTGGTTTAATTCAAAAAGTCGGGACATGCCTGCAGAATGTCACATTCAGGGTTTTAAATTGTTCCAAGTAGATAGAAGTATCGGGAAGGGGGGTGGGGTGGCATTGTATGTCCGAGATCGCTTGAACTGTTGCATAAAAACGGGTATTAAGTCTGAAGTAACACATACAGAGTCTGGATAGAATTTTCAGAGGGGCATGAAAAATTAATTTTAGGTGTGATATACCGTCCCCCAAATTTAGATAGGGACCAAGGGAGACTACTATGGGAGGAAATTGTTAGGGCCACAAGGCACGATAATGTTGTAATTCTAGGAGACTTTAACTTTAGTCATATTGATTGGAATTTCTTGACTGGGAATTTAGAATCATACGATTTCTTAGTAGTAGTTCAGGATTGTTTTTTGAAGCAGTTTGTGACAGAACCTACAAGGGGAAATAACCTGCTTGACTTAGTTCTGGCAAACAATGAATCCCTTGTTAATAATTTAGAAGTTTCAGAGGAACTGGGTGCTAGCGACCACAAATCAATTACATTTAGAATTGAATGGAAGTATGATAGTAGGGATAACTCAGTAACAGTCCCAGATTTTCGCTTAGCAGATTACGATGGGCTTAGAGAACACTTATCTGTTGACTGGGGTAACGAAGAGAGCTATCAATATGACAGTTTTCTGAACACAATACATGCTGCTCAAAGAACGTTTATCCCTTATAAGGAAATTAGATCAAATAGAAATGACCCAAAATGGATGAATAATAGGCTGAAAATATCTACTAGGGCATAAGAAAGGAATTTATAGGCGTATCAAAAGAGGCGAGGGTCATCTTATGAATCAGTATATTGACATTAAGAGGGATATTAAAAAGGGGATAAGAAAAGCTAAAAGGGACTATGAAATTAAAGTTGCTAGGGATTCTAAAACTAATCCAAAAAGTTTTTTCCAGGTATATAGAACAAAAGTCAGAGATAAGATAGGTCCCCTTAAAAATAACTATGGGCATCTTACTGACAAAGAGAATGAAATGTGCTCGATTTTAAATAATTATTTTCTCTCGGTTTTTACACAGGAAGACACTAATAATATTCCGGTAATTAATTTTTATAGTGGATCAGAAGAAGATAAATTATGTAACATCACAGTCACTAGTGAAATGGTTGTGAAGCAGATAGACCGACTGAAGCAAAATAAGTCACCGGGTCCTGATGAGGTTTTTTCAAGGGTTCTTAAGGAATGCAAAATGGAAGTCTGTGAACCATTAACTAATATTTTTAATTTATCTCTTCAAACAGGTGTAGTGTCTGATATGTGGAAGATGGCTAATGTAATTCCTATTTTTAAAACAGGGGACAAGTCGTTACCGTCAAATTACCGCCCAATAAGCCTGACCTCAATTGTAGGCAAATTACTAGAGTCAATTATAGCTGAGTTTATAAGAAGCCATCTCGATAAGCATAGCTTGATTAATGATACTCAGCATGGATTCACAAGAGGCCGGTCTTGTCTAACTAATTTATTAACTTTCTTCAGTAAAGCTTTTGAGGCTGTTGACCACGATAAAGAATTTGATATTATTTACTTAGATTTTAGTAAGGCATTTGATAGAGTTTCCGCACCAAAGACTGTTGAAGAAAGTAGCAGCTCATGGCATTGGGGGAAGGGTGCTCTCGTGGATCAAATCATGGCTCACAGACAGGAAGCAGAGAGTGTCCATAAATGGGGTTAAATCCGAGTGGGGATCAGTAACAAGTGGCGTTTCACAGGGATCAGTCTTGGGCCCGTTGTTGTTTATAATATATATCAATGATCTTGATGAAGGAATTACTAGTGATATGAGCAAATTCGCCGATGACACGAAGATAGGTAGGATAATTGATTCAAACGTAGATGTTAGGGAACTTCAGGAGGATTTAGACAAACTACTCTTGGTCAGAAAAGTGGCAGATGCAGTTCAATGTAGATAAATGCAAGGTTCTGAAGCTCGGGAGTGTCCATAACCCTAGTACTTATAAGTTAAATAATGTAGAACTTAGCCATACAGATTGCGAAAAGGACTTGGGGGTTATGGTGAGCAGCAACCTTAAACCAAGACAGCAATGTGGAAAAAGACACTTATGTACAGTTCAGGACATTTATTAAAGGAAACGTTTCGCCACGAGTGGCTTCTTCAGTCCTAATACAGAGAAAACTAAGAAAACACACATATATATAGTGGCGGGAGTCAGGTGAGGTGAAGCGTGGGTAGAGGTGGTAGTAGTAGTAGTAGTAATGGAACTAAGGAGGTGAGGCAAGAGAGCGACCTGCTGGCATCAAGTAACACCAGTTCCCAGGATGGGTAATATCCTCTTGCTTAGTAATTTTGAAATACTGTAACTACCGGATTTTTGCTTTATAGTGTTACTGACAGAAATTAGTGCAGCTTCAATGCATTTTCTCCGTCTTAAGTCGTCTTCTTTAATAACTAGTTTAGCTTCATTGAATTTCATGAGGTGTCCAACATCGTCTCTATGTTGAACACATGCGTTTTTGCGGTCATCATTTCTGCAAGCATTTTTGTGTTCTGCTATCCTAATGTCCAGAGTTCTGGCTGTTTCCCCTACATATACTTTGTCACACCCCCCACATGGTATAGTGTAGATTCCTGCACTTGTGCCAGAATCATGCTTGGGTTTTTTGTATCAGGTTCCTAATAGTAGTTGAAGAGCTGGTAGATATTTTAGCCAGTTTTTCTGTCAAACATTTTTGAAACATTAGTGGCAACGTTGCTGACCGGTAAAACGATGTAACTTGGAGGCTTTTCTTCAATTTGATAGGTGTTGGTCTTGCTGAGGATACGTGTTGCACGTTTCCTGCAGTCACGTATGAAGTGTAGGGGAAAGTGTAGTGAACTAAAAGAGTTGGTGATGTATGTACATTCTTCTTCGAGGAACTGCGGACTGGAAATTCTGTAGGCTCTCAGAAAGAAGCCAATAACTACCCCTCTTTTAGTTCTTGTGTCATGGTGAGAGAAGAAATGTAGAAGATCATTCTTGTAGGTAGGCTTCCGGTAGACTTTAAAAGAAAGTTTGTTTTCCCCTGTGCGTAAGAGAACGTCGAGAAAAGGTAACTGGTTGTCCTTCTCCTCCTCTAGAGTAAATTTAATAGTAGGTTCCAGAGTGTTAGGTAAGACACATATGCAACAGTTAGGTATCTTTATTGTGAAACGTTTCGCCTACACAGTAGGCTTCTTCAGTCAAGTACAGAAAAGTTGATAGAAGCAGAAGATACTTGAAGACGATGTAATCAGTCCATCACCCTTAAAGTTTTGAGGTGGTCAGTCCCTCAGTCTGGAGAAGAGCATTGTTCAATAGTATGAAACAATATGGAGAAGAAGTGACAGGATGGAGCTTTTTATAGCGCCAAGAGGTGAGACGTAGGCCACTAGGAGAGGTAAGAACTCAGATGTTGAGAGGTCAGGTCCCTCTCAAATCCAGCCGCTCTCACTAGTGGAAGTTGTCGAAGTTGATTGCAGGTCTGTACCAAAATACCCTTGTGTTGCAGTGTCTGACAGATTGAACATTAAAATGGTATAAAATACCGACAGGTTGTTAGGTAAGACACATATGCAACAGTTAGGTATCTTTATTGTGAAACGTTTCGCCTACACAGTAGGCTTCTTCAGTCAAGTACAGAAAAGTTGATAGAAGCAGAAGATACTTGAAGACGATGTAATCAGTCCATCACCCTTAAAGTTTTGAGGTGGTGATGGACTGATTACATCGTCTTCAAGTATCTTCTGCTTCTATCAACTTTTCTGTACTTGACTGAAGAAGCCTACTGTGTAGGCGAAACGTTTCACAATAAAGATACCTAACTGTTGCATATGTGTCTTACCTAACAACCTGTCGGTATTTTATACCATTTTAATGTTCAGGTTCCAGAGTGTTGATGGTGTTGAGGATGCCCTGTACGTCAAGATTTTTGGGTACAATGACCAAAATATCATCTACGTACCGCATCCAAGTAACTGAACGAGGGATGTTATTGAGGATCCTTCTTGATTCCAGGTCCTCCATATATAAATTAGCAAGAACTGCACTAAGGGGGGATCCCATGGCTAGTCCGAAGAGTTGTTTGTACTTCTTGTCCTCGAACCTAAAACAGTTATAACGAACACAAAGTTCGACAAGGCTCACAAAATCTTGGCGGGGTACAGGTAACTCTGTATCATCTTTAATCACCCTGCGAAGAAGATCAATGGCTTGATCAACTGGGACATTGGTGAATAAGGCAGTCACGTCAAAACTTGCAAGCTTCTTATCACTCATGTCGAGATCCCTGATACGGTTAAGGAGGTCACCCGAATGCTTTAGATGAGCCTGACTGATTGTACCCAGGAGCTTTGACAAATATTTCGCCAAAACTCCTGCTAGACTGTGAGGGGCGCTGCCGATACCAGATGTAATGGGTCTCATAGGCACATTTGGTTTGTGGGTCTTTGGTAAACCATAAAGTCAGTAACACTATAAAGCAAAAATCCGATAGTTACAGTATTTCAAAATTACTAAGCAAGAGGATATTACCCATCCTGGGAACTGGTGTTACTTGATGCCAGCAGGTCCCTCTCTAACTTCACCTCCTTAGTTCCATTACTACTACTACTACCACCTCTACCCACGCTTCACCTCACCTGACTCCCGCCACTATATATATGTGTGTGCAAGAAAGGTATAAAATACCGACAATATGAAAGTTAAGACACATGTGCAACATCTGGATATCTTTATTGTAGTAGACGTTTCGCCATCCAGTGGCTTTATCAATACAGATTCTAGGACATAATAGGAAGACAGTAGAACTATATACAAAAGATGAGGTAATCAGTCCCTCGGCCTTGGAGTTAGTGTTCACAGCATCGTGGTGGAGGAGAGTCTGGAGCAAAGGCAAGAAGACTGGCGCTTTTTATAGGCGTCAGTGAATGGGACGGGCAGCAGACGAGGGCGGTCACTGGTAGGCGGGATTCCCCAGTGGAAGTAGGTCCTTCCCAAAGAGATGGGTTAGTTGCAGCAGCCGTGAAGAAGGTCTTGTAGATGTCCTCTGAACCAAGATTCCATGATGTTGCAGTGTCTGACAAGTTGTGCAAGAAAGGTATAAAATACCGACAATATGAAAGTTAAGAAACATGTGCAACATCTGGATATCTTTATTGTAGTAGACGTTTCGCCATCCAGTGGCTTTATCAATACAGATTCTAGACATAATAGGAAAATAGAAACTATAAAAAGCGCGAGTCTATCTTGACCTTTTGTCCAGATCTCCCACCACGTGTTCATGAACACTAACCAAAGGCGAGGACTGATATCCCATCTTAATAGTAGTATCTATCCTTCGCTTGATGTCAGAATCTGTATGATAAAGTCGGAGGATGCGAAGACTAAAGCAAAACTGAGATTCTAGTGTTGCATGTGTATTGTGGCATGAGATGGCGGTCATTGTTAGCGTATTCCCTCATGAACCTTTCAAGAATGTAGGCACATCGATGGAATCTTGTAGATGGCATCTAACAAGACCTTCTTGCAGGCTGCGTGCAAAAGTAACCATCCGACTTGAAAGGAAACTTGCACATCTGGGAATCTCTTATGTAGTAGACGCGCCTCCGTGGCTTATCATACAATTCTAGACTAATGGAAAGCGGACTATAAAAAGCGCCAGTCTTCTTGCCTTTGCTCCAGACTCTCCTCCACCACGATGCTGTGAACACTAACTCCAAGGCCGAGGGACTGATTACCTCATCTTTTGTATATAGTTCTACTGTCTTCCTATTATGTCCTAGAATCTGTATTGATAAAGCCACTGGATGGCGAAACGTCTACTACAATAAAGATATCCAGATGTTGCACATGTGTCTTAACTTTCATATATATGTGGTATTTTTAGTTTTCCACTTGTAAATTAGGACTTGAGTAAGGAACACAAACTTTTCCGTGCGAAAACCATCCTTTAATAATACTTCCATGGAACCGTACCCGTGAGTGTCTGTTTCCACAGCTTAGCGCAGTCACCTAGCCTTTGCTCAGACTCAATCTAGATGCGTAACACTAATAAGGCGAGATGATTACTCATTTTATATATTTTACTGATTTATAGCTAGAATCAGATAAAGCCAGAGGTATGCGCAGCTTATACATATTAGATAAGTGCCATGCCTTAATTATATTATGTTGGTTTCTAGTTTCCTGTATTGGACTGAAAATTCGTTGGGAAACTTTCCTTATAATGTACCTAAATTAATAAGTGTCTATTTCAACATCTGTCGTATCACCATACCACTCAAGACTGACAATGTAAGCGACGTTAGGCAATAGATACTGGATTTTATTAGAGTTAGCCATCCAGTGGTTTATCATGCAAATTCTTGGACACATTAGTAAAAACCAGAAGCAGCTCATATCAAGATTAGATGGATAATCAGAACATTCGCGTAGGATGACTAATAATACTATCATGTGCAGCTTATACAATACGCAAGATGAGTAAGACACTTGTGAAATTGGTTATCTTTATGTAGACTCGACCAGTGGATTTGAATAGAAAAACGAGAATATTACAAAAAGAGTAACAGTCCCTCTGACAGTGTGTAGATCAACTCACAACCACGGTGCTCTAAACACCACCTCCAAGGCCGAGGGACTGATTACCTCATCTTTTGTATATAGTTCTTCGTTTTTCTTATTGTGTCCAAGAATTTGTTATGATAAAGCCACTGGATGGCGAAACGTCTACAATAAAGATAACCAGATGTTGCACAAGTGTCTTAACTTTCATCAATACATAGCATGTAAAGTAAAAGGACACAAGTGCAACTAATGTGACATTTATTGTGGCAACGTTTCGCTCTCCAGGAGCTTTATCAAGCTTGATAAATTGAAGATTGAGACACTTGTGCAGCATATGGGAATCTTTATTCAGGAAACGTTTCGCCACACAGTGGCTTCATCAGTCCAATACAAAGAGGAAGGCGTAAGGAGAGGAGGAGTATGAGGTAATCAGTCCCTCAGCCTGGAGTCGATGTGGTCAGTCCATCAATCTATTCAAGATTGATGGACTGACCACATCGACTCAAGGTTGAGGGACTGATGAAGCCACTGTGTGGCGAAACGTTTCCTCAATAAAGATACCCAAGAGTTGCACATGTGTCTAATTTATCAACATGTTGAACATTAAAATGTTCTTATGAGTGGGAGGGGCTGGGTTTGATTGGTACGGGAGTTATTTCTTGGGTATCTTTAGGTAGTGGTCGTTTTGATAAGGACCTGCCTCGTATGGGCCAGTAGGCCTTCTGCAGTGTTCCTACATTCTTATGTTCTTATGGTGGTGACCTCGCCATGGTTGTCATGGTGGTGACCTCGCCATGGTTGTCATGGTGGTGACCTCGCCATGGTTGTGGTGTCATGGTGACCGCGCCATGGTGTGACGTCATGGTGGTGTCAAGGTTGTGGTGTCCTCGTCATGGTTTTAATATGATTCTAGCGTCATGGTGGTGACCTCGTCATGGTTGTAGCGTCATGGTAGTGGCATCGTAGTGGTGTCCTCGCCATGGTAGTGGCGGCGTAGTGGTGTCCTCGTCATGGCAGTAGCGTCGTAGTTGTGTGCTCGTCATGGTAGTAGCCTCGTAGTGGTGTCCTCGTCATGATAGCAGCATCGTAATGGTGTCCTCGTCATGGTAGTAGTGTCCTCGTCATGGTAGTGTCATCATGGTAGTGGTGTCCTCGTCATGGTAGTAGCGTCGTAATGGTGTCCTCGTCATGGTAGTAGTGTCGTAGTGGTGTCTTCGTCATGGTAGTAGCGTCGTAGTGGTGTCTTCGTCATGGTAGTAGCGTCGTAGTGGTGTCCTCGTCATGGTAGTAGCATCGTAGTGGTGTACATTAAAATGGTATAAAATACCGACAGGTTGTTAGGTAAGACACATATGCAACAGTTAGGTATCTTTATTATGAAACGTTTCGCCTACACAGTAGGCTTCTTCAGTCAAGTACAGAAAAGTTGATAGAAGCAGAAGATACTTGAAGACGATGTAATCAGTCCATCACCCTTAAAGTTTTGAGGTGGTCAGTCCCTCAGTCTGGAGAAGAGCATTGTTCCATAGTATGAAACATATTGTTTCATACTATGGAACAATGCTCTTCTCCAGACTGAGGGACTGACCACCTCAAAACTTTAAGGGTGATGGACTGATTACATCGTCTTCAAGTATCTTCTGCTTCTATCAACTTTTCTGTACTTGACTGAAGAAGCCTACTGTGTAGGCGAAACGTTTCATAATAAAGATACCTAACTGTTGCATATGTGTCTTACCTAACAACATCGTAGTGGTGTCCTCGCCATGGTAGTGGCGGCGTAGTGGTGTCCTCGTCATGGCAGTAGCGTCGTAGTTGTGTGCTCGTCATGGTAGTAGCCTCGTAGTGGTGTCCTCGTCATGGTAGTAGCGTCGTAGTGGTGTCCTCGTCATGGTAGTAGCGTCGTAGTGGTGTCCTCGTCATGATAGTAGCGTCGTAGTGGTGTCCTCGTCATGGTAGTAGCATCGTAATGGTGTCATGGTAGTAGCGTCGTAGTGGTGTCCTCGTCATGGTAGTAGCATCGTAGTGGTGTCCTCGTCATGGTGGTAGCATCGTAGTAGTATCCTCGTCATGGTAGTAGCGTCGTAGTGGTGTCCTCGTCATGGTGGTAGCGTCGTAGTGGTGTCCTCGTTATGGTAGTGGTTTCCTCGTCATGGTAGTAGCATCGTAATGGTGTCCTCGTCATGGTAGTAGTGTCGTAGTGTTGTCCTCGTCATGGTAGTGGTGTCCTCGTCCTGGTAGTAGCGTCGCAGTGGTGTCCTCGTCATGGTGGTAGCGTCGTAGTGGTGTCCTCGTCATGGTAGTAGCGTCGTAGTGATCTCCTCGTCATGATAGCAGCATCGTAATGGTGTCCTCGTCATGGTAGTAGTGTCCTCGTCATGGTAGTGTCATCATGGTAGTGGTGTCCTCGTCATGGTAGTAGCGTCGTAATGGTGTCCTCGTCATGGTAGTAGCGTCGTAGTGGTGTCTTCGTCATGGTAGTAGCGTCGTAGTGGTGTCTTCGTCATGGTAGTAGCGTCGTAGTGGTGTCCTCGTCATGGTAGTAGCATCGTAATGGTGTCCTCGTTATGGTGGTAGCGTCGTAGTGGCGTCCTCGTCATGGTAGTAGCGTCGTAGTGGTGTCCTCGTCATGGTAGTAGCGTCGTAGTGGTGTCCTCGTCATGGTAGTAGCGTCGTAGTGGTGTCCTCGTCATGGTAGTAGCGTCGTAGTGGTGTCCTCGTCATGGTAGTAGCGTCGTAGTGGTGTCCTCGTCATGATAGTAGCGTCGTAGTGGTGTCCTCGTCATGGTAGTAGCATCGTAATGGTGTCCTCGTCATGGTGGTAGCGTCGTAGTGGTGTCCTCGTCATGGTAGTAGCATCGTAGTGGTGTCATGGTAGTAGCTTCGTAGTGGTGTCCTCGTCATGGTAGTAGCATCGTAGTGGTGTCCTCGTCATGGTGGTAGCATCGTAGTGGTGTCCTCGTCATGGTAGTAGCGTCGTAGTGGTGTCCTCGTCATGGTAGTAGCGTCGTAGTGGTGTCCTCGTTATGGTAGTGGTTTCCTCGTCATGGTAGTAGCATCGTAATGGTGTCCTCGTCATGGTAGTAGTGTCGTAGTGTTGTCCTCGTCATGGTAGTGGTGTCCTCGTCCTGGTAGTAGCGTCGTAGTGGTGTCCTCGTCATGGTAGTAGCGTCGTAGTGATCTCGTCATGGTAGCAGCATCGTAATGGTGTCCTCGTCATGGTAGTAGTGTCCTCGTCATGGTAGTGGTGTCCTCGTCATGGTAGTAGCGTCGTAATGGTGTCCTCGTCATGGTAGTAGCGTCGTAGTGGTGTCTTCGTCATGGTAGTGGTGTCCTCGTCATGGTAGTAGCATCGTAATGGTGTCCTCGTTATGGTGGTAGCGTCGTAGTGGCGTCCTCGTCATGGTAGTAGCGTCGTAGTGGTGTCCTCGTCATGGTATTAGCGTCGTAGTGGCGTCCTCGTCATGGTAGTAGCGTCGTAGTGGTGTCCTCGTCATGGTGGTAACGTCGTTGTGGTGTCCTTGTCATGGTAGTAGCGTTGTAGTGGTGTCCTCGTCATGGTAGTAGCGTTGTATTGGTGTCCTCGTCATGGTAGTAGCGTTGTAGTGGTGTCCTCATCATGGTAGTAGCGTTGTAATGGTGTCCTCGTCATGGTAGTAGCGTTGTAGTGGTGTCCTCGTCATGGTTGAGGATGGTCTTGGTTGTGACGTAGTGTATGACCTCATGGTAGTAGCGTCGTTGTGGTGCCCTCGTCATGGTAGTAGCGTTGTAGTGGTGTCCTCGTCATGGTAGTAGCGTTGTAGTGGTGTCCTCGTCATGGTAGTAGCGTTGTAGTGGTGTCCTCGTCATGGTAGTAGCGTGGTAGTGGTGTCCTCGTCATGGTAGTAGCGTCGTAGTGGTGTCCTCGTCATGGTTGAGGATGGTCTTGGTTGTGACGTAGTGTATGACGTCATGGTAGTAGCGTGGTAGTGGTGTCCTCGTCATGGTAGTAGCGTCGTAGTGGTGTCCTCGTCATGGTTGAGGATGGTCTTGGTTGTGACGTAGTGTATGACGTCATGGTAGTAGCGTTGTAGTGGTGTCCTCGTCATGGTAGTAGCGTCGTAGTGGTGTCCTCGTCATGGTTGAGGATGGTCTTGGTTGTGACGTAGTGTATGACGTCATTGTAGTAGCGTGGTAGTGGTGTCCTCGTCATGGTAGTAGCGTCGTAGTGGTGTCCTCGTCATGGTTGAGGATGGTCTTGGTTGTGACGTAGTGTATGACGTCATGGTAGTAGCGTTGTAGTGGTGTCCTCGTCATGGTAGTAGCGTCGTAGTGGTGTCCTCGTCATGGTTGAGGATGGTCTTGGTTGTGACGTAGGGTTAAGGTACCTGGGTGGGTCACCTAAACATGAAAGTTGGCTCATGTTTTGCATCTGAAGACGCCGTGTTGTTGAGCTTAAGTAAAAACTTAGAGTGGTGTTGATTGTGTGTCTGAATTGGATTCGTGATGGGAATGCTGTATTTGCAATCTGCGTTCCCAGGTTGCTTTCTCCTCTTCTGTCCCTCTTGGGAAGCTATATCCTGACTGGGGAACTTTCAGGGTTCACACTGGCGAGTATTGGAATAGACTATAACATATATAGGGGTTAAATAAATGGACTCATTCTGACACATTCACCTGATTGACTGCACCAACCCTCAAGGCACGAGCTTACATGTAACATGTAAAGTGCTATACACAGTGTGACTTTGTCCCCATAAAAGCTGCTTCTTCAACGTGTCTTTTCCTTACTATTGTCTGCAGTACTAAGTCAGTGTTAACCGTATATTACATACTTGATTATCTTTTTCTTGGAAATAAAATATTCTAGCATGAAATGAAATGCTTAATTATTTTTCAGACACACACTATTTTACTTTGATCTCTGTTACAACCACTTTCGTCAAGCTGTATTAGTGTTGGCAATGGTACATGGTACCGGTACCATGGTACCGGTACCATGGTGCCGGTACCATGGTGCCGGTACCATGCATTGTGAACGTGTAAATAATATCTTTTTGCTCATGCCTTAATGGCAACTGTTCTTCCACACTATGAGATACACTTTGTTCTAGAGATAACCTATTATATAACCTGTTGCCTGTGATTATACTTGGATGGCAGCGCTGGTATGACAGGGGGTGAGGCAGTGCTGGTATGACTGGAGGTGAGGCAGCGCTGGTATGACAGGGGGTGAGGCAGTGCTGGTATGACTGGAGGTGAGGCAGCGCTGGTATGACAGGGGGTGAGGCAGCGCTGGTATGACTGGAGGTGAGGCAGCGCTGGTATGACTGGGGGTGAGGCAGCGCTGGTATGACTGGAGGTGAGGCAGCGCTGGTATGACAGGGGGTGAGGCAGCGCTGGTATGACTGGAGGTGAGGCAGCGCTGGTATGACTGGGGGTGAGGCAGCGCTGGTATGACAGGGGGTGAGGCAGTGCTGGTATGACTGGAGGTGAGGCAGCGCTGGTATGACAGGGGGTGAGGCAGTGCTGGTATGACTGGAGGTGAGGCAGCGCTGGTATGACAGGGGGTGAGGCAGCGCTGGTATGACTGGAGGTGAGGCAGCGCTGGTATGACTGGGGGTGAGGCAGCGCTGGTATGACTGGAGGTGAGGCAGCGCTGGTATGACAGGGGGTGAGGCAGCGCTGGTATGACTGGAGGTGAGGCAGCGCTGGTATGACTGGGGGTGAGGCAGCGCTGGTATGACTGGAGGTGAGGCAGTGCTGGTATGACTGGGGGTGAGGCAGCGCTGGTATGACTGGGGGTGAGGCAGCGCTGGTATGACTGGAGGTGAGGCAGCGCTGGTATGACTGGAGGTGAGGCAGCGCTGGTATGACTGGGGGTGAGGCAGCGCTGGTATGACTGGGGGTGAGGCAGCGCTGGTATGACTGGGGGTGAGGCAGCGCTGGTATGACTGGAGGTGAGGCAGCGCTGGTATGACTGGGGGTGAGGCAGCGCTGGTATGACTGGAGGTGAGGCAGCGCTGGTATGACTGGGGGTGAGGCAGCGCTGGTATGACTGGAGGTGAGGCAGCGCTGGTATGACTGGAGGTGAGGCAGCGCTGGTATGACTGGGGGTGAGGCAGCGCTGGTATGACTGGGGGTGAGGCAGCGCTGGTATGACTGGGGGTGAGGCAGCGCTGGTATGACTGGAGGTGAGGCAGCGCTGGTATGACTGGAGGTGAGGCAGCGCTGGTATGACTGGAGGTGAGGCAGCGCTGGTATGACTGGGGGTGAGGCAGCGCTGGTATGACTGGGGGTGAGGCAGCGCTGGTATGACTGGGGGTGAGGCAGGCGCTGGTATGACTGGGGGTGAGGCAGCACTTGTCTGACTGGGGGTGAGGCAGCGCTGGTATGACAGGGGGTGAGGCAGCGCTGGTATGACTGGAGGTGAGGCATCACTTGTCTGACTGGGGGTGAGGCAGCGCTGGTATGACTGGGGGTGAGGCAGCGCTGGTATGACTGGGGGTGAGGCAGCGCTGGTGTGACTGGGGTGAGGCAGCACTTGTCTGACTGGGGGTGATGCAGCGCTGGTATGACTGGGGGTGAGGCAGCGCTGGTATGACTGGGGGTGAGGCAGCGCTGGTATGACTGGGGGTGAGGCAGCGCTGGTATGACTGGGGTGAGGCAGCGCTGGTGTGACTGGGGGTGAGGCAGCGCTGGTGTGACTGGGGGTGAGGCAGCACTTGTATGACTGGGGGTGAGGCAGCGCTGGTATGACTGGGGGTGAGGCAGCGCTGGTATGACTGGGGGTGAGGCAGCGCTGGTATGACTGGGGGTGAGGCAGCGCTGGTGTGACTGGGGGTGAGGCAGCGCTGGTGTGACTGGGGGTGAGGCAGCACTTGTTTCACTAAGGGTAACGGCCGTAATGTTTTTTAAGGCTGAGGAATGACTGATGGAAGGAGGCTTGTGACACGTTTGTGTTAATTGATATTGGACGTAATGAAGTGCGTTGAGAGCTGTTACACTTAGGACTTGTGGGATGTGTTGTAATGTGCTGAGTGTTCCTGACATGAATATGACGTGTGTATGGTTGTAATGTACCGAGTGTTGCTGACATGACTATGACGTAAGTATGGTTGTAATGTACCGAGTGTTGCTGACATGACTATGACGTAAGTATGGTTGTAATGTACCGAGTGTTGCTGACATGACTATGACGTAAGTATGGTTGTAATGTACCGAGTGTTGCTGACATGACTATGACGTGAGTATGGTTGTAATGTACCGAGTGTTGCTGACATGACTATGACGTGTGTATGGTTGTAATGTACCGAGTGTTGCTGACATGACTATGACGTGTGTATGGTTGTAATGTACCGAGTGTTGCTGACATGACTATGACGTAAGTATGGTTGTAATGTACCGAGTGTTGCTGACATGACTATGACGTAAGTATGGTTGTAATGTACCGAGTGTTGCTGACATGACTATGACGTAAGTATGGTTGTAATGTGCTGATAAGGTAGTATTAAATGCTAACTTCACTGCCTGCTACGCTGGCATTATTTAACACCATCATCATTCGTCGTCATAGTCAGGTACGCACTTGTACAATATATAATCTGTTGGTACAAATCTTTATTCTGCTCTGAAGGAACTGTGTATGACGTTGATTTATACTTAATGAATTTTGATACTTCATGGCGGCCCAGAGGACGAATATGTCATCTTGAAGGGTAATATGGCTTTCTCATTAATAATTTTTAATCTTCTATCACTGGGACACTAGCACCATCAAAAATATTCACACGTAAATATTAAAACATTTTACGGAATTTCCCAGTCCCAAAGAATACGATTATCTGTGTTAGGTACAACTGTTTTATAATAGTTAACCTTGTACCTTGTTATTATTACTCTGAGTGTTGGTTACATTGTGTGTGTGTGTGTGTGTGTGTGTGTGTGTGTGTGTGTGTGTGTGTGTGTGTGTGTGTGTGTGTGTGTTGTGTGTGTGGTGTGTGTGTGGTTGTGTGTGTGTGTGTTGTGTGTGTGTTGTGTGTGTGGTGTGTGTGTGGTGTGTGTGTGTGTGGTGTGTGTGTGTGTGTGTGTGTGTGTGTGTGTGTGTGTGTGTGTGTGTGTGTGTGTGTGTGTGTGTGTTTGTGTGTGTGTGTGTGTGTGTGTGTTGTGTGTGTGTGTGGTGTGTGTTGTGTGTGTGTGTGTTGTGTGTGTGTGTGTGTGTGGTGTGTGTGTGTGTGTGTGTTTTAGGAATCCACCTTCCAAATAAATTAGATCTTGTTTTTCTTGGTATATTTATCAGTCAGCTGGTTTATGGTCACCTTGTGGCTTGATTTGCACCAAATCAACCAGGCTGTGATGGATATGTGGGGCAGCGAGCCTCCAGCAGCAACAGCCTGGTTGACTAGGCAATCACCAGACGAGCCTGGCCCATGGCCGGGCTCCGAGAGCAGTAAGACTCGAAACTCGTCGAAGGTACCAGCTGGCTTGTGGTCACGTTGTGGATTGTTGCACCAGCTGGATTGTGGTCATGTTAAGTGTTGCACCAGCTGACGGGTTCACATTGTAAACACTTGCAACAACTGGCTTTTGATCATATTGTTCACGCTTATGTTGCACCAGCTAGTTTGTGATCACATTGTACACGCCTCTGTTGCACCAGCTGATTTGTGATCACATTGTACACGCCTCTGTTGCACCAGCTGATTTGTGATCACGTTGTATACGCCTCTGTTGCACCAGCTGGTTTGTGATCACATTGTACACGCCTCTGTTGCACCAGCTGGTTTGTGATCACATTGTACACGCCTCTGTTGCACCAGCTGGTTTGTGATCACATTGTACACGCCTCTGTTGCACCAGCTGGTTTGTGATCACATTGTACACGCCTCTGTTGCACCAGCTGGTTTGTGATCACATTGTGCACGCCTCGGTTGCACCAGCTGGTTTGTGGTCACATTGTGCACGTCTGTGTTCACTGACTGGCATGCTATTCTACGAGCATAGTTACGGTGTTTGGATTATTACTCTCTGATACATAGTTTAAGAGATGTGGAGTAGTTCTCAGTTTAGTGCTACACAGACCGTAAACAGTGCAAGGTAATATAAATTTGAAATGTTGAGTATGTAGTTAGTGAAGGTGTAATTCACTGGGTATTCTGCGGCAAGAGTGGTAGTTAAATAACAACAAAAGACACAATACCGTGACTGGAACGATACACAAATAACCCGCACATAGAAGAGAGGAGCTTACGACGACGTTTCGGTCCGACTGTGTAAATGGTCCAAGTCGGACCGAAACGTCGTCGTAAGCTCCTCTTTTCTATGTGCGGATTATTTGTGTGGTAGTTAAATGTTGCGCGTGATTATCGTAGAGTTTTATAAGCATTCTTTCTTGTGTTGCTTCATAGTTTATTTCTTTATACTTGAATAATATTTCAATATTATAATGTACTAAATTCTGTAACACGGAGAAAGGTGTTAAATAGCGAGACATTACTACTGGATTCACCACATTTCAGCATGGTTTGTCTATCACTTTGTTTACATTCTTCAGCTGAACGTTAAATTGCAGTTGTGTTATGTCTAACTGTTGGTCTCCAGTGGTGAGCGGCGTGATAGATAGCATCAGTGAGTGGCGGGTGTAGGTTATTAGGCTGCGAGGTGACACCATCTTAGTATGTTGACATTTCTAAAATGTCTACTTGTCAGTTTTACTCTTTCCATCCAGGATACTTAAATCCAGCTTCTCTTTCTTATTGTTTATGTGCCTCTTCGTAAAATTTTTTTTTATTAAAAGGGTTAAAGTTAGCTTATGAGGACTGAACGATTTTATGGGTTATCTCTGTAAACCTTAAAACTACCGTTTTCTCTTTCCTTCCTCTGTGTTAACTTTGTGTATAACTCTGGCTACTTGTTTATGCTGTTGTGTGTGCGAGCGTGTGTAAGCAGGTGTAGGTGACATGTTGAGAGTTTGACAGTGGAAACTTTTAGGATTGATAATTAACTTGACGGAGGACGTATTAAGGCTTGAACCGTTATGATTGCTGATACAGTATGTAATACAAGTTCGATTTTTGTAGAAAATATATAAAATATTTGTTTTGAAGTTTAGCACTTCAGAAATAAGGTTTGACTAAAACATTTATAATGGCTAAGCTTTGTATAGTAATCCTAGTTTTTACTGTGACAACGGCTAGTGTATGTTGTCGTGAAGACGAGTGGTACTCGAGTATCTTTCCTGACTTACAAGTTGTTTTGGGGAGAAGAATTAGACGACAAATGCTTTGATTAGCACCAAGCTGATAGGTACTAGAACACACTAAGTAATACCATATATAGCATAGATGTGTCGGTCAGGTGAACGAACACTTGTTGAAGGTGTTCCAGATTTAGAGGTTAGATACTCCTGTGGAGGCTTGGACCCAGGGGGTGAAGGGAGCAGGTTACGACTAAGCATGTGTTCTATGTTGATCAAAGGTAACAGGTTACACAGTATACTAGAAATGAAAATGCATTTGATTTGATCTTCACGATGAACGAAGAACTAATTCAAGACATAAAAATCACAGTATTATAGAAGTACAAACAGGTATAGATTTGGGCATGGAAAACTCAAGAATTAGTATACAAAGCCGTAACGGCTTTGTCAAGCCGTTACGGGTTGACAAAGCTCCTGGAGAGCAAAACGTT
The DNA here is from genome assembly GCF_026875155.1 of Cherax quadricarinatus. Taxonomy (NCBI): domain Eukaryota; kingdom Metazoa; phylum Arthropoda; class Malacostraca; order Decapoda; family Parastacidae; genus Cherax; species Cherax quadricarinatus. The sequence goes on from NC_069404.1 coordinate 37,539,730, forward strand.
GCCACAGAAAAATGTCACAATAGTTGCACTTGTGTCCTTTTACTTTACATATTGTCGGTAATTCTACCAACATATATACAGCATCAGTTTTGCCTTGACATACGTGAATAACTCATAAATCAAATTTGTTTCACTTTACAACTCCAAATTCAATTGATTTATATGGCTTGTCACGTCTGCAAAAAAATGACAATTTCCAAAGGCAGTCAGCGGTTGATAAGTGTTTCTGGTTGATTCTTCTCTGTGAGAAGTGAATTACTTTCCTTTGTGATCAGAAGGAACCATGATAGTCTTTCCAGAACTAAGCCATCGAACTGCTGTATAATAAGGCAAGTTAACCAACTCGGAATAATTTTCTTTCAGAAAATTACGAAACTGGTGATGATTAAGCCCGTGAGATCAAATGAAATTCAATATTGAAACAACAGGTTTCAGAAGGCAAGACATATCCACATATTTTCTGCACAATACTTGCTGATGGATAATGCTATGCAGAAACCTGGGCTTTGAGAATCCACCATCATCAACTTTTGTGATTTGTCCAACCAAACTTCACTCTAGACATGTTCTTCCCTCCATCAGTTGTCACACATGGCAGTTTATTCTACTCCAGGTCATATTATAATTACAACTCTTTGAAGATGTCTTCTCCGGTTCCTGCGCTGTGTATGCTATACATTGATGATAATTCTTGTATGACATTAAATTCATCGTCGACTCCACGGATGAATATTATCTGTGATGTCACTCTCATCATCCATTCATCATGCTTTATTTGCAATTTGAGTAAATATTTTGTTTCCTCTTCAGTCGTCAGTATTTAACACTAGACTGAGGATTTTGAACAAATTTGTTTTTTGTGGTCATAACTCTGCCACTGCTTCCATCATACACTCTTGATAAGATCTCCAGTAGTGAATGGCTTCTCTCTTTTAGCTTACACATACTAAGTTGCTTTTTAGCTGGCTCTGGTTAAACCTTCATTTTTAGCTCTGTGTAAAAAAAATAAAAAAAAAGAAACTTGGGAAAGCAACCTGTGTTGTATAGACCTTCTGGTTGTGTGTTCCTGTGAATTTGGAATAACTTGGTTTATGTTTGGTCTTATAGTGCTGACGTACATTGTACTCCTTCAAAAGTACAACATTTCGTGGTATACGACACAATAAGCTTTATCACCTGCTTGTACAAAGAAATACTTTACTCTACATTCTTCATTAAACAGACGACACTCACTCTCCACTGTTCCTTTCCTTTTTCCGTCCATAACTGAAAGTTATTTCTCGAAAATGAAAAGATTAAAACTAAAATTTGAACAAATTTTGACAAATTGTTACAGGCAACAAAATTCTTTACTTTGTGACTGAAAATGCGGATTTATTAGTTTTATTATTTATAAATATTTCAAATTGTGTCGGACTTAAGAAGTTCTTTACGTTACTTCCCTGATCAGCGGGATGTGGTGCAGGTGCTGGAATGTTTGCAGCTAGCACCAACAACCTGGTTGATAAAGCTATCCACCGGAGAGCTGGTCGCTGGGAATAGGCTGTTGACCTCCCAAACACACTAGGTATCCTCCCAGAGACACTAGGTATCCTCCCAGAGACACTAGGTATCCTCCCAGAGACACTAGGTATCCTCCCAGAGACACTAGGTATCCTCCCAGAGACACTAGGTATCCTCCCAGAGACACTAGGTATCCTCCCAGAGACACTAGGTATCCTCCCAGACACACTAGGTATCCTCCCAGACACACTAGGTATCCTCCCAGACACACTAGGTATCCTCCCAGACACACTAGGTATCCTCCCAGACACACTAGGTATCCTCCCAGACACACTAGGTATCCTCCCAGACACACTAGGTATCCTCCAGGTATAGAATACACACTTGAGAACATTACAGAATAATATTTAATTATAAGTTGATTTCATAAAATAATACTAAAATATTGGAAATAATGCATAATTTTGCTGTTTCAAAAGTGTTACATGAGAAACCTGGAAGTATTTCTAGCAGTCTCTGGTGTCACATTATATTACACAACATTCTTAATACTCGACACAAAAAAAAGTCGAACGATTTCGATATATAATTAATGTCGGTCACATAGGAATGATACGAATAAAAAAGTCATTGATTTGCAATCCCCACCTTCTCGCCGTGTGTGCACCTCCCCCCCCCCCCATCCCACCGCCCCCACCGATCCCTGTCTGGAGAAAAATGACTTTAGTAAATAATATATAATTTTAACTTCAAAAAATCCGATTTGGATAAATATATGTATATGCATGTTTTACCTGGCACTCGGGATTGACGTCATCAAAACAAAAAATAAATTACATGTAAAATTAGACATGTCCAGTTAACAGATGACTTGCACCGGCTTGTAGCCACTTTTTTCCGCTGTTTTTATCCAAGTTTTTCCTTTCAGAAATTATTTAATTATCCCCCAGATTTTTACCAGTTTGGAGACTCATTGTCCCCTTTAACTGGTCACTTTGCTTCCCATATTGCTGAATGTCAGAAGTCTCATACATTATTATAATCAAAAAAGCGCTAAAACACAAGGGCTATACAGCAAGTCTCATACAGCCATGTCTAGTACATGTGATGCTTCTCCTTGGGGAGCAACAAACACGAAAGATGAATCAGATAACACCGTGAGAAGCACTCTTGAGACGACCGAGGGCATTTTGGATGAAGTATTTGCTGCGATGAAGGCATGCCTGTACTTTGAGCTTCAGTTGGAAGAATTAACGGATTTTGTCTTGTGCATAATTGTTTATGCTGGGTACCTGAAAGGAGAAACTGTGGAATAAGAATATTTCTCCGAGTAGCTGAGTACGACTGCCCGTGGAAAAAAAATATGTTCAGGACATTGCAGAATTTTACCTCCGACCAGGAGCCGGGGGCGGAGAAGCTAGTTTTCATATGCTTAATGGGATACAGTCGATGGTGGTATTCATTCGTGGTGGCAAGCGCTCGTGAAGCAGGTCGCTTCCTCCCCATTCCCCCATGATACATTCATCCACTGCATATTTCGATATGCTTTGGCCGTGAAGACATTCATATCGGAGGCAGTGCCACAAAATACAGAATTTACAAAGTATTGCGTGAAGAGGTTGGAGCCAAAGTCATTATATTCATGTTTCATACAAGGGTTCGCTAATTATCACGGATAAATTATTGCACAGTGTTGAACCCAGTAAAGAAACAGTCATGTTGTTGTCAAGGAACAAAATGTTGAGTGAGAATTTAATGTGAAAATGTCTCATACATTCATTCTAAAGCTGAACTGCCTCGCAGAAGTTTTCAGACAAATCAGCTGAACATTTTAGTGCAATGGAATATTGTGAATATTCTCACAGCTCAAGGCAATGTCACCAGCTTCCCCCGCAAGCTCCTGATTGACCGAGGTAGTGAGTCTGGTGATATATCAATGTTCTCAGAACTGACACTGCTCTATGTGCTGATCAAAGAGATGTGTTCATTTACTGATATTTTACGCTTAATTTTCACGAATCCATTAGTGGATACTTTTATGAACTGAAACATTGTGAAATGAATATATTGATTGAGATTTTTTCAGTGGAGGAAGGAATTAAAGACGAAGATGTCACGGCGACAGGAAAGATTTCCCTTGCCTGCAAAAATGATAGCGTTCTGAATGCTAACTTGAAATTCTGACCTGGCAGCTTCTTTTTTCCGAAAAGCTATTGATAGATATCCAGTTCTGTCTGACAAGTTCTCAGTCCTCATCTCATTTGCCACAACGTATCGCTGTGAGACTGGCACTTGTACAGTGATTAACATTAAAATCAAGGGAAGAAATAAATTTAAACTTACTCATTATCTAAGATGTCCGGCCATGTCACTGGCAATGACATGGCCGGACATCTTGAAGTTGATAAAGCAGCAGTTGTATCAACCATCACATTGATAATTTCATCTTTAACGTATGACTTGTCATATCTAATCATTAATGTAGGACTTGTGATGCAAAGGCATATTTCAGTTATTCAACTTCATTTTTAAGTGGATTTTTTTATTAGCCACAGTATCTAAATATTTCCTGCAAATTAAGAGATGTTGCTAATCTTTCATGTATTCATTTTCTTCATTATTATTATCTATAAGAGAGAATAATTATGACTTTATTGGCTAGCTCGAGGGGTAACAGTGCCAAAAAATGTTAAGAATCACTTGCCTAGGGATACGACTTTCCTTGGATGGATCCGCATTTCCTGTTGAAAGCCTCTGCCGAGTCTGCTGAGCTTTCCCAGGATCTCTCACAGGAACTAGGCTTGTGTTACCTGTTTCTGGTACGGCATACTCGTGGCAGCCCAACTTATTATTTGGTCTTCGCAGAGATCAGCCTGGGGGAGCCCTTTGTAAATCGTTGTGCGAGGCTTCCTGTGCTGTGGTCTTCGGATGTGGGCTGCTCTCTTGCATTTTACCTTCGATGTATCTGTGGACAGTGTGTTAACTTCTCTCTCTGTCCCCCTTAAAGCGCCTGAAGTATGTCTTTGTAGGCAGTGGATGGGAACCCTGGGGGCCGAGTCCCAGTAATTATCTTGAATTTCTTTGAACATGAAACTGTTCATGCTTCAGTGATTAAGGTCTTTGTTGACGGGTCAA
>NC_069404.1:37549367-37669367 GCF_026875155.1 Cherax quadricarinatus
TGGGAACTACCGTTTTGCGTATTTTTGTATCTGAAATTTTCTTTAGCTACGGATGTGTGGCGAGGAAGTGTACACTAGTGACTAGTGATGATAATGTGGTGGTGAGACAGGACAAGTGATGCAGGTGACAGGACACTCACACCCGCCGCTTACTCCCCCGACACTAGATCGAATTGCACTCACCCACCCCACCCGCCCACCAGATCAATAGCTGCTGCTGCTGCTGCTGCTGCTGCTGCTGCTGCTGCTGCTGCTGCTGCTGCTGCTGCTGCTGCTGCTGCTGCTGCTGCTGCTGCTGCTGCTGCTGCTGCTGCTGCTGCTGCTGCTGCTGCTGCTGCTGCTGCTGCTGCTGCTGCTGCTGCTGCTGTGCTGCTGCTGCTGCTGCTGCTGCTGCTGCTGCTGCTGCTGCTGCTGCTGCTGCTGCTGCTGCTGCTGCTGCTGCTGACTGCTGCTGCTGCTGCTGCTGCTGCTGCTGCTGCTGCTGCTGCTGCTGCTGCTGCTGCTGCTGCTGCTGCTGCTGCTGCTGCTGCTGCTGCTGCTGCTGCTGCTGCTTCTTCTTCTTCTTCTTCTTCTTCTTCTTCTTCTTCTTCTTCTTCTTCTTCTTCTTCTTCTTCTTCTTCTTCTTCTTCTTCTTCTTTCTCTGCTGCTTCTCTGTGCTGCTCTGCTGCTGCTGCTGCTGCTGCTGCTGCTGCTGCTGCTGCTGCTGCTGCTGCTGCTGCTGCTGCTGCTGCTGCTGCTGCTGCTGCTGCTGCTGCTGCTGCTGCTGCTGCTGCTGCTGCTGCTGCTTCTGCTGCTTCTTCTGCTGCTTCTTCTGCTGCTTCTTCTGCTGCTTCTGCTTCTTCTTCTGCTGCTTCTGCTTCTTCTTCTGCTTCTGCTGCTTCTGCTTCTGCTTCTGCTGCTTCTGCTGCTTCTGCTGCTTCTTCTTCTGCTTCTGCTGCTTCTTCTTCTGCTTCTGCTGCTTCTTCTTCTGCTTCTGCTGCTTCTTCTTCTGCTTCTGCTGCTTCTTCTTCTGCTTCTGCTGCTTCTTCTTCTGCTTCTGCTGCTTCTTCTTCTGCTTCTGCTGCTTCTGCTTCTGCTGCTGCTTCTGCTTCTGCTGCTGCTTCTGCTTCTGCTGCTGCTTCTTCTTCTTCTGCTTCTTCTTCTTCTGCTTCTTCTTCTTCTGCTTCTTCTTCTGCTTCTTCTTCTTCTTCTGCTTCTTCTTCTGCTTCTGCTTCTGCTTCTTCTTCTGCTTCTTCTTCTGCTTCAATATTCTCCACTTTTTTTCCCTCGTTCCTCTCCCTCCCTTCTTACTCCATCCTACTACTATTCTTTCCCTCCTCCCTTAGTTTCTTCTCTCCCATTTTTACTCCTTCCCATCTTTTTCTTTCCCTTCGTCCTCCCTTCTTTCACCCTCCATCCTCTTAACTTATCTACTATCCACTAATCTTCCACATATGCCCTCCTCCCTTTTCTGCCATCCTCCCATTCTGCCATCCTCCCTTTTCTGCCATCCTCCCATTCTGCCATCCTCCCTTTTCTGCCATCCTTCCATTCTGCCATCCTCCTCTGCCATCCTCCCTCTCTGCCATCCTCCCTCTGTGATCCCCTCTGCCATTTTCGCGCTCTGTCATCCTCCCGCTCTGCCATTCTCCAGCCCTGCCATCCTTCCAGTGCCATCCTCTCAGTCTGCCATCCTTCCAGTGCCATCCTCCCACTCTGCCATCTTCCCACTCTACAGTAGTCCTTCCTCATCCCTGCAGAAGGATGGATACCCGATGGACATTTCTGGGGGTCAACGCCCCCGTGGCACGGTCCCAAACCCGGCCTCTTGGAAGATGGTTTGATCAAGCAAACTGTTTTCTGGTTGCATGCAGTCCAACTTACAAACTACAGCCTGGTTGGTCAGGCGCTTATTTGAGGAACTTGTTGGGTTCCTTATTGAAGACAGTCGGAGATTTGTTGGTAGTTCCCCGTATGCATGGAGAGAAGGTGTTGAAGAGTCGGTCACCTCAGACACTCGTCCAGTGATCTTAGTATACTCGTCACGCCCCTGCTTTAAGTTCAAGTATTTTGCACCGTCTGTCTGGTCTCTCTTTTACATGGAGTGATTTTGGTTTTCAGGCTTGGGACCAGTCCCTCCAGGATTATCAGTGTGTAAATTATAATGCATCTTTCTCGCCTACGTTACAGTGAATACAGTTAATTGAACTTCAGTCGTTCTCAGGAGTTCGGGTGCTTGTTTGAATATATATGAAGGCTGGAAGTTCTCTCTACCTTCCTCCTCAACATTCTTCCCTACCTTGAGGGGGCTGTCATCCTCCCCAGCTTTCCACTCCTCCATACTACCTTCCCCTCATCCACTATCCTCATCCCCATCATTCGCCGCCTCCATACTCCCTCCCCTTGTCCACTATCCTCATCCCCATCCTTCCTCTCTTCCATACTCCCCCTCATCCTCGCTATCCTCATCCCTTTCTCCTCCCCACCTGCCGTCCCCTCCCCTACTCCCTCCTTTGATTACTCCCCTCCCTCTCCCTTACTCCCCTCCCTCTCCCCTACTCCCCTCCCTCTCCCCTACTCCCCTCCCTCTCCCTTTCCTCTCCTCCCGCTTCCTTTCCTCCCCTCCCCCTTCATCTGCTCTCCCCTGCTTTCCCCCGCCCTCCTCCTTCCCCTTCTTCCCATTCTTCTCGTCCTCCATATTCCTCCCATTCTTCATACACCTTCCTCCATCCTCTCTCTTCCTCCTCCCCTTCCTCCATCCATCCCCTTCCTCCTCCATCCTCTATTTCATCCTCCTTCCATTCATCCCCTTCCTCATTCTCACCATCATCTTCCTTCGTCCTCTTCTTCCTCCACTGTCCCTTTCCTCCTCCAACCTCTGGTTTCTGATGTCATGGATGGTTTCTGGGGTCATACACGGTTTCTGGGGTCATACACGGTTTCTGGGGTCATACACGGTTTCTGGGGTCATACACGGTTTCTGGGGTCATAGACGGTTTCTGGGGTCGTAGACGGTTTCTGGGGTCATAGATGGTTTCTGATACCATAGATGGTTTCTGGGGCCATAGATGGTTTCTGATTCCATGGATAGTTCTGGGGGTCATCAGCCAGTTTGAGAGCATTGAAAAAGACGAGACCTCCATGATGCTGGCCTGATCAACCAGGCTGTTCTTCTAACTGTATGCAGACCAACGTATCCACCACAGCCTGGTGGGTCAGAAGCTAACTTAATTAAGTTTGCTGTGGACAGATACGGGTCTAGTGGTAATTCCTTCATTTGTTAAGAGAGTTTGTTGAAGTCTTCTTGCATTTATCCTTATTTCTCTTAATGTACTCGTGGTACCTCCTGTTTTTCATTGGAGTTAATTTTGCACCATCTGCCAAGCCTCTGGCTTTCCTAGGTGGTCATTTCAGTGTGCATATTGAGGACGAATCGCTCCTGAATTTTGCTGGTGTTAATTATGATAGACCTTTGTGGTCCTGGCGTCGGGCCAGACACTCTGGTGCTTGATCAAATTTTCTCACCTACGTTGTAGGAAGTATACTTGAAGGGCCTTTAATCATTCCCAGTAATTTAGGCGCTTGACCTGAGTTTATATGTACAGTGAAAGTAATATGCACTTAATCCAGCTCTAAAATTTAGCCTTCATTGAAAGAGACTGTTAGTACACAGCATGCGTCCACCCCGAGGAAAAGTGACTAATGAGTAAAATCATTGGATTGGCATCTCTTGATTTGTAGTTTCTTGTTATGTAGCCTATCGTTTTAAGTGAAGCTGTGATAACGTTGTTGTGATCCTTGAATGTGATATCTTAATACATTATCACTCCTATATCTCTCGTATTAAACTATTGCTCACTTGAGTGATTGGAGTTTGTGTATTCCCTTCCAGTTTTCTTTTATTTCCTCAGTTTTTCCATAGTGGAGTAATTGAAATTTGATCAATGTTGATGTTGAATATGAGAATAGGGACAAGTACTTTGGCAGTCTCTCATTCACCTTCTTCACTATTACTCACGGTTATGTTTTGTAGAATTTATATCTACCCAACTCCATTTATTCATTTTGTGAATTTGTGCGCTTCACTTGTCAAAACGCTTTTTGCTGATCTGTGTACAACACATGTACATTTTTGATGCTTGCAGTATATCAAAGACCATGACATATTGGTCCAGCAGTTTCCAGAGGTGGGAGGGGCCTGTCATGCTGCCCTACCTTGTTGAGAGTTCATGTAATTAGTAAGCTTGCTTCTTAACTCCAAGATTTTGGCAATATGGGACGTCGATGTTATCGGTCTTTAATATTTTGTAATTATTTCACATCCACCTTTGTTCAGTGGGGCTTTTACACGCCATATTTCTTGAATATTTAGATGAACGTAGAGTTGCAGGAGTGTAAGGCCCGGGTCAGAGTGCTAGGCAACAATAACACGCTTTCTTACCCAATCAAGTGAGTTAGGATTGTCACAAATGATGGCCAAGACGCCAGAGTTACCAGTCTCGTCCATCAACAACGTCTTTGTTAAGTTAATCTTTCAAGACATTAATGGCTCAGGTAACACCACCTTCCCCTCTCCTTACTCCTCCTTCTCTCCTTACTCCTTCTACTCTCACCTTACTCCTTCCTCTCTCCTTACTACTCCTTCTCTCCTTACTACTCCTTCTCTCACCTTTACCCTCCTCTCTCCTTCACCTCCTTCCTCTCCTTACCACCTTCCTCTCACCTTACTCCTCCACTCTCTTACCCTCCTCCTCTCCTTACTCCTCCTCTCACCTTACTCCCTTCCTCTCAACTTACTCCTTCCTCTCTCCTTACTCATCTATCTCTCCTAACTACTACCCCTCTCACTTACCCCTTCCTCTCCTCCTTACTCCTCCTTCTCTCCTTACTCCTCCTCCTCTCCTTACTACTCCCTTCTCTCCTTATTCCATCCTCTCACCTTACTCCTTCCTCTCACCTTACACTCCTTCCTCTCACCTACTCCTTCCTCTCTCCTTACTCCTTCCTCTCTCATTACTCCGCCTCTCCTACTCCTTCGCCTCTCCTTACTCCTTCCCCCTCCTATACCACCTCCCCTCTCCTTACTCCTCCCCTCTCCTAACTCCTCTCTCCTTACTCCTTCCCCTCTACCTTACTTCTTCCCCTCTCCTTACTCCCTCCCCTCTCCTAACTCTAACCTTAATCCCTTCCTCCTCCTTACTCATTCGTCCTCTCCTTACCCTTCCTCTCTCCTTACTCCTTCCTCTCTCCTTACTCCTTTCTCCTCTCCTTACTCCTTCCCCTCTCCTTACTCCTTCCCCACTTCTTACTCCTTCCCCACTTCTTACTCCTTCCCCACTTCTTACTCCTTCCCCACTTCTTCCCTTAACCACTTCTACTCCTTCCCCACTTCTCACTCCTTCCCCACTCGTACTCCTTCCTCTCTCCTTACCTTCCCTCTCCTTACTCCTTCCCTCTCCTACTCTCCTCCCCCAACATCTTACTCCTTCCCCACTTCTTACTCCTTCCCCACATCATACTCCTTCCCCCACTTCTATACTCCTCCCCACTTCTTACTCCTTCCCCCTCTTTCTTACTCTTCCCCTCTTCTAACTCCTTCCCTCTCTTACACCTCCCCTCTTCTTACACCTTCTCTCTCTTACTCCTTCCCTCTACTCCTTACCCTTCCTACTCTTCTACTCCTTCCCCGCTTCTTACTCCTTCCCCTCTCTTACTCCTTTCCCCACTCCCTAACACCTTCCCCTGCTCCTTACTCCTCCTCTCTCTACTTAGTGCTTCCCCTCTCCTAACTCTTCCCCCTCTTCTTACTCCTTTCCCTCTTCTATACTCTTCCCCTCCTCCCTTACTCGTTCCCCTCACCTTACTACGTTCCCCTCACCTTACTCGTTTTCCCCTCTCCTTACTCGTTCGTTTCTCCTTACTTCCTTCCTCTCTCCTTTACTCCTACGCTCTCTCTTACTCCTCCTCCTACTCCTTACTCCTCCCTCTCTCCTTAGTCCTCCCCTCTCCTAAGTCTTTCTCCACTCCTTTCTCCGTCCCCTATCCTTACTCCTTCCCTCTCCTTACTTCCTCCTCTCCTTACTCCTTCCTCTCTCTTTCCTCCTACTCCTCTCCTTACTCCTACCCCCCTTCCTTACTCCTTTCCCCTCTCCTTACTGCCTTCCCCCTCTCCTTACACCTTCCCCTCTCCCTTAATCCTCCCCTCTCCTTAATCCTTCCACTCTCCTTAATTCCATCCCACCATCCTTACTCCTTCCCCTCTCCTTTCTCCTTCCCTCTCCTTACTCCTTCCCCTCTCTTACCCTTCCTCTTTCTTACTCCTTCCTCTCTCCTTACTCAGTCCCCTCTCCTTACTCTTTCCTCGGTCTCCTTACCCTTCCTCTCCCTCTGCACCTTCCCCTCTCCTTACTCCTTCCTCTCCTTACTCCTTCCCCCTCTCCTTACATCCTTCCCCTCCTCCTTACTCCTTCCACCTCTCCTTACTCCTTCCCCTCTCCTAATCCTTCTCCCTCTCCTACTCCTTCATCGCTCCTCTCCTTTCCTCTCTCCTTCCTTTTCCCTTATTCTTCCTCTCTCCTTATTTCTTCCCCTCTCTTTACTTTTCCCCCTCTCCTTACTCCTTCCCCTTTTCCTTACTCCTTCCCTCCCCTTATCCTTCCTCCCCCTTTACCCCTTTCCCTCTCTCCTTATCCTTCCCCCTTTTACCCCTTTCCCCCCTTTCTTACTCCTTCCCCTTTCTTATTTTTCCCCCTCTTCCTCCTCCTTCCCCCCCCTTTACTCCTTCCCCTCTTACTCCTTCCCCTCTCTTCCCTCTCCCTTACCCCTTTCCCCCTCTCTTACTCCCCCCCTCCCCTTCCCTTTCCCCCTCCCCTTATCCTTCCCCTCCCCTTACCCTTCCCTCTCTTTCCCCCTTCCCTCTCCTTATCCTTCCCCTTCTTACCCTTCCCTCTCCTTACCCCTTTCCCCCCTCTTTTTACTCTTTTCCCCTCCCCTTTTTCCCCCCCCCCTTCCTTACTTTTTTCCCCCTTTCCCCTTTTCTCCTTCCCTCCCTTTACTCTTTCCCCCCCCCTTTCCCCTTCCCCCCCCTTTTTTCCCCCCTTTCCCCCTTCCCTTTTCTTATCCCTTCTCTCTTCTCCTTCCTCCTCTTACTCCTTCCTTTTCTTTCTTCCCCCTTTCTCCTTTCCTTCCCTCTCCCTTACCCCTTTCCCCCTTTCCCCTTACCCCTTCCCCCCCCCTTTTTCCTTCCCCTTCCTTACTCCTTCCCTCCCCTTACCCCTTCCCCCCCCTTACTCCTTCCCCTTCCTTACTCCTTTCCCCCTCCTTACTCCTTCCACCCTCTTCCCCTCCTTCCCCCCCCCTTTTCCCTTCCTCCCCTTTCTCCTTCCCTCTTCTTATCCTTCCTCTCTTTTTTCTCCTTCCTCTTTCTTACCCCTTCCTCTTTTATCCCTCCTCTTTCTTATCCTTCCTCTTTTTCTTACTCCTTCCCTCTCTTCTTACTCCTTCCCTCTTTCTTCCTTCCCTTTTTACCCTTCCCCTTTTCTTTTTCCTTCTCCTAACTCTTCCCCTACTCCTCCTCTTTTTACTCCTTCCTCTCCCCTTTCTCCTTTCCCCTCTTTTTCCTCCTTCCCTCCCCCTTTTTTTTTTTAAAAAAGGGTTTTAAAAAAAAGGGGAAAAATTTTTAAAGGCCAAAAGAGTTTTTCCCAAAATTTCATTTGAAAGCATTTTTTTTTAGAAAAAAAGGGGAACAGGATGAAGTTTGGGGCCTCTGTGGGCCACATTTTCTTTGATCAACGACTTTATCTCGTTTTACATCATTTTTGTGTAAAGGTTCCATACTCGAGTATCCGGGTAAATGATTCCCGAGGGTGATGTTCTGGAGGGGGGTACAGCCAGAGTGAAGTTGTGCTTTCTCCCCTTTTTTGGCATGAAAGCTTGTTTCACGCTGTACTCGAAATGGATCCAAGTGTGGTACTTTGACAATATTTTGGGCCTTTTAATAACAGAAAAGCCCCCACATCCCCTTTTTTTGAAGCTCTGCTGAAATGACAGGTCTAACCCCGGATGGGCCCGGGGAAGATGAACTCTTGCTTTTCCTACTCTGCAAACAGTCGCAGATGAGGGGGGGGGCAGGGAAACCCAAAAAAGTGGAGCAAACTCAAGGGGTAGCGTATTTGCCTCGACGAATCTTGCAACCCCCACGCAAGCCTGCGAGAACGGCGAAGTGCTGTAAGCTTCCTGGTGCCTTGTTTGCAGGATTTACAACATGGTTCTTCATGGTTAGTTTGGAGTCAAATTTCACCCCAAGGATATCAACTTCTCCAGGTGCCAATACCCTCCTATTCATCCTTACTACTGCACCAGCATTACCATCATGGTGCCTAGAGACGATCATCATTTGCATTTTCTCAGGTGCAAATGTTACTTGCCATCTATTTCCCCAAGCTGATATAGCTCTTAGCTGGTGATTGATGTAGCTTAGAGCAGCTGGCATTTCTTCTCTTGGATAAGTGAATGTCAGTGTACAGTCGTCTGCATATGCATGTGATTCTGGGATGAGATGAAGAAGGTCGTTGAAGTAGACATTCCATAACAATGGTCCCAGCACGCTTCCTTGTGGAACACTTTCCCCAATAGGATGTCTTTCTGATTCCGTTCCATTGAGAACTACAGTTAGAGATCTACCATGAAGGTAATCAGTGATCAGACATAGCGTAGAGCCTGCAATTCCCAGTGCTTGAAGTTTTGCTAAGAGGCCCTGGTGCCACACCCAGTCGAAAGCACCAGCAATGTCCAGTGCTACCACACAGCTGACTTTGGATTCATCCAGTGACTGGTGCCACTTAGTGGAGAGGCTTAACAACAGATCAGCAGCAGAGTAGCCTTTCCTGAAGCCATGTTGACGATCACAAAGTAGTGAGTGGTAGTCAAAAACCTGTCATTTGTCTTGAGATTATTGTCTCAAGGATCTTACCAGTGATTGACAGGAGTGACACTGGTCTGTAGTTGCTGATTTCTGCTCTGCTCTTCTTTTTGTGAACAGGGACTACATTTGCCTCTTTCCATAGAGAGGGCCATTTACACTGTACTAGGCAGTGCTGAAAGATGCGAGTTAGAGGTGCTGCTAGCTGGTCTGCACATCTTCTCAGCAATTTTGGGCTCAACTTGTCTGGACCCACAGCCTTTTCTTGGTCAAGCGATTTACGAAGGAAATGCACCTCCTCCTGCCTTATTGTCACCACTGACAGTTTTGACACAGTTCATGCAGATAGCCAAGGAGGGTCTCTTGCTGGATCAGGAACTTGCATTTTGGTAGCAAAGTGTTCAGCAAAGAGGTCCGCCTTCTCTTGACTACTAGTAGAGGTGGAATGAGTTCATCAGGCATATAACCTTGTCTGTCCTTGACCAGGGACCTCCAGGTTTTGGAGCCTACACTACCTGATGCTAGCTTTCTTTTAGTGTCCACCTCCCATTTAGCAATGGCCCGCTTTTGAACGTCACCCATATGCCTACAGGCTTGCCTGTGCAGGTTCCTGTTATAGGTGGTAGGATGTCTCTTATACCTTCGCCATGCTTTGTACTTAGCAGTAGCAGCCTCTCTACAACGAAAGCCAAACCAAGGCTGATCTGTAGGCTTCGTCACATATTGCCGGTGAGGAATGTGTTCTTGTTGTAGATTAAGGATGTGTCCAGTGAAGGCTTTCACTTGGTTGTCAACATCCCCTTGGAGAAGAGCATTCCAATCGGTGGTGGCGAGCTCAGAGCAAAGGGCTGGCCAATAACCTCTTTCCCATAGCCAGGTTATGCGTGTGGACTCCTCACCTCGTTCTGTTGGGATCTTAAGTGTCGTAAACATAGCCTTGTGGTCAGACGATCCAACGTAGCCGAGGGGTTGACAAGTGACTATGCCTTCTGCCAGATCACTCACTACTGGGTCAAGGGAGGAGCCAGAGATGTGAGTAGGGAAATCAACAAAGTTTCTCATGTCAAATACTGCAAGAAGGTCATCAAAGTCCCTCTGTATAAGGTGTTGGTTGAGGTCACCAACAATTATATGTTGACAGTTGTGTTGTAGCAGAAGGGAATCAATATTTTCCATTAGGAAGTTGATGGGGTCTGCATGTTGCCACTTAGGTCTGTACATTGCACATGCACATTGCACATTGTACTAGTGTTTATGCAGAGCTTGAAGAACATCATTTCAAGATGAGTAGGGATGGCAACATCAATGTGCTGGGCATGAACACTTTTAGAGAAGCACACAGCAACACCTCCTTGCCCTTGCCTGTCTCTTCTCATCCATGAGGTGTAGCCAGCAATTCTTGCAAAATTTTTTGGAGTCCTGTCATCCAAAAATGTTTCAACAACAGCTATCATGTAGGGACGTCGAGTGTTCACAAAACTATGTGTGAGCTCTCCAACATTAGTAATGAATCCTCTAATGTTGGCCGACAGGATGCTGATAGACTGGCTCCTCATGATGTGGTCAGCTTGAGGTGGTGGGTGTGTAGGGCATGCAAGGTGCCTACCCTTGAGAGAAGTAGGGTACTGAGGCAGCTGCAGGGATGTAGGTATGTGGTCTTGTATAAGGCACAATACCACCTGCTGGGCTGAGATAGGAGTAGCTGAGTAGGTGGCATGTGAGAGTGTTCACCAATTCAGAGATCCTGCTTGTTTGTTCTGAGAACAGGTCTCTAAACAGATGGTCCTGTCTGTCAAGTTACTTTTTCTTCCGACACTGGTCCTCCTGATGTCCTTTCTTGTAGCAGTAATTGCACCTGGTATCTCGCAGGCAGTTGTTGGCAGTGTGCCCCTTCCGGTGACAGCGAGAGCACAGCCTAGGTGCCTGGGAGGGTGGACTATGATTTGTTGCACTTCCTGTGTTTTGCAGATTTGTCCTCAGGTTCTGCCGCTGGAACTGTGTTAGTGGAGGGTGAGACCGCTGTAGATGTCTTCCTCCTCCACGTCCTCTACCCCGTTCTCTACCAGTTCTGACAGATGTCTCCCTGCTGTTCGTACTTTGGCGCAGTAGGTGATCAGGTGCAGTGATAGTTCCCTGATTATTAACTGCACCAATCTCTGGTGGAGAAACTCCTGACTCAGAACTTGCCGATGAAGCACTGCTGCCAGATTCTGGAATAGTGTCGGCAGGTGTGCTGACAGGTGTAGGATCAGAGATGGTATGTGCACTGTCAAGTGGACTGGCAGTGGCTGAAGCAGAGATGTCAGGTGTATGAGAATTAACAGATCCAAGGCTTCCTTCGTTGCTGGGAAGAGGATTTGTTCCCTCTGTGGTGGTCAAGGGAATTGTGTTAGAATTCCCAAAGGTAGTGTTTTGAACTCTGTCAGTCTGTGGGACCTTAGCGATGACAGAATTCCACCAGTTATTTACCCCTGAGTTAAGCTCAGTGTGGGACTTCCAGTCTTTGTCAATAGTGTCACCATCAGCTGAGCAGCTTACGTCACTTGATGTAGGCTTGCACTGGCCTTCTACAATAGCTTGGAGGTTATCTAATGATTTGAGGAGCTCATGAAGTGCTTCCCTGTGATGGATTATCTTAGCTGCAACTTTACAACACAGCCCAAGAGGGCAGTCTTGATCTTTGGACAGGAGTCCCTGAGGTAGGACTTCTGAACCTTCCTCCTGTAGCTCCAGGCTTATATCCACATATTCCACAGGATTATGGATATTCTTCAATTTTCTGAAATTTTCAACCTGGCTGCAACAAAATTCTTCTGGAATGCAATCTGTGTGGCAGTAGTTGGAACAAGTAGGCTCCTTACATCTAAGAAGAATTTTGTCCCTTGTGGTATACCCACAAACACTGCAGTAACTACTGGGACAGTATCCAGATAGCGTAGATATTCTTGCTATTTTGAGATGTGAAGTCATCCCAGAGGAGGCTTTTAGGTTTGCAATGAAGTTCACAGGAGAGAGACAGTGGGTGGTGGTATCGTGGGTGGGGTGGGGTATCGTGGGTTGGTGCGTTTATAACGGGGTGGGTAGTGAGGGCAGGCAGTGGGCCGGCGAGCTGGAAGTGTTGCCTTCTCACTATCACTTAATGAACACTGTTTATGCCATCCATTTTTTTCACTAAAGGAAGATGTTACACAAATCACTATGTTACATTGTACCAGTCATAGCACAAAACACACATAATATTAGATGCTCACTGTGAAGGCAATAGTGACGTCACTCCTAGGCCTGCTGCTGTCCCCTCACTCACACTATATCGTTCACCATACTACACTTAAATATCACAGATATTGCTTATATTCACTTCAGTGAAGGAGTTGGCTTACTTGTACTAATGTGTTGTAGGTAATACTTCGTCACTGAACAGTTTTTATCCTCGCCAACCCTTGTATTTAAGTAATATTAAGAAAGTTTGTGGAACACACTGACACGTCTTCACTCTCTCTCTCTCCTCTCTCTCCTCTCTCTCTCCTCTCCTCTCTCTCTTTTCCTCTCTCTCTCTCTCCCCCTCTCTTCTCTCTCTCTTCTCTCTCTCTCTCTCTCTCTCTCTTTTCTCGCTCTCTCCCTCCCTCTCTCCCTCTCCTTACTCCTTCCCCTCTCTTGCTCCTTCATTTCTCTTTACTCCTCCCTCTCTCCTTACTCCTTCCCCACTCCTTCCTCTCTCCTTACTATCTCCTCACTCTCTCCTCTTCTCCTTACTCCTTCCCCTCTCCTTACTCCTTCCTCGTGCCTCTCTTCTAACTCCTTCCTCTCTTTCCTTACTCCTTCCTCTCTCCTTACTCCTTCCTCTCTCCTTACTCCTCTCTCCTTACTCCTTTCCTCTCTCCTACTCCTTCCTGTCTCCTACTCTTTCCTCTCTCTTGATGCTTCCTCTCTCTTCACTGCTTCCTCTCTCCTTACTCCTGCCTCTCTCCTTACTCCTTCCTCTCTCTCTACTCTTTCCTCTCTCTTTACTCCTTCCTCTCCCCTCTACTCCTTCCTCTCTTTTACTCCTTCCTCTCTCTCTACTCCTTCCTCTCTCTCTACTCCTTCCTCCCCCCTCTACTCCTTCCTCTCTCTCTACCCTTTCCCCTCTCTCTACTCCTTTCCCTTCCTCTCTTTTTTACCCTTCCTCTCTCTTTACTCCTTCCTCCCTCTCTACCCTTCCCCTCTCTCTACTCCTTCCTCTCTCTTCAAGTCCTTCCTCCTCTCAGTCCCTTCCTCCCCTCTTCACTCCTTCCTCTCTCTTTACTCCTTCCTCTCTCTTACTCCTTCCTCTCTCTGCTCCTTCCTCTCTCTCACCTTCCTCTCCTCTCTACTCCTCCTCCTCTCTACTCCTTCCCCCTCTCTTACTCCTTCCCTCCTCTACTCCTTCCTCTCTCTCCCACTCCTTCCTCTCTCTCTACTCCTTCCTCTCTCTTTACTCCTTCCTCTCTCTTTACTCCTTTCCCCTCTCATTCTCCTTCCTCTCTCTTTTACTCCCCTTTCCCCTCCCCTTTAAATCCTTCCTCTCTCTTTTACTCCTTCCCTCCTCTTTACTCCTTCCTCTCTCTCTGCTCCTTCCTCTCTCTCTCTCCTTCCTCTCTCTCTACTCCTTCCCCTCTCTACTCCTTCCTCTCTCTACTCCTTCCTCTCTCTCTACTCCTTCCTCTCTCTTTACTCCTTCCCTCTCCTGCTCCTTCCTCTCTCTCTACCTCCTTCCTCTCTCTCTACTTCCTTCCTCTCTCTCTACTCCTTCCTCTCTCTCTACTCCTTCCTCTCTCCCCTACTCCTTCCTCTCTCTCTATCCTTCCTCTCTCTTACTCCTTCTCTCTCTTTACTCCTTCCTCTCTCTACTCCTTCCTCTCTCTCTACTCCTTCCTCTCTCTCTACTCCTTCCTCTCTCTCTACTCCTTCCTCTCTCTCTACTCCTTCCTCTCTCTTTACTCCTTCCTCTCTCTTTACTCCTTCCTCTCTCTCTACTCCTTCCTCCCCTCTCTACTCCTTCCTCTCTCTTTACTCCTTCCTCTCTCTTTACTCCTTCCTCTCTCTCTACTCCTTCCTCTCTCTCTACTCCTTCCTCTCTCTCCTTCCCCTCTCTCTACTCCTTCCCTCTCTCCATCCTTCCTCTCTCCTACCTTCCTCTCTCTCTACTCCTTCCTCTCTCTTACTCCTTCCTCTCCTCTACTCCTTCCTCTCTCTTTACTCCTTCCTCTCTCTCTACTCCCCTTTCCCCTCTCCTCTATTCCTTCCTCTCTCTACTCCTTCCTCTCTCTCTAAATCCTTCCTCTCTCTCTACTCCTTCCCTCCTCTCTACCCTTCCTCTCTCTCTACTCCTTCCTCTCTCTCTACTCCTTCCTCTCTCTCTACTCCTTCCTCTCTCTCTACTCCTTCCTCTCTCTTTACTCCTTTCCCCTCTCTTTAACCCCTTCCTCTCTCTCTACTCCTTCCTCTCTCTCTACTCCTTCCCCTCTCTCTACTCCCCTTTCCTCTACTCTCTACTCCTTCCTCTCTCTCCTACTCCTTCCCCTCTCTCTACTCCTTCTCTCTCTCTACTCCTTCCTCCTCTTTACTCCTTCCTCCCCTCCTTACCCCCTTTCTCTCTCCTTACCCCTTGCTCTCTCCTTACCCCTTGCTCTCTCCTTACCCCTTGCTCTCTCCTTACCCCTTGCTCTCTCCTTACCCCTTGCTCTCTCCTTACCC
Source organism: Cherax quadricarinatus (assembly GCF_026875155.1). Lineage (NCBI taxonomy): Eukaryota > Metazoa > Arthropoda > Malacostraca > Decapoda > Parastacidae > Cherax > Cherax quadricarinatus. The sequence goes on from NC_069404.1 coordinate 37,563,982, forward strand.
CCTTTCTCTCTCCTACCCCTGCTCTCTCCTTACCCCTTCCCCCTACCCCCCTTCTCTCCCCCTTACCCCTGCTCTCCCCCTTACCCCCTTGTTCTTCCTTACCCCTTGCTCTCTCCTTACCCCTTGCTCTCTCCTTACCCCTTGTCTCTCCTTACCCTTGCTCTCTCCTTACCCTTGCTCTCTCCTTAAACCCTTGCTCTCTCCTTACCCTTGCTCTCTCCTTACCCCCCTTGCTCTCTCCTTACCCCTTGCTCCCCCCTTACCCCTTGCTCTCTCTTCCTTACCCCTTGCTCTCCTCCTTACTCCTTCCCCTCTCCTTACTCTTCCTCTCTCCTTTCTCCTTCCTCTCTCCACCTAACACCCCACACTCTGCTCCACCTTACAACCCCACACACGTCTGCTCCCCTTACAAAACCCCCCCCTACTGTCTGCTCCACCTTACACCCCACACTACGTCTGCTCCACCTTACACCCCACAGTACTGTCTGCTCCACCTTACACCCCACAGTACTGTCTGCTCCACCTTACACCCCACAGTACTGTCTACCCCACCTTACACCCCACACTACTGTCTGCTCAACCTTACACCCCACACTTCTGCTTCACCTTACACCCCACTCTACGTCTGCTTTCCCTTACACCCCACAATACTGTCTGCTCCTCTTACACCCCACAACACTGTCTGCTTCTCTTACACCCCACACTACTGTCTGGTCCTCTTACACCCCACACTACTGGCTGCTCCACCTTACACCCCACACTGTCTGCTCCACCTTACACCCCACACTACTGTCTGCTCCACCTTACACCCCACACTACTGTCTGCTCCACCTTACACCCCACTCAACTGTCTTCACCTTATACCCTACACTGTCTGCTCCACCTTACACCCTACACTGTCTGCTCCACCTTACACACCACACTACTGTCTGCTCCACCTTACACACCACACTACTGTCTGCTCCACCTTACACCCCACACTACTGTCTACACCCCACAATAGTGTGCTCTACCTTACACCCTACACGGTCTGCTCCACCTTACACCCCACACTACTGTCTGCTCCACCTTACACCCCACACTACTGTCTGCTCCACCTTACACCCCACACTACTGTCTACACCCCACAATAGTATGCTCTACCTTACACCCTACACTGTCTGCTCCACCTTACACCCTACACTACTGTCTGCTCCACCTTACACCCCACACTTCTGTCTTCACCTTACACCCCACTCTACTGTCTTCTCCTCTTACACCCCACAATACTGTCTGCTTCTCTTACACCCCACACTACTGTCTGCTCCTCTTACACCCCACACTACTGGCTGCTCCACCTTACACCCCACAGTACTGTCTTCACCTTACACCCCACTCTACTGTCTGCTCCTCTTACACCCCACAATACTGTCTGCTCCTCTTACACCCCACAATACTGTCTGCTTCTCTTACACCCCACACTACTGTCTGGTCCTCTTACACCCCACACTACTGGCTGCTCCACCTTACACCCCACACTGTCTGCTCCACCTTACACTACTGTCTGCTCCACCTTACACCCCACACTACTGTCTGCTCCACCTTACACCCCACACTACTGTCTGCTCCACCTTACACCCCACACTACTGTCTGCTCCACCTTACACCCCACTCAACTGTCTTCACCTTACACCTTACACTGTCTGCTCCACCTTACACCCTACACTGTCTGTTCCACCTTACACACCACACTACTGTCTGCTCCACCTTACACACCACACTACTGTCTGCTCCACCTTACACCCCACAATAGTGTGCTCTACCTTACACCCTACACTGTCTGCTCCACCTTACACCCCACACTACTGTCGCTTCCACCTTACCACCCCACACACTGTCTGCTCCACCTTACACCCCACACTACTGTCTGCTCCACCTTACACCCCACACTACTGTCTACACCCCACAATAGTATGCTCTACCTTACAACCCTACACGTGTCTGCTTTCCCCCTACACCCTACACTACTTCTGCTCCACCTTACACCCTACACTATTGTCTGCTCCACCTTACACCCTACTCTATTGTCTGCTCCACCTTACACCCCATACTACTGTCTGCTCCACCTTACACTACTGTCTGCTCCTCCTTACACCCCACACTACTGTCTGCTCCACCTTACACCCCACACTACTGTCTGCTCCACCTTACACCCCCACATTACTGTCCTGCCCACCTTACACCCCACACTACTGTCGCTCCACCTTACTCCCCACACTACTGTCTGCTCCACCTTACACCCTACACTACTGTCTGCACCACCTTACACCCCACACTACTGTCTGCTCCACCTTACACCCCACACTACTGTCTGATCCACCTTACACCCCACACTACTGTCTGCTCCACCTTACACCCCACACTACTGTCTGCTCCACCTTACACCCCACACTACTGTCCTTTCTCCACCTTAACACCCACACTAAATGTCTGCTCCACCTTTCACCCCACACTAATCTTCTCCACCTTACACCCCACACTACTGTCTGCTCCACCTTGCACCCCACAAATACTGTCTGCTCCACCTTACACTAAATGTCTGCTCCACCTTACACCCCACACTACTGTCTGCTCCACCTTACACCCCCCACTACTGTCTGCTCCACCTTACACCCCACTCTACTGTCTGCTCCACCTTACACCCTAAACTACTGTCTGCTCCACCTTAAACTACTGTCTGCTCCTTACACCCCACACTACAGTCTGCTCCACCTTGCACCCCACACTACTGTCTGCTCCACTTTACACCCCCCACTACTGTCTGCTCCACCTTACACCCCACACTACTGTCTCCTCCACCTTACACCCTACGCTACTGTTTGCTCCTCCTCACACCCCACACTACTGTCTGCTCCACATTACACCCCACATTACTGTCTGCTCCACCTTACACCCCACGCTACTGTCTGCTCCACCTTACACCCCACACTACTGTCTGCTCCACCTTACACCCCACACTACTGTCTACTCCACCTTACACCCCACACTACTGTCTGCTCCACCTTACACCCCACACTACTGTCTGCTCCACCTTACACCCCACACTACTGTCTGCTCCACTTTACACCCTACACTACTGTCTGCTCCACCTTACACCCTACATTACTGTCTGCTCCACCTTACACCCTACACTACTGTCTGCTCCACCTTACACCCCACACTGCTGTCTGCTCCACCTTACACCTCAAAACTACTGTCTGCTCCACCCTTTCACCCCACACTACTGTCTGCTCCACCTTACACCCCACACTACTGTCTATTCCACCTTACACCCCACACTACTGTCTATTCCACCTTACACCTCACACTACTGTCTGCTACACCTTACACTACTGTCTGCTCCACCTTACACTACTGTCTGCTCCACCTTACACCCCACACTACTGTCTGCTCCACCTTACACCCCACACTACTGTCTGCTCCTTACACCCCACACTACAGTCTGCTCCACCTTGCACCCCACACTACTGTCTGCTCCACCTTACACCCCACACTACTGTCTGCTCCATCTTACACCCCACACTACTGTCTACTCCACCTTACAAAACCCCCCACTACTGTCTGCTCCACCTTACACCCCACACTACTGTCTCCTCCACCTTACACCCTACGCTACTGTTTGCTCCTCCTCACACCCCACACACTGTCTGCTCCACAATTTCACCCCACATTACTCGCTGCTCCACTTTACACCCCACGCTACTGTCTGCTCCACCTTCACCCCACATTACGTCTGCTTTCCCCCTTACACCCCACACTACTGTCTGCTCCACCTTACACCCCACACTTTCTGTCTGCTCCACCTTACACCCCACACTACTGGGCTGCTCCACCTTACACCCCCACACTAAATGTCTGCTCCACCTTAACACCCCCCACTACTGTCTGCTCCCACTTAACACCCCACACTACTGTTTTGCTCCACCTTACACCCCACACTACTTTTCTGCTCCACCTTACACCCTACGCTACTGTCTGCTTCACCTTACACCCCACACTACTGTCTGCTCCACCTTACAACCCCTCAATACCCGCTGCTCCACCTTACACCCCACACTGTCTGCTCCACCTTACACCCTAAACCCCACTGTCTGCTCCACCTTACACCCTACACTACTGTCTGCTTCACCTTACACCCCTCAATACTGTCTGCTCCACCTTACACCCCACACTACTGTCTGCTCCACCTTACACCCTACGCTACTGTCTGCTCCACCTTACACCCTACGCTACTGTCTGCTTCACCTTACACCCCACACTACTGTCTACACAGTGTGCACCACCTTACACCACTGTCTACACCCCACACTACTGTCTACACCCCACACTACTGTCTACACCCCAAACTTCGCGCACTGTCTACCCCTTACTTTACTGTCTACACTCCACACTGTCTATGCGCCCTGTTTCACCTTACACTACTGTCTACACACCTCACTACTGTCTGCTCGCACTGCACCACCATATACTACTGTCTACACGCACTGTCTATTCCCCCACACTGTCTACACCCCACTACTGTCTACACGTGCTGTCAGCCCCACTTTACTGTTTACATACACTACTGTCTACGCAGTCTACATTCTACACCCTACACTGCTGTCCACATTACACTGTCTACACCACACTACAACACATGTCTACACTCCACAATATTTACTCTCCACATTGCTTACTGTCTGCACCACTCTATCCCCACACTGTCCGCACATTCTACACCACTATATTGTCTACACACCACACTGTCTTCACTAGACACTGTCTATGCCACCCCATACTACAGTCTACTCACCACAGTACTGTCTACCCTCACACTACTCTCTGCACACCACACTACTGTCTACACCGTACAGTCGGCATCCACACTGCCTACACCACATTACTGTCTACCCCCCTACACTGTGTACATCCCATAGTCTACACCTCATACTGTGTACATCCCTCAGTCTACACATCATACTGTGTACATCCCACAGTCTACACATCATACTGTGTACATCCCACAGTCTACACTTCATACTGTGTACATCCTACAGTCTACACCTCACACTGTGTACATCCCATAGTCTACACCTCATACTGTGTACATCCCACAGTCTACACTTCATACTGTGTACATCCCACAGTCTACACCTCATACTGTGTACATCCCACAGTCTACACATCATACTGTGTACATCCCACAGTCTACACATCATACTGTGTACATCCCACAGTCTTCACCTCATACTGTGTACACAGTCTTCACCTCATACTGTGTACACAGTCTTCACCTCATACTGTGTACATCCCACAGTCTACACCTCACACTGTGTACATCCCACAGTCTACACCTCATACTGTGCACATCCCACAGTCTACACCTCATACTGTGTACATCCCACAGTCTACACATCATACTGTGTACATCCCACAGTCTTCACCTCATACTGTGTACATCCCACAGTCACACCTCATACTGTGCACATCCCCCAGTCTACAAAATCAAACTGTGTACATCCCACAGTCCCACACCTCATACTGTTACATCCCCCGAGTCTTCCCTCATACGTGTAAAATCCCACAGTCCCACACATCATACTGGTGTACTCCCACAGTCTACACATCATACTGTGTACATCCCACAGTCTACACCTCATACTGTGTACATCCCACAGTCTACACCTCATACTGTGTACATCCCACAGTCTACACCTCATACTGTGTACATCACAGTCTACACCTCATACTGTGTACATCACAGTCTACACCTCATACTGTGTACATCCCACAGTCTACACCTCATACTGTGTACATCACAATCTACACCTCATACTGTGTACATCACAATCTACACCTCATACTGTGTACATCCCACATTCTACACCTCATACTGTGTAGATCACAGTCTACACCTCATACTGTGTACATCCCACAGTCTACACCTCATACTGTGTACATCCCACAGTCTACATCTCATACTGTGTACATCACAGTCTACACCTCATACTGTGTACATCACAGTCTACACCTCATACCGTGTACATCACAGTCTACACATCATACTGTGTACATCACAGTCTACACATCATACTGTGTACATCACAGTCTACACATCATGCTGTGTACATCACAGTCTACACATCATACTGTGTACATCACAGTCTACACCTCATACTGTGTACATCAGTCTACACATCTCTTGCTTCACAACGTGTTCATCATATTTCCAAGACGCTCATTCGATACATAAATTATGTTCAGCGTCGTAGCTGTGAGGTAGCGTCGTGGCTGTGAGGTAGCGTCGTGGCTGTGAGGTAGCGTCGTGGCTGTGAGGTAGCGTCGTGGCTGTGAGGTAGCGTCGTGGCTGTGAGGTAGCGTCGTGGCTGAGGTACGTCGTAGCTGTGAGGTAGCGTCGTGGCTGTGAGGTAGCGTTTGTGGCTGTGAGGGTACGTCGTGGCTGTGAGGTAGCGTCGTGGCTGTGAGGTAGCGTCGTGGCTGTGAGGTAGCGTCGTGGCTGTGAGGTAGCGTCGTGGCTGTGAGGTAGCGTCGTGGCTGTGAGGTAGCGTCGTACTGTGAGGTAGCGTCCCTAGCTGTGAGGTAGCGTCGTGGCTGGAGGTAGCGTCGTAGCGTGACCCTAGCGTCGTAAGCTGTGAGGTAGCGTCGTGGCTGTGAGGGAGCGTCGTGGGGTGTGAGGTAGCGTCGTGGCTGAGGTAGCGTCGTGGTGAGGTAAGCGTCCGTGGCTGTGAGGTAGCGTCGTGGCTGTGAGGTAGCGTCGTGGCTGTGAGGTAGCGTCGTGGCTGTGAGGTAGCGTCGTGGCTGTGAGGTAGCGTCGTGGCTGTGAGGTAGCGTCGTGGGTGTGAGGTACGTCGTGACTGTGAGGTAGCGTCGTGGCTGAGAGGTAAACGTCTGGGGAAATGTGAGGTAGCGTCGTTTACTGTGAGGTAGCGTCGTGGCTGAGAGGTAGCGTCGTGACTGTGAGGTAGCGTCGTGGCTGAGAGGTAGCGTCGTGACTGAGGTAGCGTCGTGGCTGTGAGGTAGCGTCGTGGCTGTGAGGTAGCGCGTGGGAGGAGCGCGGGCTGAGGTAGCGTCGTGGCTGTGAGGAAGCGTCGTGGGCTGTGAGGTAGCGTCGTGGGTGTGGAGGGAGCGTCGTGGGTGTGAGGGAGCTTCCCCTGCTGTGAGGTAAACGTCGTGCTGTGAGGTAGCGTCGTGGCTGTGAGGTAGCGCGTGCTGGAGGTAAACGTCGTAGCTGTGGAGCGGTAGCGTTCGTGGGCTGTGAGGTAGCGTCGTAGCTGGAGGTAGCGTCGTAGCTGTGAGTAGCGTCGTGGGTGTGAGGTACGTCGTGGCTGTGAAAGGGAGCGTCGTGGCTGGAGGTAGCGTCGTGGCTGTGAGGTAGCGTCGTGGGTGTGAGGTAGCGTCGTGGCTGTGAGGGAGCGTCGTGGCTGTGAGGTAGCGTCGTGACTGTGAGGGACGTCGTGGCTGGAGGTAGCGTCGTGACTGTGAGGTAGCGTCGTGACTGGAGGGAGCGTCGTGGCTGTGAGGTAGCGTCGTGGCTGTTTAGGTAGCGTCGTGGCTTGAGGTAGCGTCGTGGCTGGAGTGAGCGTCGTGGCTGTGAGGGAAACCCTCCGTGGCTGTGAGGTAGCGTCGGGCTGTGAGGTAGCGTCGTGGGTGTGAGGTAGCGTCCGTGGCTGTGAGGTAGCGTCGTGGCGTGAGTAGCGTCCCTGGCTGTGAGGTAGCGTCGTGACCCGTGAGGTAGCGTCGTGACTGTGAGGTAGCGTCGTGGCTGTGAGGTAGCGTCGTGGCTGTGAGGTAGCGTCGTGGCTGTGAGGTAGCGTCGTGGCTGTGAGGTAGCGTCGTGGCTGTGAGGTAGCGTCGTGGCTGTGAGGTAGCGTCGTGGCTGTGAGGTAGCGTCGTGGCTGTGAGGTAGCGTCGTGGCTGTGAGGTAGCGTCGTGACTGTGAGGTAGCGTCGTGGCTGTGAGGTAGCGTCGTGGCTGTGAGGTAGCGTCGTGGCTGTGAGGTAGCGTCGTGGCTGTGAGGTAAACGTCGGGCTGTGAGGTGCGTCGTGGCTGTGAGGTAGCGTCGTGGCTGTGAGGTAGCGTCGTGGCTGTGAGTACGCGTTGGCTGTGAGGGAGCGTCGTGGCTGTGAGGTAGCGTCGTGGCTGTGAGGTAGCGTCGTGGCTGGAGGTAGCGTCGTGGCTGTGAGGTACGTCGTGGGTGTGAGGTAGCGTCGTGGCTTTGAGGTAGCGTTCGTGGCGTGAGGTAGCGTCGTGGCTGTGAGGTAGCGTCGTGGCTGTGAGGTAGCGTCGTGGCTGTGAGGTAGCGTCGTGGCTGTGAGGTAGCGTCGTGGCTGTGAGGTAGCGTCGTGGCTGTGAGGTAGCGTCGTAGCTGTGAGGTAGCGTCGTGGCTGTGAGGTAGCGTCGTGGCTGTGAGGTAGCGTCGTGGCTGTGAGGTAGCGTCGTGGCTGTGAGTACCGCCTAGTTGACGCCGATTAATCACAGTCTTTGGGGCTCCTCACCCACTCCATCAATACAGACAATCCGGCTGCAGTAACTTAGGTTTGCTCTTAGTGACAGTTACCTGAAGAAGATTATATGGGTGAGAGTAACCGCCCCCGCGACCCACACTCAGACCAGTTCTCCTGGTTGATGTTCGATCAACCAGGATGTTGCTACCCACAACCAGGCAACATTTGTGCCACAGCCTGGTTGATCAGGAACTAATTTGAACTTAACCAGTTCCTTCGTAAAGACTACGGGCCCGTTTGTTCTTACTCCTTGTGTATGAAAGTATTTTGAAAAGTCTTGTTCTCTTTACACCTGAGTTATCTCGTAGTGTACACATTGCATCCCTACTTTTCACTGCCAAGCTCTTATTTTTGTAAGGAATAATTTCAGTGTGCAGATTAGGAACCAATCCCTCCAGAATTTTCTAGTTGTAAAATTTGATGCATCTTTCTCGCCTACATGCCAAGGAGTTCACTTTGAGATATTAGAACATTTTCATTAATTTAGGTGTCTGAATTTATATGAGCAGTGAAAGTTTGAAGAAAATAAGTGACTTAAGAGAATTATTATTGGTTTTGCATCTTTTTGTAAGGTTCTAGTTAATCATCGTATATTTCCGTGACGTTGTGATGATAACTAGAGATTCTTAAATAAGAAAATTCTTATTTGTCACTCTTAAGTCCCTTTCATTAATAATCCGCAATATTGAATGGTTTGTTTGTTTTAAACTCACTAAGGGGTGTGTCGACAATTTCTCTTGTACATGGTGAAAATTTCTTAATCTTGTATAATTTTATGGTTATCTAGTTTTTGGGGTTGAACTGAGGGCGAAGGCGAGTGCGGTCAGTAGATCCAGACCCTAGTTGATGAACTACTCCAGGACCATCAGCTGACTGTAAGCCATCCTGGACACATTAATAGTGATGTTTGTTGTAGTCCTAGCATAAGCCAAACATTTAATATTTCACCCATCTTTTTTCCAGCTGGCAAGTTAGTCGAAGGTTGGAGGAAGGGCCTTTTCCTCTAATATCCTTATTTTAAATATCCGTACAAAATTGAAGTTAGCTTGCATATAGCTTGGGCTTCGTAGAGATAACCTCAGTAGAAACAGTGGGGTCTTCTGTTGTCTACCTTTTCTCTCTCTACTCTCATCGAATATTTTTAATTTGACCGCTGGAAGACAAATTTACATGCAGGTCTGCCATTCCTTCGACATATGTTATTCATACAAAGTTTAATATTATTTTGGAAGACTGATAGTTTTTCATATGCTCCGAAAACATTGACGGTGCTACTCTCTCAATATTTATGTATCCGCAAACCTGTGGAGGAAGACAAGAAAGGGATAAAGAAAACGACAAATTGCTACAAAGATGACAGGATACATTTGAAAAGGAAGGCAAAGCTAAGTATATGTCTATGAAAACTTTACATATATAGAACAGAGGGGAAAATGATAAAACAAGACATCAGCAAAATCAGAGGCGGTGTGTTTTACACGAACTCTCGTTGCCTCACTCAGAGCCACACTTGAGTTGCAGTATAAAGACGTGTGTCCTCACACGTGCACAACCCTCACCAACACAGTACTGAATAACTTCCTTTAACAAACTTAGTTATGACAACTTGCACACAACTATTGTAACCATTGATCTTCTAACCTCTCTTATCATAAAAACTTCACTAATTTTCTTTGGCAAAGGTTATCAGTTCATGTTGTAAATGGGTTCGTTTCTGTTTTCTACGGTAACTGAGGGTCAAGAATTATAGTGTTCAATTGTTTATACTGGAGGGTTAGTAATTGGCATAACAGTGCTCGTTGCTTGAAGAACGGAGTTACTAACATATCTAACCGTACAGTACTCGGTTACCAGAGACAAAATGGTAGTAACAATATTGATCAACACTACAATAAGTTCAGTACAATATTTTATTGGTACAAAGTTTCACCAACAAGTGGGGTTTTAAAGGACGTGTATTATCAAAAGCCCACCAGTGGGCGCAAGTTAGCACAGTGACTCACCTACTTGTTAGCCTGACTCCACCAGCTTCCCACTTGAACAACGTTTTCACTTTCATTACACTCCAAACTGAATTGGTAAGTCAGAGCAAAAGCTTGTCACTTATATCAACAACTGTTAATCTTGCCTTACAAAAAATGGTTAAACCAGAGATCTGTAGCTTCGTTACATTGTCTGTAACCTTCCTTGATGCATCACTGTAACCTTCCTTGATGCATCACTGTAACCTGCCTTGAAGCACCACTGTAACCTGCCTTGATGCATCACTGTAACCTGCCTTGAAGCACCACTGTAACCTGCCTTGATGCATCACTGTAACCTGCCTTGATGCATCACTGTAACCTGCCTTGATACATCACTGTAACCTTCCTTGATGCATCACTGTAACCTGCCTTGATGCATCACTGTAACCTTCCTTGATGCATCACTGTAACCTGCCTTGATGCATCACTGTAACCTGCCTTGAAGCAGCACTGTAACCTGCCTTGAAGCATCACTGTAACCTGCCTTGATGCATCACTGTAACCTGCCTTGATGCATCACTGTAACCTTCCTTGAAGCATCACTGTAACCTGCCTTGATGCATCACTGTAACCTGCCTTGATGCATCACTGTAACCTGCCTTGAAGCAGCACTGTAACCTGCCTTGAAGCATCACTGTAACCTGCCTTGATGCATCACTGTAACCTGCCTTGATGCATCACTGTAACCTTCCTTGAAGCATCACTGTAACCTGCCTTGATGCATCACTGTAACCTGCCTTGATGCATCACTGTAACCTTCCTTGAAGCACCACTGTAACCTGCCTTGATGCATCACTGTAACCTGCCTTGATGCATCACTGTAACCTGCCTTGATGCATCACTGTAACCTGCCTTGATGCATCACTGTAACCTGCCTTGATGCATCACTGTAACCTGCCTTGAAGCATCACTGTAACCCGCCTTGAAGCATCACTGTAACCTGCCTTGATGCATCACTGTAACCTACCTTGATGCATCACTGTAACCTGCCTTGATGCATCACTGTAACCTGCCTTGATGCATCACTGTAACCTGCCTTGATGCATCACTGTAACCTGCCTTGAAGCAGCACTGTAACCTGCCTTGAAGCATCACTGTAACCTGCCTTGATGCATCACTGTAACCTGCCTTGATGCATCACTGTAACCTTCCTTGAAGCATCACTGTAACCTGCCTTGATGCATCACTGTAACCTGCCTTGATGCATCACTGTAACCTTCCTTGAAGCACCACTGTAACCTGCCTTGATGCATCACTGTAACCTGCCTTGATGCATCACTGTAACCTGCCTTGATGCATCACTGTAACCTGCCTTGATGCATCACTGTAACCTGCCTTGATGCATCACTGTAACCTGCCTTGAAGCATCACTGTAACCCGCCTTGAAGCATCACTGTAACCTGCCTTGATGCATCACTGTAACCTACCTTGATGCATCACTGTAACCTGCCTTGATGCATCACTGTAACCTGCCTTGATGCATCACTGTAACCTGCCTTGATGCATCACTGTAACCTGCCTTGATGCATCACTGTAACCTGCCTTGATGCATCACTGTAACCTGCCTTGATGCATCACTGTAACCCGCCTTGAAGCATCACTGTAACCTGCCTTGAAGCATCACTGTAACCTGCATTGATGCATCACTGTAACCTGCCTTGAAGCATCACTGTAACCTGCCTTGAAGCATCACTGCAACCTGCCTTGATGCATCACTGTAACCTGCCTTGAAGCATCACTGTAACCCGCCTTGAAGCATCACTGTAACCTGCCTTGATGCATCACTGTAACCTGCCTTGAAGCATCACTGTAACCTGCCTTGAAGCATCACTGTAACCTGCCTTGAAGCATCACTGTAACCTGCCTTGAAGCATCACTGTAACCTGCCTTGAAGCATCACTGTAACCTGCCTTGAAGCATCACTGTAACCTGCCTTGATGCATCACTGTAACCTGCCTTGAAGCATCACTGTAACCTGCCTTGAAGCATCACTGTAACCTGCCTTGATGCATCACTGTAACCTGCCTTGATGCATCACTGTAACCTGCCTTGAAGCATCACTGTAACCTGCCTTGAAGCATCACTGTAACCTGCCTTGAAGCATCACTGTAACCTGCCTTGATGCATCACTGTAACCTGTCTTGATGCATCACTGTAACCTGCCTTGATGCATCACTGTAACCTGCCTTGAAGCATCACTGTATCCCGCCTTGATGCATCACTGTATCCCGCCTTGAAGCATCACTGTAACCTGCCTTGAAGCATCACTGTAACCCGCCTTGAAGCATCACTGTAACCCGCCTTGATGCATCACTGTAACCCGCCTTGATGCATCACTGTAACCTGCCTTGAAGCATCACTGTAACCTGCCTTGATGCATCACTGTAACCCGCCTTGATGCATCACTGTAACCTGCCTTAAAGCATCACTAACCTGCCTTGATGCATCACTGTAACCTGCCTTGATGCATCACTGTAACCTGCCTTGAAGCATCACTGTAACCTGCCTTGATGCATCACTGTAACCTGCCTTGATGCATCACTGTAGCCTGCCTTGAAGCATCACTGTAACCTGCCTTGAAGCATCACTGTAACCTGCCTTGATGCATCACTGTAACCTGCCTTGATGCATCACTGTAACCTGCCTTGATGCATCACTGTAACCCGCCTTGAAGCATCACTGTAACCTGCCTTGAAGCATCACTGTAACCTGCCTTGATGCATCACTGTAACCTGCCTTGAAGCATCACTAACCTGCCTTGATGCATCACTGTAACCTGCCTTGATGCATCACTGTAACCTGCCTTGAAGCATCACTGTAACCTGCCTTGATGCATCACTGTAACCCGCCTTGATGCATAACTGTAACCCGCCTTGATGCATCACTGTAACCTGCCTTGAAGCATCACTGTAACCTGCCTTGAAGCATCACTGTAACCTGCCTTGATGCATCACTGTAACCTGCCTTGATGCATCACTGTAACCTGCCTTGAAGCATCACTGTAACCTGCCTTGATGCATCACTGTAACCTGCCTTGATGCATCACTGTAACCTGCCTTGAAGCATCACTGTAACCTGCCTTGATGCATCACTGTAACCTGCCTTGATGCATCACTGTAACCTGCCTTGATGCATCACTGTAACCTGCCTTGAAGCATCACTGTAACCTGCCTTGAAGCATCACTGTAACCTGCCTTGATGCATCACTGTAACCTGCCTTGAAGCATCACTGTAACCTGCCTTGAAGCATCACTGTAACCTGCCTTGATGCATCACTGTAACCCGCCTTGATGCATAACTGTAACCCGCCTTGATGCATCACTGTAACCTGCCTTGAAGCATCACTGTAACCTGCCTTGAAGCATCACTGTAACCTGCCTTGATGCATCACTGTAACCTGCCTTGATGCATCACTGTAACCTGCCTTGAAGCATCACTGTAACCTGCCTTGATGCATCACTGTAACCTGCCTTGATGCATCACTGTAACCTGCCTTGAAGCATCACTGTAACCTGCCTTGATGCATCACTGTAACCTGCCTTGATGCATCACTGTAACCTGCCTTGATGCATCACTGTAACCTGCCTTGAAGCATCACTGTAACCTGCCTTGAAGCATCACTGTAACCTGCCTTGAAGCATCACTGTAACCTGCCTTGATGCATCACTGTAACCTGCCTTGAAGCATCACTGTAACCTGCCTTGATGCATCACTGTAACCTGCCTTGATGCATCACTGTAACCTGCCTTGATGCATCACTGTAACCTGCCTTGATGCATCACTGTAACCTGCCTTGATGCATCACTGTAACCTGCCTTGAAGCATCACTGTAACCCGCCTTGAAGCATCACTGTAACCTGCCTTGATGCATCACTGTAACCTGCCTTGATGCATCACTGTATCCCGCCTTGAAGCATCACTGTAACCTGCCTTGATGCATCACTGTAACCTGCCTTGATGCATCACTGTAACCTGCCTTGAAGCATCACTGTAACCTGCCTTGATGCATCACTGTAACCTGCCTTGATGCATCACTGTAACCTGCCTTGATGCATCACTGTAACCTGCCTTGATGCATCACTGTAACCTGCCTTGATGCATCACTGTAACCTGCCTTGAAGCATCACTGTAACCTGCCTTGATGCATCACTGTAACCTGCCTTGATGCATCACTGTAACCTGCCTTGATGCATCACTGTAACCTGCCTTGATGCATCACTGTAACCTGCCTTGAAGCATCACTGTAACCTGCCTTGATGCATCACTGTAACCTGCCTTGATGCATCACTGTAACCTGCCTTGAAGCATCACTGTAACCTGCCTTGATGCATCACTGTAACCTGCCTTGATGCATCACTGTAACCTGCCTTGATGCATCACTGTAACCTGCCTTGAAGCATCACTGTAACCTGCCTTGATCCATCACTGTAACCTGCCTTGATGCATCACTGTAACCTGCCTTGATGCATCACTGTAACCTGCCTTGATCCATCACTGTAACCTGCCTTGATGCATCACTGTAACCTGCCTTGATGCATCACTGTAACCTGCCTTGATGCATCACTGTAACCTGCCTTGATGCATCACTGTAACCTGCCTTGATGCATCACTGTAACCTGCCTTGATGCATCACTGTAACCTGCCTTGATGCATCACTGTAACCTGCCTTGAAGCATCACTGTAACCTGCCTTGATGCATCACTGTAACCTGCCTTGATGCATCACTGTAACCTGCCTTGATGCATCACTGTAACCTGCCTTGATGCATCACTGTAACCTGCCTTGATGCATCACTGTAACCTGCCTTGATGCATCACTGTAACCTGCCTTGATGCATCACTGTAACCTGCCTTGAAGCATCACTGTAACCTGCCTTGATCCATCACTGTAACCTGCCTTGATGCATCACTGTAACCTGCCTTGATGCATCACTGTAACCTGCCTTGATCCATCACTGTAACCTGCCTTGATGCATCACTGTAACCTGCCTTGATGCATCACTGTAACCTGCCTTGATGCATCACTGTAACCTGCCTTGATGCATCACTGTAACCTGCCTTGATGCACAACTTAGGTTAGTGCTTCAGTAATTCATTATGTAAAGTAAAAGGACACAAGTGCAACTAATGTGACATTTATTGTGGCAACGTTTCGCTCTCCAGGAGCTTTATCAATGGCTTGATAAAGCTCCTGGAGAGCGAAACGTTGCCACAATAAATGTCACATTAGTTGCACTTGTGTCCTTTTACTTTACATATTGTCGGTAATTCTACCAACTTTATTACAGTAATTCATTATCTCAAAAAAAATAATGAAAGAAATTGTGAAATAGATTTTGCGTGTGAGTGTTGACCAGGAGTTATCCTGCTGTTTGCTGGGTCAACCAGGCTGTTGCTGGCTTACATGTCCATCACGGCCTGGTTGACAAACAAAAAGTGCGAGGAGGAAGCAATAGCATCATTACAAATAATAGCTAATAGTCAACTGAAGAATGGTTCCGTGGATCAATGCTTCCCAGTCCCAGACCAATCCTCCTGGATCAAGGCTTGATCAACCAGGCTGTTAATGCTGGCCACATGCAGTCTTATTTACAAAACAGTCAGGCTAGTCAGACACTGATTTGAGAAAATTATCCAGTTCCCTTTGGAGGGCAGCCAGAGGTGTGTTAGGCCCACAAATGCAGGTTCATGTTTGTAAACAGTTGACAGCAGTCGTCAGAAGCCTCGCACACAGGTCGGCTGGTGTACCTGACCTATAGTGATTCCAGGGGGTAGAACATTACTGTTGAAATACGAAGAGGTGCAAAATCTCGAGGAAATACGAAAAGTGTACAGTTTTGTAGAAATATAAACAGTGTATAGTTGTTAGTACTTATTGACATGGAGTGAGGTATAGTGTGTGGTAACCTGGAGTTAGCGGCGGTCGCAATATACACAACGAAAATCATTATTCCTCCAGTAATCTTCATATACTGAAGCCACCGGCGCCCAAACACGCAAGTTATACTTTCTGTATCAAACTGAACACATATTAGTTTAATTTTTTCCAGTAGTCCTTTTCATGAGCTAGTCCAAAATCACCCTGTGATCCTAATCCAGATTTGGCCGGATTCATCCAGTGACCGGATTCAAACGGATTCGTTGATAACGAGGTATTCTCTGGTTTCACTAACTGACGGGGCTCTACATGCCCTTATTAAACACTCAAACAGTAACTACAACAAATAGTTACAATACACTCAGCTCTGTTAAGGTGATTATTAGAAAAAAGATATACAGTGATCCACTAACCGGATTCGTCCGGATTCTCTGGATTCGGGCAGATTCAAATGGTTTCATTGGAAATAAAGCCAAATCGGGAAAACTTTTACAAAAAATTAAATACTTCGAGGAATTATAGAATAGCTAGCTAGGAGAGTTGTCAAATATTGTAAGATGACCACCTTCATGAAGATCTGTGTAGTCTGCAGAAAGGGTAAGAGACGAAAACAGGTCTGGATTGCTTTCCATCTCTGTGGTCAACCACAATGGTCCCTTGGTATATGCAGGGATTTTAAACCAGTGACCACACTTGACATAAACGCCGAGAGATTTTTTGGGTCTGCCCAAACAAGTTACACCTGTATGAGGAAATTACATCTGTATTAAAAGACAAGAACACCAATAAAACATCCTTCTTGAAAGACAGGTCAGCATGGTATGACAGCTGGGAAAATAAGATGGGTGATAGGGACGGGGCTGTCTTGGACAGTGCTCGTGAGGGTACTAGTGTTGTCCTCGAGGACACTGAAGACAACGTTATTCAGTCCACAGAGGTTCAAAATAGAGAGACTGCTGGTGATGGATCAAAATGGGATGATGCCTCGGGGAACAGTGTCGACACACTACCAGCAAAACCTGGTGGAATCACTGATGTCCATACAGGGGTGAAAGATGGGGAGGAAATATGAAAAATAAATGCACCAGCAGCGAACGCAGCTACAATAAATCCTAGCAAACAGAATTACAATCTATGTAAATACTATGCCTTGGGAATCTGCAGGGACGGTATATCTGGTAAAACAGGTGGGACAGGCACCTTTGACCATCCCCAAAAATGCCGCACCCACATGACAACAGGAGAGTGCAACTTCATTTCTTGTAACTTCACCCAGAAATGTCACTCGTCAATCCATGAAAGAAAATGCTACAACGCATACTGCCAGGCACATCATCTATAGGGGACTAGAAGACACAGACCAGCCAGACTATGGGAACGAAAAGAGAGGAGCCACAAGCTCTCCAGAGACAGGTTTTTAAGGGCCATGAGGGAAAAAAGACTGGCAAGAAATAACAATAATCCTACACCTGAAAACACTTCTGAAGCAAAGGCACGGACATTGGCCTCTACTCCAGAACAACAGATATTAGAGCCAGCAAATAAAACCCCCATAAATTCCACCAATACAGTGACATTTGTCTTTGCAATCATACAGGGTCTAAAGCCGTCAAAAAACAAAATTCCTTAGATCAAGGGACTGCTCATGGAGTCGAAAGCAATGTTTGCAGCATTCACGGAGACCCACATAAAGGATCGTTATGACAACGAAATATGGATCCCAGGTTATAACCTATTCCGATGTGACAGACTAAACAGGCAACAAGGGGGGAGTTGGCCTGTATGTCAGAGTCGCTCATTTGCACAGAACTACTAAACACCTCAATTGATGTAGTTAAAGTTTTGGCGGTAAAGACTGAAAACCAAAACCTTGTCATTGTGGTAGTATACAAGTCTCCAGATGCAACTTCCCAACAATTCCAGGAGCAGCTTGAGAAAATTGACCACTGTCTGGAAAATCTCCCAACTCCTGCCCCAAACATCTTACTACTAGGAGATTTCAACTTGTCACACCGAAAGTGGAGGAATATAGCAAACAATGTATTAGCAGAGATCCCCCTAGGAGGCAGCTCAGATGAAAATACACACACACACACACACACACACACACACACACACACACACACACACAAACTATTAAATCTCTTCACCAAATTCACCTTAAGCCAGCAAATAGTAGAGCCTACAAGACTAGAAAATACACTGGACCTCATCTTCGCTAACAATGATCCGATACGTAATAT
Organism: Cherax quadricarinatus; assembly: GCF_026875155.1. Lineage (NCBI taxonomy): Eukaryota > Metazoa > Arthropoda > Malacostraca > Decapoda > Parastacidae > Cherax > Cherax quadricarinatus. Next base: position 37,582,669 of record NC_069404.1, read on the forward strand.
AACTGTATCAAAGACAATACACTCAGATCACAACATAATAGAGGTACAGACATGCATGTACAGGGCTCTGGACCAGCAAAATGTGAGCAGTCGAAGGTCTCTTCACGAAATTTAATTTCAATAACAAAAACATACAGTGGGATCATGTCCTAAATGAAACAAGCTGGGAAAATATCCTAAACAACACAGATCCGAGCATTTGCCTTGAAAAAATTAATTCTGTGGTTCTTGAGATCTCCTCAGGACACATTCCATTAAGAAAAAGATGATGTCAAAGAGAGAGAGACGTTCCCTATACAGACGAAGGCGAAGAGTCACAGAGCTGCTGAGTGGGGGCCAATATATCTGAAATATGAAGGGAGGTACTAGTCAATGAAATTGCAAATATTGAACTTAAGCTGAAGGAATCTTACAGGAGACAATCACAGGAAGAACTAAAGGCATAAAGGAAATTGAAAAAAAAAATACTTCTTCTCTTATGCCAAATCTAAGGGAAAAACAACATCCAGTATTGGACCCCTGCTTAGGCGGGATGGGACATACACAGATGATAGCCAAGAAATGAGTGAAATACCAAAGTACCAATATGACTCGGGTGTTTAGCGAGCCACTGCCCAAACGAAGGGTCGACAATCCAAATGAATTCTTTATGAGCGAAACCCAAAATTTGGTCATCCCAAAAATCTCGAATATTATTCTAACTCCACAAGACTTGGAAGAGGCAATTAATGACATGCCCATGCACTCTGCCCCAGGCCCAGACTCGTGGAACCCCGTGTTCATCAAGAATTGCAAGAAGTTCCTATTGAGTGCCTTCATCATTTTATGGAGAGGGAGCATGGACACAGGGGTCATCCCACACACACTAAAAACAACAGACAGCCCCACTCTACAAAGGTGGCAGTAAAGCAATTGCAAAGAACTACAGACCGATAGCACTAACATCCCATATAAAAAAACTTCGAGAGGGTTCTAAGATGCAAAATAGCCAACCACCTAAATACCCATCAATTACACAACCCAGGGCAACACGGGTTTAGAGCAGGTCGCTCCTGCCTGTCCCAGCTACTGGACCACTATGACAAGGTCCTGGATGCTGAAGAGGATAAACAAAATGCAGATGTAGTATACACAGACTTTGCAAAAGCTTTCGACAAGTGTAACCATGGTGTAATAGCGCACAAAATGAGTGATAAAGGAATAATGGGAAAAGCTGGTAGATGGATCTACAACTTCCTGACAAACAGAACACAAAGAGTAATAGTAAACAGAGTAAAGTCTGAGGCAGCTATGGTAAAAAGCTCTGTTCCACAAGGCACAGTACTCGCTCCCATTCTATTCCTCAATAGCTCCCTGTCTTCCTTTGCGGATGACACCCGGATTACCATGGTAGTGACCTCCATCGAAGACACCGCGAGACTCCAAGCGGACATCACCCAGATCTTCGAATGGGCCACTCAAAACAATACGAAGTTCAACGAGGAGAAATTTCAAGTACTCGGATATTGGAAACTTGAAGAAATTAAAAATGTGTCGGGGTATACCACAAATTCTAACCATACAATAGAGCGGAAAAGTAATGTGAAGGACCTGGGAGTGATAATGTCAAGAGAATCTCGCCTTCAAAGACCACAACAATGTATCTACCACATCCACTAGGAAAATGAATGGATGGATAATGAGAACCTTCAAAACTAGGGACGTCAAGCCCATGATTCTCTTCAAATCGTGTGTGCTCTCTAGGCTGGAATACTGCTGTACACTAATGGCCCCCTTCAAGGCTGGCGACATTGCAGACCTGGAGAATGTACAAAGAACTTTCACGGCACACATAAGTACGATAAGGCACCTAAACTACTGGGAACGGTTGAAGGTCCTTGATCTGTATTCCCTGGAATGCAGGCGAGATAGATACTTGATAATATACACTTGGAAGGTTCTGGAGGGATTGGTACCAAACCTGCTCTCGAAAATCACTCTCTATGCACTATTCCCCCGATGAAAAGCAGGGGCGCCTCGAGTACACCGGGGCCCAAGACTTCAATTGCCTCCCAGCATACATAGGGAGGATTACCAATAGACCCCTGACTGTCTTCAAGAAGGCACTGGACAGGCACCTAAAGTCAGTACCTGACCAACCGGGCTGTGGTTCATACGTCAGCTTGCGTGCGGCCAGCAGTAACAGCCTGGTTAATCAGACCCTGATCTACCATGATGCCTGGTCTCAGACCGGGCCGCGGGGGCGTTGACTCCCGAAACCCTCTCCATATAAACACAGAGGGAAGACGTTAAAGACTCGGGGACCTCTGACACTCAGTTTTCTCTTTCTGTATTCATCCTGATCTCCCATGTAGTGATTCCGGTGTGACGGTTTGGGACCAGTCGCTCAAAGATTTTCCAGGTGTAAATTATGTACGTTTCTCACCAACGTTCCAAGGAAAACGGTTTAGATGCCTGAGTCTGTACGGGCAGTGAAAGTTCACTGTACGCATTCTAGCTGGGAACTCTGGCCAGCCTTGAAGGAAGTTGTTGTTATACAACAATATTCCAGTCTGGAGAGAAGTGACTTCACGAGTGTCATCATTGGTTCAGCACTGCTTGTCTGGAAAGCTCTAGTTATCGATCCTATCATCACTTTTCTTGAGGTAGCAAAGAGATCTGGGAGACCCTGGAATGCAAAAAATTCTGACATCATCACTGCCAAGTCTCGCACATGGAACCTTCGCTAAAGTGAATGATTGGGGTTTGTCCTGTACTCTCTTAATCTTTATTTCCTTCGTTCTTCAGAGCGAAGCTAGTGAAAATTATCCTCAGTAAACTTCATAAAACAGTGGCACTATATAATCACCATTTCTTGAAAGTGATTACACAGTTATCACTTAAGGCATAACGATTAGTTTTTACTCAGATCTTACCTCCACATATAGTTAAGAAAATAAGGATGAGCAGAGAAGGGAAAAAATAGCTGAGTAATTCAAGGACGAAGAAGGTAAATATAGACGCCAAAATAGCTGGGTACTTCACGCGAGGCCAGGATCAATGATCCCAGTCCAACACCTGTGTGTGTGTGTGTGTGTGTGTGTGTGTGTGTGTGTGTGTGTGTGTGTGTGTGTGTGTGTGTGTGTGTGTGTGTGTGTGTACGTACTCGCCTAGTTCTCACCTAGTTGTGGTTGCACGGGTTAAGTCACAGCTCCTGGCCCACCATTTCACTGGCTGCTACTAGGTCACTCTTCCTGCTCCATGAGCTTTATCATACCACTTCTTAAAGCTATGTATGAATCCTGCCTCCATTACATCACTTTCCAGACTATTGCGCTTCCTGACAACTCTATGACTAAAGAAATACTTCCTAACATCCCTGTGATTCATCTGAGTCTTCAACTTCCAACTGTGACCCCGTGTTGCTGTGTCCCATCTCTGGAACATCATGTCTCTATTCACCTTGTCGATTCCTCTCAGTATTTTATATGTCGTTATCATATCCCCCCATCTCTCCTGTCCTCCAGTGTCATCAGGTCGATTTCGCTTAACCTCTCCCCATAGGACGTTGCCCTTAGCTCCGAGACCACTCTTATTGCAAACCTTGGCACCTTCTCTAATTTCCTTACGTGGTTGGCTAAGTGTGGGTCCCAAACTGGTGCTGCATACCCCAATATAGGCCTAACGTACATGGTGTACAGGGTCCTGAACGATTCCTTATTGAGATGTCAGAATGCTACTCTTGGGTTTGTTAGGCGGCTGTATGCTGTAGCGGTTATTTGGTTGATGTGCATGTCAGATGTGCCCAGTGTTATCCTCGCCCCTCTTCCTTGAGTGAGGTTTGTCTCTAGCCCCCTAGACTGTACTCCGTCTGCGGTCTTTGCCCTTCCCCAATCTTCATGACTTTACACTTGGTGGGGTTGAACTCCAGGAGCCAATTTTTGGACCAGGCCTGTAGCCTGTCCAGATCCCTTTGTAGTTTTTCGTGGTCCTCGTCTGATTGAATTTTTCTCATCAACTTTGCATCATCTGCAAACAGGGACACTTCTGAGTCTGTTCCTTCAGAAACAGCACCGGTCCTAGGACTGACCTCTGTGGAACCCTGCTCGTCACAGGCGCCCACTCTGACACCTCATCACGTACCATGACTCGCTGTTGTCTTCCTGACAGATATTCCCTGATCCATTGCAGTGCCTTCCCTGTTATCCCTGCCTGGTCCTCAAGCTTTTGCCCTAATCTCTTGTGTGGTACTGTCAAACGCCTTCTTGTCTTACTGCTGTCACCCTGTCATAGAGCTCCAGTAGGTTTGTGACACAGGATTTATCATCCCTGAAACCGTGCTGGTTGTCGTTGATAAGGTCATTTATTTATAGGTGTTGCACCACCCTTCTGATAATCTTCTCCATGACTTTACATGCTATACATGTCAGTGACACTGGTCTGTAGTTTAATGCTTCATGTCTCTCATTTTTTAAAAATGGGGACTACATTTGCTGTCATCTATACCTCAGGTAGGCACCCTGCTTTGATAGATGTGTTGAAGATTGTTGTTAGTGGTACACACAGCACCTCTGCTCCCTCTCTCAGGACCCATGGACAGATGTTATCCAGCCCCATCGTCTTTGAGGTATCTAGCTCGCTTAGCAGCCTCTTCACTTCTTCCTTGGTTGTATATCTTGTGTCTTACACTTGATGGCCCCTTCTGTCTCCTTAGCAAGTACTTTGAATCTCAAGTTGAGCTCCTCACTTCACGGTCATTTCTTGTGGTCTACCCTCTTTCCTTCCTCAGCCTGATTACCTGATCCTTGACTGTTGTTTTCCTCCTGATGTGGATGTACAACAGCTTCGGGTCAGATTTGGCTTTTGCTACTTTATCATTTTCATATTGTCATTGGGCTTCCCTTCTTACCTGTGCATATTCGTTACTGGTTCTACAACTGCTCTCCTTATTCTCCTGGGTCCTCTACCTTTTACACTTCTTCCATTCTCAGTCGCACTTGGTTTTTGTCTCTACACCTTTGGGTGAACCAAGGGCTCATCCTGGCTTTCTCATTATTTCTGTTACCCTTGGGTACAAACTTCTACTCACCTTCCTTGCATATTGTCACATTTTCCATCATCTTACCAACTTCCCTGCCAGTTCTGTCCCACTGAACCCTGTGCAGGAAATTCTCCATGCCTGTGTAGCCCCCTCTCTTGTAGTTTGGCTTTGTCCTGGCTCCATCCCCTCCCCCTGCTTCCCTCTCCACTTGTAACTATGTATTCGATGCTCAGAACCACATGGTCACTGGCCCCGAGGGGTCTTTCATTTGTGATGTCCTCAATATCTGCACTACTCAAGGTGAATATTAGGTCCAATCTTGCTGGTTCATCCTCTCCTTTCTGGTAGTGTCCCTTACATGTTGGTACATGAGGTTTTCCAGTACCACCACCACCATCTTAGTTCTCCACATTTCTGGGCTCCTATATGGCTCCAAGTTCTCCCAGCCAATTTCCTTTTGATTGAAGTCACCCACAATCAGTAGCTTTGCCCTGCTCGCATGAGCCCTTGTGGCCACTTCAGCAAGTGTGTCGATCATTGATCTGTTACTCTCATCATACTCTTGCTTTGGCCTCCTGCTGTTTTGTTTTGGTTTATACATTGCTGCAATTACCACCATGGGACCTCCAGACTGAAGTTTTCATATTATGTAGTCTCTTGCTTCTCTGTCTCCTCTCTCCACCTCATCAAATCACATTATTTTTTTGATGAGCAGTACCCCTCCTCCACTTTCTCTGTGCCTTCTGTCTTTCCTCAGGTTCTGAATCCCATTGGAAAGATGGCATCTGTTATCATTCCTTGGAGCTTGGTTTCCCTTGAGAGCTATGATGTCTGGTGATGGCCACTTTGATTATTTCATGCTACTCCTCCCACTTATTCATTATACCATCAGCGTTGGTATACCATACCTTCAATTTACTCCCCCAACACTGTGTTCTTGGGGTCTGTGGGGGTGTTGGACCTGGCAGTGTGCTGTGGGATTCTACAGCATAGTGTGGGGTGAGGGCTGTAACTTTGGAGGGTTTGGTTCTGTTAGGATAGCATGTTTTCCTGTGGGGTTCTGAGGGTGGTTCTGTGTATGCTTGCACTTGTTGCTCTGCCCTGCTTTGGTTGTTCTCTGCTGACTCACTCCTCTCTCTTCCTAAGCCCCTTTCATTTCTGTCTACTGTCCCTTCACTGCTGTCATCTGTCGCAGTCTAGGAACACCCTCTTGTATGCTGATGTTTCTTTAGCCATGGTTTCTCTTGCAGGATCTAGTTCTGCACCGTTTCTGCTTTGAAAATCAGTTTGACTGGCCGATTTCTTTTCTTCAAGTACCCCCCCATTCTCTGAAAGTTTACTGTCTGTCCTTGCATTTTTTTCAATCTCCTGTTTTTTTTTTCTGCCATCTTTCATTGTGTTTCCTCCCTTTGCTCTCCTGGAGCCAATGAATAAACCCTGACTTCTCCTTCTCTTCCCATTGCCTTTCCCTCTGGCTCTCTGGGTCCTGTTTGTACATGGCCATTGTGTCTCTTAATTTTTCCTGTAACTCTTGGAGGCATGGTCATGCCTCTGCATGGGACCTGTCACCTTCTCTACCTTCTCCCCCTTCACTGCTATCCCTGCTCCCAACAGCTCTCCTCCTTCATTCATTGGCCTTGCTTGGTGGACTGATAAGGCCTTAGCATAAGTCTTGTCGCCTTCCTTTCCAATGGGCTCCACATTCACTAGGAGTGTACCTTCTTCAGATGCCATGTCTCCTCAGGGCAATATCCCTGTAACTTGCTTCAGCATAGTTACCTCATATTCTAGGGCCCGAATCCTGGCTTCTGCGGCTTCAGGTTGTGACTCCCATTTCTTCTCTACCTCCATCCTCTTCTCCATTTTCACAGAAAGCTCACCTAGTTTGCTCTCCGATTCTTGTTCCAACTTTTTACATTCCTCTTCCATTTTTCTTTTTCAAGATCATCTTCCTCTGATCCCCTAACGTTCGACCTTCCTCTCTGAGCCCCATTTTTTAATTGGTTAGGTGTTGTAGTACATGTGTGTGGGGGGTGTAGTGTTTTGTGTGGGGTGGGGGGGGTGTAGTGTGTGTGGGGGGGGTGTAATGTGTGTTGTGGGGGTTTTAGTGTGTGTGTGTGTGGGGGGGTGTAGTGTGTGTGTGTGTGTGTGGGGGTGTAGTGTGTGTGTGTGTGTGTGTGTGGGGGTGTAGTGTGTGTGTGTGTGTGTGGGGTGTAGTGTGTGTGTGTGTGTTTGGGGGGGTAGTGTGTGTGTGTTTGGGGGGTGTAGTGTGTGTGTGTGTGTGTGGGGGTGTAGTGTTTTGTGTGTGGGGGTGTAGTGGTGTGTGTGGGGGGGGGGGTGTAGTGTGTGTGTGGGGGGGGTGGGAGTGTGCATGGAGTGGGGGTGTAAAACCCATTAGCACGTGCCTATTTGGTTGCAGGGCCCATTCTCGGATCCTGGCCCCCACCTCTTAAAATTCTCACTCTCCAAGATTCACTCCCTCGTGGGCCTTACCGTATCTGCTCATGAAACTATGCATGGACACTGCCTTCACACTTCCTCATAAAAATTATTCTATTTCCCTGACCACTCTATTACTAGAAATACTTCTAAAAATTCCTGTGGCTCATCTATGGCTTTAACTTCCAGCTGTGTCCCCAAGTTCCCGCTTCTTGCCTCTCAGGTAGCCTCCTAGTTCTGTCAGCTTTATCAGTTCCCTTGGCTATTTTGTATGTTATTATGTCCCCCTAGCTCTTCTCTCTTCAGATGTCGTTAGATTTAATTTTTTTTTTTTTTTTTTTTTTTTTTTTTTTTACACAGGTTTTTACAAGGTTAAGGATCCCCACTTTATTGACAGCTATTTACAGGGTTTAAAGGGTTCCTAACTTTATTGGCAAGCTAAGAGCTATTACCTACATCAGCTCATTTGAAAGCATTTTTATTGTTATAAGACATACAAGTAGGAAACAGGATGAAGTTGGAGCCATCTGTGGGCCAGCATTTTTATTTGATCAACGGGCTTTATCTCGTCGAAACATTATCCTGTCAAAAGTGTTCCATCTGAGTCATCCTGGGTGTGGGGGGGGTTTTTTTTTTTGGGGGGGGGTTGGGGGGGGTGTGTGGGGGTGTGTGGGGGGGTTTTTTTTGGGGGGGGGGTGTGTGGGGGGTTTTTTGGGGGGGTTTTTTTGGGGGGGTTTTTTGGGGGGGGGGGTTTGTGGGGGGTGGGGGGGTTTTGTGGGGGTTTTTTGGGGGGTGGGGGGGGGGTTGGGGGGGGGGGGGTTTTTGGGGGGGTTTTTGGTGGGGGGTGTGGTGGGTGGGGGGGGGGGGGGGGTGGGTGGGGGGGGGGGGGGGGGTTTTAAATTTTTTGGGTCCCCGGGGTTCCGGGGTTTTCCCCCCCCCCCCTTTTTAATTTTAAAACCCCCCCTTCCCCCCCTTTTTTAAAAAAAAAGGGGGCCCCCCCCCCCCCCAAAAAAAATTTTTTTTCCCCCCCTAAAATAAAAAAAATTTCCTTCCCTTTTTTTAAAATTTTTTCCCCTTTCCCCCAATTCCCCCCCTCCCCCAATTTTTCAGTTTTTTTTTTTATTTTTTTTTTTTTTTTTTCCTCTTTTTTAATTTTAAATTTTTTTTTTTTTTTTTTTTTTTTTTTTTTTTTTAAAATTTTTAAAAAATTTTAAAAATTTTTATTTTTTTTTTAAAAAAAATTTTAAAAAAGGCAAAAACCCCCCCCAAAAAATTTTTTTTTTAAAAATTTTAAAAAAAAAGGGGGGGGGGGTTTGGGCCCCCTTTTCCCTTTTTTAAAATTTAAGCCAATCCCCCCCTTTTTAAAAGGTTTTTTTTTTTAAATTTTTTTGGGGGGGGGAAAAGGGTGGGGGTTTTCCCCTTTTTTTTTTTAAAAAAACCCCCCCTTTTTTTTAAATTTTTTTAAAACCCCTTTCCCCCCCAAACCCCCCTTTTCCCCTTTTTAAAAAAACCCTTTTTTTAAAAACCTTTTTTTCCCCCCTTTTTCCCAAACCAAAAAAAAAATTTTTTTTTAAAAGGGAAAAAAAAAAAAAGGGGTTTTTTTTAAAAAAAAGGGCCCCCTAAGCCCCCCCCCCCCAAAAATTTGAAAAAAAAGGGGGGTTTTAAAGGGAAATTTTTTTAAAAAAAAAAATTTTTTGGGGTTTTTTTTTTCCCCTTTTTTTTCCCCCCCCAAATTTCCCCTTTTTGGGTTTTGAAAACAAATTTCCCCCCCAAATTAAAAGGTTTAAACAAAATTTTAAAATTACCGGGGTTTTTCCCCAAATTGGGTTTTTTTGGGAAAAATTTTTTAAAATTTTTTTTTCCCCCCCAACCCCCTTTTTTTAAAATTTTTTTAAAAATTTTTAAAAATTTTTCCAAAAATTTTAAAATTTTTAATTTTTTGTTTTTTTGGGGGGGGTTTTTTTTTCCCAAAAAAAATTTTTTTTTTTGGGGGTTTTTAACCCCCAAACCCCCAAAAAAAATTCAAAAAAAACCCCACCCCCCCCCCTTCCCCCCCCAAAAAAAAATTTTTTTTTTTTTTTCCCCCCCCCCCCAAAAAAGCAGAAGGGTTTTTTTTTGGGGAAAAAAAAAACCCCAAAATTCCCCTTTTTTTTTTAAAAAGGGGGGGGTTTTTTTTTTTTTTGGGGGGGGGTTTTTTTTAAAATTTCCCCCAAACCAAACCCCAAGGGGGCCCCCCCCCCAAAAAAATTTTTTGGGGGGTTTTTTTGGGGAAAAAAAAAATTTGCCCCCCGGGGGGCCCCCCAGGGGGGGAAAAAAAACCCCCCCCCCAAAAAATTTCTCCACACGGGGGGGGGGGGGCCCCCGGGTTTTTTTTAAAAAAATTAATTTTTTTTTTCCCCACCCCCCCCCCCTTTTTTTTTTAAAATTTTTTTTTTTTTAAAAAAAAATTTTTTTTTTTTCCCCCTTGTTTTTTAAAAAAAATTTTTTATTTTTTTTTTCCCCGCCCCAAACCCTTTGTTTTAAAATTTTTCCTTTTTTGGGAAAATTTTTTTTTTTTTTCCCCCCCCAAAAAAAAAATTTTCAAAGGCCCCAAGGTTTTTTTTTTTCCCCAAAAAAGGGTTTTTTTTAAAAATTTTTTCCCCCCCCCCAAAAAAAAACCCCCCCCCCTTTTTTAAAAAATTTTTTTAATTTGGGTTGGGTTGGGGAAAAAAAAATTTTTTTTTTAAAGGGGGGCCCTGGGGTTTAAAAAATTAAAAAAAAAAATTTTTTTTTAAAATTAAGGGTTTTTTTTTTTTTAATTTTTTTCCCAAAAAATTTTTTTTTTCTAAAAAAAAAAAATTTTTTAAAAAATTTTTTAAAAAACCCCCCCCAAAAGGGGGGGAAAGGGTTTTTGGGAAAAAAAATTTTGTTTTTTTTTTTTAAATTTTTTTTTTTTTAAAAAAAAAAACCCCCCCAAAAAATTTTAAAAAAAAAATTTTTCCCCCCCCCAAAAAATTTTTAAAATTTTTTTGGGTTTTGGGGAAAAAATTTTTGGCCAATTTCCCCTGAAACCGGGGAATTTTTTTTTGGGAAAAATTTTTGGGTTTAAATTTTTTTCCCCTGTAACCCCCCCCCAAAAATGGGGGTTTTGAAAAATTTTTGGGGGGGAAAAAATTCCCCAAAAAAAACCCCCAAAAAAAAAATTTTTTTTCCCCCTTTGTTTTTTTTGGGGGGGGTTTTTTCCGGTTTTTTTAATTTCCCCCCCCCAAAAAAAACCCCTTTTTTTTTAAAAAAAAATTTTTTTTTCCCTTAAAAAATTTTAAACCCTTTTTTAAAAAAAAAAATTTTAAACCCCCTTAAATTTTAAAAAAGCCCAAAAATTTAAAAAACCCGGGGTTTTCGGGGGGTTTTTTTTTTTAAAAAAAAATTTTTTTAAAAAAAAACCCCGGATTTTTTTTCCCCGAAAAAAAACCTTTTTTTTTTTAAAAAAAAAATTTAAATTTTTTTTAAAAAATTTGGGGAATTTAAAAAAAAATTTTTTGGGTTTTTTTTTAAAAATTTTTTTTTTTTTAAAACAACTTTTTTTAAAAAAAAAATTTTTTTTAAAAAAAAAGGGCCCCTTTTTTTTAAAAAAAACCCCCCTTTTAAAAACCCCAAAATTTTAGGGGACCCCGGGGGAAAATTTTGGGAAAAAAAAACCCCCCTTTTTTTTTCCCTTTTTTTTTAAATTTTCCAACTTTTTTTTTTTTAAAACCCCAAAAAAAAAAAAAAAACCCCCCTTTTTTTTCCCGGGGGTTTTTTAAAGGGTTGTTTGGGGTTTTTGGGCCCCAAAAAAACCCTTTGGTTGTTTTTTTTGGGGCCCCCCAAGGGGGAAAAATTTTTTTAAAAATTTTTTTAAAACCCATTTTTTTGGGCCCCCCCCTTAAAAAAGGAAAATTTAAAATTTTTTTTTTTAAAATTTTTTTGGGGAAAATTTTTAAAAATTTTTTAAACCCCTTTTTTCCCCATTTTTTTTTTTTCCCCCCCAAATTTTTTTTTTTTAAAAAATTTTTTAAAATTTTAAAAAAAAGGGAAAAAAAAAAAATTTTTTTTAAAATTTTTTTAAAAATTTTAAATTTATTTTTTTTTTTTTTAAAAAAAAGGTTTTCCTTTTTAAAAAATTTTTTTTGGGGAATTTTAAAAAAAAAAAAAAAGGTTTTTTAAAAAAAAATTTTTTTTCCCCCCAAAAAGGGCTTTTTTTTTTTCCCTTTTTTTTAAAAAAATTCCCCCCCCCTTTTTTTTTGGGGAAAATTTTTCCCTTTTTAAATTTTTTTAAGGGGTTTTTAAATTTTTTTTAAAATTTTTAAAAAAAAAAAAATTTTGGGGGAAGGGGGGCCCCCAAAAAAAAAAAAAAATTTTTTTAAAAAAAAATTTTTTTACAAAAAATTAAATTTTTTTTTTTTTACCCCAAAAAAAAGGGTTTAAAAAAAATTTTGGGGGGAAAAAAAAAACCCCCCCCCTTTTTTTGGGGGGGGCCCCAAAAAAAAAAGGCCCTTTTTTTTTTCCCCGGGGTTTTTACAACACGTAGTGGAGTGGTTTCAGAATCTTTTCTGACTCCATGGTGCGGGAGATAATTAGCTTCTTCTTCAACTTATCCGTTTTTTTCCCTCAATGAATTTATTGTCCAACTGTTCTTGAAGGGTAAAATTTTCAGAGTCATAGCTCTGGATTCTTCCTGACGCTGTTTTTGTACTTTCATTTGTCCAAACCCTCAATAAATTTCAAAGGGAGATGTGGATTTTTTTTTTCCCTGGTAACCTAACCCAATACTTCCCATCTTTATATTTTACAGTGTCCAAATATTGGGTTTTAAGTCTGAGACCTTGGGACTTTGGTTTTTTTTACATCAAAACCTATCGCATCTAAAACCCACAACTTTTCAACCGGTTCAAAAAATTTTTTTTTCCCCCGTAATGATAAATTTTTTCTGTGGTACATGACCCGCGGGGTTTTTCTCGTAACTAGTAAAATTTTTTCCCCTTTAAACAAATATCACTTCTTTCCCAAATTTTTAGAGGGAATTGGGGCAACATAAACATGTGGCCTCCTGCGTTTTCCGCAAATTTTTCACATGTTTTCTTACAAAATTTTTCACAAAACAGTGATGATAAATCAAATTTTCCCAAAGATTAAATCAATTGGACTAATTGTGTCCGCTGAAAGCAGGGCAGGCAACTTGACCTTAGCGCTTTCCCTGCTGCAAAAACCCTTTTTTTAAAAAACCCCCGATCGCCCCAACTAGGCAAAAAACTACTACCACAGCTCAAAATTCCCTTTTTTCCCGTTTCCTAGACCAACAGTGATTTTTGCTAAGGGCAAAATTTTCTGTTTACCAGAATTGTGGGAAAAAAACCCGGGTATAAACTAACTGTACTTTGGCATAGGGTTGTTTATTTTCAGTTTCTGCAAAACTGTTTTTCTTAAAGAAGGACCTTTTTGAGCCTTTATCAAATATTTTAGACATGGTTTTGTTTTTAAATTTTTTAATAACTCAAAAATCCGAGCTATCGGGAAGCATTTTTCTTTAAACTTTTCCCCTCACATTTAATGGGTGTTGCTTGTTGCTTCCTGATTTTGTGGAAAATCCCTTTTGCTGTTCAGCCCAAAAATAATTTTTTTCAAAAGCGGTATGAAAGCATACCCTTGCATTTAAAAAAACCCTTTTTCATGAGCATTTTTTTTCCCCCCCTTGTGTTCACCTAAACACTTGATGCAAACCTTTTTTTTGCTGAAAAACATGTTGTTTTTTCGTGCCTCCATTTGATGTGTATTGACTACAATACGTCCCAATGTGTTCCCCACAAAGACCCCATTTTGGGGTACGTTTTTTGTATGACAGTTTTGTTTTTCGTCTGTTGTATTCACACTTTAAAAAACCCCATATTGGGGTTTTCCCCTTCTGTGGTTTAAATGGGGGGGGAAAGGGATTTCTCTTTTTTTTACTGAGTTGAAGGTTTATTATCCACTGGATTTTTGGATTTTTTATCTTGTCTCTTGCCTTTTCATCGTTAAACATTGTTTAAAAACCCTTGCTAATTTCCTCACAAGGGAAATAGCGTTTTAAATTTAACATAATATTTTAAACGTTCAAAAAAGTTTGGGTGACAACTTATCCTGTAAAAACCACGATAAACCAAAACAAACTTTTTCTTAGGTCATATTTTGGGACCTAGAAACTGAGACTATTGTCTAATGTGATTTTAAAAAAGCCTGTAAGTCTGAAAAACAATTTTGGGGGGCTTCCCAAACTTGATATTAAACTTTCAGTCTAACTCTGGGCCCCTTTTTCAGCATCAAATTTAAATTTTCCCGCTAAGACACGTAAGGGTATTTTTATAATTAAACCCTTTTAAACCCCCGGGAAAAGACTTAATCAGTTTATAAAGGGGGCCCCCCTTTACAAGACATTTAAATAAATTTAAAATTAGGGAATTCATCTATGTCAGTTTTGTGAATTTTTCAAAGGGTTGAAAACCACTAATGAAAACTTCATAATTATGGAAACCTTGGGAAAAAAGGTAATGACAATGTAGGGAAGCTTTTGGGAAAGGGACACTTGTTTTTTTGTTACAGGGGTTTTAAAAGGTTTTTTGACCACTATTTTCAGTAGGCCCCTTTGGGGGAAAAAGAAAAATTTTTCGGGAGATAGCCTGTCTCCTGCCACCTTAAATTTTTTATTACAAAAAAATATCCAAAACCCTTTTTTAAATTTATCCTCAGATGGGGCTGATTCAAGAAATTTTTTTTTCATAATTGTATGTCTTTAATTAAATTTTTTTCCAGAAGTTTGGGGTAAGGGAATTCAAATTTGACCTCCAAAATCAACAAAATCTAAAGTTTGTTTCTTGAGTTTTAATTTCCCATACAAACTTTAAATTAGATTTTCTAATTGAAAAAATTTAGTCCTGTAAACTGAAAACCCGGTTTTTAAAAAACCATTTTAAAAGGTAGTTGAAAATTCTAGCACCACACTTGAAGGTTTTAAAAAACCCTGGGACTGCCCATAAACCCCTGATTTTTTTTTTAAGCTTAAGTCAGCAAATTTAAACGAGTCAACACTACGACCCCTAAGCCCTTAAACCTCAGGGGCCCCAAAGACCATGAAGGGTACAGAGTAAAATATGGCTGGTGTTTTTTTGGTTAGTTTTCTGTGTCAAACCCCGACCACATGATTAAAACGAAAAAAACATGTTATACACTTTATTTTCCCATACACTATAAATGTCACTGTTTTAACCCGTAAAAACACCCATGAATATTAAATTACAAAAAATATAAATGTCACTGTTAATATTAAATTTTAAACTTTTCCTTTTATTTATAAGTTTCCCTTTTAAAATAACAGGGAGATCATAAGAAACAAACCCTTTTAAAACAAAATTGCTTTAAATTTTTGTCTATAAAAAAATTTTAAAAAACATTTGTAAAATACACCCCCAAAAAACTGAAAAACAGTTTTGGGGTTTTTTTGCTTAGTCAGCACTTTCTTCGATTTTGGGGCCCTGAATGCCGGGTGCCATCCCCCCTTTTTCCCTTTTGGCGGGGTCCCCCCCCAGCTCCCTTTTCTTTGGGGGGGGCGCCCGTTTTCTTTTTTGGTTGCCCCAAATTTCCCGTTATTGAGTCTGGAAAGGGAAATCAATTTTTACTGTTTAAATTTTTAAAAAAAACTATTTTTAAAAGGGTTTTTTTTTTAAGGACCTTGGGTCGTAGGTTATTTTTACCCCTGTAATTTCACATATTTGGAAACCCCAGTGGGGGCCTTTAACCGTTCGAGCATGAAACCAATATGGGTTTAGAAATGGGCATTTTCCAGCTAAGTTTTAAAATAGGAAACTTAACTTAGAAAACAACCCCAAAACGCCGCCCCCAGCCCCCCCCTTCAGACAGGTCCCCTTTAGGAGCTGTCGAAATCCCTCTCTCAACGGGCTGTAATGAGTTAAAAATTTTTAAGGATTATAAATTACCCCTAGGGGGGGTTTTGTCCCGCATAAAAAAATTTACTGAAAGGCCCGACAAAAATTTTTTGGTGGACCAAAGGTCCCAATAAACACCGGGGTTTTTGAAAATTTACAAAAACCACGACTTTATACTCGACTGCGGGAGTCCAAAAAGTAAATACATCACGAGTTAGAACACTTACCTGGGTAAATGTATCGGGCCCCAAATTACGCCCAAAATCCTTGAGTTGAAGAAGAATATGTTTTGAAGAATGTCGCCACTAAAAACTGTTGGATCGCAACACTCGTTTTTTTACACCCGAACATCAAATAATTGTTCACATAATAAACACTAAGAAATTGATTCCCCAACCTTTTCTTTAAGTGTTTACCCGTTTTGTGAGACAAATTTGTTCACACTAACGGGACAGATCTTTTTTTGTTGGGGTTTTCCGACGTTTATGTCACTCCCCATTTAAATCAAAAATTTAAACTCCCGACGCCACAGCACCCCATGCGTTTAAATGGCCCCCCCGCCCAGAGGAAAAGCTGACCTATACTTTTGCTTTTCCCTTTCCCCTTTCCCCCGTGAAGCAAAAACAAATAAATTTAAAAACTTGCTTGGGCTTAAACATAGACAAAAATGTCCACTATCTTTTCTATGTAATAAAGTGGGGGGCAGGGTTTTTCCCAAATTGTCCTTTTCAAGGTAAGAGATGAACTGCCCTTTTTTTTAAGCTACCTTTGCAACACAGGACCGCACGGGGCGTCCCACCACGTCACATACTGGTAAATGCATCTGGGGGGAATTAAATCGCTGTACAAATAAACCCAAAATGCTTGCCCCTTCTGAGAGGGCGGGCCCCTCCCGGGGAGAAAAAGGGGGTTAAGGAGCGGGAAAACCCCCCTTTCCCGGAGAAAATTTCTCCAACATCAAAGATGGGCCTCACGTATGTTTTATAAAAGACCCATGGGTCTGTTTTAATTCGTGAAGGCAACTCTTATTTTTTTCCAGAAAAACATTGACTTTTCCGACGTTAAAAAATCTGATTAATCGTCTGGCGATTTTAAATGGGCAATATGCTCATTCCGGGGGTCTCTCCCTTTATTGAAAATCTGCAGGCCTCCCTCCCCCCCCCCTCCGACTAATAAACCCCGTTTCCGGGTCCTCTTTCCCTTTTTCCTCGGGCCCTTTTCAAAAAATTTTCATTTACTGGGAGTTTAAAATTAAGCAACCACTTTTCTGACCACGCTTGTGATTTGTCCAATAACTTTGTCCTCAGCAGTTTTTATTTTCCCGCAGTTTTTTTCATTTTGGGTTTAAAAAAATATATCCCGGGAAATTTTTTTTACAAAAACCAAAAATGCCCTGCAAATTTAAAAAACCATGAATTAAAAATGACAGTCATGGTTCCTTCACTACCTTAGTTTTCAATGATTGATTTTTCTCTTAAATGAAGTATGAGTGCCATTAAACATGTACAAGGAAATTAAATTTTTTTAGGGAAGAGGAACGCTGGAACACTCCATTTTAATAGATTTTCACCATCTGTGAGATGTTACCAGGGAAAAAACTGAAAATTTCCCCCGGGGGCGAAAAATATAAAAGAAAACACAGACCCGCTAATTTCACGGCAGGAAAGGGGAAAAGAGAAAAAAATTTTAAAAATACCTTTTCCCTAGGTAGAAAAAGGGACTTTTTAAACCCGACCTAGATACCTCCTCGACCTTGCTTGAGGGCACCGTCACCTTGAATTAAAGAATATCATAGTATTGCTCATGTGGCTGTGTCGTGATATTTCGGCTGTGTCGTGATGTTGCTGCTGTGTGTCGTGGTGTTGCGGCTGTGTCGTGATGTTGAAGCTGTGTGTCGTGATGCTGCTGTGTGTCGTGATGTTGCGGCTGTGTGTACTGATGTTGCTGCTGTGTGTCGTGGTGTTGCGGCTGTGTCGTGATGTTGAGGCTGTGTGTACTGATGTTGCTTCTGTGTGTCGTGATGTTGCTGCTGTGTGTCGTGATGTTGCTGCTGTGTGTCGTGATGCTGCTGCGTGTACTGATGCTGCTGTGTGTACTGATGTTGCTGCTGTGTATCGTGATGTTGCTGCTGTGTCGTGATGCTGCTGTGTGTCGTGATGTTGCGGCTGTGTACTGATGTTGCTGCTGTGTGTCGTGATGTTGCTGCTGTGTCGTGATGTTGCTGCTGTGTGTCGTGATGTTGCTGCTGTGTGTCGTGATGTTGCTGCTGTGTGTCGTGATGCTGCTGTGTCGTGATGTTGCGGCTGTGTGTACTGATGTTGCTGCTGTGTGTCGTGGTGTTGCGGCTGTGTCGTGATGTTGCTGCTGTGTGTCGTGATGCTGCTGCGTGTACTGATGCTGCTGTGTGTACTGATGTTGCTGCTGTGTATCGTGATGTTGCTGCTGTGTGTCGTGATGCTGCTGTGTGTCGTGATGTTGCGGCTGTGTACTGATGTTGCTGCTGTGTGTCGTGATGTTGCTGCTGTGTGTCGTGATGTTGCTGCTGTGTCGTGATGCTGCTGTGTGTCGTGATGTTGCGGCTGTGTGTACTGATGTTGCTGCTGTGTGTCGTGATGTTGCTGTGTGTCGTGGTGTTGCGGCTGTGTGTCGTGGTGTTGCGGCTGTGTCGTGATGTTGAGGCTGTGTGTCGTGGTGTTGCTGCTGTGTGTACTGATGTTGCTGTGTGTACTGATGTTGCTGCTGTGTGTACTGATGTTGCGGCTGTGTGTCGTGATGTTGCTGCTGTGTGTCGTGATGTTGCGACTGTGTCGTGGTGTTGCTGCTGTGTGTCGTGATGTTGCGGCGGTGTTCGTGTTGTTGTGTAATGTGTCCTGATATTGCTGCTGTGTCGTGATGTTGCTGCTGTGTGTCGTGGTGTTGCGGCTGTGTGTCGTGGATGCTGCTGCTGTGTGTCGTGATGTTGCGGTGGGTGACGTGATGTTGCTGCTGGGTGTCGTGTTGCTGCTAGGTGCGTGATGTTGCGGTGGTGTCGTGATGTTGCTTCTGTGTGTCGTTATGATGCGGGTGGTGTAGTGTTGCTGGCTGTGTGTCGCTAATGTTGCGTGTGTCGTGGATGTTGCTGCTGGTGGGTCGTTGATGTTGCGGCTGGGTGTCGTGAGGTTGCTGCTGTTGTGTCGTGATTGATGCTGCTGTGGTCGTGATGTTGCTGCTGTGTGTCGTGATGGTTGCTGCTGTGTGTCGTGTTGTTGCTGTGTGTGTTCGTGATGGTGCTGCTGTGTGTCGTGATGTAGCTGCATGTATGTCGTGATTTGCGGTGGGTGTCGTGATGTTGAGATGCTGTGTGTCGTGGATGTTGCGGTAGTGTTTCGTGATGTTGCTGCGTGTGTCGTGATGTTTGCGGTTGGTGTCGTGATGTTGCTGCTGGTGTCGTGATGGTGCTGCTGTGTGTCTTGATGTTGCTGCTGTGTGTCGTGATGTGCTGCTGTGTGTCGATGATGTTGCTGCTTGTATCGTGATGTTGCTGCTGTGTATCGTGATGTTGCTGTGTGTATGGTGATGTTGTGCTGTGTGTCGTCATGTTGCTGCTGTGTGTCGTGATGTTGCTCCTGTGTGTCGTGGTGTGCTGTCTGTGGTGTCGGTGATGCTGCTGTGTCGTGATGTTGCGGCTGATGTCGTGATGTTGCTGCTGTGTGGAGTGATGTTGCTGCTGTGTGTAGTGATGTTGCTGCTGTGTCTCGTGATGCTGCTGTGTGTCAATGGTGTTGCGGCTGTGTCTCGTGATGCTGCTGTGTGTCATGGTGTTGACTGCTGGTGTGTCGTGATGTTGCTGCTGTGTGTCGGATGTTGTGCTGGTGGCGTGATGTTGTGCTGTTCTCGTGTGCTGTGGTGTCGTGATGTTGCTGCTGTGTTCGTGATGCTGCTGTGTGTCAGGGTTTTGTTGCTGTGTGTGCGTGATGTTGCTGTGTGTGTCGGGGTGTTGCTGCGTGTGTGATTTTGCTGCTGTGTGTCGTGATGTTGGGCGTGTGTTGTATGTTTGTTGTGTCGTGATGTGCGGCGTGTCGGGGGGTTTTGCGCGGCGTGATTTTGCTGCTTTTTGTGTCGTAGTTGTGCTTGTGTCGTGATTTTGCTGCTATGGGGTGTGTGTTGCTGCGTGTGTCGTGTGTTGCTGCTGGGCGTGATGTTGCTGCTGTGTGTCTGGTGTTGGGTGTGTGTCTGATGTTGCTCTGGGGTTCGTGATGTTGCTGCGTGTGTCGAAATTTTGTTGCTGTGTGTCTGGTGTTGGCTGTGTGTCTGATTTTGCTTCTTTGTGTTAAGTTGCTGTGTGTGTCGTGTGTTGTGCTGTGTCGTGTTTTTGGCTGGGTCGTGATGCTGCTGTGGTCGTGATTGTTGAGGTTGTGTGTGTGGATGTTGTTCTGTGGTCGTGATGTTGTGTGTGGTGGGTGTTGCGCTGTGTGTGTGTTTTGTGTGTATGCGTGGTGTTGCTGTGTGGTCGTGGTTTTTGCGGCTGGTGTGGGGTGTTGGGGCTGTGTGTCGTGGGGGTTTGCGGCTGTGTCGTGGTGTTCTGCTGTGTGTCGGGGTGTTGCGGCTGTGTGTCGTGGTGTTGTGCTGGTGTGTTCGTGGTGTCGCGTCGGGTCGGGTGTTTCGTCGGTGCCGTTGTGTTGCGGGGGGGCCCGTTGTGTCGCGGCTGTGTCGTGGTTTTGCGGCGGTGTCGGGGTGTTGGGAGGCTTTGTGTCGTGGTGTTGCGGCGGTGACGGGGGGTGTGCGGTAGTGACGTGGTGTCGGGGGCTGTCGTGGTGTCGCGGCGGTGTCGTGGTGTTGCTTTTGGCGTCGTGGTGTTGCGCAGGTGGTTTTTGTTCGGCGGTGCCGTTGTGTCGCTGTTGGCGTTGTGTGTTGTTGGCATGGTGTTGCGGCTGGTGTGTGTGCGGCTGTGTCGTGGTGTTGTCGGTGTCGTGGTGTTGCGTGGGTTTTGGGTGGTGTTGCGGGGGGTGGGGGTGTTGGGGCGGTTTTGTTGTGTCGCGGCGGTGTTTTGTGTTGCGGGGGTGTGGTGGTGGGGTGTGGGGGGTGTTGCGGCGGTGTGGTGATGTCGCGGCGGTGGGGTGATGTCGCGGCGGTGGTGGGGGTGTCGGGGCGGGGTGGGTGGTGTGTTTTTTGTCGGGGGCGGTGTCGTGGTGGTGTCGGGTGTCGCGGCGGTGTGGGTGGGTCGGGGGGGTGTCGGGGGTGTGCGGCGGTGTCGTGGTGTGGGGTGTCGCCGCGGTTCGGGGTGGTGTGTGGTGTGCGGCGTGTCGCGGCGGTGTCGTGGGGGTGTCGTGGTGTCGGGGCGGTGTGTGGTGGTGTGGGCGGGGTGTCGTGGGGGTGTCGCGGCGGTGTCGTGGTGGTGTTTGGTGTCGGGCGGGTGTCGTGGGGGTGTCGCGGCGGTGTGCGGCGGTGTCGTGGTGGTGCGTGGGGGGTGTCGCGGCGGTGTCGTGGTGGTGTCGCGGCGGTGTCGGGCGGTGTCGGGGTGGTGTGGTTTTTTTGTCTTGTAACACATGGTTCCATAGAGTCGTACAACTAACTTTTTAATATATAAATCTATGATCGGGAAAGTTAATCGCCAGTAATGTTTAAAAGGGTTAAGTTTTGCCCTCCCCCCTTTTTTAGTCATTTTAAGCTTTTTACAAATTTGGGGTTTTTTAAACTCAGCATACCTCTCTTAAAATTGTGTATATTTTGTCTCGGGTCTTCAAAAAGCAAGTTTAGGAGTCTTTGACTGAAAGTGTTACTATCCTTGGTTTGATCATCTCGTTCTAAGTTAACAACCTTCTGGCCCCCGTGTTTACCTCTCAAACTGCTTTTCTTATCCCTTTTATATAAGCTTTTTCTCGTTGAAATTGTATTTATTTTCTGTTTTCCCCCAAACTGTGTTCTTTGCTTGATATGCTGTGCCCTTTAGTGGAGTCCCCCTTATCAGGTGACGTTGGTATCGTCTGTCAAAGGTATGGTGTTGTGATTTGTCACTATTAGATCGAGGCGAAACTGGGGAGGATACCCTGTCGGGTAATGTTTATTTGTGTTGTCTAAAATTTTTCTTTATAAAAATATTTCTGTTTGGGTTTTTAAAAAAATATCTTCCACTTATAAAATTTTCTTTTTGGTACATTGTGTTTTTTACAATATAACCAAAAATTTCAGTGTGGTCTGATGACCTTGGTACATCTTGGTTACTAGGCGATCACCCGGGGAAAATTAAAATAAGTGAAGGTTATATTGCGCCCCTTTGGGCAGGGGGGGCTTGGGGAAACGTTTTTCGGGGAATATAAAAGGGGGGGGGCCCGACCTCAGGCTCAGCTGCCCGGGGAAGGGGGGAGAAAATTTTTTTAAAATAGCCAACGTAAAACACGGTCCCGTCCTGCTTGAAAACAATGTCTAGAGTTGTGTAAGTATTTAGCCGAGTTACTTTGTTGCTGTAGTTTAAAAAAAAAAAGTTTTTATTGATGTATTGTTTTGCAATAAACATCACAAGGGATTCACTTAGCAGGTAAAGAACATCGGAAACTGGGTGGAAGTCCTGGAAAATCATGCACTATATATCCTAGGAGGTTTTAGTCTGCCACATTTAATGCAAAAACTACTTAGAAATAAGCCATACTAACAGACATAACAAACAGCTCTTAAGACGGTAACAAGTTTGTATTGAGCTAACAGATAATGCATATTAAAGGTTGAAATGAGTATTACAACCCAGGAAAAATAAGGCATGTTATCCTGGGTGTAAAGGGGAGCAAGGAGCAGAACAAACACAGCTGAATGACTTCGAATTATATTCTCCTTCATCAAGTGCGATTATAAGTACTTAAAAGTATGTACACTATATACAGTTGGAAATATACTTCTACAACACGGTAAAGCAAATGGCAAAGACACAGCCTAGAGACAGAATGGACAACCGTGTTCAACCAGCAGCTGGGTGAAAATGACAAGGGTGAGAACGTGAGTGGTGTCCACGTCACCTTCACAATTGCCAGTTCCACAATATGATTGGCTGAACCTAGGTGCTGATTTGACGATGGGGCCCCGAAATCGTCAAACCCTTAGCTACCTGGCTCACTAGTGGGGAGGTAGCGTTTTATGAGTGTGTTCACATGTTCCGAATAAAAGGTACATACTCCTTGCATGCAACAATGAGCTAGAACTGAACTTGAGTAGTGAGGAAACTTGATTATATATATATATATATATATATATATATATATATATATATATATATATATATATATATATATATATATATATATATATATATATATATATATCCATATCCATCACGCATACATTCCCCTCTGATCACACTTTTTTAAATACCAGCAAGCGTATAGTAGCCCTGTGAACCCAGGAATATCCAAATCTTGACGTTGACTGAGACTCAAACATTACCTAGGATATAATCCTTTGTACTTTATACCCAAACATTACATAGATAAGCTGAACACACAAGCATATAACAGGCAAACGAAAAAATGCAAGTGACTGTGAAGAAAATAGGTTGTTGACCTGCTTGACGACACTCAAACATCAGAAAGAAAAGAGTCAACATAATTACAAAAATAATAGATACTATAACACTCCCTCAAGGCTGAAGAAATGCAAAATAAATAAAAGAAATCTTCAGTAAATTGGAAAATAGCAAAATATTATTTTTACGCCAAAATCCTCTTATAGTATTAGCCGCCATTAGAGCAAGTTCATAAACGATAACTGAAGAAATTAGTGAGATAGTAAAAGAACAGTAAGAATTCATGTTGAAGAGCCCAGTCAACACACGCAGAGAATTTTGAAAACCCCTGAAATATTTTTCATAACGTCTTCCCAACCTTCGAATTGAGGTATCTGATCTTAGCACTAATCCGACACTTTGGAAAATAATTTTACACCATGACCTTCTGCTCAACAACTAAGCTTACAATGGTGTATTTATGTGGAAAATACAAGTTGTCACTTGAGCAGGCACTTGTTTATACTGTTGAGAATGTGCCAAGATTCCTGTCAGCTGCACTTCACAAGAGGAGGCAACTAAGTGATGACTAAACACAACTTAGACCAATACTACATCAAGTAAGAGTCTTGGCAAGGTGATAAGAGGTCAACTTGCCGGCTTGATTAAAATTCATTATATTCTGAAGATAGATCAACATGCCTTTGTACTAGAAAGTTCCTCTTTTTTCACCTGTTAGTCTACGAAAATACCACAAGAACATTGAAGGGGAAAAAACTATTGATGTGGTTTACAATGATTCTGGAACGTCCCGGAAAATTATAGTAGATCCTGTGAAGCTCTACAACCAACATTGGTCCTCATTAGAGACCACTGAGCTCTAGGTTTGTGTACTGGTCTGTCCTCGATGTTCTCGTCAAGGAAGGCCAGATATCAGAGAAAAAGTACATTATTTCCTGCTTGCACAGTTTCTCTAAAAGAATGTGTGTACATGTGAGAATATGTCGTGAACCACCAAGTCAATCTTATCAAAAAATTTTGCAAAGTTTCGAAATTTATTCGAAATCTCATCGTATTCAAATATAAAAATACTAGTTGAAAAATACTAGTTGATAAATACTAGTTGAAAAATTACTAGTTGAAAAAGACGCTTGAGCAAACTTTACGTCTTGGGACCTTGATCACTTACAACACTTATAACACTTATAAGGCGGAGAGTGAGGTGTGAGTGACACATGGTGACCTAAAGAGTGAGGTGTGAGTAACACATGGTGACCTAAAGAGTGAGGTGTGAGTAACACATGGTGACCTAAAGAGTGAGGTGTGAGTAACACATGGGATCATGTGACTCCTATTTTGTTAGGTGCTGCTTTGCCTGGTTGAGTATCATTACCTGGAATTTACCTGGAGAGGGTTTCGGGGGGTCAACGCCCCCGCGGCTCGGTCTGAGACCAGGCCTCGTATATGCTAATATTTTCAAAATTTTGGAGCTCGTCCTGACCTAACAAGATGTTAGACGCTGATGATGTCTGGAAGCCTCGTAAACGCACAACCCACAAAAATTGAAAATAAGAATGTTCCCCAGGGCCCGCAAGCAGCAACACAGGATCACGTGACCCCTCGTCTACCCTTCCTACCAGTTTTAATTTTTCACATCCCATGCATCACTTACCCTCACTCTTTTAGGTCACCATGCTCACTTCACCTCATCTTTGTCACCTGCATCACTTACACTACTCTTAGATCACCATGCATCACTTACACCCACTCTTCAGGTCACCATGCATCACTTCACCTCACTCTTTACATCCCATGCTCACTTACCCTCACTCTTCGGTCACCAGCATCACTTACACCTATCTTCAGATCACCATGATCATTACACCTACTCTTCAGATCACCCTGTCACTTTCACCTCATTTCAGATCATCAGCATCACTTTCACCCCACTCTTCAGTCACCATGCATCATTCACCTCACTTTCAATCACCAGCATCACTTTAACCCCACCTTTTAGGTACCATGCGTCACTTACACCTCACTCTTCAGGTCACCATGCATCACTTACACCTCACTCTTCAGATCACCATGCATCACTTACACCTCACTCTTCAGATCACCATGCATCACTTACACCTCACTCTTCAGATCACCATGCATCACTTTTCCCCTCCTCT
This sequence comes from Cherax quadricarinatus, assembly GCF_026875155.1. Classification (NCBI taxonomy): domain Eukaryota; kingdom Metazoa; phylum Arthropoda; class Malacostraca; order Decapoda; family Parastacidae; genus Cherax; species Cherax quadricarinatus. The sequence continues at coordinate 37,607,704 of NC_069404.1, forward strand.
TCGATCACCTGCATCATTACACCCCACTCTTCAATCACCCTCATCACTTTCACCCACTCTTCAGGTCACCCTGCCTCATTACCCTCACTCTTCAGATCATCATGGGATCACTTACACCTCACTCTTCAGCCCCCATGCTCACTTAACCTCCTCTTCAGGGCCCATGCGTCACTTACACCTCACTCTTCAGGTCACCATGCATCATTAACCTCACTCTTCGGGCCCATGCAAACACTTACACCTCACCTTCAGATCACCATGATCCTTTAAAAAAAATCTTCAGTCACCATGTGTCACTCACACCTCACCTTCAATCACCATGATACTTACACCTCACTCTTCAGTCACCCTCATCACTTACACCTCACTCTTCAGGGCCCATGGTCACTTACACCTACCCTTTAGGTCACCATGCGTCACTTACACCTCACTCTTCAGGTCACAGCGTCACTTTCCCTCACTCTTAGGTCACCATGCGTCCTTACACCTCACTCTTAGGTCACCATCGTACTTACATCACTCTTCGTCACCAAAGCATCACTTATCCTCACTCTTAGGTCACCATGTGTACTTACACCTCCCTTTTAGATCACCTGCATCACTTACACCTCACTCTTCAGATCACCTGCATCACTTACACCTACCTTCAGGGCACCAGCGTCACTCACCTCACTCTTCAGATCACCAGATCACTTACACCTCACTCTTTAGATCACCTGCATCACTTACACTCACTCTTCGATCCCATGCATCATCACCCTCACTCTTCAGGTCACCATGCATCACTTACACCTCACTTTCAGGTCCCATGCGTCACTCGCCTCACTCTTCAGATCCCTTTCATCACTTACACCCCATCTTGGTCACCCTGTGTCACTCACACCTCACTCTTCAGGTCACCCCTGCGTCACTCACCTCACTCTTCAGATCAACCCTGACATTACCCCCTATCTTAGGTACCATGGTCATAACCTCATCTTCGGTCACCCTCGTCACTTACACCTCATCTTCAATCTCATGCATCACTTTCCCCCCACTCTTCAGGTCACCTGCGTCACTCACCCCATCTTCGGGCACCCGTGTTACACCTCACTTTTCAGGTCACCATGCGTCACTCACACCCCACTCTTCAATTTACCATGTGTCACTTTACCCTCACTTTCAGGTCACCGTGTCATCAACCTCACTCTTTAGGTCACCATTTTTCACTCAACCTCTTCAGGTCACCTGCGTCACACCTCACCTTAGGTCACCATGCGTCATCGCCCACTCTTCAGGTCACCAGTGTTACACCTCACCTTCAGGTACCTACGTCACTCCCTCATCTTCAGGTCCCATGCGTCACTCAACCTCACCTTTTAGGTCACCATTGCACTCACACCTCACTCTTTGGTCACCTGAGTCACTACACCCCCACTCTTCGGTCACCATGCGTCACTCACAGCTTATAACCGCAGGGAAACGCCACACAATTACTAACACTGCAGGAACAGCCACAACTTACTAACATGCAGGAAGCTGCCCCCAACAACTTACAACACGCAGGAAGCATGCCAAAAACTTACTAACACTGCAGGAAGCATGCCACCAACTTCAACCTGCAGGAAGCATGCCAACAACTTTCTAACACTGCAGGAAACATGCCACCAGCTTACAAAAACTGCAGGAAGCATGCACACAAATTACAAACACGAGGAAGCATGCCCCCAACTTATAACACTGCAGGAAAAACATGCCAACACTTCTAACACTGCAGGAACATGCCACACAACTTACTAACACTGCAGGACATGCCACAAACTTATAACACTGCAGGAAGATGCCCCACAACTTACAACACTGAGGAAGCATGCCACACAACTTACTAAAACTGCAGGAGCAGCCACAAACTTACTAACACTGCAGGAAACATCCACACAACTTACTAACAATACAGGGGCATGCCACACAACTTTCTAACCTGCAGGAAGCATGCCAACAACTTACAACACGGGAAGCTGCCACACAACTTCTAACACTGCAGGAAGCATGCCACAAAATTACAACACGCAGGAAAACATGCCACACAACTTACTAACAGCAGAAGCATGCCACACAACTTACTAACACTGCAGGAAGCATGCCACACAACTTACTAACACTGCAGGAAGCATGCCACACAACTTACTAACACTGCGGAAAGCATGCCACACAACTTTCTAACAGAGGAAACATGCCCCAAAAATTTTCTAACACTGGGAAACATGCTACCAACTTACTAACACTGCAGGGAAACATGCCCCACAACTTACTAAAAAGCAGGGGCATGCCCCACAACTTACTAACACTGGAGGAAGCATGCCACACAACTTACTAACACTGCAGGAAGCATGCCACACAACTTACTAACACTGCAGGAAGCATGCCACACAACTTACTAACACTGCAGGAAGCATGCCACACAACTTACTAAAATGCGGAACATGCCCCACAACTTACTAACACTGCAGGAAGCATGCCACACAACTTACTAACACTGCAGGAAGCATGCCACACAACTTACTAACACTGCAGGAAGCATGCCACACAACTTAAAACACTGCAGGGAACATGCCACAAACTTACTAACACTCAGGAAACATGCACACAACTTACTAAAACCCGCAGGAAGCATCCAACAATTACTAAAATGAGGAAGCAGCCCCCAACTTACTAACACTGCAGGAAACAGCCACACAACTTTTTAACACTGCAGGAAGCCATGCCACACAACTTACTAACACGCAGGAACTGCCACAAATTTTTCTAACACTGCAGGGAAACTGCCACAACTTACTAACACTGCAGGAACATGCCCCACAATTACTAAACGCAGGAAGCATGCCACACAACTTACTAACACTGCAGGAAGCATGCCAACACTTATAACACGCGGAAAAATGCCCAAAAATTACAACACGCAGGAAGCATTTCCACAACTTACTAACACTGCAGGAAGCATGCCACACAACTTACTAACACTGCAGGAAGCATGCCACACAACTTACTAACACTGCAGGAAGCATGCCACACAACTTACTAACACGAGGAAGCATCCCCACAACTTTCTAACACTCAGGAACATGCCCAAACTTACAACACTGCAGGAAAACATGCCCCCAACTTTTAACACTGCGGAAGCAGCCACACAACTTCTAACATACAGGGAAGCATGCCACACAACTTATAAAAACCCGCGGAAGCATGCCCCCAATTTACTAACACTGCAGGAAGCATGCCACACAACTTACTAACACTGCAGGAAGCATGCCACACAACTTACTAACACTGCAGGAAGCATGCCACACAACTTACTAACACTGCAGGAAGCATGCCACACAACTTACTAACACTGCAGGAAGCATGCCACACAATGTACACTGAAACTTGTTTTCTGGGGGGGGGGGGAATGATTCAGGTGTACTAGATTTAAGGTCGACTCCGTTCATGAGAAGGGGGCATAGTTTGCACCCAAAAGACAGGTGTGGACATCTGAAGACGAACTTTTGTAGCGTAATAAAGTCTGAGGCGGCTACGGTGAAAAGTTCTGTTCCACAAGGCACGTATCGCTCCCTCTTGTTTTATCTTCATATCTGACATAGACAAGGATGCAGCCACAGCCCCTGTCTTCCCTTTTCAGAGACACCGAATTTTCATGACAGTGTCTTCCAATTTAACACTGCAAGGCTCCAGGCGGACATCAAAAAAAATTTTTTGTGGGCTGCAGAAAAAAAATATGAATTCAAAGATAAAAATTTCAATTACTCCGATATGGTAAACTGGGAAATTAAAACTTCATCGATACAAAAAAAATTCTGGCCACAAAATAAGCGAAACACCCCAAAGTCAAAGACCTGGGAGTGATCATGTCGGAGGATCTACCCTTTAAGGGGGCCATAACATTTTATCAAACGCATCTGCTAGAAAAATGACAGGATGGATAATGAGAACTTTCAAAACTTGGGATGCCAAGCCCATGATGACACTCTTCAGGTCGCTTGTTCTATCTAGGCTGGAATATTGGTGCACACTAACAGCGCCTTTCAAGGCAGGTGAAATTGCTGACCTAGAAAATGTACAGAGAACCTTCACGGCGCGCATAACGGAGATAAAACACCTCAATTACTGGGAGTGCTTGAGGTTCCTAAACCTGTATTCCCTGGAACGCAGGCGGGAGAGATACATGATTATATACACCTGGAAAATCCTAGAGGGACTAGTACCGAACTTTCACACGAAAATCACTCACAACGAAAGCAAAAGACTCGGCAGACGATGCACCATCCCCCCAATGAAAAGCAGGGGTGTCACTAGCACGTTAAGAGACAGTAAGTGTCAGGGGCCCGAGACTATTCAACTGCCTCCCAGCATACATAAGGGGGATTACCAACAGACCCCTGGCAGTCTTCAAGCTGGCACTGGACTAGCACCTAAAGTCGGTACCTGACCAGCCGGGCTGTGGCTCGTACGTTGGATTGCGTGCAGCCAGCAGTAACAGCCTGGTTGATCAGGCTCTGATCCACCAGGAGGCCTGGTCATAGACCGGGCCGCGGGGGTGTTGACCCCCGGAACTCTTGCCAGGTAAACTCAGGTATAACCAAACTAATGTTGGTTGGCATTTCCATACTAAATGCAAAATTTAACACTATCCACTTAATGCTGAATTTAGGAAGAAAGTAAAACTTTGGTTCATAAAAAGTGGAATCTGGGTAGGTGGTCAGTTTTTACAAGTTTCTGAGTGATATTTGTAAACTATTGTACCCACATAAAATATTACTGTTCATTTGCTTAGAGAAAACATGTAAGACAGGAACGCTTTAAAATATGAACATATCTAAGATTGTTGAAGGTTCAACTAATAAGCTGGAAATAGTCATTGAAAAAATTATTTCATGTGTCTTGAAAGAAGAGCGAACCGTAAGTAATATACCAAGATCAGTGTGTGGGACGAGGTGGTGGTGGTCGTAGTAGCCTTGGTGGTTGTAGTAGTCGTGGTGGTGGGGGTAGTCGTCGTGGTCAACCATGGTGCTTGTTGAATTAAATGTTACTGTGTTGTAATGTTCCCTCTTGTAGCGTGTTCTAATTTTTTTTTTAAGAGGAAAAAATGTGGTTGGCGTGTACGTGAATTAGAGAGACTAGAGAGAGAGAGAGAGAGAGAGAGAGAGAGACCGAGACCGACCGAGAGAGACAGATAGAGAGAGAAACCGAGAGACCGACCGACCTAGCTTTTAGCGTGTCAGCCTACACGCTAACATGAGACGGGCGAGATCCTCTATTGTCTTCATGGGATCGAAGCGTATGCAGTAACAGCTGTACCAGTATTGGTATAGCTAATGACCGCTTCTAAAACCGTCTTTGCATGTCAATCCAGAGTGGTGGTGGTGGTTCATATACAACTCAGGTGTAAGTTGTCAACATAGCGTACTGTCACAACAGTGAAAAGACGTTACTCAACGACGTTTTATTTGGACAACGTTTCACTCTACCTGGAGGTTACCTGGAGGTTATTCCGGGGATCAACGCCCCCGCGGCCCGGTCCATGACCAGGCCTCCTCTATGAAGACCTTTTATCAAGCTGCACACACAGCGAAACGTTCAAAAAAAAAAAAGCTTGCTCTACAACGTATCTTCACCATTCTGACAGTTTTGTACACAATTCTAAGATGAATGTGTATCTATTACTGTAAAATTAAGTACGACTCTCCACTGTGAAGTGTGTTAGGTTATGTCACCTTTCACTACGACGTTGTAAATAAACGCACATGTGTATTTTCACTATAACGTATTAAGTATTCACTCGATACCGTATAATGTATTAACGTTCTTAATGTGAGAATGAGGGTCTGGAATATTGGTATTAACAGTAATTATAATGCAATAACACTGTGCCACAGGGACCACCTTCACACAGTTAACTCACTTCTTACAAAGCTCATTTCTGCAGGCGGTCGTCCACTAACATTTTACTGTGTGTGTTGTGTGTGTGTGGTGTGTGTGTGTGTGTGTGTGTGTGTGTGTGTGTGTGTGTGTGTGTGTGTGTGTGTGTTTGTTCCCGGTACAAGTTTTTATTTAGTTTTATTTTCTGCCCTCACTAGTGTGCTGACCTTCATTCCACTCTACTCCTGTTTCCACACTTCTTGAACATTCTCACTCTTCCTTTCTTCTTCCAACCTAATTCTATTCCCTATTGTTCCTCACACTACCATCTAAATGTCCTGTCTTTCCTTCTTGTACTTCGCCCTCTCATCCACGTTACACTCTTCTCCCCTAACCTTCAAATTAAACTTTTTTTTCCATCTAATTCTCCTCTCCCAAATCTCTCGCCAGATTCTTCCCTCCCATCCTGGCTTTCTTATTTCCAAGCCTTCTTCCAATTCCTCCCTCTATCCTTCCAATTCCTCCCTCTATCCTTCCAGTTCCTCTATCCTTCCAGTTCCTCTGTCCTTCCAATTGCTCCAACTATCCTTCAAATTTCCCTCTCTGTCCTTCCAATTCTTCTCTGTCCTACCAATTCCCCTTTGTCCTTCCAATTTTCCTTCTCTATCCTTAAAATTCCTCCCTCTATCCTTCCCAAATTTCCCCCCTCTATCCTCCATTTTCCTCCTCTATCTTCCAATTCCTCCCTCTATCCTTCCAATTCCTCCCTCTATCCTTCCAATTCCTCCCTCTATCCTTCCAATTCCTCCCTCTATCCTTCCAATTCCCTCTTTATCCTTCCCAAATTTCCCTCTCTATCCCTTCCAATTCCCCTCTTCCTTCCAATTCCCCCCTCTATCCCTTTCCCGTTCCCCCTCTATCCTTTTAATTCCCCCTCTATCCTTCCAATTCCCCTCTATCCCTTTCCCGTTCCCCCTCTATCCTTCCAAATTTCCCCTCTCTATCCTTCCAATTCCCCTCTCTATCCTTCCAATTCCCCCCCTATCCTTCCAGTTCCCCCCTCTATCCTTCTAAATTTCCCCCTCTATCCCCTTTTAATTCCCCGTCTATCCTTCCGATTCCCCCTCTATCCTTTCTAATTCCCCCTCTATCCTTCCAATTCCCCCTCTATCCTTCCAATTCCCCCCTCTATCCTTCCAATTCCCCCCTCTATCCTTCCAATTCCCCCCTCTATCCTTCCAATTCCCTCCCTCTATTCTTCCAATTCCTCCCTCTATCCTTCCAATTCCTCCCTCTATCCTTCCAATTCCCTCCCTCTATCCTTCCAATTTCCCCCTTATCCTTCCAATTTCCCCCTCTATCCTCCGTTTTCCCCTCTATCCTTCCAATTCCCCCCTCTGTCCTTCCAGTTCCCCCATCTGTCCTTCCATTCCTCCTCTGTCCTTCAATTCCTCCCTATATCCTTTTCCCAATTCCTCCCTCTATCCTTCCAATTCCCTCCTCTATCTTCCAATTCCCCCCTCTATCCTTTTCCCAAATTCCCTCCCTCTATCCCCCATCCCAATTCCCCCTCTATCCTTCCAATTCCCCCCTCTATCCTTCCAATTCCCCCCTTCAATCCTTCCATTTCCCCCTTCTATCCTTCCAGTTTTTCCCCCTCTATCCTTCCAGTTCCCCTCTCAAAATCCTTCAATTCCCCTCTCTATCCCTTCCCCTTCCCTCTATTCCCCTTATCCTTCCAATTCCTCCCTCTATCCTTCCAATTCCTTCCTCTGTCCTTCCAATTCCCCTCTGTCCTTCCAATTCCCCACTCTGTCCTTCCAATTCCCCACTCTGTCCTTCCAGTTTCCCTCTATCCTTCCAATTCCCCTCGATCCTTCCAATTCCCATCTCTATCCTTCCAGTTCTCCTCTCTATCCTTCAGATTCCTCTATCTTTCCAATTCCCCTCTCTATCCTTCCAATTCCCCTATCTTTCATTCCAGTTCCCCTCTCTTTCCTTCCAATTCCCCTCTTTCCTTCCAATTCCCCTCTGTCCTTCCAATTCCCCACTCTGTCCTTCCAATTCCCCACTCTGTCCTTCCAGTTTCCCTCTATCCTTCCAATTCCCCTCTATCCTTCCAATTCCCATCTCTATCCTTCCAGTTCTCCTCTCTATCCTTCAGATTCCCCTCTCTATCTTTCCAATTCCCCTCTCCCCTCTCTATCCTTCCAATTCCCCTCTCTTTCATTCCAATTCCCCTCTCTTTCCTTCCAATTCCCCTCTCTATCCTTCCAATTCCCCCCTCTATCATTCCAGTTCCCCCCTCTATCATTCCAGTTCCCCCCTCTGTCCTTCCAATTACCCTCTCTCTCCTTCCAATTACCCTCTCTATCCTTCCACTTTCCCCTCTCTTCTCAGCTCCTCCCTTACCTTCGAAGTTTCCCTTCCATTTCTTCCCTTTCATTCCAAATTACCCCTAAATACCCTGTTTGCAACACCTTTACGCCAATTCATTTTACTCTTCCCATTTCCCCCTTCCCTCTAATTCTTCAATCCCCTCTTTAATTCTCCCTCCTCTCCCTTACCAGTTCTCCCTTCCCCCTCCCTTCCCCCTCCCTTCCCCACTTCTTCCTTCCATGAGTGTAGAGGTTACGGCAGGCAGCCCCTGGATGTAGAGGCGAGGCCTTCCCAGGACGTTAAGGCCAGGCAGCCCCTGGATGTAGAGGCCAGGCCCTCCCAGGACGTTAAGGCCAGGCAGCCCCTGGATGTAGAGGCCAGACCCTTCCAGGACGATAAGGCCAGGCAGCCCCTGGATGTAGAGGCCAGGCCCTTCCAGGACGATAAGGCCAGGCAGTCCCTGTATATAAAGGCTGGGCCCTCCTAGGTTGTTAAGACCAGGCAGCCCTTGGGTGTAGAGGCCAGGCCCTTCCAGGACGATAAGGCCAGGCAGCCCCTGGGTGTAGAGGCCAGGCCCTCCCTGCTGGACGTTAAGGCCAGGCAGCCCTTGGGTGTAGAGGCCAGGCCCTCCCTGCTGGACGTTAAGGCCAGGCAGCCCCTGGGTGTAGAGGCCAGGCCCTCCCTGCTGGACGTTAAGGCCAGGCAGTCCCTGTATGTAAAGACTGGGCCCTCCTAGGTTGTTAAGACCAGGCAGCCCCTGGGTGTTAAGGCTGGTCCCTCCTAGGCCGGCTCTGGGCCTAGAGGCCAGGTCGCCTTGGTCTAGTCATAGGAACCAACTGGTCGCTAGCGATGGGGGCAGGAAAGATGGAAGGATGTGTGTGTGTGTGTGTGTGTGTGTGTGTGTGTGTGTGTGTGTGTGTGTGTGTGTGTGTGTGTGTGTGTGTGTGTGTGCGTGCGTGCGTGCGTGCGTGCGTGCGTGCGTGCATTACATTGTACTCTGCACTTGAATACTTCGAAACAGTACTCTTGTTTCTTACATAAGATGTAACGTTCCAACAGTATTGTTGGTGTGGGACATCAGTGGTAGTGTGGGACGACAGTGGTGGTGGTACTGTGGGACGACAGGGCTGGTAGTAGTGTGGAAGGACGGTGGTGGTGGTGTGGGAGGACAGTGGTGGGGGTGGTGGTAGTATGGGAGGACAGTGGTGGTAGTGTGGAAGGACAGTCGCGGTGGTAGTGTGGGAGGACAGTCGTGGTGGTAGTGTGGGAGGACAGTCGTGGTGGTAGTGTGGGAGGACAGTCGTGGTGGTAGTGTGGGAGGACAGTCGTAGTGGTAGTGTGGGAGGACAGTCGTGGTGGTAGTGTGGGAGGACAGTCGTGGTGGTAGTGTGGGAGGACAGTCGTGGTGGTAGTGTGGGAGGACAGTGGTGGTAGTGTGGGAGAAGAGTGGTGGTGTAGTGTGGGAAGACAGGGGTGGTGCTTGTGGTAGTGTGGGAAGACAGGGGTGGTGCTTGTGGTAGTGTGGGAAGACAGGGGTGGTGCTTGTGGTAGTATGGGAAGACAGGGGTGGTGCTTGTGGTAGTGTGGGAGGACAGGGATGGTGCTTGTAGTAGTGTGGGAAGACAGGGGTAGTGGTAGTGTAGGAGGACAGTGGTGGTGGAGGTAGCTTGGGAGGACAGTGGTGGTGGTAGTGTGGAAGGACAGGGGTGGTAGTGGTAGTGTGGGAGGACAGGGATGGTGCTTGTAATAGTGTGGGAAGACAGGGGTGGTGCTTGTGGTAGTGTGGGAGGACAGGGATGGTGCTTGTAATAGTGTGGGAAGACAGGGGTGGTGATAGTGTAGGAAGACAGTGGTGGTGGAGGTAGCTTGGGAGGACAGTGGTGGTGGTAGTGTGGAAGGACAGGGGTGGTAGTGGTAGTGTGGGAGGACAGTGGTTGTGGTGGTAGTGTGGGATGACAATGGTGGTGGTGGTACTGTGGTAGTGAACTGTAATAGTTGTGTTGATGTAGTGAACGGTGTTACTGTGATAGCTGTTCTGATAAGTCTCAGTGGTGTGGGTGTTTATGCTCACCATAATTTATTTTAAAACTCTTATCATGATATTACCTGGAAGCTGTGGAGGTTTTAATTAATATAAGTAATGTACAAAGAGGACATTGATTTGTGGTATCTCTTTTCTTGATGGCACATTCAGTATCCTATATACTTTTAACATTAATTTACATTCTGTAGAGCTTGCTTTCCGTGCCCAGGCTTTCAGCTGAGTAAAAACATAACGGTCTAGGTACTTCTCTGTGCACCGGAACAAACAATTTACTGAAGAGTTTCTCGTATTTAAAAATGTGCATAGAAGTGTAATTGAAAAGGAGAATTACTACTTGTAAAAATATACATCCCCTTCACTTTCGTTTTCAAGTCTACCAGTATGGATATCTAATGTAAGCTAAACATAAATTTGGAGCACCCAGATACCCACTGTTAATAATTAAGATTGGTAATAGTTTCCTTGTCAGCTGTAACTACAAGATCTCGCTAGTTGAGTGCTGGGACTAAGGCAGACAACCTGTTACTCATGGGATGCTGTGTTCTGATCTCTTGTATTGTTTGCCTGGAGCAGGTATGTATTTTCAGTGTGTATCCAACTGCTTCTCAGAGTGGAGTGGATTGTTATTGTACTTAAGAGCATCTAGCTCAGATTCAACATCATGAAAAAGTTATCACTTTTTCATGATGTTGAATCACCTTTCATCTCGAGAATCTCGCGCAGTTTTGTACACAATGAATTTGACATGTGCAATGTCTGGATATATTTATTTTGTGGATGTTAATGCCAGCCAATGACTATAAATACAGTACAGGGACATAAGTGGAAGACTATAGGAAAAGGTAATCAGCTCTTCACCAGGGAGCAGATGTTGAGTACTATAATCTTAATGAAACTGAAGCACAGGCAAGATGATGGATGCTTATATACTGAAGTCAGTTGGATGCTGTTGTATATACTATTGATATATTACCTGTCAGACATGAGCATCGAGAAGTCTTGGTACGTCACCACAGCCTACCTGCTAACTTCTGGCCCAACTTTTGGGTATTACCTACTTCCACTAGTGGGTCATGCCTACTAGTAACAGTACCCTCATCTGCTGCATCTCGTCTGACTCAATTACAGAAACACTCATCTTCATCCCTGTCCTTCAGATGACTTAAGACCATGGTGCTCAACATCTGCTCTTAGGCTGGGCTTTGTTCCGTTTGTTTTTGTTGATATAATTTGAAGACCAGAATTGAAAAGCCTGTTAAAGGAGCAGACTGATTTAGGAGTAAATATTGAGTAATTAATGATGTTTTGCTCTTGACTTTTCTGCTAATAAAATCTAGCATCTTATCTCATTAGCTGGTAGATTTATGAATTCAGTGGTGGTGGGTTATTCGTCAGGAAAAAAAGTCTCTCTTGATATGGGTCTTAATCAGATATGACCCACTCACTGGGTATGTATCTGCTTACCTACTCATCTTTAACATAGGCTTCGCTACATAGTAATGAATTAACCTGTAAAAGGCAATTTTATGTTAGCACTGTTATGGTCCCCTCATAGTGCTTTTTTTCTTTAATCTCTCAGAGTTGGTTCCAAAAATTGCATATAAATAGGTAAATGGATGCATATTAAACTTAATGAGACAAAAGCAATGTTTTTCTCAAGGTAATATACACATTACCTGGATATACTAAGTATATATTGTGGGGGAGGGAGGGAGGGAAAAATTGCAACAGTAGTAGTAAGTGGAAGAATGTCCATATTAATATTCCAGGAACCTACACAAGTGAGTGGATGGAGGCAGCTTTATTCTCTCCTGCCTCTGCCACACAGGACACCTCCATCACTTAAAAGACAGCTCATCTGCTGCTGCTGCCACTATTATTACCCCACCCTCTTCACCCATATATACTCTCTGTGCCACTGTAATGTGTCACAGGTACAGTATATTTGCTTGACAAAGTCCCTGGTGGGGGGGAAATGTTTCCTTAATGTCTCATTAAGTTGCTTGAGTGTCTTTATCTAACTGTTGTTGGTATTACGACACATTACCTGGAGTTTACTTGGAGAGGGTTTAAGGGGTCAACACCCCTGCAGCCCGGTCTGAGACCAGGCCTCAGGGTGGATCACGGTCTGGTCCACCAGGCTGTTACTGCTGGCTGCACACAAGCTGATGTATGAACCACAGCCCGGTTGGTCAGGTACTGACTTCAGGTGCCTGTCCAGTGCCTTCTTGAAGACAGTCAGGGGTCTATTGGTAATCCCCCTTATGTATGCAGGGAGGCAGTTGAACAGTCTTGGGCCCCTGACACTTATTGTGTTGTCTCTCAGTGTACTTGTGGCACCCCTGCTTTTCATCGGGGGGAATGTTGCATCTCCTGTTGAGTCTTTTGCTTTCGTACGTGTGCAAGTTTGATACCAATCCCTCCAGGACCTTCCAAGTGTATATTATCATGTATCTTTCTTGCCTGCATTTGAGGGAATACAGATCAAGGACCTTCAACCATTCCCAGTAGTTTAGGTGCCTTATCGCACTTATGTGTGCTGTGAAAGTTCTTTTTGCACTCTCCAGGTCTGCAATGTCGCCAGCCTTGAAGGGGGCCGTTAGTGTACAGCAGTATTCCAGCCTAGAGAGCACAAGCAATTTGAAGAGAATCATCATGGGCTTGGCATCACTAGTTTTGAAGGTTCTCATTATCCATCCTTTCATTTTCCTAGCGGATGAGGTAGATACATTGTTGTGGTCTTTGAAGGCGAGATTCTCTGACATTATCACTCCCAGGTCCTTCACATTACTTTTCTGCTCTATTGTATGGTTATACCCTGACACATTTTTAATTTCTTTAAGTTTTCCATATACGAGTAGTTGAAATTTCTCCTCATTGAACTTCATATTGTTTTGAGTGGCCCATTTGAAGATTTGGTTGATGTCTGCTTGGAGTCTCTCAGTGTCTTCAATGAAGGTCACTGCCATGGTGATCTGAGTGTCATCTGCAAAGGAAGACAGGGAGCTATGGCTTGCATCTCTGTCAGAAATGAGGATGAGGAATAGAATGGGAGCGAGTACTGTGCCTTGTGGAACAGAGCTTTTTACCATGGCTGCCTGGGACTTTACTCTGTTTACTATTACTCTTTGTGTTCTATTTGTCAGGAAGTTGTAGATCCATCTACCAGCTTTTCCCATTATTCCTTTATCCCGCATTTTGTGTGCTATTACACCATGGTCACACTTGTCGAAAGCATTTGCAAAGTCTGTGTATACTACATCTGTATTTTGTCTATCCTCTTCAGCATCCAGGAACTTGTCATAGTGGTCCAGTAGCTGGGAGAGGCAGGAGCAACCTGCTTTAAACCTGTGTTGCCCTGGGTTGTGTAATTGATGGGTATCTATGTGGTTGGATATCTTGCTTCTTAGAACCCTCTCAAAGATTTTTATGATGTGGGATGTTAGTGCTATCGGTCTGTAGTTCTTTGCAATTACTTTACTGCGACCTTTGTGGAGTGAGACTGTGTCTGTTGTTTTTAGTGTGTGGGGGATTACACTTTTGCTGGTATTGCTCCTGTAATGGTGATGTTTGCAGGGATCTTTGTTCCTTTGATGGTATTTTTTTTTCCCCCATTTTTTTAGATCAACATTCTCAGATTGGGTTTACCATTATTTCCTGCTGGGTCACCTTAATGTGGTGGTGAGCTTTGAATGGTTTGTTTCTAGGGGTAGTTGGCCTTTTATCTGGGAGCAGTGCCAATCTCTGCTTAAATAGTGGTGATATTTTTCCTTTTTGTTAGTCTAATTTTCCTGACAAAGTTGATGATTCAAAACAAATAATGGATGCGGGTTACAGAATGTGAAAAATACTGTACTTTGAATACTTTTACTTGCTTCATGTTGATAATTTATGCACCAAGAGTGAATTGCTCACAACACTATCAAGTTAACCCTTTCAGGGTCCGTCCCGTAGATCTATGGCTTCACGTTCAGTGTCCAAACCATAGATCTATGCCAAAATTCTAGCGCCATCAAATTTAGCGCAAAAACGCTCGTAGGCCTACATGTGAGAGAACGGGTCTGCGTGACGGGTGTGTGCAATAAACAAAAAATCTAGGCGCCTGCATAGCATTTTGGGAATGCCGGCTCAGTTACTCTTGTTAAATTAGACACATGTGCAACTCTTGGGTATCTTTATTGAGGAAACGTTTCGCCACACAGTGGCTTCATCAGTCCATACACAGGAGAAACTTGAAGAACAGGAGGAGAATGAGGTAATCAGTCCCTCAACCTTGAGTCGATGTGGTCAGTCCATCAATCTTGAAAAGAATACGGCATATGAGCGGAGAAGCAGCTTATAAACCATATGGCAGGAGAGGTGCAGCAGTCGTAGGTGGTGTCACATTTGTCTAATGTGGAAGTAGGTCGTGCCCAAGGGTTAGGCAAGCAAAATGTGATTTTATTGCTCTTGACGATCATTCGAGTAGTGATAGTGAGGAAACATATTCACCAGTGAAGCGTCGGCATGTACGCCGCCGCATGCACTCGGGTAGTGTACCTTATGCAGTGCCCAGGGGACGGAGTACATCCCATGGCCCTACACCAGGAATAGACAGTGAAAGTGAGGATGTGGCTACACTTGGCATGGATAGACCACAGGCATCAGTAGATAGTGGTAGTGGTGATGGTAGTGCCACGGCCATACGTGACTCACCAGCCCAGGCTGGGACCCACGCTGCTGACTCCGCAGTTGAAGGACAAAGCGGAGCGTCAGCCACCAGCCCACTACAACCACAACTACCCGCACAACCAGCCTATGATGTCCAGTATCCACCAGCAAACCGTATCTGGGATTGGCAGCAAAATCCCAATTTTGTTCCCAAGCCCCACCACTTTGATGACTCTCGAAGTGGAATTCTACCTACTTGTTCCCTTGGAAACACGGCCAATGAACTGGAATTTTTTGAAATATTCTTTGACCAGCCCTTGATGGAAATTATTGTCAGGGAAAGTAACAAGTATTTTGAGTACACCATGGCAAATACGATGATATCACCACAGTCAAGACTACACCGGTGGAAAGAGACGACTGTTGCAGAAATGTATTTGCTTTTTGCAACAATAATGCTTATGCCTCATGTCTATAAGCATAATATAAAAGCATACTGGTCCACAGATCGGCTAATTTCTACCCTGGTCTTCAGTGAAATCATCCCAGTGAACACGTTTATCTTACTGTTACGTATGCTGCACTTCTCTGACGAAACCAGGCCTGACAGAAGTGACAGGTTATGCAAGATTAGAAATGTTTTTATGTATCTCAAACAAAAGTTCAGCATGTACTTTTATCCATTCAAGAATCTTGTAATTGACGAGTCTTTGATTTTGTTCAAAGGTAGGCTGTCATTCAAGCAGTATATACCGAGCAAGAGGAAACGCTTTAGTATAAAACTGTTCGTACTCTATGACTGTGACAGTGGCCTGGTATTGGATATTGTTGTATACACGGGAAGTAAAACATTGAAAGATAACAAGATGTTATTGGGTATCTCAGGTGACATAGTGAGAAGCATGATGGCACCTTATCTTGGTAAGGGGCATACATTATATACCGATAACTAGTACATAAGCCCTTTACTCAGTGATTTCTTGCAAGTGAACAAGACAGATGTGTGTGGCACAGTGCATTCTAATCATAAACATATGCCCAGGCTCAACGCAGGTGCTCGTGGTGATGACGAGCAGGTGTTTACTGCCAATGACATCATGGCATTACGGTGGCATGACAAATGAGATGTCACATTGTTGACAACCATTCACCGTAACGAAATGCAAGACAGTGGCAAAGTTGATTGAGTGACTAATGAACATATTCGAAAACCAGTGACAGTGATTGATTATACACAAAACATGCGCTTGGTTGACAAATGTGACATGCAGATTGGCTTTGTTGATTGTGTTTGTAAAAGTTACAAGTGGTACATGAAGCTTTTCTTCCATCTCATGGACATTTCAATGCTCAATGCATATAATATGTACCAGATGAAGACTGGCAACAGACCACCGTATGGTGAATTTTGTTTGTCTGTTGTCAGACAATTCATAATGAAGTACCAGGTAACAACACCTACTATACAACAAGGTCCTCGAATTCCTGAGAATATACCCAAGCGTTTGAGGAGGGAAGGTGATCATTTCATAATACAGCTTCCTCCAACTAAGAAGAAATTTGCTCAGAAGAGATGTGTTGTCTGTGCACAAACAAAACGATGGCAACAAAGACACTTGGTTTATGTGTGAGGAATGTAAGGTGCCTCTGTGTATGGTGCCTTGTTTCAAGGACTTCCACGAGCTCCAGCAGTTCTAAAACCATGTCCAGTGATTGTAAATATGTAAATATATGATAGAACATTAGTATCATACAAGATTTGTGCATGTTTATTGTAATAAACAAAAGTGGTAAACAATAATATGATAACTTTAGTGCGGTTATTGTGTTCAATACAGTGAGTTTATATATATACATTATGTACAGTATTGGTCTCTCAGGCCTCAAATGTTAGTAGGAAAAGAAAAAAAAATTAGAAAAGAAAAGAAAAAACTACAAAAAATGTTGAATAAAGTAATGCGCCTATGTGGAAATTGTCGATGTTGCCGCCACCAGGTCATTTTGGGTAAACTTCTCAGCATTGTATCTCTTTAAGTACTGATCAGAATTTTTTTTTTGTCTTATTACCTTCACAAAAATATACTCTTTAATTCTGTAAGATTTTTTTTTTTTTTTTTTTTCAAAATTTCTTGGACACTGGAGCACCACTTCAGATTTTGGCCTTGGACCCTGAAGGGGTTAATTGTAGTTTAAATTTGATATTTTCTAATAATTATAATAAGATCAGCAATCATAAAATGTGTGACAGCACATAAAAAATACAATAGTAAAATTACATAGAACAGAAATGCTTACCCAGTCTTGAGAGGATTATGTTCTGAGCTACTGCTGTAAAGTGAAACAGTCTTTCTACTTTCAAATGCATATAAAAGCCTGAGAACATATTTACAGTATCATATATTAAGTGAGCAATAGAGCTAGGACTAAAAAAAAATGCATATACAGTATACACATTACTTACCTTAATACAGTGGTCCCTCGTTTTTCGTAATTAATCCGTTCCTGGAGCCGTTACTATAAACAAAATTTACGATTTACAAATCAATTTTCCCCATAAGAAATAATGTAAATACAATTAATCCGTTCCTGACACCCAGAAGTATTAAAACAAAAAAAAATTTTACATGAAATATACATGTAGTACATAAACAATACAATGGGAAATGATGAATGAAACATTAACAGCATAACACTTACCTTTATTGGAGATTCTTCTTAGTGTATGGGAGACTGGAGGAGGAAAGAGAGTGGATTGTTTATAGTTTGGAAGGGGAATCCCCTTCCATCAACACCTCAGGTACCATTTGCTTTTCTGGGGTTGCTTCTCTACTCTGTTTCTTAATGCCACTAGGACCACCTTGAGAGTCACTGGAGTCCTGTCTCGCAAAATAACTGTGGAGAGAGCTCTGTTTCTGGCGTCTCTTTAACACTTCCCTAAAATGGCCCAAGACTTTGTCACTGTACATGTTGCCAACCTGGCTTGCAACAACCTTGTTAGGGTGATATTTCTCCATAAAGCTTTCCATCTTACCCCACATAGTAAAAATCTCTTTAATTTCTGAAGAAGGCACCTTCTTCCATCTTTCTTCCTCCTCCTCCTCTGCAGCAAGATTCTGAGCTGCGATGTGTTGCTGTTCCTGCTGAAGCTCTTGCAGCTCCTCAGTGGTGAGCTCTTCATTGTGGTCTTCCACATCCTCCAAACTCACATCCAACCCCATGGAACTCCCCAGTGCCACAATTGATTTTACAACAGACATATGCTCATTAGGGTCAGTCCCAAATCCTTCAAAATCCCTCTTGTCAACACAATCTGGCCACAGTTTTCTCCAGGCAGAGTTCAAAGTCCTGGTAGTCACTCCCTCCCAAGCCATACCTATAAGGGTTATGCAATGGAGGATGCTGAAGTGTTCTCTCCAAAATTCCCTTAGGGTCAAGTGAGTGTCTGTGGTCACAGTCAAGCACCTGTGAAACATTGCTTTTGTGTAGTTTTTTTTTTAAAGTTTGCAATAACCTGCTGGTCCATGGGCTGGAGGAGAGGAGTGGTATTCGGGGGCAAGAACTTTACTGTGATGAACCCAAACTTCTCGAAAATTAGGTCATCCAAGTTTGGAGGATGAGCAGGTGCATTGTCCATTACTAGCAGGCACTTGAGATCCAATTTCTTTTCCAGGAGATACTCCTTCACACTAGGGCCAAACACTTCATTGAACCACTCGACGAAAATTTCCCTCGTGACCCATATCTTACTATTAGATTTCCAAAACACACACAATTTACTCTTCATAACATTGTTTTTCCTGAACACACTGGGGTTTTCAGAATGGTACACTAGTAATGGCTTCACTTTGAAATCCCCACTAGCATTAGCACAGAACATTAGAGTCAGCCTGTCTTTCATAGGCTTGTGTCCTGGCATTGCCTTTTCCTCTTGTGTAATGAAGGTCCTCTTTGGCATTTTCTTCCAAAAGAGGCCTGTTTCGTCACAATTGAACACTTGTTCAGGTTTCAGTCCTTCATCCTCTATGTACTCCTGGAATTCATGCACATTTTTCAGCCGCCTTGTGGTCCGAACTGGCAGCCTCACCATGCCTTACCACACTGTGTATGCCAGTACGGTTCTTAAATCTCTCAAACCAGCCTTTGCTGGCCTTAAATTCACTCACATCACCACTGTTTGCAGGCAATTTCTTTACCAAATCTTCATGCAACTGCCTAGCCTTTTCACAAATAATCGAAGTCCTAAGAGTATCTCCTGCTAATTGTTTCTCATTTATCCACACCAATAATAACTTCTCAACCTCTTCCAGTACTGGTGATCTCATTTTTGTCAGCATAGTTACTCCCTTTGCAACAACAGCGTCCTTTATTTCCTTTTTCTTGGCCACTATGGAACATAAGGTTGTGTAGGGTTTCTTATACATCCTGGACAGTTCGGCCACACTTGTACCACTTTCATATTGTTCAATGATGGTTTTCTTAAATTCTATCGTATTTCTCACCTTCTTTACCACAGGCTTGGCACTAGGAGCTTTCTTTGGAGCCATGGTAGCTTATTTAGTACTTGCAAACACTAAAATAAATGGAATATTATGAAATATTTCGCTGGAGCACGTGAGGGGACCTTCGCTCACTGGTAAACAATGCCAGACTGGCTGCCGCCCCGGCTCACGCCGTGGATACGTGTCCCGGACGAACTACGACTCACGAGTCAACCTATAGAAAGCGAGTCCATGTTTATACAAAAATACCCCTATGATTGGCGAAATTTACGATTGCCGGGAACTACGAAAAGCGGGGGACCACTGTATATTTTTGTCCTTGGCTCATAGTCAGTGGTGAATATATTTATTGTAGGAAGTCTGAATAAGTGAAGAATGGGTATAGTAATTGAAAACTATTGCATTAGTGAAATACTGTAAAATGAAGCTCTGTAAAAAAGGATCCACCAGTAATTCTTTCACAATAATAATACATGAAGTAACATATGTGTAGGCATGCACATTAACTTGCGCATACATCCTGGTGTATTTGCTAATGAGATCCCTGTCTTCATCCACACACAGCTGAGATATTGCACTTGCATTATGTAAAAAGTACATTGCTCCTCAATGCTCAGAAAAATTGTAATTATTTCTTTTATTGTTTCCTTGAGACTGGCTAATAATGTATGATGATCAGGTACCCCTTTAGGGATACCTAATGATTAATCATTCTTGGTTATATTTTATTATCCAAGAACTAAAAGTAAAACTTCAATACAGTGGACCCCGCCTTATGATATTAACCCTTTCAGGGTCCAAGGCCCAAATCTGGAGTCACGCACCAGTGTCCAAGAATTTTAAAAAAAAAAAATTGTTATTTTTTTCTTATGAAATCGTAGAGAATCTTTTTGTGAAGGTAATAAAACAAAAAGTATGAAATTTGGTGGAAAATTGACGAAATTATGCTCTCGCGAATTTTGATGTGTCAGCGATATTTACGAATCGGCGATTTTGCCGACTTTGACTCCCATTTTAGGCCAATTACATTATTCCAATCAACCAAATTCTTAGCTATTTCACTAGTATTACTTCTATTCTATCGATTGAGCACAAGAAATCGCCAAGTCAACTGTTTCAACTACAAAATAAAGTGATCGGAAATTGTTAATTTGGCCAATTTAACACAAAGTTCAAAATATTCCAATTTCAAAATAGGGTCCAGAATGAACAATGTAGGCATTCCTGGCACTAAACTAACATTTCCTCTGTTCATTAGTTATGTTTTGAGGCTTTACAAATAAATTCCATTTTGATTTTTTATTCACATAATGAATTTTTATTCACACCAAAAAATAGAAGATTTACTGTTATGCAATACTGTAATAATTGTATAAATATCATCACCATATTTGTGAATGTATATTAGACCCACCAGCTGATGTGTATTAGACGTGTGAGGTCGTTTGTTTACTCTTGAATATCGGCAAAAATTTAACATTTCTGCTACTTTGAGCTCAGTTTCAAGCCATTTCCAGTGCTAAAACCAATCAAAATCATCTCTATTTCTGTAATATGTCTTCCATTCTATCAAATGAGACCAAGAAATCGCAAACACAACTATAAAAAACATACAAAAAAACACTGCAAAGTTGCTGTTTTAATCGAAAAATCATGATTTCATTTTTTTTCTCTCATTATACACAGTGTGCTGCAGGATCTGTTTTATGTGGTGCACACATACCACATAGATGTATTCTCTCATATCTAGGCCCAAATGTACCACTCACAGTTTATCAGAGTGAGCTGAGCTCATGGCGTAGATCTACGGTTTGGACCCTGAACGTAAAGCCGTAGATCTACGGGACGGACCCTGAAAGGGTTAATCCGTTCCTGAGAGCTCATCGTATGCCGAAATTATCGTTAGCTGAATTAATTTTCCCCATAAGAAATAATGGAAATCAAAGTAATCCATTCCTGACACCCCAGAGTATGAAAAAAAAATTTCTTTTTACCACATGAAATATTAATTTTAATACACACAAACTGAAGAAGACATGCACAATTACTACTCGACTAAGAATAGAATTGTACAGGTTGCCAACATGGCTTGCAGTAGCTGTGTCAGGGTGATTTTCATCCGTAAAGGTTTGCAGTTCAACCCACTTTGCACACATTTCCTTAATCTCTTTTTTCAATTCCTTACTAATTCTCGCCCTTTTTACCACAGGGATGGCACTAGAAGCTTTCTTGGGGTAGATGGTAACTTATTTTGCAGTTACAAGTACTAAAAACATTGGGATAATGTGAAATGTACCGAATGTATGCGTAGGTGCGACCGCACTGGCTGTCTTGTAAACACTGGCGCTGAGGCCACACGTGGGACGCGTCTCGGACGAATCACATTAGGCAAGTTTTTTACCGTGAGTGAGGCAAAATTTTTGCATTCAAATGCTTCGTATGGTGGATTTAACGTAATGTGATGCATTCGTAAGGTGGGGGTCCACTGTATTTGTTTGTGTTATGTATTCAAAATGGAGGGTAAATGTAGTAATAAGAGAGGCATGGAAACATGATTAATGAACAGAGGATAGTTGCTTTAGTGGCTGGAATGCATACAGCTAAATTTTGTGTAAAAATAGGCAAAATTACAGACACCTGTGCATTTTATAGGGTAATTGACTGAACAGTTTCTTGTACTTGATTGATAGAATGGAAGGCATACTAGCGAAATACAGTGGGCCCCGCATACCATTGGCATCACATAACGTTTAATCCGCATACCGCTCGCTTTTATCGCAAAAATTTTGCCTCGCATACCGCTCAAAAACCCGCTCACCGCTGTTCGTCCGAGACGCGTCCAATGTGCGCCCTTAGCCAGCCTCACATGTGCCGCCGGTGGCATTGTTTACCAGCCAGCCTCCGCGGTAACATCCAAGCATACAATCGGAACATTTCGTATTATTACAGTGTTTTTGGTGATTTTATCTGCAAAATAAGTGACCATGGGCCCCAAGAAAGCTTCTAGTGCCAACCCTACAGCAATAAGGGTGAGAATTACTATAGAGATGAAGAAAGAGATCATTGATAAGTATGAAAGTGGAGTGCGTGTCGCCGACCTGGCCAGGTTGTACAAGAAACCCAAATCAACCATCGCTACTATTGTGGGCAACAGAAAGGCAATCAAGGAAGCTGTCTTGCCAAAGGTTTAACTGTGTTTTCGAAACAGAGATCGCAAGTGATGGAAGATGTGAGAGACTCTTATTGGTGTGGATAAATGAAAAACAGCTAGCAGGAGATAGCGTCTCTCAAGCGATCATAAGCGAAAAGGCTAGGAAGTTGCATGAGGATTTAATTAAAAAATGCCTGCAACTAGTGATGATGTGAGTGAATTTAAGGCCAGCAAAGGTTGGTTTGAGAGATTTAAGAAGCGTAGTGGCATACATAGTGTGATAAGGCATGGTGAGGCTGCCAGTTCGGACCACAAAGCAGCTGAAAAATATGTGCAGGAATTCAAGGAGTACATAGAAAGTGAAGGACTGAAACCTGAACAAGTGTTTAATTGTGATGAAACAGGCCTGTTTTGGAAGAAAATGCCAAGCAGGACCTACATTACTCAGGAGGAAAAGGCACTCCCAGGACATAAGCCTATGAAAGACAGGCTTACTCTGTTGATGTGTTCTAATGCTACTGGTGATTGCAAAGTGAAGCCTTTATTAGTGTATCACTCTGAAACTCCCAGACCGTTCAGGCAAAAGAATGTCCTCAAGGCTAATTTGTGTGTGCTGTGGAGGGCAAACAGTAAGGCATGGGTCACTAGGGACTTTTTCTATGACTGGTTACACCATGCATTTGACCCCAATGTGAAAGATTACCTAACTGAAAAGAAATTAGAACTTAAGTGCCTCCTGGTGTTAGACAATGCCCCTGGTCATCCTACAGACGTGGCAGAGCGACTTTATGGGGACATGAAATTCATTAAGGTGAAGTTTTTGCCTCCTAATACCACTCCTCTCCTGCAGCCCATGGACCAGCAGGTTATTGCAAACTTCAAAAAACTGTACACAAAAGCTCTGTTTGAAAGGTGCTTTGTAGTGACCTCGGAAACTCAACTGACTCTAAGAGAGTTTTGGAGAGAGCACTTTAATATCCTCAATTGTGTAAACCTTATAGGTAAGGCTTGGGAGGGAGTGACTAAGACGACCTTGAACTCTGCTTGGAAGAAACTGTGGCCAGAATGTGTAGACAAAAGGGATTTTGAAGGGTTTGAGGCTACCCTGAGAGGATTATGCCAGTTGAGGAATCCATTGTGGCATTGGGAAAGTCCTTGGGGTTGGAGGTTAGTGGGGAGGATGTGGAAGAGTTGGTGGAGGAGGACAATGAAGAACTAACCACTGATGAGCTGATAGATCAACTTCAACAGCAAGAGGCCATACCTGAGGAAACTGGTTCAGAGGAGGGGAGAGAGAAATTGAAGAAGTTGCCTACTACAAAGATTAAGGAAATCTGTGCAATGTGGCTGAAAGTGCAAACCTTTATGGATGAGAATCACCCTCACACAGCTATTGCAAGCCGTGCTGGTGATTATTACACTGACAATGTTGTGAAACACTTTAGGGAAGTCATAAAGGAACGAGAGGTACAGGCCACTATGGACAGATATGTTGTGCGAAAGAAGTCCAGTGACTCTGAAGCTGGTCCTAGTGGCATTAAAAGAAGAAGGGAAGTAACCCCAGAAAAGGACTCGACACCTCAAGTCTTAATGGAAGGGGGATTCCCCTTCTAAACACTAACACTCTCTCTCCCCTCCTCCCATCCCATCAATCATCACCAGATCTTCAATAAAAGTAAGTGTCATGTAATTGTGCATGCCTTTTTCAGTTTGTGTGTATTAAAATTAACATTTCATGTGGTAAAATTTTTTTTTTTTTCATACTTTTGGGTGTCTTGCATGGATTAATTTGATTTCCATTATTTCTTATGGGGAAAATTCATTCGCATACCGATCATTTCGCATAACAATGAGCCCTCTTGCACGGATTAAAATCGCTATGCGGGGGTCCACTGTAGTCTCTCCTCACTTAACGACGGAGTTCCATTCCTAAAACCATGTTGGTAAATGGATTCGTCGCTAAGCGAGGAACCACCCTTTACTGAAACAGTGGAACCTCGGCTTACGAATTTAATCTGTTCTGTGACCTTGTTCGTATCCTGATTTGTTCGTATGCCAAGTCAATTTTCCTCATTTAAATTAATTGAAATGCAATTAATCTGTTCCAGCCTCTCAGAAGGCATGAGAAAATAATGCTAATATCAACTCTACGGCTTAGTTATCTATCACAATTCATCTAATATGACATAATAAACAATATTAATAACATAGAAAGCATTCACCATTTACTCTCCCACTCTAGTACCTTCCCAGTCCATAACCCCACACCTAGCTTGTGTTTATCTATGATTAGTGGTGAGGTTATCACATATGTAACCATAGGTGTGGTCAAGATAAGTGAAAACATGATCACTGTGGCCACAGTGGTGGTGGTGGCGGCAGCGGCAGCCACAGTGGTGGTGGCGGCCAGCTGCCTTCTTCGTTTCTCTAGCTTTTTTCATGGTTTCTAATCGCTTCCTGAGCGTCTTGCTGATTGTACGCGAATACTGTCTCTTTGGGTGAGGCAAGGGTCGGCTGCGGTCACTCAGAGCGACACACCTCTTCCTATTAACCCTTTCAGGGTCCAAGGCCAAAATCTGAAGGGGTGCCCCTAGTGTCCAAGAAATTTTCAAAAAAAAAAAAAAATTTTCTTTCAGAATTAAAGATAATATTTTTGTGAAGGTAATAAAAAAATAAATTCTGATCAGTACTTACCGAGATACAGCGGCGGAAAGTTGACCCAAAATGACCGGGTGGTGGCAACATAAGTGACGCACAATCGCATTTTTTTTATTTTACGTTTTTTATACTTTTTTTTTTCTTTTCTAATTTTTTCTTTTTTTTCTAGTAACATTTGTGGCCTGTGAGACTAATATAATGTATATTGTATAAGTGTACACTCATTGTATTCAAGACAATAACTACACTAATTTGTTTATCATTATATTGCTTACAAAACTTGTTTACAAGTTTATTGTAAACAAAATGATGAAAATATTAGTGCGGTTATTGTGTTGAATACAACGGTACCATAGTGTACCATATGGTACAGTGGTGCCATAGGGTGCAATGGTACCATATAGTATAATTGTACCATATGGTACAATGGTACCATATGGTACAATGGTACCATATGGTACAATGGTACCATATGGTACAATGGCACATGATACAGTGGTACCATATGGTACAATGGCACCATTTGGTTCAATGGTATTATACAATACAATGGTACCATATGGTGCAATGGTACCATATGGTACATTGTACCATACACTACAATAATACCATATGGTTCATTGTACCATATGGTACTATATAAGAACATAAGAAAGGAGGATCACTGCAGCAGGCCTGTTGGCCCATGCTAGGCAGGTCCTTTACTAACAAAACATTTGCCCAACCTAATTTTCAATGCTACCCAAGAAATAAGCTCTGATAACTCTATCCACTCATTTGCAAGTCCCACTCAAATCCAACCCCTCTCACTCGTATATTTATCCAACCTAAATTTGAAACTACCCAAAGTCCTAGCCTCAGTAACCCAACTAGGTAGACTGTTCCACTCATCTACTACCCTATTTCCAAACCAATACTTTCCTATGTCCTTTCTAAATCTAAACTTGTCTAATTTAAATCCATTACTGCGGGTTCTCTCTTGGAGAGATATCCTCAAGACCTTATTAATATCCCCTTTATTAATACCCATCTTCCACTTATACACTTCGATCATGTCTCCCCTCAGTCTTTGTCTAACAAGTGAATGTAATTTAAGAGTCTTCAATCTTTCTTTATAAGGAAGATTTCTAATGCTATGTATTAATTTAGTCATTCTATGCTGAATGTTTTCTAACGAATTTGTCCATTCTGTAATACGGAGACCAGAACTGAGCTGCATAATCTAGATGAGGCCTTACTAATGATGTAGGTTGCTGCTCGCCATAACCCCCAAGTCCTTTTCGCAATCTGTATGGCTAATTTCTACATTATTTAACTTATAAGTGCTAGGGTTATGGACACTCCTGAGCTTCAGAACCTTGCATTTATCTACATTGAACTGCATCTGCCACTTTTCTGACCAGGAATAGAGATTGTCTAAATCCTCCTGAAGTTCCCTAACATCTACGTTTGAATCAGTTATCCTACCTATCTTTGTGTCATCGGCGAATTTGCTCATATCACTAGTAATACCTTCATCAGGGTCATAGATATATATTATAAACAACAACGGACCTAAGACTGATCCCTGTGGTACACCACTTGTTACAGATCCCCACTCGGATTTAACCCCATTTATGAACACCGCTTCCTGTCTGTGAGCCATGACTCAATCCATGAGAGCACTTTTCCCTGAATGCCATGAGCTGCCACCACTTTCTTAGTCTTTGGTGTGGAACTCTATCAAAAGCCTTACTAAAATCAAATTCTTTATCGTGATCAACAGCTCAAAAGCGTTACTAAAGAAAGTTAATAAATTAGTTAGACAAGAACGGCCTCTCGTGAATCCATGCTGAGTATCATTAATCAGATTATACTTATCCAGATGGCTTCTTATAATCTCAGCTATAATTGACTCGAGCAATTTGCCTACAATTGAGGTCAGGCTTATTGGGCGGTAATTTGACGGTAATGACTTATCCCCTGATTTAAAAATAGGAATTACATTAGCCATCTTCCACATATCAGACACTATACCTGTTTGAAGAGATAAATTAAAAATATTAGTTAATGGTTCACGGAGTTCTATTTTGCATTCCTTAAGAACCCTTGAAAAAAGCTCATCAGGTCCCGGCGACTTATTTTGCTTCAGTTGATCTATTTGTTTCATAGCCATTTCACTAGTGACTGTGATGTTACATAATTTATCTTCTTCAGGCCCACTATAAAAATTAATTACTGGGATATTGTTAGTGTCTTCCTGTGTAAAAACCGAGAGAAAATAATTATTTAAAATTGAGCACATTTCATTCTCTTTGTCAGTAAGATGCCCAGAGCTATTTTTAAGGGGACCTATCTTATCTCTAACTTTGTTCTATACACCTGGAAAAACTTTTTGGGTTAGTTTTCGAATCCCTGGCAACTTTAATTTCATAGTCCAGTTTAGCTTTTCTTATCCCCTTTTTAACGTCCCTCTTAATGTCAATATACTGATTCATAAGGTGACTCTCACCTCTTTTGATACACCTATAAATTCCTTTCTTATGCCCTAAAAGATATTTGAGCCTATTATTCATCCATTTTGGATCATTTCTGCTTGATCTAATTTCTTTATACGGGATAAATGTTCTTTGGGCAGCATGTATAGTGTTCAGAAAACTGTCATATTGATAGCCCTCTTCGTTACCCCAGTCAACAGATGATAAGTGTTCTCTAAGCCCATCGTAATCTGCTAAGCGAAAATCTGGAACTGTTACTGAGTTATCCCTACTATCATACTTCCATTCAATGCTAAATGTAATTGATTTGTGGTCGCTAGCACCAAGTTCCTCTGAAATTTCTAAATTATTAACAAGGAATTCATTGTTTGCCAGAACTAATTCAAGCAGGTTATTTCCCCTTATAGGCTCTGTCACAAACTGCTTCAAAAAACAATCCAGAACTACTTCTAAGAAGTCGTTTGATTCTAAATTCCCAGTCAAGAAATTCCAATCAATATGACCAAAGTTAGTCTCCTAGAATTACTGCGTTATCGTGCCTTGTGGCCTTAACAGTTTTCTCCCATAGTAGTCTACCTTGGTCCCTATCTAAGTTTGGGAGATGGTATATTACACCTAAAATAAATTTTTCATGTACCTCTGAAAATTCTATCCAAACAGACTCAGTATGGGTTTCAGACATAATACCTGTTTTTATGCAACAGTTCAAGCGATCTCTGACATACAGTGCCACCCCACCCCTCTTCCCGATACTTCTGTCTACTTGGAACAATTTAAAACCCTGTATGTGACATTCAGCAGGCATATCCCGATTTTTCGTATTGAACCACGTCTCGGTTAAGGCAAATACATCAATGTTACCTGCACTAGCAACTAGTCTCAACTCATCCATCTTATTCCTAGCACTATGACTGTGTGTGTAATATATATTTAAGGACCCTCTCTTCTCTTTTTTCTTCCTGCTGATTTCTGTTCCTCCACTTTGCCTGTTGCTCTCCTTATCACCTAATGCCATTGGCTTTCCTATGTTCATCAATAACTCTTCCTCATTCTGCCTATAACTGGTTTCCTTAAAACTCTCACTATCGCTACACTCAGAATTCATTGATTTTCCACGAAAACCCATACCACTATCTATTTCTAGTTTAGCCCCTTCAGGGTCCAAGGCCCAAATCTGAAGTGGTGCCCCAGTGTCCAAGAATTTTCAAAAAAAAAATTTGTTATTTTTTCTTATGAAATGGTAGAGAATCTTTTTCTGAAGGTAATAAAACAAAAAGTACGAAATTTGATGGAAGATTGACGAAATTATGCTCTTGCGAATTTTGATGTGTCAGTGATATTTACGAATCGGCGATTTTGCTGACTTTGACTCCCATTTTAAGCCAATTACATTATTCCAGTCAACCAAATTCTTAGCCATTTCACTAGTATTACTTCTATTCTATCGATTGAGCACAAGAAATCGCCAAGTCAACTGTGTCAACTACAAATTAAAGTGATCGGAAATTGTTAATTTGGCCAATTTAACACAAAGTTCAAAATATTCCAATTTCAAAATAGGGTCCAGAATAAACAATGCAGACATTCCTGGAACTAAACTAACATTTCCTCTGTTCATTAGTTACTTTTTGAGGCTTTACAAATAAATTCCATTTTGATTTTTTATTCACACCAAAAAATAGAAGATTTACTGTTGTGCAATACTGTAATAATTGTATAAATATCATCACCATATTTGTGAATGCATATTAGACCCACCAGCTGGCGTGTATTAGACGTGTGAGGTCATTTGTTTACTCTTGAATATCGGCAAAAATTTAACATTTCTGCTACTTTGAGCTCAGTTTCAAGCCATTTCCAGTGCTAAAACCAATCAAAATCATCTCTATTTCTGTAATATGTCTTCCATTCTATTAAATGAGACCAAGAAATCGCAAATACAACTATAAAAAACATACGAAAAAACACTGCAAAGTCGCTGTTTTAATTGAAAAATCATGATTTCAGGTTTTTTCTCTCATTATACACAGTATGCTGCAGGATCTGTTTTATGTGGTGCACACATACCACATAGATGTATTCTCTCATATCTAGGCCCAAATGTACCATTCACAGTTTATCAGAGTGAGCTGAGCTCATGACGTAGATCTACGGTTTGGACCCTGAACGTAAAGCCGTAGATCTACGGGACGGACCCTGAAAGGGTTAAAGACCTAACTGCTCCCTCAACTGTGTTGGCCAGTGCTCCCACCCCAAACCTAGATAAGTGAACCCCATCCCTGGTATTTCTGCCATAGAAGAGGTCCCAGTTGTCAATGAATGTTACTGCATTTTCCTTACAGTATTTGTCCTGCCAACAATTGACACCAGTTGCCCTGGACAACCATTCATTTCCAACTCCTCTCCATGGCAAAATACCACATATGACAGGTTTCCCACCCTTCCTCCTAATTATCTCTATTGCTGAACTATACCTGCTAATCAGGTCCTCACTCCTACGTCTGCCAACATCGTTGCCTCCAGCACTGAGACAGATAATAGGATTGCTCCCATTACCTCTCATGATGTCATCTAGACGACTAACAATATCCTTCATCCCAGCCCCAGGAAAACACATACTGCCTCATATTCCTATCCTTCAAGCAAAATGCCCTATCCATGTACCTAATCTGGCTATCCCCAACAACAACAATGTTTTTACCTTCCTTGGCGTCGTCCATCGTGATGCTCCCAGTAGTCAACTCTCATTTGTCAGATAGCATTACACCTTCACTTGTGGAATTCGTCAAGGCGTTCTCGATGGTTTTCGTTGGGGTTTCTAGGGATGTCTCACTCACGTCAGCCAATGCTTCCGTGGTGCTGTATTCAACACAATACACACACTTACATTTTCATCATTATTTTGTTGACATTAATTGTTTACAACAAAAATATGCAAAAATGTTGTATATTAGTAATGTTCTATTATATATTTACAAATGTACAGCCACTCTACATATTCCTTGAGGTGCATGACAAAGCATTTTGTCTTGGAAACTGCTGAGTCAGTAGCTAGCTTGCGTCACCACTCACTGAGTCTTGGCTGGTGTCTCCTGCCACCAACACCCCCTATTGACCATATGGTACATGGTATCATATGTTACAGGGTACCATAAGATACATTGTACTATATGGTATAGGGTACCATGCAGTACAGGATAACATATGGTGCAGGGTACCATATGACACAGGGTACCATATGGCACAGGGTACCATATGGTACAGGACACCATATGGTACAGATACAGGGATCCCTATGGAAATAAGTCACCCTGACTTTTTTGGGTTATCCTAGTATTTTATACATATGCTGCTATGTATGATAATCCATGTAATTGTATTTCTGCACACCTGAATAAACTTACTCAAGCGCATGTGGCATCGTAAGTAAGTTTATTTAGGTATACACAAATAAAGTTACATAGAATATCATACTTAGCAGCATATGTTTGGAGAACCTAGGATAACCCAAAAGAGTCAGACAGCCTTATTTCCATTAGGGTCCCTGTACCCTGTACTATATGGTATAATGTACCATATGGTATAATGTACCACATGGTATAATGTACCATATGGTACAATGTACCGTATGGTACAATGTACCGTATGGTACAATGTACCATATGGTACAATATACCATATGGTACAATGTACCATATGGCACATAGTACCATTGTACATTATGATACCATTGTATGACATGGCACCAATGTACCATATGGTACCATAGAATTCCTCTTCAGCTCCACTTCCATCAGTCTTAGAATTGTAAGTTGTGAAGAGGAGAGTCAGAATTCGCCAGGAGAGTGAGTGGTGAGTGAGAGCTTCCTTGCCACCAGGCACAATGACCAAAGCTACTTTGGCGGCATTCCCACAATGCCATGCGGGCGTCCAGATTTTTTCTATAGTGTGCACATTGACCACCCAGACCCAGTCTCTCAGATGTAGGCCTACCAGCCTTCTTGCGCTAAATTTGACGCCGCTAGAATTTTGGAGTAGATCTATGGTTTGGACCCTCAATGTAAAGCCGTAGATCTACGGCACAGACCCTAAAAGGGTTAACCTTCGGTTCGCACTGAGATAGCTGTGGTCTAGAAGTACCTACAGTCACCCAGAGGGTTACTGTTACACAGGAATGTGGGATACCTGGGGTCTAGAGCCTTGTCTAAGGGCAAAGGTTAAAGTTACACCCATCTCAGGCATAAACAGGCCACCCCAGGCTATTCCAGTCAAAACAGAAAGCACTAAACCAGCATGTGTTACTTCAATGGGTTGGTTAACAGAGGGTTAGGCAAAATTCCTAGTTAGGAAAAAAAATATTTATTCGTCGTAACACTATATACACACTCTAGAAAACACCTTCATACATCTCCTATCCTAAACTCCCAAATAACAGTACACACAAAAAAAAACGGCTGCTGGAGGTCCAGCAAACCATAAACACTGCCTAGCCAGCGCCCGGCCTTCACTACTCCAATACCGACCCCATTTCTTATTTCCTCGCTCATCCCACAGCACCCTGACCATGTCAGAGCCTAGGTGAGCATACAGGTAAACCATAGAAGAGCCTATGGCTTGAGTTAGCTAAACAAAAGGGGTACACAACTACACAACTTAGCTTAAATACACGGCGTCTCTGATGCCAGCCTCCATGCCATGCAGACCACCTGTGACCACCCAAGCCACGCTTATCCGCTAACCAACACACAGTTGAAAAATAAATCCCTGGCAGGATTTCTTATAATTACCATTAACCCTTTGAGGGTCGACAGGCCCTCTCCGAAACTCGTTCTCAGGGTCGGCCAAATTTCCAAAAAAAAAAATTTATTTTTTCTTATGAAAAAACAAGTTTTTTTTTCTAAACATTATAGGCTAAACAAAAAAAATTTACTGTCAATACTTACCGAGATATGGAGGCGTGAAGTTTGCCAAAATTGAACAACATCTGGTAACATCGTCGACTGCCGTCACCCGGTATTTTTCTGTTTACTTTTTTATGTACTATTTTCAATTATTTTTCAATTTTTCTTTTTCTAAGCAACTTTTATGGCCTCTGAGGCCAACATGATAACTATTTTGTAAGTTATTTCTTTTTCAATACTACACAATAAGGGTGTAAACACTGTTGTCATTATTTTGTTTATAGAAAATATTTACACAAACAAACGATTTGAAATGTTGTTTATTACTATTTTTCTATATTTTATATATACATATACAGTCACAGGGAATGTTTCTAGAAGTTCTGCAGCCTGTGGAACTCTTTGAAACATGGTCTCATGCACAGTGGTGTTTTACATTCCTCACACATAAAACGAGTGTCTCTGCGTTGTTGTGGGCGTTTTTTTGTATGTGAACAGACGTAACACCTCTTCTGAGCCTTTTTCTTGAAAGCAGTAGCAGGCACTTTTACCAGGAAGTGATCACCATGCTTCAGACGAGCAGGTAGTTGTTGATAATTTGGTGGGCGGTCAATTGCAGGCGCTGTTCCTTGGTACTTGAATACTATTTGTCTGATGACAGACAAACAGAATTCTCCATACTGTGGTTTGTTTCTGGTCCTCATCTTATACATATTATAAGCATTGAGCATGGAAATGTCCAGAAGATGGAAAAAGAGTTTTATGTACCACTTGTAACTCTTGCAAACAAAATCAGCAAACCCAGTCTGCATGTCACATTTGTCCACTGAACGTATGTTGAAGGTGTAATCAATCACAGCTGCAGGTTTTAGAATGGGTTCATTGCTCTCTCTATGCTGCCTGCCACTGTCTGCCATTTCATTAGGGTGAACTGATGACAACAATGTGACATCTCGTTTGTCATGCCACCGAAATGCCATGATGTCATTGGCAGCAAACGCCTGCACCTCACCTCTACGAGTGCCAGCGTCAAACCTGGGCATATGTTTCCGATTTGCACGCACTGTGCCACACACATCTGTCATGTTCACTCGCAAAAAATCACTGAGTGAGGGGCTTGTGTACCAGTTATCTGTATATAATATATGCCCCTTACCAAGGTATGGTTCTATCGTTGTTCTAACCACATCACCTGAGATGCCCAATAGCTTCCTGGTATTTTGCAATGTATAACTTCCAGTGTACACAATGATATTCAATACGAGACCACTGTAACAATCACAAAGCACAAACAACTTTATACCAAAGCGTTTCCTCTTGCTTGGTATGTACTGCTTGAAAGAAAGTCTTCCTTTGAACAGAATCAAAGACTCATCAATTACAAGCTTCCTGAAGGGATAAAAATGCATACTGAATTTCTCTTTCAGATACACAAACACATTCCTAATCTTATACAGCAGGGCCCCGCTTTACGGCGTTTCACTTTACGGCGTTCTGCTAATACGGTCATTTCAAATTATGACCAAAACTCGCTATACGGCTCCCCCCACCTGACTTTCTAATACGGTCACCGCGCCCCACCCTGTTTGTTTACATTCTTCGTGAGCTCAATAAGCACTAAGTCTCTCCATTTTGTCTGGAAACTCCAAATGTTTTTAAAAGTTATTTCATATTTTATATATACTCTGATAATTATACTTATGTATACCTGTACTTAAATAAACTTACATACTGTGCTGGTATGCAGGTACACATTAAAATCAGTAAGAGTGTCTTATGTCTCCAGACGTCATATTAGTAATGATAATAATAATCATCGAGTCTCGTTTAAATGTCGTATATTACGTTAATATACACATTTTCATTAATCCATCTATGATATTTTTTCAAAATTATATAATAAACATGATACATAACATAAAAAGATGATAAATACACCCACAAATAGAATAAATAAACATAAATATGAGATGTGGTAGCAGACGACTTGCACAAGTGACGCCATATTGGAAATGATAATAATAATAATAATAATAATAATCACCGAGTCTCATTAAATGTCGTAAAATTACGTTAATATACACTTTTCATTAATCCATCCATGATATTTTTTTTTCAAAATTATATAATAAACACGATACATAACATAAAAAGATGATAAAAACACCATACAATAGAATAAATAAACTTAAATATGAGATGTGGTAGCCAGATAACTTGTACAAGTGATGCCAAGATAACATTTTCTCTAACTAACATAAGAGAAAATGTGTTACTGGGGGTAACTGTAGAAAATTTTTCCCTTTTCGTATGTATGTAAGTTTATTCAGGTATACACAAATACAGTTCATTGATTATCATACATAACAACATATGTGTAGAAAACCCCAGGATAACCCAAAAAAGTCAGAGGGACTTATTTCCATTGCCTTCACTCAGAGCATCATTTCTTCTCCAAAATGATGTTAAAATGAGAATGGGAGTGTTCTTCTTATTTATTCAAACCGTATCAATGTAGGGGAAAACCTGACACAATGTAACTTGTACACAAACCAGACGTGTACACTTTCTTTGTTTACAAAACTTACCTTCGCCTGGTTTGTTTACTTTAATCTGCGCCTGTCCCTCTTCATTCACTTTATTCTTTTCTCTCATTTATTCGTTTTATCTCATTTACTTACTCCTGACCCTACATTAAGACTACAAATATTTTAAGGTAAGTAATGAGTGAACTGTATATACATTTTTATCGCTCTGGGATGCTTAATGTAATAGAATATTATGTGTAGGGGTGGGTTGGCCTGGTATGGTAAACCCGGCTGACTACCAATACATACCACACTTGATTTTTTACAATAATTACTACTCATCTACCCTATATTTTTAAGGTAAGTAATGAGTGAACTGTATTAACATTTTATCGCTCTGGGAGCTTAAATATCATAGATTTTTATGTGTGGGTGGGGTGGCCTGGTATGGTAGCCCGGCTGACTACCATACATACCACACTTGATTTCTTACAATGAATACTACTTGTCTCACCCTAGATTAAGACTATAAATATTTTAAGGTAAGTAATGAGTGCACTATGTGTGTATTGTACTTTTTTATTGTTTTTTGATGCCTGGTTCTATTGCTAACTTAATATATGTTAGTGTAAACTTGTTATCTAGTGTTTGTATGCATTTGTAAGTGGAAAAAAAGGGTGTTCCACTTTACGGCGGTTTCCGCTTTACGGCGGTAGCCTGGAACCTAACCAGCGTATAAGTGGGGCCCTACTGTATAACCTGTCGTTTCTGTCAGGCCTGGTTTTGTCTGAGAAGTGAAGCATACGTAACATTAGCACAAATCGATTCACTGGCATTATATCACTGAAACCTGGGGTTGCAATCAGGCAGTCTGTTGACCAGTATGATTTCACTTTGTGCTTATACACATGTGGCATAAGCATTATTGTGGCAAAGAGAAGATACATCTCGGCCACAGTTGCCTCCTTCCACTGGTGTAGACGTGATTTTGGTGAAAGTAATGTGTTTGCCATGGTGTACTCGTAGTATGTGTTGATTTCCATGACACTACTTTCCATCAGTGGTTCGTCAAAGAATAACTTGAAACATTCCAGTTCAGTGGCATTATTCCCAAGTGTACAAGATGGCCGTATTCCACTTTGGCTGTCATCAAACTGGTGGGGATTTGGAACAAAATTGACAGCTTCCTGCCAATCCCAGGTGCGGTCTGCTGGTGGGTACTGGACAATGACAGGTGGTTGTGGTTGTGGAGGTTGTGGTTGTGGAGGCTGGTGTGGTGGGTGGGTGGGGGATGGAGGCCTTTGTTGTAGATCAGCTGAGGCAGCGGCGTGGGTGGCAGCATGGCCCACTGCTGATGCCTCACCGCCGGCACCACTACCACCACGCACATTTTCCATCCCAATTGCAACAGTATCATCGTCATTTTCACTCTCTGTTCCTGTTGTACATCCACGGGATGTACTCCGAGATGCACTCCTTCCCCTTGGAATAGCATATGGCACACTACCAGAGCGCATATATCGTCATATATACTGACGCTTCACTGGGGAATATTGCACTTCACTATCACTACTGGAACTAGTTTGAAGAGCTTGTAGTTCATATTCACTATCACTATCATCACCCATGCTCTCATCTGAGTCTGGGATTTGGGAAAATAGAAGTTTCCTCTTGGATTCTGGTACAACTGAACGTGAACAAGACGGCCCAGCACCAGAGGTGGAAGGCTGAGGGTCGTCTGGGTTTTCCACACTATTACTGATATTATGGTCATTAGTTTCGGTCAAAACCTCACCAAAACCTTGAAACTCATCTTCACTGGCACTTCCATCTGTATTAGAACTCACTGGGGAACAAAAGTGTCCCAATTCGCCGAGGAGTGAGAAGCTTCTTACCGCGAGGCATGGTGGATATTGTTTACTAAGATGGCATTCCCACAATGCACCACTGGGTCCCAGATTTTTTTTCTACCGCGCACACCGACCACACAGACCCATTCTCTCACATGTAGGCCTACCACCCTTTTCCCGCGAGATTTGACGGTGCTAGAATTTGTGCGTACTAGTACATCAAAAACCCCTGCGCGTAAGATGTACTAGTACGTCCGAAACCCTCAAAGGGTTAAAGTACTTTACAGTACCCCCAAATGCACATTATGCATTATAAAATTTTGCTTTACAATTATAACAGTGATACTATTATGGCACACTTCTCTACTGTATATACATTACAATGTCATGCAGAA
Organism: Cherax quadricarinatus; assembly: GCF_026875155.1. Taxonomy (NCBI): domain Eukaryota; kingdom Metazoa; phylum Arthropoda; class Malacostraca; order Decapoda; family Parastacidae; genus Cherax; species Cherax quadricarinatus. Next base: position 37,645,131 of record NC_069404.1, read on the forward strand.
CCCTGCTTAACAGTTACTAATTTGTATTTTGGAGCATTTGGCACAAAAATATGAAAAAAAATTTACGAGAAATGTCTATAAATGACATATTATTGTTACTATTATATTGTATGTATTATTATTGTTATAATTGTTATTATTCTTAGTATGTACATATTATTATTATTATTATTATTATTATTATTATTAATACATACAAATTATAATGACATTATTATTAATTTAGGGAACTGGAATACAGATCCAATTCCCTAGATCAAGAGCCCATTGCCACATACATATTACTAATAATAATAATTATTATAACAAAAATAATAATTATTATAAGCCTTTTTATCCACTTTTCTGAGGCTGTGGGTCCCACAATTTACACCAGAGGTGGACCCCATCCCATAATACAATATAATACAGGTTCACCATCACAAATCCGGCAATCAGTTATTCGGTTCCTTCAGTTATTCAGCACTAATTTTGGCTAGCATAATTTCAAATTTCCAGGGTCGCCACACCAACCTGCTGGTACTGTTTGGTGGCGCTACTTGCTGCATAAGTCATTCCAATTTCTTTTTCTCCATTTATTGTTTTAACCTGCTTACTTTAAGCCCTAGACATGGTTCCAATGAATAAAAGAAATGCTTCTCATTATGTAAAGCACCTACACAGTACATTATCCATTAAAGATAAGGTGGCTTTGAAGCCATTGTCGGTTGCCTTGAGCTCAGTCTCATGAAGCAGGAGAATATGCTTTATTATTACGCTAATATCAACACTACAGTTATTTGCCTATCACAATTGATCTCATATGACATAAGAAACAATATAAATAACATAAAACATGTTAAATACTCCAGAATGAATAATATTTGGCATAACACCGAGCAGTTTGATGGAGGTATGAAGAGGATATGGTAAACAAATACCATTCTCCTATCCTTGTCTTGGTGGCTTATATTAGAGAAAACGGAGTATAGCACAGGGCTATGATATACACTCGTACTCCACCATAAACATGAAACATAAAAGTTATTTTCTCTCTATAGATTATCACACACAGCAGCATATGTGTAGAGAACCTAGGATAACCCCAAAAAAGTCAACGTGGCTTATTTTTAGTACCTGGCTTGGGTTAGCCATATATGATTTTTGGTAAATATTCGATTCCCAGCCAGGGTAGAAACATTAGGCGTGTTTCTTTACACCTGTTGTCTATGTTTACCCATCAGTAAATGGGTACCTGGGTGTTAGTCGACTAGTGTGGGTGTTATCCTGGGACACTGACCTAATTTTCTTGAAATACTCTGCATTACAAGTGCCTTTCTGTACAGTAGTATGTCACTGATGTCAGCTAGGCCTGTATACCTTGTACATGTACGTGTAGTAAATAAAGATATTATATTATTATTTTTTGTATTATCACACTGGCCGATTCCCACCAAGGCAGGGTGGCCCGAAAAAGAAAAACTTTCACCATCATTCACTCCATCACTGTCTTGCCAGAAGGGTGCTTTACACTACAGTTTTTAAACTGCAACATTAATACCCCTCCTTCAGAGTGCAGGCACTGTACTTCCCATCTCCAGGACTCAAGTCCGGCCTGCCGGTTTCCCTGAACCCCTTCATAAATGTTACTTTGCTCACACTCCAACAGCACGTCAAGTATTAAAAACCATTTGTCTCCATTCACTCCTATCAAACACGCTCACGCATGCCTGCTGGAAGTCCAAGCCCCTCGCACACAAAACCTCCTTTACCCCCCCTCCCTCCAACCTTTCCTAGGCCGACCCCTACCCCGCCTTCCTTCCACTACAGACTGATACACTCTTGAAGTCACTCTGTTTCGCTCCATTCTCTCTACATGTCCGAACCACCTCAACAACCCTTCCTCAGCCCTCTGGACAACAGTTTTGGTAATCCCGCACCTCCTAACTTCCAAACTACGAATTCTCTGCATTATAGTCACACCACACATTGCCCTCAGACATGACATCTCCACTGCCTCCAGCCTTCTCCTTGCTGCAACATTCATCACCCATGCTTCACACCCATATAAGAGCGTTGGTAAAAAATATACTCTCATACATTCCCTCTTGGCCTCCAAGGACAAAGTTCTTTGCCTCCACAGACTCCTAAGTGCACCACTCACCCTTTTCCCCTCATCAATTCTATGATTCACCTCATCTTTCATAGACCCATCCGCTGACACGTCCACTCCCAAATATCTGAATACATTCACCTCCTCCATACTCTCTCCCTCCAATCTGATATCCAATCTTTCATCACCTAATCTTTTTGTTATCCTCATTACCTTACTCTTTCCTGTATTCACTTTTAATTTTCTTCTTTTGCACACCCTACCAAATTCATCCACCAATCTCTGCAACTTCTCTTCAGAATCTCCCAAGAGCACAGTGTCATCAGCAAAGAGCAACTGTGACAACTCCCACTTTATGTGTGATTCTTTATCTTTTAACTCCATGCCTCTTGTCAAGACCCTGGCATTTACTTCTCTTACAACCCCATCTATAAATGTATTAAACAACCACGGTGACATCACACATCCTTGTCTAAGGCCTACTTTTACTGGGAAAAATTTTCCCTCTTTCCTACATACTCTAACTTGAGCCTCACTATCCTCGTAAAAACTCTTCACTGCTTTCAGTAACCTACCTCCTAGACCATACACCTGCAACATCTGCCACATTGTTCCCCTATCCACCCTGTCATCCGCCTTTTCCAAATCCATAAATGCCACAAAGACCTCTTTAGCCTTATCTAAATACTGTTCACTTATATGTTTCACTGTAAACACCTGGTCCACACACCCCGTACCTTTCCTGAAGCCTCCTTGTTCATCTGCTATCCTATTCTCCGTCTTACTCTTAATTAATAACAAAAAGGCACAATACCGTGACTGGAACGATACACAAATAACCCGCACATAAAAGAGAGAAGCTTACGACGACGTTTCGGTCCGACTTGGACCATTGACAAAGTCACACTAACAGAGGTGGAGCAGGACGGCTATATATAGGCAGGAAGAGGTGGAGGTAGTAGTAGTAGTAGTAGTACAAGAAATGTATATAATACCGACAGGATGAAATGACACATGCACAACACCCGGGCATCCCCACCGTAGACGTTTCGCCATCCAGCCAGCCACTGGATGGCGAAACGTCCACAACAAAGACAACCAGACGCCGCACATGTGTCTTAATTTCATCAGTAGTTGTAGTAGAAGAGGAGGTAGTAGTAGTGGTAGTGGTAGAAGTGGGAAATAAGGAAGACGAGCCAGTCAAATACAAAGGAAGGGGAGCACTGCAAGAGAGCTAGACACCCACAGAGGGAGAGCAAGCGCACCGAGGTGCGTTGTGAAAGGGGAAGTGGTTGAAATAAAAATAAATGAAGAAGGAACAGAAACACGAGACAGGAGAGAGAAAAGACAACCCAGAGGAGAAAAGGAGAGAAGAAAGGGGAAGAGGAAGAAGAAAAAGAAGAAGAAGAAGAAGAAGAAGAAGAAGAAAAAAATGAGGATTCAGGTTAAGTCACGGGTGTTCTGAAGTTTGGAGCATTTTACAATGTAGTGGGAGAGGAAGGCATCTACAGAGACGAAGCCAGGGCTAAGGTTCATACAAGGAAAGTTGTGTATTAGAGAGGATTCAACTAAACGGCGACTGTTCGAGTTGGAAGTAGGGAAGACAGTTTTAGCAGAAGACCAGTCAATAGGATGGCTATGATCTCAACGTCTACGGTGGGGATGCCCGGGTGTTGTGCATGTGTCATTTCATCCTGTCGGTATTATATACATTTCTTGTACTACTACTACTACTACTACTACCTCCACCTCTTCCTGCCTATATATAGCCGTCCTGCTCCACCTCTGTTAGTGTGACTTTGTCAATGGTCCAAGTCGGACCGAAACGTCGTCGTAAGCTTCTCTCTTTTATGTGCGGGTTATTTGTGTATTACTCTTAATTCTTTCAATAATAACTCTACCATACACTTTACCAGGTATACTCAACAGACTTATCCCCCTATAATTTTTGCACTCTCTTTTGTCCCCTTTGCCTTTATACAAAGGAACTATGCATGCTCTCTGCCAATCCCTAGGTACCTTACCTTCTTCCATACATTTATTAAATAATTGCACCAACCACTCCAAAACTATATCCCCACCTGCTTTTAACCCTTTCAGGGTCCGTCCCGTAGATCTACGGCTTTATGTTCAGGGTCCAAACCGTAGATCTACGCCATGAGCTCAGCTCACTCTGATAAACTGTGAGTGGTACATTTGGGCCTAGATATGAGAGAATACATCTATGTGGTATGTGTGCACCACATAAAACAGATCCTGCAGCACACAGTGTATAATGAGAGAAAAAAATGAAATCATGATTTTTCGATTAAAACAGCAACTTTGCAGTGTTTTTTCGTATGTTTTTTATAGTTGTATTTGCGATTTCTTGGTCTCATTTGATAGAATGGAAGACATATTACAGAAATAGAGATGATTTTGATTGGTTTTAGCATTGGAAATGGCTTGAAACTGAGCTCATAGTAGCGGAAATGTTAAATTTTTGCCGATATTCAAGAGTAAACAAACGACCTCACACGTCTAATACACATCAGCTGGTGGGTCTGATATACATTCACAAATATGGTGATGATATTTATACAATTATTACAGTAGTGCATAACAGTAAATCTTCTATTTTTTGGTGTGAATAAAAATTCATTATGTGAATAAAAAATAAAAATGGAATTTATTTGTAAAGCCTCAAAACATAACTAATGAACAGAGGAAATGTTAGTTTAGTGCCAGGAATGCCTACATTGTTTATTCTGGACCCTATTTTGAAATTGGAATATTTTGAACTTTGTGTTAAATTGGCCAAATTAACAATTTCCGATCACTTTATTTTGTAGTTGAAACAGTTGACTTGGCGATTTCTTGTGCTCAATTGATAGAATAGAAGTAATACTAGTGAAATAGCTAAGAATTTGGTTGATTGGAATAATGTAATTGGCCTAAAATGGGAGTCAAAGTCGGCAAAATCGCCGATTCGTAAATATCGCTGACACATCAAAATTCGCGAGAGCATAATTTCGTCAATTTTCCACCAAATTTCGTACTTTTTGTTTTATTACCTTCACAAAAAGATTCTCTACGATTTCATAAGAAAAAATAACAATTTTTTTTTTTGAAAATTTTCGGGGACACGGTGCATGACTCCATTTTTGGCCCCTTGGACCCTAAAAGGGGTTAACTTTTCATCTTTATCCCATCAACCCCGGGCTGCCTTACCCCCTTTCATTTTTTATAGGATTATTTTTATTATTTTTTTTTATTTTATTTTTTTATATTATTATTTTCTCAGTTGTTTTTTGGGTTATTTTATTAAACTTGGGGCAATGTATGATGGAAAGATACTTTTTCAGTAACCAAAAATGAAAGAAATCAGCCAAAATAGCGGAGTTCACTTCTCAACCATTACGGCTGCTTAGCGGATATTTTGTTGGTTATGGTTATATCCATTTTGTGGGTCTCTTTTTGTAGAATAAAAGACATATTACAGAAAATAGATATGATTTTGATTGCTTTCATGACGAAAAGTACAGTGGCCCCCCGGATTCGATTTAATCCGTTCCTGAGAGCTCACGAATACTGATAATTCGAAAACCGTTTGTTTTTCCCTCATAAGAAATAAGAAAATCAATTTAATCCATGCAAGACACCAAAAGTATAAAAAAAAATAATTTTACGCATAAAAATATTAAGTTTAATGCAAAAGAATAATTACAATAACAAAAAAATTTTGAACTTACCTTTTTTGAAGATCTGGTGATGATTGATGGGAGGGAAAGAAGGGGAGAGGTTTTAGTTTTAGAAGGGGAATCCCCTTCCTTTAGGATTTAGGTAGAAAGTCCTTTTCCAGGGTTCTTCCCTTCTTCTTTTAATCCACTAGGACAGCTTGGAGTCAGGGGCCCTTGTCCCCAAAAAAAAAACTGTCCAAAAGGCTCTGTACCTCCCTTTCCCTTTTACTTTTTGTCTAAAAGGGGCTAAACTTTGTCATTGTAATAGCTGGTTAGGGTGTTTTTTCACCAAAAAGGTTTGCATTTCAACCAGTGCACACTTTTCCCTTAATTTTTTGAAGTAGGCAAAATGATCCACAACTGGTATAGGTTTCGGGTTTTACCCCAAACCTTAAAAATCTTTTAATTTCCACACTAATTCTCCCCCTTTTTACCCCCCCCCCAGGGTTTTGGCACTAAAGTTTTTTGGGGCCCTGGTGATTATTTTGCAAAAACAAGCATCAAACAGTGATAATATGGATAATTGGAAATGTACGAATGTATCCTTAGATCCGCACACTGGCTGGTTTGAAAAAACCTGGCACCGAGGGGCAGTATAGGCCCAGTGGACAGGTCTCGTACGAACGTATCAAATTACCGGGTTTTCAATCGAATATGAGGAAAAATTTTTGCGTTTTAATGCTCAAAATACCGTGCCATGAATCCCAGGGCTCCATTTACCTTGAAATTGCGCTCACATGCGAAAATGTTCTATTTTTTAGCAAAGCTCAAGGTAAAAAAAATGACGTCACCGTCCAATCCTTCCCCGCCAGTCCAAATTCCAGAGGAGTCAAAGAATGGATTGCATTATTTATAAAATTTATTAAAAAAATGCAGAGCTGCATAACAGTAAATTTCTATTTTTTTTTTTTTTTTTTTGTAATAAAAATTCCCAAAGGTAAGCAAGAGTAATTAAGGGGGCCTGTACCCGGAAATGAACAGAGAAAATGTTATTTTAGTCCCAGGAAGTCTGCATTTTTTATTCTGAACTTTTTTAAAAATTTGGATCTGTTGAAATTTGTGTGAAATGGGCCCAAAATTCCCAATTTTCTGACCATTTTATTGGGTGTTAAAATATGTGAATGGGGGGTTTTCTTGTACTCAGTTAAAGACTAAAAAGTAAAAAAGTTTATTCAGGTTACACAAATCAGCTAAAGTTTATCATCAAGCAGTGATGTATAAAAAACCTGGGATACCCAGAAAAGTCAGGGCAAAGTACTTATTTCCGTACCCGGCTTGGGCTTGCCCTATAGATTTTTGGTAAATACACGTATTTTTTTTTCTCGGTTGTTTGTTTGGGGACCTTTTGAAACTTTCCATACATGTTTTTGGGAAATATGTTTTTTTTTCTCGGTTTTTTGTTGGGCTATCTCATTGAAACTTGGGCAATTATGATGGAAAGATGCTTTTAAGTCAACAAAATAAAAAAAATGGGGCGATAAATAAGGAGTTTTACTTCTCAGCCCTTTGCCGCCCCCTTTGCAGTATATTTTCATATGGTTTTTTTGGTTGATTCTCATTTTTTTGGGCCTTTGATAGAATGGAAGATTATTAAGAAATTAAAGTGATTTTGATTGCTTCAAATGAAAAAAACCCTTTAATTGAGCTCAAAGTGCGGAAAAGTTAAATTTTTGTGATGTTTCAATGAAAAAGTGAAGTCAAATTTTTTAATTTTATTAAGTGTTTCTAACCTAACCACTTGTAATTCGGCAAACTCAGTAATCCGGGACAAAAAACAGTCCCAAAGATGCGGCCCCGTAAAAAAACATAAGGAGAAACTTCAAAAAAGGGTTTCCATAGTTGGTGCCACCATCACAAAACATTGGTAACCACTACTAGTACACTTTTAAACCTGTTAGACTTGTGTCTGTAAGTTTAGGTTAAACGCCCGAAATGCCTCGGGATGTGTGGGTTTTTTTGCTCCAATTATATTAGATATGTAAACACAATTGTAACTTTTGCAAAGAAAAAAATATTTTTTTAAGGAACTTCCCTTGGGGGGGAAGTTCGCATCCTGAAATTTCCTTCGTATCCAAAAGCAAAAAATGAACCAAATACGGTTATTTTCCTGAAAAATTTGCCCCTGGTAGGGGGTTGTAAGTGGGTTCCACTGTTACCTACCCTCATTACAACCGTCAACTCGGGCCACGGAGTAAACCGTACACTGTCAGCTGGGCTGGGCATCCGGCTGATACATACCACTGTACAATATTTGACGATACTCACGGCGGCAATCCGCCATGTAGGCAGCATCAGTTTGAGTTATCCTCCCCTTTCAGCGCACATACTGTATTAACTGTACTAACTGACATAAATTTCCCCCCATGGCCCTAAGAGGGTTCGAATTTTGCACTGGGAAATTTTGGCAAGAAGGCAAGAAAGGCTCTTGCTCTCGAACTCTCTTTGTTTTCATTGCTGCACATAAATCTGTCTGTATTTGTCTGGCTGTATATCTGTCTGTCTACCTGTGTGTCTGTCTTTCTGTCTCTTGTTCCCGGGTTATGAGCGGCTCTGAGACAAACAGGTATTACACACGAAGCAGAGTTTTCACATTTCAATATGATGCTAATTCCTGTACAGCTTTTTATCAATCAAAATTCATCTAATATGCATAAAAAGCAATATTGTAAATAAAATAAAAAACCCAATATGTACACTCTAGAAGAATAAAAAAAAGGGTTTAAATGCTTTAAACTCTACATCTTCATGTGCTGGCATGTAGGTACACATTAAAATCATTGAGTGTGTTTATTGGGCTTGAAGCGCCCCTAATAATAATAATATTTAAAAAATAATCACTCTGAGGGTATTAAAATGTGTATAAAACGTTTAAAAACTCTATATACATTTTGCTTAATCCATGGACGATTTTTTTTTTTTCAGAATTATATAATAAACACACTATGTAACATAAATTAACATAAATATGAGATTTTTTCCAGTCGGCTTGACTGAACAGAAACCATTCATGTCTGGGCTGGCAACAACAACAACAACTGGTTTGTTTACAAAACTCGCGAACCTTCTACACTCTCATTCTCTCTCGTTTATTCATTTAATCTTGTTTACTCGCCTTTCATTCCACATTAAGACTACAGATATTTTAAGGTAAGTACTATATTATATTGTAGTTTAATAATAATAAAAATAGTACGTATTAATATTAGTACATATGTATTATTGTAATAATAATAATACGTAATAATAATTATTAATATTATTATTAATTTAGGGCACTGGAGCACAGATCCACTGTATAGCACTTTGTCTAGATTTTTGGGGTTATCCTAGGCAGTTTACACTATGTATGATAACTTTACTTATGTTTACCTGTGTGTGTGTGTGTGTGTGTGTGTGAGAGAGAGATATAGATATATAGATGATAGATATATAGATGATAGATATATAGATGATAGATATATAGATGATAGATATATAGATGATAGATATATAGATGATAGATATATAGATGATAGATATATAGATGATAGATATATAGATGATAGATATATAGATGATAGATATATAGATGATAGATATATAGATGATAGATATATAGATATATAGAGATATAGAGTATAGATATATAGATATATAGATATATATATATATATATATATATATATATATATATATATATATATATATATATATATATCTATATCTCTATATCTCTATATATCTATATATCTATATATCTATCATCTATATATCTATCATCTATATGGTAGTAGGTTGGTAGACAGCAACCACCCAGGGAAGTACTACCGTCCTGCCAGATGATGTGAAACAAAAACCTGTAATTGTTTTGCATGATGGTAGGATTGCTGGTTTCTTTTTCTGTCTCATAAACACGCTAAGATAACAGGGATATCTTGCTACTCCTACTAACACTTTGGTCACACTTCACAGACACGCACATTGCATATATATATATACATCATCTAGGTTTTTTCCCCTTTTTTCTAAATAGCTCTTGTTCTTTTTTATTTCTTCTATTGTCCATGGGGAAGTGGAAAAGAATCTTTCCTCCGTAAGCCATGCGTGCCCGTATGAGGCGACTAAAATGCCGGGAGCAATGGGCTAGTAACCCCTTCTCCTGTATACAAATTACTAAAAAGAGAAAGAAGAAAAACTTTATAAAACGGGGTTTTGCTTAAATGTGCGTGGATGTAGTGCGGATGACAAGAAACAGATGATTGCTGATGTTATGAATGAAAAGAAGTTGGATGTCCTGGCCCTAAGCGAAACAAAGCTGAAGGGGGTAGGAGAGTTTCAGTGGGGGGGAAAAAAATGGGATTAAATTGGAGTATTGGGGAGAGTTAGGCAAAAAGGGAAAGGGGTAGCAGTAATGTTAAATGATCAGTTATGGAAGGGGAAAAGAGAATATGAAAGTGTAAATCAAGAATTATGTGGGTTAAAGTAAAGGTTGGATGCGAGAAGTGGGTCATAAAAAGCGTGTATGCACCTGGAGAAGAGAGGAAGCAGAGGAGAGAGAGAGATTTTTTGGGAGATGTTAAGTGAATGTATAGGAGCCTTTGAACCAAGTGAGAGAGTAATTGTGGTAGGGGACTTGAATGCTAAAGTAGGAGAAACTTTTAGAGAGGGTTGTGGTAGGTAAGTTTGGGGTGCCAGGTTGTAAATGATAATGGGAGCCCTTTGATTGAACTTTGTATAGAAAGGGGTTTAGTTTATAGGTAATACATATTTTAAGAAAAAGAGGATAAATAAGTATACACGATATGATGTAGGGCGAAATGACAGTAGTTTGTTGGATTATGTATTGGTAGATAAAAGACTGTTGAGTAGACTTCAGGATGTACATGTTTATAGAGGGGCCACAGATATATCAGATCACTTTCTAGTTGTAGCTACACTGAGAGTAAAAGATAGATGGGATACAAGGAGAATAGAAGCATCGGGAAGAGAGAGGTTGAAGGTTTATAAACTAAAAGAGGAGGCAGTTAGGGTAAGATATAAACAGCTATTGGAGGATAGATGGGCTAATGAGAGCATAGGCAATGGGGTCGAAGAGGGTATGGGGTAGGTTTAAAAATGTAGTGTTAGAGTGTTCAGCAGAAGTTTGTGGTTACAGGAAAGTGGGTGCAGGAGGGAAGAGGAGCGATTGGTGGAATGATGATGTAAAGAGAGTAGTAAGGGAGAAAAAGTTAGCATATGAGAAGTTTTTACAAAGTAGAAGTGATGCAAGGAGGGAAGAGTATATGGAGAAAAAGAGAGAGGTAAGAGAGTGGTGAAGCAATGTAAAAGAGAGCAAATGAGAGAGTGGGTGAGATGTTATCAACAAATTTTGTTGAAAATAAGAAAAAGTTTTGGAGTGAGATTAACAAGTTAAGAAAGCCCCAGAGAACAAATGGATTTGTCAGTTAAAAAATAGGAGAGGAGAGTTATTAAATGGAGAGTTAGAGGTATTGGAAGATGGAAGGAATATTTTGAGGAATTGTTAAATGTTGATGAAGATAGGGAAGCTGTGATTTCGTGTATAGGGCAAGGAGGAATAACATCTTGTAGGAGTGAGGAAGAGCCAGTTGTGAGTGTGGGGGAAGTTCGTGAGGCAGTAGGTAAAAGAAAGGGGGTAAAGCAGCCGGATTGATGGGATAAAGATAGAAATGTTAAAAGCAGGTGGGGATATAGTTTTGGAGTGGTTGGTGCAATTGTTTAATAAATGTATGGAAGAGGGTAAGGTACCTAGGGATTGGCAGAGAGCATGCATAGTTCCTTTGTATAAAGGCATAGGGGATAAAAGAGAGTGCAAAAATTATAGGGGGATAAGTCTGTTGAGTGTACCTGGTAAAGTGTATGGTAGAGTTATAATTGAAAGAATTAAGAGTAAGACGGAGAATAGGATAGCAGATGAACAAGGAGGCTTTAGGAAAGGTAGGGGGTGTGTGGACCAGGTGTTTACAGTGAAACATATAAGTGAACAGTATTTAGATAAGGCTAAAGAGGTCTTTGTGGCATTTATGGATTTGGAAAAGGCGTATGACAGGGTGGATAGGGGGGCAATGTGGCAGATGTTGCAAGTGTATGGTGTAGGAGGTAGGTTACTGAAAGCAGTGAAGAGTTTTTACGAGGATAGTGAGGCTCAAGTTAGAGTATGTAGGAAAGAGGGAAATTTTTTCCCAGTAAAAGTAGGCCTTAGACAAGGATGTGTGATGTCACCGTGGTTGTTTAATATATTTATAGATGGGGTTGTAAGAGAAGTAAATGCGAGGGTCTTGGCAAGAGGCGTGGAGTTAAAAGATAAAGAATCACACACAAAGTGGGAGTTGTCACAGCTGCTCTTTGCTGATGACACTGTGCTCTTGGGAGATTCTGAAGAGAAGTTGCAGAGATTGGTGGATGAATTTGGTAGGGTGTGCAAAAGAAGAAAATTAAAGGTGAATACAGGAAAGAGTAAGGTTATGAGGATAACAAAAAGATTAGGTGATGAAAGATTGAATATCAGATTGGAGGGAGAGAGTATGGAGGAGGTGAACGTATTCAGATATTTGGGAGTGGACGTGTCAGCGGATGGGTCTATGAAAGATGAGGTGAATCATAGAATTGATGAGGGAAAAAGAGTGATGGTGCACTTGGGAGTTGTGGAGACAAAAAAAATTTGTCCTGGAGGCAAAGGGGGAATGTATGGGTATAGTTTTACCAACGCTCTTATATGGGTGGAAAAGCGTGGGTGATGAATGTTGCAGCGAGGAAAGGGGGGGCAGTGGAGATTCATTTTCGGGAGGGCAATGGTGGTGTGAATATAAATGCGAGAATTTCGTTTTTTGGGAAATTAGGAGGAGGTGCGGGATTACCAAAACTTTTTCCAGGGGGCTGGGGAAGGGGTTTTGTTGAGGTGGTTCGGACATGTAGAGAGAAGGGCGAAACAAAATGACTTCAAGATGTTCAGTCTGTGGGGAAAGGGAAGGCGGGGTGGGGGTCGGCCTGGAAAGGGGTTTGGAGGGGGGGGGTAAAGGAGGTTTGTGTGCGGGGGGTTTTGGAATTCCGAGGCATGCTTGAGCGTGTTTTTGATAGGGTGAATGGAAAAATGGTTTTTAAACTTACTCTGTTGGAGTGTGAGCAAAGAAACATTTATAAAGGGGATTCGGGGAAAAGGGCAGGCCGGTTTTGAGTCCGGAGATGGGAAGTACAGTGCCTGCATCTGAAGGAGGGGGTTAATGTTGCATTTTAAAAAACGTAGTGTAAAGCACCCTTCGGGCCCAAGACAGTGGGAGTGAAGAGGTTTAAAAGTTTTTCTTTTGGGCCCCCCTGCTTGGTGGGAACGGCCGGTGGATAATAAAAAAAAAAAAAAAAAAAAAAAAAAATAATTAATAAAATTTATATATATATATATTATATTAATATATATATATTTTTTAAAATTTATAGAGGGAGAGAGAAGGGGAGAGAGAGAGGAATATCCAAAATTCAATCAGGACCAGCCGCCGAATACATTTACACATTTGCAGAGTTGTTTCTTTTTTACTTGGGGTTGGGTTATATTTTTACTTTCGGGCGGATGAACTACCGTGGTATTCTCCCATTCCCTGTGTCAAAGTACTTAAAGATAACATAACAATCATCGGTATGAGATGTAAAATTTATAATACAGTTCACTGCCATTTTAACATAATATCCCGTACATAAATGATAAAATTATAAATGAAAAAAAATTAGGGGAAAAGAATGAAATAATGATTGTACATTACTTTACAGTATTATGTGGGAGTTTATATGCAAAGGTTTGACTTTTATCCCCCTACCCAGTATGTCAGAATTTTTCAAAGGTTCGATTTGCATCCATTTTGATTTTGCGCCCATTGGTCGGAACCAAGCTCTGATAAGGGGGGTACCTGTACTTAAGAATGTACCACCGAAATTAAAAAACTTCACTATTTTTTGTTTGCTGTGAAAATCGTTTCCACCATTATTTTTTAACGGAAATAAAACATAAAATGGCAATAATCATTTCCAAGATATTCCAGGAAATGTACACATGTGATTACTGGGAGATTTTTTTTTTTTTCAAGAAAATAGGGGCATTTTTTTTTCTTTGTTTACTATAAGGTGATTTTTTATAGTTCCCCTTGGGACATACTTTTTTCTGTAATGCCGATTTTGTGGTATGTTTTAACAAACATGTCTTTTTTTTAAATCAGACACATTGAAACACTTGGGTTTTTTTATGGGGAAAACGGGCCCAAAAATTTTTTTCCATTAAAGATCCAAGGTTTTGCCATTCGTCTAATTTTCAACTTGTGGGTTCTCTGACCCATTCATCTAAAAACAGCCATTGTGAACCCAGGAAAGATACAAAAAATCAAAAAAAAGGCTTTTTAAATGTGCAATTTTTTTTGGCTTCATTACACAAAAATTATTCCTGCGAAGTGAAAAAATCACCCAAAAGTTCCTAAAGGGAAAAAAATATAGCATAAAACCCGGGTTTTGTCTGTCAAGATTAAGAATAGTTTTGGAGCGGTTAAAAAATGAATCTTCATAGGAATGCATTAAAAGTTGGAGTAGATTAAAGCTGTTACAGTAACTGAATGTAAATAGGCATTTTTAGGGAGCAACTTCCAATGTAACACTGATGTTTTGTAGCTTAGTGAAAAGTGCAGTGATACCTCGGTTAAAGCCTTAATCGTTCCGGCCCCAGGATTATATCAAACAGGATGTATGCCAAACAAATTTCCAAAAAGAAATATAGGGAAAATGATTAATCTTTTCCCCATAAAAAAAAAAAACCCCTATTGTTGGGGGATATGTTGTATAAAAAAATTTAAAACCTGTTTAATACAAAAATACTTTGTCTAAATAAAAAGAATTAGATGAAATAAAGCAAATTTAAACCTCGCTTTACTTTGCAAATGTATAATGTAATCACTCGGGCACATTAAATGTCTTGTTTTACATTAATAAGCTTTTTCATTAACCTTCTGGATATTTCCTTCAAAATTAATAAGAAACATTACATAGCATTAAATTTATATGCGGGGGGGGGAAAACATTAGTTTTTTTGGGTCGCAAAAAAAAAACTTTGTATGAATCTGCTTTTGGGTCTATTCACTCGCTTTTGTTTACAATTCTGGGCAAGAATTATTCATTATTTCCCCTTGTTTATATGGTATCTAAAGGGTAGTTGTTAGAAACTTTAAAATTCAGTGAACAAGGTATGTCGATGAAAATATGGCCTGGGTTCGTGCTGGGTGTAGCACGTGGTGTCGGACTCTTTTTGACCATACAAGTTCTAGCACGTGGGTCATTTTCCCAAACAGGTCATTACAAAGAAAAAATTTTTACACCCAAAAACGGGATACCAAGTTGGACTTTTTCCAAAGAGGACAATCCCGAGGTACCACGTACTGTGTTTCTGCTTTTGGGATCCACACGAGATCAAAAAAATGAAAGTATTTGGTCACCTTGGTTGTTCCTTTTGGGGAATGTAGAGATAAATACTACAATAAAAGCCTCATTATATAAAGCGCTTTACGTAAAATACGAAAAACCCCTCCATGAACGGGACCTTGGAATTATGAAATAAAATTTGTGGGTCAGTTGATTTGGAAACGTGGAAAAATTTTCATTTTTTTAAAAAATTTGTCAGCAATGGTTAAAAATCACAAAAAAATAATCTTTCTATCCACCAAAATTGCCCTTTACCACTACCGGGATCCTCCCAGTTTGTCATTATATGGAGAGTTTACTCATGGATAAAATATGGGTAAATTGTATTTTTAACTCCTTTATTTTCAGTGTTTTTGCAGTTTCGTAAAAGGGGTCAGTAGTTTTGGGTATTGAGGATTTGGGGTGCATTTTTATTTGATGGACATGTGTTTCACTTTTGTCCATTTAAAGGGTTACTGTAAAAAAAACTTATGAAAGTTAAGTTATCATATTAATTAAAAAAGTCCCAAGGCATAAAAAACAAATAGTTTAAATTTGCTTTCAATAAATGAGAAAATTGTAAAGACAAACCCAAAATTATTCCAGTTAAGTTTTTGGGGTGTCTAACTTCTAAGACTTGTGCCCCATGTGCCCCTGACTGACCCCATGGATGGATTTTGGGGGGAAGGGGGGGCAAAGTAAACTACCTCAAGGTGGTGAAAATTAATCTTACTGGAAGGCCTCAGTAAAAATTAGTTATAAAATTTAAAGAATTATAAAATGCATCCTGATAAAAAATTCTCAGGAACTTTAATGGTTATTTATAAGGTTCTTAAAAAAAAGTGACCTTTTTTAATTTAGGGCTGACTGGATTTTGTTACAGTCAAAACAAAACACTAAACCCAAAAGGGTCATACACCCTGGCGATGGAAAAGGTCTGTCAAGATAGCAAACACAAATTAGCATTAGATAGGCCGGGTTTTGATTGGTCTGATATTCATATACTAGTGTTTTTTTAATATCAAATGTTTAGTAAAATTAAAAAAAAAATAGATGAATAAAAATAAAATTTAAGTGGTATGAAAGTAGTACTGCTCAAGTTGACTTTGGAATTGTTGCACTCTGTGAATTTTCAGATTATTGATCGATTTTCACTCTTACCTGACTGTCATGCGACCAAATAGGTCCTCTTTTTACAACCCATCTGTTTAATGTGAAAAATTGTAGTGAAAATTTTTTACCAAAATAAGGTTAATATTTTTTTTTTTTTTCCCAGGTATCAGAAGCTGCAGGAGAAATGAGTGCTTTTGGGGGAGAAGACTTTTCCCCTCTTTGGGGGGGTATGGGTCCAAAGTTTGGCCAGCTAAAGGAAACTCCCACATTCAGTCTTTTGAAGAACGTGTCGGAGGTGTAATTCGGCAGCAAGGGGGGTTTTCAAAAAAAGTTAATTTCATCTTTTTTCCCTTTTTTGTCATTTTCCCTTATAATGCTCCTGGTATTCTTAGAACAGTTATTTTGTTGTGTTCTCCAACCATTTTCTGTATCAAAAAAATTACAGTAGACCACTGAAAAAATTTTTTCCGGAGTACACACTGAAAAATTTTGTTCTATACGGTGGGTTACTTGGGGGAAAAATGTGGCATACCCCACAGGCGAGCCTGGGGGACCCCTGTCTTTTGGTAGGGGGTGGGAGTATGGAGTAGAAAGGACAAGGTACTGGGTGAAAAAGGGTGGGAGTGGCCAGCAGGGCTTTGTTACTTTTGTCCGCATTTCCTTACCAGTTGTACATCCCATGTGGTCTGGAGAATGGTCAGAGGGGGCCTAGTGTGGGGATGAGCAGAGGTGGGGGGCCCAGCATAGCGGGGGGTGTGAGTGTTTGGGGAGGGAGGGGGGTACAAAATAAGTATGGGGGAAAGGGGGGGTAAGTTGGAGGGGAAAGTATGGTGAAAGGGCTTCAGAAATGGGTGAAGGTGTAAGTTTATTTAGGTGCGGGGACACATAGTACTTTAAAACAAATTTAAGGGTTACAATGTTACTTAGTAATGGAAATTCCCTACCAGGTAACAAAACTGGACGTGTTTCCTTTGGGGCCCCTGTAATATTTTTTAAAGGGGGTAAATATACGCAAAAATCACCCAAATTATAACCTTAAAAAATTAAAACAACCAAGGATTTGATATGTGGAAATCATCCAGTAAAAAGAAGTAAATAGAAATAAAGTAAACTGAGATACAAAAAAATTAAACAGGAAAATCTGCTTATAATAATAATTCTACAAAATATTAACTTTTCGGATTCACTATCCCTCTTTCTGTGATTCTTCATTGGGAAACATTTTCCCGCATGTTGACCTGGCAAATCCGGACTGTCTTTGACGTTCGCATTCCATTCCCCCCTTTTATTGACATTGATGGTGGGAAAAGGGTTTTTGCTCCACAGCCATCCTGTCCCCCAAACAATGGCAGGGGGTTTTGAGGGCATGTGTGTGGGGGAGGGTAAAGGGGGGAGGGGGCTAAAAAAAAATGGGCAAGGGATGTAAAAAATAGGGGTTTTTGGAATGGTCACGGGGGTGTGGGGGGTGAAAGGTTTGTGTGGCAGTGGGCTACACAGCCAGGCCCAGTGCTACTTCACACACATCTCTCCCAAACTGTGCAAGAAAGGGAAAAAAACCCCCAATATGAAAGTTAAGACAAATGTGCAACTCGGTATTTTATGTAGCGTTTTCATATCCAGTGGCTTTTTGTACAAAAAACCCCCACCAAACACACACCACACACACACACACACAACCACACACCCACACACACAACAACACACCACAACACACACAAACACCACACACACAACACACACCACACAGTCAAGGGAATGTTTTACGAGGAAAAAGGGTTAGGGAAATCGGACTGCGACCGGGGCAGAAGGGTCAGGGGGGACAGATAACGACTTCAAGTATGCGGGGGAATAGACAAGGGTGGACAGAGATAGGGAGTTTTCAGAGAGGGGACACAGGGACAAGGAGTCCAATGGAAGCTGAAGACTCAGACGAGTCACAGGGAGTTTTGGAAGTTTTCTTCAGTCATAGGTTGTCAGCAAAGGGGAAAAGCCTAGCAAGTGAAGTACGTGCCTGGACAAAATGGTAACTAACAACACACACAACACACACACACCACACACACACACACACACCAAACACAAACCACACACACACACAAACACACACCAAACACACACCACAACACAACACACCACAAACCCCAAAACACACACACACAACCCCACACCAACAACACACACCAACCACACACCAACACCCACACCAACACAACACCACCCAACACACACCACACCCAAAACCCCACACACACCAACACACCACACACACCCACCAAAACACACCACCCAGCAAAAACACCCACACAGCAAACACACCCAACACACACAACAACACAACACACCCCGTGGGTCCGTCGGGCAGACGTGGGGACACAAGGCCCCAGAATCCTGTGTTTTTAAGTGTGAGTGACTGTAACGTAATCAGTGGTAGTGACATCGTGTGAGCAATAATGAGTGATAACTAATGTTATTGTTAGAAAAAAATTTTGGGGAAAAACCTGAAATTATCCATTATCCAAAATTTTCCAAAAATTTTGGGGCTACTAGGCAGCGGAGGCCTGAAGCAGGACATCACGACAAAATTGGTGCCTTATACATTAAATTTAAGGTATATAATGGAAGTGTATATATTAATGAAAAAATGAAACGGTGATGAACGAGGATGTATGAGCGCTGTGGTTATAATCATATGGTGAAGACTCCAAAATAGGATTTTGGCTATGTACGAAACTACGTCATCAGCATCTGGCAACTTTGGGACGAGTTGCCCGCGAAGTATCACCTATATTGTGGTTTGCATGTCGCAGGCTTTTTGGGTTTGGGGGCCTTGCATCACTGTTAATACTGGGCATCCTGCAAGCATATTACAGAGTTATTAGTATAAGAACACTTAGGAAGCTGGAATCCTTCTAAACGTGAAAAGGAATAGGTAATAACAGCAAAAATTGAACTTAAACCAGAAAAGGGCAAAAGTGAAGAGTGTACATTTTAGGAAAAGACAGAACGAGAGGGATAACGGATTTCCCCCCCCCCTAACATCCCTCCCCCACACACACACACAGGGGGACACTTATTGAAGCTTTTGCCCTAGTACAATTATCCTTTTTTTAAACCCGAATTCGGTTTTGTTTTAAAAAGTATTCCCTGCAAACCCCCCCCAAACACCAAAAACCACCAAAAAACATCCACACACCACACACACACCATACCAAAAACACACACATACACACACACACATACCACACACACACAACCACACACCACACACACACACACAAAACACACACACACCACACAACACACCACAACACCACATATTTAAAATTTTTAAAAAAATATATACACACAACCTAATAACTACACAAACACCACACCACCACCACACACAACACACACACACACACACACACCACACCACACACCCACCCCACACACACACCACCTGTAAGTACATGCGGTTTAAGCCCCCCGGAGGTTGGGGGTCAGGTACAAGAAGTTGTGGGAAACAAAGGGGCCATGAGACTACTTACAAGCAGAAACCACCCCTTTCATTTCATATAAAACCCAACAAAATTCCACACAAATTCAACACACCAAAACACACCCCCACACACAGTTTGGATCCACACCTAGTCAAGCACGCAAGAAATTAGGAAAGTGCAAAGGTTTTTAACAAAGACTAGCCCAGAGTACGGGGATTGTCCCATTAAGAAAGGTTAGGGAAATCGGCCCCCACGACATTTTGGGGGCCAGGAGGGTCAGGGGGCTGATAAAACATATAAAATATGCGCGGAATAGAGAGGTGGACAAAGCGGGGGTGTTCCCGAGAGGGACACAGACACAAAGGTCACAATTGGAAGTTGAAGATCGGGAATCAAAGGGAGTTAGGAAATATTTCTTCAGTCATAGGTAGTCAGGCCCTGGAATAGCCTGAAAGTGATGTGGTGGAGGCAGGGAACCCTACATGTTTTAAGGCGAGGATGTTTGAGCTCATGGGGAGGGAGAGGAGGACCTAGTAGCAATCAGCGAAGAGGCGGGGCCAGGGGCTGTGACTCGACCCCCGTAACCACAATAGGTGAGTACACTCCAGCTCACAAATCACTCCCCCCCCCCCCCCCACGAATCTCCTTCTTCCCCTGATCCCCCCCCTCCCCCCCCCCCTCCTCTTCACATAGCCACAGTTCCCCCACTCCTCCCCCCCCCCCCACTCTGACATAAAAACTAAAACCTAAAATACAAAAAAAAATAGGGTTTCCCACTCGAGGAATCAGGATAAAAAAAAATGGGGTTGCGAGAGCAGCAAGAAAAACCAAGGGACAGGGGACAAGCGAAAGGAAGATTGGACCCAGAGCTTGAAAAGAGATCATGAAGGGAAAAAAAAAAACTAGAAGAGCTTAGCATGAGAATGGAAAAGAGGGGGATTGGAAAGCAGGAAGTGGGAGGTGCGTCAAAGCACAGAGGCTGGTACGATTTAGAAGAGGAACTGAAAAATCTGAAAAGCCTAAAGAACAAAGAACTTTTGGGGTTGAAAACAACTGCTACCTCAGCCCCAAATAGGGGGCGTAGGGGGAAAAAAGGGGGACAACGCTGGGGAAGTCATCAGAGGGGACTGTGAAATAAAGAGCTAAGTTAGTGGGGCCCTAAAGACAACAAAGAGCCCAAGGAAAAAGGGGGAAAGGGAAAAAAGACAGGGCCCCTGAAACCCAAGTACATTAGCCAGTGAAACTGAAGAAAGGAAAAACGCGTGCAGGAAACCAAATTAAATGAAGGATAACAGGGTACCAGTGGGGGAAAGAAAGGGGTGAAATCATTTTGTGTTGAACTCCAGGAAGTTAAGGGGAAAATATAAGCAGAAAAACAGGGGGGAAAAAGCAATTGAAAGCAAAGAAAACAATAGGAGAAAACGCTGACCCCCTGGAAATTTTTGGGGTAGGGGGGGTTTTTTAAAAAAAAGAAACCCCCAGTGAAAGTGACCTTCAAGGCAGAAGCGACCGGGGCCCGGGGGCCTGCGGAGAAAAAAACTTTTAAAGGGACATGCCGGCAACAGGAAGGGGATCTCCCCGGAAGAACACGAAAAAAAGGCAGAAACTGAGAGGTACAAAGGCGAAAGGGGAAAGAGAGGGGATGGGGAAGACAGACAGGAGATCCCAGACCAGGGAAAAAGATCAAATAAGCCTCCCTCACAACTTCCATAGAAGCCTCCCAACAGGCAACCCCAGTGCAACCAAAACACTAAACTAAAACACCCATGCCAACCCAAAGCCCCCCCCACAATTACAAACTCCCCCCCCCAGCAACAACCCATAGTTCCCCTTACCAGGTTTTTTCCCACTTCCCAAACCCCCAAAATACCCCCCAGACCACAGTTTAGAAAAAAATTGAAGGTGTGGTATCAAATGCGATGGAATAACAAACAAGTATGAGGAGTGGCACGAAAGAACAAAGAGAATCCCCAGACATAATAGCACTCACAGAAACAAAAACCACAGAAAAATAACAAATTAATCTTTCCATCCGGTACCAATCCCGAAAGCGAGGGGGGGAGGGGGGGGAGGAGTTGCTGCCATTAAAAACCGTGTATTTTGAGGGAAAAAGGAAGGGAAAGGATGGCACGGGCAAAAGGGACTACTTAGTAGGAAAAATCCAGTCTGGGGCATAAGGTGATAATTGCAGTAATGACAACCCCCCACAGAACTGCAGGAGGCCAATAGAAGAATACGATGGAGCAACAAGCAATGATCGACACATAGCTGGGTTGCCAGGAGGCACACATGGGGGGCAAAGTTACAGTATGGGTGATTTTAATACAAGGAGATGACTGGGGAAAAAAAATGGAGGGCCCCTGGCGGCCTGAACATGGGGAAACCAAGAGATGGATGTGGGCTGGAAAAACCTCATACATCAACATGTTAGAGCACTACCAAGAGAGAGGAAGGATGAACCACAAGGCTGGACCTTTTATTCACCTGATAGTTCGGACATCGGGGTTCATGTATGAAAGGCCCCTGGGGGCTAGTGATCTTGGTTCTGTGCTTCGACTACATAGTTGGGGCCCAAGTGGAAAAAGTACAGGAATGGCTGGAAAAAAAACCAAAAATACAAAAGGGGGAACTCTCAGGCTTTAGGAACTTCCTTAAGCTTTTAGGGGAGAGGGAACGGGACAGGAAAACCATACAAGAAAAAGTGGTTGTAGCAACAAAATGCAAGGAGGCAGAGGGAGGTTTGTTCCCCAAGGGGAAACAGAAAATAATGGGGAAAAAAGAACAGTCCTTGGTTCACCCAAAAGGGGTAGGGGGGGCAAAAACTAGGTGTACAGAGAAGGGGAAAAAGGGCAGAAGACAGAGAATCAGGAAAAAAAAGAAATCAGCGAAAAAAGCGAAACGAATATGCACAGATAAAAAGGGAGGCTCAAGACAATATGAAAAAGACATAGCATCAAAGAAAAGACTGACCCCAAGCTGTTGTAAGCCACAAACAGGAGGAAAAAAAAAAGTCAAGGACCAGGTAATCGCTGAGGGAAAGGGTGTGGGAATCACAAGAAACCCAAGAGGTATGTAGGAGCTCAACACAAGATTTAAAGAGGTATTTACAGGGAAACCGTGGACTCCAAGAAAAACAGAACAGGGGGGCACCCCGAAATGCTGGGGTGAGGTACAATAACCAAGGAGGGGTGAAGAAGCTGATGGAACTTGACACCTCAAAGGGGGTGGGGCCAGCAGCATCTTCCCTGGGTCCTTAAAGGGGGAGCAGAGATATGAGTGAGCCATTAAAAAAGATTTTCAACACATCATTTGAAACGGGGCCCAACTCCCTGAGGTATGGAAAAGGCAAATGTAGCCCCAATTTTTGAAAAGGGAGACAGACAGAGGCACTAAACTACACACCTGTATCACTAACGTGAAATAGTATGCAAGGTCATGGAGAAGATCATCAGGAGGAGAGTGGTGGGGCACCTGGAAAGAAACAAGTGAAATAATTGACAACCAGCACGGTTTCAGGGAAGGAAAATCCTGTGTCACAAACCTACTAGAGTTTTATGACAATTTGACAGAAGTAAGACAAGAGAGAGAGGGGTGGATCAACTGCATATTTTTGGACTGCAAGAAGGCCTTCGACACAGTTCCTCACAAGAGGTTACTGCAAAAGCTAGAGGATCAGGCACACATAACAGAAAGGCACTGCAATGGATCAAGAATACCTGACAGGGAGGCAACAACGAGTCAGGTACGCACGAGGTGTCAGAGTGGGCGCCTGTGACAAGCGGGGTTCCACAGGGGTCAGTCCTAGGACCTGTGCTGTTCTTGGTATATGTGAACACATAACGGAAGGGATAGACTCAAAAAGTGTCCTTGTTTGCAGATGATGCGAATTTAATGAAAGAATCAAATCGGATGAGGATCAGGCAGGACTAAAAAGGAAGACCTGGACAGGCTACAAGCCTGGTCCAGCAACTGGCTCCTTGAGTTTAACCCCGCCAAATGCAAAGTCATGAAGTTTGGGGGAAGGGCAAAGAAGACCGCAGACACAATATAGTTTAGAGGGCCCAAAAGTCGGGCAAACCTCACTCAGGAAAAAGATCTGGGGGTGAGTATAACACCGACATATCTCCTGAGGCACATCAATCAGAAAAACTGCTGCAGCATACGGCCGCCTGGCAAACCTAGGGATAGCGTTCCGATACCTCAGTAAGGACCCGTTCAAGACTCGTATACCATTTACGTCGGGCCCATACTGGAGTATGCAGCACCAGTTTGGAATCCACACCTGGGGCTCTGGTGGCCTGGGGGTTAGCGCTCTCGCTTCACACGTGAGGGCCTGGTTCGATTCCCACCAGAGTAAAAACCCATTGGACGTTTTTTCTTTTCCACCTTTTGTCTATGTTCCCCATCA
>NC_069404.1:37674367-37744557 GCF_026875155.1 Cherax quadricarinatus
CCCAGGGACAACAGTAAAGAGATTGAAGAAAGGAAAGCTGCAGTGGAGGCAACTAAATTGAATCTGAGGATACACAGGGATATGCAATGGAAGAATGAAAGGGAGAGCTCAATTTTTGTTTATGGGTTCCAGGAAGTTGAAGGGAAAACTTTCAAAGCAAGAAGACAATGGGAGAAGAAAGTGATTTAATCCCTTGACTGTCGCAACCCCAAATTCTGAGGTGTCTCCTGGTGTCGCAAAAATTTAAAAAAAAAAAGTATTTTTTCTTATGAAATGATAGAGAATCTTTTCCCGATTGTAATGACACCAACAGAACAAAATTTGATGGAAAACTGACGGAATTACGCTCTCACGAAGTTAGTGACCTTTGCGATATTTACAAATCGGCGATTTCACCCACTTTGAGCCCTTTTTTCTGCTAATTCTGTTGCTCTAGTCGACCAAACTCGTAGCTATTTCTTTAGAACTCCATTTTTTCTATCGATTGAGTACAAGAAACTGGCCATTTACTGATTTCAACTACCCAGTAACATGGTCAGAAATTTGCAATTTGGCCAATTTCGTGAAAATTAAAATAATGACAATTTCAAAATAGGGTCCAGAATGAACAATGCAGACATTCCTGGCTGTAAAATAACATTTTCTTTGTTCATCAGTCATGTTTCCAGGCTCCTCTGATATTACTCTTGCTTTTTATTTTGAATTTTTATTCAAACAAAAAATAGAAGATTTACTGTTATGCAGACTGCTGCAATATTGTAATAATTGTATAAATAATGTCAACCCATTCATGACTGCATATTAGAATGGATAGTTGGAAATTTATTGAACAATGACGTCATTTGTTTACTTTTGAACATCGGCAAAAATCAAGCAGTGGATATTAAAATGGTAGAAAATACCGACAGGCTGTTAGGTAAGACACATGTGCAACAATTAGGTATCTTTATTTCGAAATGTTTCGCCTACACAGTAGGCTTCTTCAGTCGAGTACAGAAAAGTTGATAGAAGAGACGTGAAGACGATGTAATCAGTCCATCTCCCTTGAAGTTTTGAGGTGGTTAGTTCCTCAGTCTGGAAAAGAATATCGTTCCATAGCCTGAAACAATATGGAGTAGAAGTGACAGGATGGAGCCTTATATACTGCCAGGACGTGTTTATACAGACATGAGTTATGGAGAGCATTTTGGGCAAGCCTAGCTTAAGACACAAGGGCATATCATTTTATGTGATTGTAAGAAAAAAATATTTGAGTTATAGTCTAGTAAGTTTATAGGTACTATCTTTTACATGGACATTAGATGACATTATAGATACTATTTTTTGTAATACATAACATTCAGTGCAAGAACTCAAATTTTTGAAGCAGCACCTGTCTGTAATAGTTTCATAATCTAAAAATAACAATGAATATAAAAAATGACAGAATTAATTCAGAGAATATGGGAGTCACTGCATTTGAGAATCAAGAGTATTTACATGTTTACAGTGTTATTAGTAACAACAAAAACAAATAAGCAGACAGACTATCTCTTTAACCCTTTGACTGTTTTGGCCATATATATACGTCTTACGAGGCAGTGTTTCGGATGTATATATACTCAATAATTCTAGTGGCTTCAAATCAAGCAGGAGAAAGTGGTAAGCCCACACGTGAGAGAATAGGTCTGTGTGGTCAGTGTGCACTGTATAAAAAAAAAATCCTGCAGCACGCAGTGCATATTAAGAGAAAAAAAAACTGTTTTTGGATTAAAAAGCTGACTTTGAGGTGTATTTACCTTTAATATTTATGGTTGTATTCTCGTTTTCTTGGTCTCACTTGATAGAATGGAAAACATATTACAGAAATAGAGATGATTTTGATTAGTTTTCACAATGAAAATGACCTTGAAATTGAGCTCAAGATAGCAGAAAGATTTTTACCAATGTTCAAGAGTAAGCAAATCACACCACATGTCCAATACACGTCAAGTGGGGAGTCTAATATTCTTTCACTAGTGCACTGATATTATTTATACCATTTTTACAGTAATGCAGTAGTCTGCATAATAGTAAATCTTCTATTTTTGTGTGAATAAAAAATCAAAATAGAAAGAGTAATATAAGAGGGGCCTGGAGAGGTGACTAATGAACAGAGGATATGTTATTTTAGTGCCAAGAATGTCTGCATTGTTTATTCTGGATCCTATTTTGAAATCTGCATCTTTTTTAATTTGCATGAAATTGGCCAAATTGCCATTTTCTGACCACTTTATTGGGTAGTTGACATCGGTAAATGGGCGGTTTCTTGTACTCAATTGATAGAAAAAGTGGAGTTCTAAAGAAATAGCTGTGAGTTTGGTCGACTGGAATAATGCAATTGACTGAAAAAGGGCTCAAAGTCGGCGAAATCGCCGATGCGTATATGTTGCCAAGATCACTAACTTCGCGGGAGCGTAATTTCGTAAGTTTTCGATCAAATTTTGTACTTTTGGTGTCATTACCATCAGGAAAATTTTCTCTATAATTTCATAAGAATTTTTTTTTTTTTTTTTTTTCCAAAAAATTTTCAACACCAGGAGACACTTCAGGATTTGGGGTTGTGACAGTCAAAGGGTTAAAGCTAGATTTTCAATACAAATATATATCAGAGTGAGAGTACCTAGTTTTATCAATTTTTGACATTGAAAGAATTTGAAAAACTTTTTAGCGTAATTTATTGTTAACCCTTTCAGGGTCGAGAGGCCCTCTCCTAAACTTGGTCTCAGGGTTGAAAATTTTTTGGAAAAAAAAATTATTTTTTCTTATGAAAATATAGAGAATCTCTTACCGATCATAATGACACCAAAAGTATGAAATTTGATGGAAAACTTAAAGAATTATGCTCTCGCGAAGTTAGCGGTCTCGACGATGTTTATGCATCAGCGATTTCGGCCACTTTGAGCCCTATTTTTGGCCAATTCCAGTGTACTAGTCGACAAAAATCATAACTACAGTGGACCCCCGGTTTACGATATGATTTCATTCCAGAAGTATGTTCAGGTGCCATTACTGAACGAATTTGGTCCCATAAGGAATATTGTGAATTAGATTAGTCCATTTCAGACCTCCAAACATACACGTACAAACGCACTTACATAAATACACTTACATAATTGGTTGCATTGGGAGCTGATCATAAAGCGGGGGTCCACTGTATTTCACTGGAACTCCATTTTTTCTATCGAATGAGTACAAGAAACCACCCATTTACTGATTTCAACTATCCAATAAAGTGGTCAGAAATTAGCAATTTTGCCAATTTCACACAAATTTCAAAAGATGCCAATTTATTTATTTATTTATTTAGAAATTTAGCATACATACAGAGGTACAAAAAAAATACAGGTAAGAGCAGCATGCCAAAGCCACTTATATGCATAGCATTACGGGCTGGCTTACAATTAACTTGAGATTAACTAAGCAATGATGAAATCAGTGATAAGACATTATTGTAAACAGATAACTATAAAATACAAATGAGTATTACAAAGACAGGTCATATGGTTGCATGCATTGCTGTTCATTCAGTAGAATGGAGTATTCTGTTAAGTAGTGTATTTAAAAAAAATAACAAAGTTAGGTTTAACATTTGTGTGATATAATTGTGAGTAACATTTAGGATATACAATTTATATGGTTCAGTTATTCAGTATTTATTTGGTTTTGAGTGAGTAAGTGAACTTTGAGAAGAGACTTGAATTTATAAACAGGTAGTGTTTCTTTTATATTTACAGGAAATGAATTCCAGATTTTAGGGCCTTTTACGTGCATTGAGTTTTTGTATAGCGTGAGATGGACACGAGGAACATCAAAGAGTGATCTGTGCCTTGTATTATGGTCATGTGTTCTGTTGAGGTTGACAAGGAGATGTTTGAGGGGAGGGTTAATATCAGAGTTAAGTGTTCTATGTATGTAATAAGTGCAATAATAAGTATGGATGTTTTGTATGGTGAGTAGGTTGAGTGTTTTGAATATTGGTGGAGTGTGCTGCCTGTATTGAGAATTTGTTATCATTCTAACTGCAGCCTTTTGTTGGGTAATTAGTGGTCTGAGATGGTTAGTTGTTGTTGAGCCCCATGCACAAATTCCATAGGTAAGATAGGGGTAAATAAGAGAGTGATAGAGGGCCAGGAGGGCTGACTGTGGAACATAGTACCGT
The DNA here is from genome assembly GCF_026875155.1 of Cherax quadricarinatus. Lineage (NCBI taxonomy): Eukaryota > Metazoa > Arthropoda > Malacostraca > Decapoda > Parastacidae > Cherax > Cherax quadricarinatus. The sequence goes on from NC_069404.1 coordinate 37,678,548, forward strand.
ATCTTCGATAGTATGCCTACAGTCTTGGAAATTTTCTTAGAAATTTGTTGTATATGTGTATGAAATTTGAGTCTATTATCGAGGTGGATTCCTAAGAATTTTCCCTCTGTAAGCTTTGTGGTAGGTGATCCGTTTATCGTTATGTTAAGAGGTACATCTGTAGCTCTGCTACCAAACTGAATGAAGTAGGTTTTGTCAATGTTTAGTGTAAGTTTGTTAGTCCTCATCCAGGTAGATATTTTCTGTAATTCGGTGTTTACAGTATTGGCTAGCGTGACTGGGCTCGGGTGAGAGAAGACGTATGTGGTGTCATCTGCAAGAAGTGTGGGTTTGAGTAATTGAGAAGCATTTGGTAGGTCATTTATGTATAGGAGAAAGAGAAGAGGGCCAAGGACACTTCCCTGTGGGACACCAACTTTAATTGGTTGTGCGGAAGAGCTTGCCCCATTTGCGTACACATATTGGCTTCTGTTGCTGAGTAAGACTTGAGGTAGTTGAGGGAGTGCCCTCTAATACCATAGTGTGACAATTTTACGTGGAGCAAGTCATGGTCAACTGTATCAAAAGCTTTATGTAAGTCAATGAAGATCCCCAGAGGGACTTCTTTTTTCTCTATTGCAGTGTATATATGTTCTAGCATGTGTATAATAGCATCATTAGTATTTTTATTAGGCCTGAATCCAAATTGGCAGGGGTTGAGAATGTTATGGGAGATGAGGTAGGAGTAGATTCGTTTATGAATTAATTTTTCGAAGATTTTTGAGAGAGGGTGTAAATTGGATATTGGCCTATAGTTATTCAACTCTGTTTGGTCACCTCCTTTATGGATCAGGGTGACCCTTGCTATTTTGAGAACTGTAGGGAAGGTGGAGGATTCAATGGATTTGTTAAAGAGTGTTGCAATGATTGGTGATAGTACTTGTGACGCTTTTTTTGTATATAAAGGGTGGTAAGGTATTTAAATCTCCTGCCTTGTTTTTCAGTGCATTGATAATAAGGGAGACTTCGTATGGGTTAGTCGGAGCTAGGAACAGTGTGTTCGGGTAGTTGCCAGTGAGGTAGTCATTTGGTGGGGTATCTGAGCTTGGGATATTATTGGCAAGGTTTTGACCTATAGTGGAGAAGAAATCATTGAGTCTGTTTGCTGTTTCTGTTGGTGGAGTTGGGTTCATCTGATTTTGCTAATTTTATTTCGCTATGTCGTGATATCTTTTTGTTCCCAGAATTTCTGATAGGGTCTTCCAGGTCTTTTTTATATCACCTCGTAAGTTGGATAATCTGTTCTCATAATGCAATTTTTTTGCCCTTCTTATCAGGCTGGTTAGGATTGACGAGTAACGTTTTGTTTGGTCTCTGGTTATGTGACCCATTCTGTACTGTTTTTCATATCGGTGTTTTGTATTTATGGATTTGAGAATGCTGGGTGTTAGCCAGGGACTGTTCAGTCTCTTAGCTGTCATCTGTTTAGTTTTTTTAGGGCAGTGCTTGTTATAAAGGTATTGGGTCTTTTTTAGAAAATTATTAAAACATTCGTCAATATCTGTATAGATTTCTAGCTCAGCGTGCCAGTCAATGTTTGTTACTGCTGTTGTGAAGTTATTAATGGCTGCCTCATTGTGAAGTCTGAAGGTGACTTTAGTAGTGTCTTGGGGTATTTTACCAAGAGTTGTTATGAGGAAAGTAGGGTAGTGGTCTGTGGTATTATCTGTAATTATGCCTGATTTTAAAGGGGATATGGTGTTGGTCCAGATGTGGTCTAGTAGGGAAACGCTAGTCTCTGTAACTCTTGTAGGTTTTGTTACTGTTGGTAGCAACATGCAGTTACTCATTGTGTTTGTGAATTCAGTAACGTGTGGGTCCTGGTCTTGCAGGAGATTTATATTGAAGTCACCTGAGAGTAGTAAGTGATCTTTGTTCATGCGTGCATCAGTTATCATACTTCCTAGGTTTTGACTAAATTGGCTAATGTTTGATTGTGAAATTCTGTAGATGTTTATCACTGTGAGAGGTTTTTGTAGGTATTTGGATTTGAATTTAGCTATTATATATTCCCCATGTTCATCCCTTGTGCAAGTATTAGTGATACATTCTAGTTGGTCTGAGTAGTATATAGCTGTGCCACCCCCTTGTTGATCTGGCCTACAGTTGTGTATGGCTGTGTAACCAGGAATGGCATAGACATCTGTAGTATCAGGCTTTAGCCAGGTTTCAGTTAGAGTAATGATGGACATATTGGCATGCAAGGAATTTAGTAATGCTAGGAGGTCATCATAATGCTTGCTTAAAGATCTGATATTGTAGTTAAAGATAGTTATGTTGTTGTTGGCTCTGAGGAGTGCCTTTGATTGTTCTGCTGTGTAGTAATTACAATAACTGTTTGAATCATTTAAGTCATTAAATAAGAGGTTGGTATCAGGATCAATGCTTGTAATCATAAGATTTGTAGTGAATCTATAGTTAGAATTAAGTAAAAAATAAAGTAAATATTCTAAAGCTAAAAAAAAAAAAAATAGCACCTGAATTATTTAACAAATGTAAAAAATAATGAGCTAAGGTAGTTTTTAAAGCTAAAATAAAGGAGACAATATAAAGGGGACTAAAATAATTTGTGGTGAACAAATAAAGTGATGATCAAATAATGGAGCTTGGGAATATGATAGTAGGTAGTACTTTAAAGGTAATTCTTTAAAGTTAGAATTATAATATAAGATTATAATATAAAAGGGACTAATGTAAGTTGTGGTGAACAATAAAGTGGTAATCAAATAAATGAGCTTTGGAGTATAATGGCAAAATAGTGAACTTATTAACTTTAGCACCTGAGAATAGCACCTTGATTAGTTTAACAATTGCGAATATATGATCTAAGGTAGTTATATAAAGCTAAAATAAAGGACAAAAAAATATATAAGGGACTACAATTAAGTAATGGTAAACAAGTTAAATGGACAGATAGTCACTATGAAATAATATTGGTTTAGGAGTAAGATCTGATTTGTAATATTAAATAAGTTGATCAGTTTATTGCACAATAAAAAGTAAAAAAAAAAAAATGAGGTAGTTGGTACTAGCTAGCAAAAGATAGTTTTGGTACTTGCAAAAAAGTAATTGGAATATACACTAATTGCACACACAATAAAAAGTGACTAAAAAAACAAGTAATGGTAAACAAAATTAAATGGACAGGTAAGAACAATGAATAATGGTAATGTCTTGGTTATAATATGATAGTAAGATGGTAGACAGGTACAAAGGCTAATATAAAGGTTGGAGTTGAATATACAAACTTGAAAATTTGGCAACAAAATGTTATGGGAAGTATAAAATAATGTTTAATGTACAAAAGTAAAATTGACTGGTAGTAAATATGGTGTTTAATAAAATTTTAGTAAGTAATAATGATTACAAAAAAAGTGAAAAAGTAATGTTTATTTCATTCAATATTGCACTGGTAGTTATACTAGAGGTTATATGGCAGTACAAGGTAATTAAGAGTACTCTAAGATAGTAAATGTGGTATTAAAACAGGTAAAGGTAATTAGACAAGTAATGGTTATTAAATGTCAAAAATGTTAAGAGTAAATTGAAATTATAGTAAAAATGATAATTATTAATTTTAGTAGGTAATATCAATTGATAGTATTTAAAAAAAATATGAGGTAGTAATATGGACAGAGAAAGTATCAATTCAGCTAATGTTTAAGCAAACAATAGTAAATAAGAAAATTACATAAGGTGACTTATGCTTACTAGTAAAATCACAAAATGAGGTAGTTGATTATTTAAATACTGAGAGATTGCACAATGAAATTTGAACAATAATGGAGCAAAAGGTACACTACACTACGTAGGCTTTTAAGTTGGACATTGTTTAGTTATTCTCTGTAAGATTAGTATCCCTGAGAAATCGTGATAGATCATTCTCGTTCGTGATTGTGTACAGTTGACCTACATTTGTTTTCCTAACAAGAATTTTCCCATCCCGTGTGAAGCATTGGTGTATTGTGTCATTATTCTCCCGCTTAAGTTTTCTGACTCTATACAGGAGGTTCTGACGTTTTATGGTAAGACACTCATTTATGTATACCTCTTTCTTTACTTTAATAGATGCAATAATTAAGTCTTTTTTCCTGTCATGTGAGTGGAATCTAAGCATAACACTTTTTCTACCATGGGATCCTAGTAACCTGGCTTCTTTTATTTCAGACTCTGGTACAATAACACTTGTTTGGTCCTTTATGATCTGCAGAGTAATTTCTTTACTGTTTGTTGCCAATTACCAAATAGGGTCCAGAATAAACAAGACAGACATTCCTGGCACTAAAATAACATTTCCTCTGTTCATTAGTCATGTTCCCAGGCTCCTCTTACATTTCTTTTGCTTTCCACTTTGAATTTTTATTCTCAAAAAATAGAAGATTTACTGTTATGCAGACTACTGCATTAGTGTAGAAATGGTATAAATAATATTAGCGCACTTGTGAAAGAATATTACTCGCCAGTTGATGTGTATTGGACGTGTGGCATGATTTGTTTACTTTTGAACTTTGGCAAAAATCGAACATTTCTGCTTCTTTGAGCTCAATTTCAAGGTACTTTTCATTGTGAAACTAATCAAAATCATCTCAATTTCAGTAATATGTCTTCCATTCTATAAAATGAGACCAGGAAAACTAAATACAACCATAAATACCACATGAAAATACAGTGCAAAGTCGCTGTTTTAAACCAAAAACACGGTCAAAGATTTTTTTTTCTCATTACGTACTGTGTGCTGCAGGATTTTTTTATACTTTGCACACTGACCACATAGACTCATTCTTTCATATGTAGGCCTATCAGCTTTCTCTCGCTAGATTTGAAGGCACTAGAATTTACGCGTACTAGTATGTCAATAACCCGGTGCGTAAGCCATACTAGTACGTCGGAAACCCTGAAAGGGTTAATATGATCACTTAGTTTTTTTTTCAGTAGCTTTGAAGCAGCTGGCGGATAGAGATGCTCTGGAGTTATCGGGTAGGGAGTTCTTACCATAGGGTGGGGTGACCCAAGACAGGAGAAAGGAGACAGTAATAAGGATACATGACAGTGAGTAAAATGAACTTGATGAAAAGCAGGGTCACTTTGAATACAAAGTACGCTTGTCAACATCCTTGGTCCTAGGTATCAGAAATATTACTGGCATAAGTGGCATAAGTCTTAAAGTGGAAACTGAACCACTACCTCTGAAAAGTAATAGATAAACCAGGCTCTAATACCTATATAAGCCAGAGGGCCAGCAACAGCCTAGTTGTACAGGAAATCAACAGGGAGGCGTGGCCCCAGGATGATCAGTGAGGTTAGGTAACACCTCTCAAGACCAGTCACAGGTAATTCATAAGTAATCCTTTGTTAAATATGCCAGTTTGCTAATGTTTTATAATTGTTTTATATGAATCTTCATAAATTAGGATTATTTTATTGCTTCTTTGAAGATGTATTTGAAAAGCTGTGCTTGTATTGTTACATAGGATCCCATTTGTGCTTCCACCATAAATTTTTGTTTTCCACATTGATAGTTACTGACAAGAACCACACTGCACAGCTGTTCACTGCTGTACCAAGCCTTATGCAGGCTTCAGTAATTGAGTCCCTTAGGCATGTAACAGAACTTAATTTGATGATATAAATTTGTATCCAATAGGGCTTTGACTTGTTGGCAGTCTCCTTTCTTATAGAGTACGTACTTAGGCAGTTCTGTTGATATCTTATTGCCTATTTTTTCCACACATTGGAATCATTGCAGCTTTCCCGACTTCAACCTCTGAGCCTGACAAATTTCGGCTCCACAGCTTCTCCAAATGTATCCTGTCAGTATACTCCTCCATCTCTCGTAAGGAAGTGCATTGTGATTTATTGCACTGACACTCCACTTGATTGTTTTACTCACATATATTGTCTGTGATGTAAGAGGTATATCAGACAAAATATTTTCACTTGCATCCCCATACATTGATGTAAGCAAGAGTGAAGCATGTATAGGTGTTTTAACCTTTAATGTTAGATGAAATAAATTATTTTTTGTTCATACTTTATCACTTCTACCTGTGATACTTGTCTCATTCTCGAGCAGGGTAGCATATACAGTCTTCAGCAAATAATTCATCTATATTTTAAATCAGAATTATTTGCTTTGTCCTTTGATTCTTATACAGTGGAACTCCGGATTTTTTACACACCAAATGCCATACATTTCGGATTTAGACCACTTTTTTGGCTGAAATTTTGGTCCAGATTTCGTACCTCGTCCCGGAAATTGTTCGTATCAGATGTGTCCCCCTGGGCCGCTCATACGTTCGTGACTCACTCTTGGGCACATTAAATGTCTTATTTTACAGTAATGTAGACATTATCATTAATCCAGCTATAATATTTTCTTCAAAATTATATAAGAAACACATTACATACCATATAAACACGCATTGTTGACATGCTATGTATGTTTAACCCTTAAACTGTCCAAGCAGATCTATGTTCACATGCATAGTGCTCCAAAAGTAGATCTACGTTTTTTTACATATTTAAAAAAAAAATGTAGATCAAAGTTTTTTTTACACGTTTTCAAATGTAAAAAAAGAAAAGATCTACTTTTTTTACATGCTTTCAAATGTTGAAAAAACATAGATCTACGTTTGGACAGTTTAAGGGTTAATAATAATCACTCTTGGGCACATTAAATGTCTTGTTTTACATTTATATAGACATTTTCATTAATCCATCCATGACGTTTTCTTCAAAATTATGCAAGAAACATGTTACATAGCGTGTAAACATGCAATGTTTATATCCGGTGGAGGGCAAAGATTACGTTTTCTCTGGTCCAGCGTTAGAGAAAACTGTATGAATCTGCGTTGGCCCAATAACCTCCCATAATACATAAGCTTTTGTTTACAATTCTCGGCATGAATTATTAATTACTTCTCCTATGTTTATGTTGGCATCTAAAGGTAGTTGTTACAAACTATTAAACTCAGTGGACATGGTATGTTGATGGTAATAATATGGCTGTAGGCCAGTGTATCTAGCTGGTGAGTATACACTGGGATGTAGTCAGCCTGGGACTACAAATAAATACTGTACTACTCACCAACAAGAACACAAAATAAGAAAGAAGGAACACTGCAACAGGCCTACTGACCCATGTGGAGCAGGTCCATGTATCTCCCCCCCCCCCCCCAGATTAGCCCAATTTATATTTATTTCTCATTGTTTTCTGTATGTTTGAAACAGATTAATTGGAATTACATTATTTCTTATGGGAAATATTACTTCAGTTTTCGGCCATTTTGGATTTCGGCCAACCTTCTGGAATGGATTGTTATTACGAAAACTGGGTCTACTGTATAAGAAACACGTTACATAGCATATAAACATCCAAGGGGTGAGTCGATGGAGGGAAAACATTACAGTTTTCTCTTGTTCAGCATTAGAGAAAACTGTATGAATCTGCGTCTGGCCCAGTCACCACCCTTAACCCTTTCAGGGTCCAAAACTACACCAAAATTCTAGTGGCTTCAAATTTAGCTCAAGAAGGCTGGTAGGCCTACATCTAAGAGAATGGGTCTGCGTGGTCAGTGTGCACACTATACAAAAAATTGGGATGCCTGCATGGCATTGTGGGAACACGCCAAAGTAGTTTTGTTCACCATGCCTGGTGGCAAGGAAGCTCTCTGTCCCTGGGCGAATTCTGACTCTCCTCTTCCCAGCTGATAGTTCTAAGACTGATGGAAGTGGATCTGAAGAGGAATTCTATGGTTTTGTACAATGGTGCCATATGATCTAATGGTATCACATGGTACAATGCACCATATGGTATATTATACCATATGGTACAGGGACCCTAATGGAAATAAATCTGTCTGACTTTTTTGGGTTATCCTAGGTTCTCCAAACATATCCTGTTATGTATGATAATCTATATAACATTATTTGTGTATACCTAAATAAACTTACGACGCCACATGCGCTTGAGTAAGTTTATTCGGGTGTACACAAATTGTTAGATTATCATACATAGCAGCATATGTAAAAAATCCTAAGATAACCCTAAAAACCTGTACTACAGTGGACCCCCGAGTTTCGGCAGCCTCGACTTTCACGAAATTCGACCTTTGGCGAGTTTTTTTTTTTTTTGGGGGGGAAAAATTTGGCCTCGAGTTTCGTGAAAAAACTCGTGTTTCGGCGACTGTCCGGCACCCGTCCGCCCGTCACCGCGCACAAAAAGCTAGTCTCCTGCTCCATTCACGCTCAGTGTGCCATTGTTTACCAACACGTGGCCATCACCCTGCGGGTTCATACAATACATTTCATAATAATCCATTGTTTTTTGTGCTTGCAACTGCTAAATAAGTCATCATGGACCCAAGGAAAGCTAGTGCAAGCCCCTTTGGTAAATAAAGTGAGTGACGGGGATGTGGAAGAGTTGGTGGAGGACCACAGGGAAGAGCTAACCACTGACGAACTGCAAGAGCTTCAACTGGAACAGCATCAGACTACAGCCGAGGAACTTGCTTCAGAGGAGGAGGAAGAAGGAGTGGTTGAGGTGCCTTCTTCAGTGATTAAGGACATGTGTGGAATGTGGAATGAGTTGCAAAGTTTTGTTGAAAAGTATCACCCTGACCAAGCTGAAACAAGCTGTATCTGCAACATGTACAATGACAGTGTTGTGTCCCACTTCAGGGAAATCTTAAAGAAACGCCTGAAAAAGACCTCTCTGGATAGATATTTTGTGCGCCAGGGATCCAGTGACTCTCAAGTTGTTCCCAGTGGCATTAAAAGAAGAAGGGAAGTAACCCCACATAAGGACTTGCTACCTAAAGTCCTAATGGAAGGAGATTCTCCTTCCAAACAATAGTGTACACCTTCCTCCTATCACCTCCTCCCATCTTCCATCCACCCAGAAGTCTTCAGTAAAGGTAAGTGTAACGTTATTATTTTTTATTTTAAATGCATGTACTTGATTTCTGATTGTTTTCATTATGTAAATCTTTATTTAATTTGAAAAAAAAAATATTTTTAATATTTTTGGGTGTCTGGAACGGATTAATTTTATTTCCATTATTTCTTATGGAGAAAATGATTTCGAGTTTCCTGAATTTTGATCTTCGGCGGGCTCTCTGGAACGGATTAATCACGAAACTCGGGGGTCCACTGTATATGGTACCCTGCACCATATGGTACCCTGTAACATATGATACCCTGTACCATATGGTCAGGAGGTGTTGGTGCCACGAGGCACCAGCCAAGACTGAGTGTGAGAGTAAGGACCCAAGCCACTGACTCAGCAGCTCCCAACTATAGGAACATGTCCAGTGGCTGTACATATGTAAATATATAATAGAATATTACTAATATACAATATTTTTGCATATTTTTGTTGTAAACAATTATTGTTAATGAAATAATGATGAAAATATTAGTGCAGTTATTGTGTTGAATACAACAGAACCATATGGTATCATTGTACCATATGGTATCATTGTACCATATGGTATCAATGTACCATATGGTATCATTGTACCATATGGTATCATTGTACCATATGGTATCATTGTACCATATGGTATCAATGTACCATATGGTATCATTGTACCATATGGTATCAATGTACCATATGGTACCATTGTACCATATGGTACTATATGGTACCATTGTATTCAACACAATTGCACTAATATTTTTGTCATTATTTTGTTTACAATAAACTTGTAAACAAAGTTTGTATGCAATATAATGATAACAAATTTGTGCAGTTATTGTGTTGAATACAATGAGTGTACAATTATACATTATACATTATATTGGTCTCACAGGCCATAAAAGTTGCTGAAAAAAAAATAGAAAAGAAAATCCTAAAATAAAATAATGCGACTTTACGGAAGTTGCGGATGTTGCCTCCACCGGGTCATTGAAGGTCAACTTCATGCCTGTATATCTCGGTAACTGCTGATCGATGTGGAAGAGTTGGTGGACAACCTCAGGGAAGAGCTAACCACTGAAGAGCTGCAACACTATAGTTATTCTCTATAAAATTTATTTTTTGTTAATATGTTTGGGCGTCTGAAATGGATTAGTTGGATTTACATTATTTCTTACAGGAAATATTACTTTGGTTTTCGTATGTTTCGGATTTAGACTGACCTTCTGGAACAGATTAAGTACGAAATCCAGAGTTCCACTGTACAGTGGACCCCCGCATACTGTTGGCCTTACATAACGTTAAATCCGCATACCAATACGTTTTATCGCTAAGATTTTGCCTTGCATACCGCTAAAAAACCCGCTCAACGCTGTTCGTCCGAGACGCGTCTAATGTGCGGCCTTAGCCAGCCTCTCGTGTTCCGCCGGTGGCATTGTTTACCAGCCAGCCTCCGCGGTAACATCCAAGCAAACAGTCGGAATATTTCGTATTATTACAGTGTTTTTGGTGATTTTATCTGCAAAATAAGTGACCATGGGCCCCAAGAAAGCTTCTAGTGCCAACCCTACAGGAATAAGGGTGAGAATTACTATAGAGATGAAGAAAGAGATCATTGATAAGTATGAAAGTGGAGTGCGTGTCTCCGAGCTGGCCAGGTTGTATAATAAACCCTAGTCAACCATCGCTACTATTGTGGGCAACAAAAAGGCAATCAAGGAAGCTGTTCTTGCCAAAGGTTCAACTGTTTTCGAAACAGAGATCGCAAGTGATGGAAGATGTTGAGAGACTCTTATTGGTGTGGATAAATGAAAAACAGATAGCAGGAGATAGCATCTCTCAAGTGATCATAAGTGAAAAGGCTAGGAAGTTGCATCAGGATTTAATTAAAAAAATGCCTGCAACTAGTGATGATGTGAATTTAAGGCCAGCAAAGGTTGGTTTGAGAGATTTAAGAAGCGTAGTGGCATACATAGTGTGATAAGGCATAGTGAGGCTGCCAGTTCGGACCACAAAGCAGCTGAAAAATATGTGCAGGAATTCAAGGAGTACATAGAAAGTGAAGGACTGAAACCTGAACAAGTGTTTAATTGTGATGAAACAGGCCTGTTTTGGAAGAAAATGCCAAGCAGGACCTACATTACTCAGGAGGAAAAGGCACTCCCAGGACATAAGCCTATGAAAGACAGGCTTACTCTGTTGATGTGTTCCAATGCTACTGGTGATTGCAAAGTGAAGCCTTTATTAGTGTATCACTCAGAAACTCCCAGAGCGTTCAGACAAAAGAATATCCTCAAGGCTAATTTGTGTGTGCTGTGGAGGGCAAACAGTAAGGCATGGGTCACTAGGGACTTTTTCTATGACTGGTTACACCATGCATTTGCCCCCAATGTGAAAGATTACCTAACTGAAAAGAAATTAGACCTTAAGTGCCTCCTGGTGTTAGACAATGCCCCTGGTCATCCTACAGACGTGGCAGAGCGACTTTATGGAGACATGAAGTTCATTAAGGTGAAGTTTTTGCCTCCTAATACCACTCCTCTCCTGCAGCCCATGGACCTGCAGGTTATTGCAAACTTTAAAAAACTGTACACAAAAGCTCTGTTTGAAAGGTGCTTTGTAGTGACCTCAGAAACTCAACTGACTCTAAGAGAGTTTTGGAGAGATCACTTTAATATCCTCAATTGTGTAAACCTTATAGGTAAGGCTTGGGAGGGAGTGACTAAGAGGACCTTGAACTCTGCTTGGAAGAAACTGTGGCCAGAATGTGTAGACAAAAGGGATTTTGAAGGATTTGAGGCTAACCCTGAGAGGAGTATGCCAGTTGAGGAATCAATTGTGACATTGGAGAAGTCCTTGGGGTTGGAGGTTAGTGGGGATGATGTGGAAGAGTTGGTGGAGGAGGACAATGAAGAACTAACCACTGATGAGCTGATAGATCAACTTCAACAGCAAGAGGCCAGACCTGAGGAAACTGGTTCAGAGGAGGGGAGAGAGAAATTGAAGAAGTTGCCTACTACAAAGATTAAGGAAATCTCTGCAATGTGGCTGAAAGTGCAAACCTTTATGGATGAAAATCACCCTCGCACAGCTATTGCAAGCCGTGCTGGTGACTATTACACTGACAATGTTGTGAAACACTTTAGGGAAGTCATAAAGGAACGAGAGGTACAGGCCACTATGGACAGATATGTTGTGCGACAGAAGCCCAGTGACTCTGAAGCTGGTCCTAGTGGCATTAAAAGAAGAAGGGAAGTAACCCCAGAAAATGACTTGACACCTCAAGTCTTAATGGAAGGGGATTCCCCTTCTAAACATTAAGACTCTCTCCTCCTCCCATCCCATGAAATATTAATTAAAATTAATATTTCATGTGGTAAAAATGTTTTTTTTCGTACTTTGGGGTGTCTTGCACGGATTAATTTGATTTCCATTATTTCTTATGGGGAAAATTCATCCGCATAACGATAATTTCGCATAACAATGAGCTCTCATGAACGGATTAATATCGTTATGCGGGGTTCCACTGTACTAGCTAAGCAACATAATAAATTTTGTGTGCATGAAGAGAAATTATAGTCTTAGCAATTACCCATTATATAAAGTATGCAAGGTCAATATGCTACAGTAGATATTAGATGTAGCTGGAGATGTATAGAAGAATGGTAATGTGGCAAAATGGTAAATCACTGCTCGTGTACTTAGTATACTTCATGCAAAATGCTGTACAAAGTTCACTGAAGAAGCTGGTATTTGTGGATTATAATTGTAATTAGAGTCAATGTTTTCATTATATTTAGAATAAGACCATAAGGAAGGAGCACTGTGGCAGGCCTGTTGGCCCCATGCTAGGCACGTCTAACTCACATCTACCCACACCACTCAAGTACTTGTCAAACCTGTTTTAAAAACTACACAGGGTTTTACCTTCACTGACACTACTTGGGAGTTTGTTCCACTCATCCATAACTGTTACCAAACCAGTACAGGTCTCCCTCAACATTCACAAGGGCTATGGGATCAAGAGCCTTGTGAATGTTGAAAGATCTCAAATGTTTGGTGCCCCAATACATTGTAGGGAAATATAATACATACACAAATAACCCGCACATAAAAGAGAGACTACCCCCACCTCTTCCTGCCTATATATAGCCGTCCTGCTCCACTTCTGGTTAGTGTGACTTTGTCAATGGTCCAAGTCGGACCGAAACGTCGTCGTAAGCTTCTCTCTTTTATGTGCGGGTTATTTGTGTATCGTTCCAGTCATGGTATTGTGCCTTTTTTTGTTAAATATAATACATTACTGCTTCCTTAACCTATTGAACCATGAACAATTGTAAAACACGTGGAAACATCGTAAAATATTGTACTAGTGCCAGCCCTTTGGTAAAGGTGAAAAAGACTGTAGAATTCAAGAAAGAACTCATAGCAGAGTACCAAAGTGGAGGAGGAAGAGAGAGGGGAGAATGTGCATTCAGTGATTCTGCAATATGTACGCTACTAAAGCAGCACGAATCAATGAAGGCTATAGCACTAGCCAGCAATAAAGTATAGCATTAACAGTGTAGCAAGTAAGTTAAGCGATTAATCGATAGACAAAGAACAGCATGAACCTAACTCCTCAAGTGTTGTTGGAGTTGTATAGGGCGACTGACAACACCGCCGTCTCTACCGCATCTGCTGCTGCCTCTCTCCACCACCACTATGTAAGGCTTATGCTCTCAGTGGCCCTGTTACACTCAACAACAACACTCGTGACATACTTAACTCCTCAACTGTCGAAACCCCAAATCCTGAGGTGTCTCCTGGTGTCGAAAAATTTTTGGAAAAAAAAAAAAAATTCTTATGAAATGATAGAGAATCTTTTCCCGATGGTAATGACACCAAAAGAACGAAATTTGATGGAAAACTTATGGAATTACGCTCTCACGAATTTAGCGACCTCGGCGATATTTATGAATTGGCGATTTCGCCCACTTTGAGCCCTACTTTTGGCTAATTCCATTGTTCCAGTCGACCAATCTCATAACTATTTCTTTAGAACTCCATTTGTTCTATTGATTGAGTACAAGAAACTGCCCATTTACCAGTTTCAACTACCCAATAACGTAGTTAGAAATTTGCAATTTGGCCAATTTTACGCAAATTAAAAAATATGCCAATTTCAAAATAGGGTCCAAAATGAACAATGCAGACATTCCTGGTTCTAAAATAACATTTTCTTTGTTCATCAGTCACGTCTCCAGGCCCCTCTGATATTACTCTTGCTTTCTATTTTGAATTTTTATTCAAACAAAAAAATAGAAGATTTACTGTTATGCAGACTACTGGAATATTGTAATAACTGTATAAATAATGTCAACCCATTCATGACTGCATATCAGAATGGCTAGTTGGACATTTATTGGACAATGACATCATTTGTTTACTTTTGAACATCGGCAAATATCAAACATTTCCCCTATTTTGAGCTCCATTTCAAGGTTCTTTTCCTAGTAAAACCAATCAAAATCACCTCTATTTCTATAATATGTTTTCCATTCTATCAAATGAGACCAAGAAAACGAGAATACAACCATAAATACTACGTATATGAAAATACACCACAAAGTCGGCGTTTTTATCCAAAAATGTCTTTTTTTTTTTTTCTCATTATGCACTGTGTGCTGCAGGATTTCTTTTATATGGTGCACACTGACCACACAGACTCATTCTCTCACATGTGGGCCTATCAACTTTCTCCTGCTTGGAGTATATATACATCAAACACGGTGGCTCGTAAGATGTATATATACGACCAAAACAGTCAAAGGGTTAATGACATATTTTATTCATTCTAGAGTATATGTCATGTTTCTATGTTATTAGTATTGTTTATTATATCATATTAGATGAGTTGTGATAGATAAATAAGCCATATAGTTATTAGTGTCATATTGAAGGACTATCTTGTCCTATCTCCAAACAAACTCTGTCACCGCCACAATTCCTACCGTATGTAATGACATATTTTAAATATGATAGGGTAGCTGGGAATTTGCAAATGTTCGAAGCCCATGAAAGTGGAAAATGTGAATGTTGAGGAAAACCTGTACTTTCCTATATCTTTTCTAAATCTAATTTTTTCCAACTGGAACCCATTGCTGCAAGTCCTGTCTTGGCTAGATATTTTTAGCACATTATTTATATCACCTTTATTTATTCCTGTCTTCCATTTATACACCTCAATCATATCTGCTCTAATTCTATGCCTTTCCAAAGAGTGTAGATTCAGTGCTCAACTTTCAATAATTATTTCTCCTCAGTTTTCACACAGGAAGACACTAATAATATCCCAGTAATTAATTTTTATAGTGGGCCTGAAGAAAATAAATTATGTAATATCACAGTCACTAAGGACATGGTAATAAAACAGGTAGACTGATTAAAGCAAAATATATGTCTGGACCCTGATGAACTCTCTTCACATGTTTTTAAGAGTGCAAAATGGAACTTTGCGAAACATTAACCAACATATTTAATACAGTGGAACCTTGGTTTTCGTTATTAATTCATTCCAGAAAGTCTGACGAAAACCAAATTTGATGAAAACTGAAGCAATATTTCCCATAAGAAATAATGTAAGTCAAATTAATCTGTTCCAGACACCCGAAAGTACAGTGGAACCTCTACTTGCAAGTTTAATCCATTCCATGACCTTGCTCGCAACTGGATTTGCTCGTTTGCAGAATCAATTTTCCTCATTTAAATTAATTGAAATGCAATTAATCCGCTCCTGTGGAATTCTGTACTTCAATAATTTCGCTAATATCAACTCTACGGCTTATTTATCTATCTCACTTCATCTAATATGACATAATAAACAATATAAATAACATAGAAACCTGATATATACTCTAAAATTAATAAAATGTCATTCATGTAGTGGTATGGGCGGTGTCGGCGGTGGACGAGAGTTTGTCTGCAGACCGGGCAAAATTATTCATGAATAATTTCGCTAATATCATCTATACGACTTATTTATCTATCACAGTTCATCTAGTATGACATAACAAACAATATGAATAACATAGAAACATGATATATATTCTAGAATGAATAAAATGTCATTATGTAACAGGTGGAGGCAGCCACAACCGCTCCCTCTTTGTTGTGGTAAACACTGCCATCTAGTGATGGCCTTTTGAAGCCCTCTATTATTATAATTATTCTATGTAGTACATTATTATTATATTATTATTATTATACATATTATTATTATTATTATTATTATTATACTATTATTATTATTATACTTATTGTTATTCATATTATTATTATATAAATTATTTGTAATTTTTATTCACACAAAAAATATGAGATTTACTGTTATTCCTTATTGCAATAATTGTATAAATATGTCAACCCATTCATGACTGCATATTGGAATGTTTACACTGAAACAGCCAAGCAATGGACCATTTCTCCTAGGTTGAGCTCAATTTCAAGGCACTTTTCATCATGAAAGCAATCAAAATCATATCTATTTCTGTAATTTATCTTCCATTCTATCAAATGAGACCAAAAAAACGAGAATACAACCACAAAAACCATACGAAACTACCACTAAGGGGTGGCTAATTGCTGAGAAGTTAGCTCCATTATTTATGCTTAGATTTCTTTCATTATTATTATTATTGTTGTTGTTATTATTATTATTATTATTATTATTATTATTATTATTATATAAATTGTAATTTTTATTCACACAAAAAATATAAGATTTACTGTGATGTCATTTGTTTACACTGAAACAGCCAAGCAATGGACTATTTCTCCTAGGTTGAGCTCTATTTCAAGGCACTTTTCGTCGTGAAAGCAATCAAAATCATAACTATTTCTGTAATTTATCTTCCATTCTATCAAATGAGACCAAAAAAAACTTGAATACAACCGAAAAAAACATTCGAAATTACCACTAAGGGGTGGTTAATTGCTGAGAAGTGAACTCCATTATTTATGCTTAGATTTCTTTCATTTTTGGTGTACATTAAGAAGCATCTTTCCATCATACATTGCCAAAGTTTCAATAAGATAGTCAACAAACAAATGAGATACAATTCCCGAGATCAAGAGCAAGAACCCCTCACCAGTGTCAAGGAACCTGCCTTGAGGTCTGCTCGCTTGTGGAAATTTTGCTCGCGTATGGAAGCAAAAAATCGACCCATCGACTGCTCGTATTTGGAAAAACTCGCACGTGGACACGCTCGCAAGTAGAGGTTCCACTGTATTAACAAAAATTACATTTTATAGAGAATATAGTTTTACATACAAGAAACAATGAGAAATAAATATAAAGGACTAATGTAATGGATAAATGAACATTTAATATCACTTTTACCTTTATTGAAGACTTGTTGGCGCATGGAAGATGGCGAGGAGGGGAGAGGGAGGAGAGGTTATCTCTACCTTTGTAAAGGGTGGTAGTGATATTTTTCCACAAGACTTTGCAACTCCTTCAACTTTCGTACTTTTCAACAAGTTCTTTCTTGAATTTTATCATGTTTCTCGCCTTCTTTATCAAAGGGCTGGCGCTCGGAACTTTCTTTGGCCCCATGGGGGCTTATTTAGCAGTTGCACTCAATAAACAAGCACAAAAAACAATGGATTATTATGAAATGTTTCGGATGAATGCGCAGGGTAATGCTCACTCAACGAGAAACAAAGCCAGACTGAGTCAGAACGCGTGGGATGCTTTGTATGGGCATGGGCAGGAGGACACGTTCCTTATGGCAGACAGAAGTGATGAACGAAAACGGGGAAAAAATTTTGACGAAAAAAGTTGTCAAAAACTGAATTTGATGTAAACCAGGGCAAATGAAAACAGAGGTTCCACTGTAATTCTAGACAATTGTATGTGACCAAGGCGGGTGAAAATGTTCACCTGTCAGTGTGTGATTATTTGAGTACTATTTCAGTACCTAATATAAGTGTCAGAAGAAAGATTGGCTATGAAATCACAGCTACTACTACAAATTGTAATTATCAGAACATGAAAATTATATAAATTAAAATAAAAACAAGGAAAAAAAAAGGTATATCAGCAACACTTCTGCAAACGTCAGGATTCCATGTTGCTGTCAGGTGAGCATCCAGCACCAACTTTGCAGCCTTATATCTCGGTAAGTACGTACTGACTTAAAAAAAAAAAAATTTTTTTGCCTTTATTAAAAAAAAAAATTTTCCTCCAAAATATTTTGAGTGCTAGCAGTGAAAACATAGATCTACGTTTGGACAGTTTAAGGGTTAATGAACAGAGGAAAGATTGCTTTAGTGATTGGAATGCCTGGCATGTTTTTTGTGGATTTTTTTTTTATTTATTTATTTTGTGTGCAATTGGCCAATTTACAGACTTTTCTGCACATTATATGGTAGTTCTGATAGTTAAGTGGGCAGTTTTTTATGTTCATTTGTTAGAACGGACAGCACACTAGCAAAATAGCTAGGACTTGGGTCAAATTGAGCATTGCAATTTGCTTAAAATTGGACTTGGTGAGTGAAATCACCAATGTGTAAATTGTGCTCAACCTGCCAACTTTGAGCCTGCATAGCTCCATAAGTTTTCAATCAAATTTTGTATTTCAACCGACTTTCTTTGTTGAATCCAAAATTAATTTAGCCAGCAGCCCATAAAAATAGCAGTCATATCTGGATTTGATGATCTTCGTTGTTTCTAAATGTTATCTGGCTACAGATTTTACCCATTAAAGCTGAAATCCACATGCATGTATATACAGTATACTGTACCGTATATAATCCCTTAGGCAACATTAATTTTCATGAGTTTTTATATACTTTACTAAATGTGTGCTTTAAAAGGAAGCTTACCTTATGTTTCATTGTATACTGTTATTGTGTATTTCACATTTGTTTTTTTCTCTTTGCAACAACACTTTCATATTTCAAAAGTTGCACCAGTTTCACCTCTTTCAATCACATTTTATTGTGGTCTTTTTTTGGCTGAAGACAAAATTGATTGCTTGATATTGTCCAAATATGCACAATTTTATGCATTGTATTCAATTTTCTCTTTAATGTTATTCAGTATCTATCACCATCTTGTTATTCAGTACAAGTATCTGTCACCATCAAGAGACTTCAGATTCCCAGTGTCACCCATCATGCTTAATATTTCATAGTACATTAAAGCCATGGAGCCAGAAAAATTTGATTAAGATGATTTTCTGATTGCCTTTTAGTAGAAACATTAAGTAACCAAATCTGTCATTACAAAAGTGCATGACCTTACTTGGATACTTCTATAACTGAAAGTGGCATTATATTTGTAAACATGAGCTATCCATATACATTAGTATGAAGTACTAATACAAGTAGTATTAACTGCAGAGTGATGTTATTAAGTTTAAAATGGCTGCAAAAATAATCTGAGACACTTCTTTGTTAGAAAGGAATTAGAGGCATCTAAGAGACTAATGATGTTTATTGCTGCTAGAAAAATAACTGTTTTTGGAGTGGGGTCTGTCAGTAAAAATGATATATGGTACCTCCACCCAGCTTAACCCTTTGACTGTCGCAAGCCCATTTTTGAAACTGTCATTCTATGTCGCAAAATTTTTGGAAAAAGAATATTTTTTCTTATGAAATGATAGAGAATCTTTTCCCGATGCTAATGACACCAAAAGTACGAAATTTGATTGAAAACTTACAGAATTACGCTCCTGCGAAGTTAGCGATCTCGGCGATATATATGCATCGGCGATTTCGCCGAATTTAAGCCCTATTTTTGGCCAATTCCATTGTTCCAGTCAACCAAACTCCTAGCTATTTCTTTAGAACTCCATTTTTTCTATCAACTGAGTACAAGAAACCGCCCATTTACTGATTTCAACTACCCAATAAAGCAGTCAGAAATTGGCAATTTGGCTAATTTCACACAAATTAAAAAAGATGCCAATTTCAAAATGGGGTCCAGAATAAACAATGCAGACATTCTTGGTACTAAAATAACATATCCTCTGTTCATTAGTCACATCTCTAGGCCCCTCTTATATTACCCTTGCTTTCTGTTTTGGTTTTATATTCACACAAAAAATAGAAGATTTAATGTTGTGCAGACTACTGCATTATTGTAAAATTGGTATAAATTATATCAGTGCACTAGTGAAAGAATATTAGACTCCCCAGTTGATGTGTATTGGACATGTAGTGTGATTTGCTTACTCTTGAACATAGGTAAAAATCAAACATTTTCGCTACTTTGAGTTCAATTTTAAGGTCGTTTTCATGATGAAACTAATCAAAATCATCTCTATTTCTGTAATATGTTTTCCATTCTATCAAATGAAACCAAGAAAACTATACAAAAATGCACAAAAATACTATACAAAAATACACCTCAGAGTCGGCGTTTTAATCCAAAAACAGTTGGATTTTTTTTTCTCGTTATGCACTGCGTGCTGCAGAATTTTTTTTATATGGTGCACACTGCCCACACAGACCCATTCTGTCACATTTGGGCCTACCAACTTTCTCCTGCTTGATTTGAAGTCACTAGAAATATTGAGTATATATACATCCAAAACACTGGCTCGCAAGACGTATTATACGGCCGAAACAGTCAAAGGGTTAATGAACAGTCTAAAGATCTCAGATTATACAATACTGTAGGTAGAAATAACTATGAAATGCACTACTACAAATATGAAACAATACCATTGAAAAATAAGAGGATACAGCTGTGCATTTACACTTTTTTGAAGGATTGTATGTGAACATGTTTGAGAGAGTAAGTTCATGCAAGAGCACCTGAACATGCTCAAGGGTACCTGTGTTTGCCTTTTTTCACTCTGGTATCATAAATAGTTTTGTATAAAATCATTTGTCTTTTATTTCAAATTAAACTAGCTACAATGAAATAAAAGTAGCTACTCTAATATAAATTTCTTATAAACTTGTGCATGAAATTATTGTTAAAGAGAGTGTATGAATGTGGTGTGCACATTTGCAAACATGGTCTATATAGAACATTTCGGTTAATGCTTTTCACATGTCTCTTCCTAACTCTTTTCACTGTTACAGAATGCCATTATTTCTTATTCCAGTTTGGTAAAAATTCACAGTTCTTATCTTCCAGTTATCCATTCTTTGTTAGTGTCCATTCCTAATGTTTGACTATCCATCCTGTGTTACTGACCTTATAATGGCACATCCTTTGTTACTGAATTTATGATTATCCATCTTGTGTTGCTGTCTTATCCTATAATAATCAGTAATTACTGACTATCCTGCACTGTACATCATTAAATTAAATTAATCAGCATAGTACTTGCACTCTAAAGGAGGAGTCTGGATATTACAGTTTGGAGGGTTATGTGAAGTGTGATGTCAGTGTGCATTAGATGGCAAGACAGTGATTTAATGAATGAATGATGATTTTTTTTTTTTACTGTCTCAGTAAGGATGGCAGGTGTGTAAAAATAAAAAACTACAAAGTTTTACAGGACAGCTGCATTATTTCTTGTTAACCTTAGTTAGATAATTTTTTGTTTGTATACTTACTATATTAGCACTATTCAAACTGTATATTATGGGAACATGTGATAGCTGATGATGTGTTACTACACATAATTATTTACTACTGTTATATAAGTATAGAAGTAGTTGTGTGTGCACGTTTGGACACGCATTCACATACCCACCTGTATGTGGCTACAGGGGTAGGGTCTTAGCTCCTGGCAACACCTCTCAACTGGCTGCTTGCTAAAAATTTAAATTGTAGAATTTTTTTTTTTTATCACTTGAAAACTGATCCTCAGGCACCTCTGACTGGAGGAAACAATATAACCATTCAATGACATTTGTGTACATGTGTAAATATATAAATAAATAATAAAACTGCATGTTTGGTAATAAAAATATAGATCCCATATATGACTTAAATATATCTGCAGACTCGTATGGGAGGCTCTGGTTCAAACTCCACACAGGACTTTGAGGAGGCTCTGAAAGAAGCTGAAGGGGAGAAGGCAGCTTTGGAAGCAGCAAATGGTGGCACTGTGCAATCTACTACACCTGGAACTGATGTAAGCCAGCCGGCTGCATCGTAAACCATCTTTTTCTTTACTGCCACCTCCACTACCACCTGCACTCTGCCACCCACTGCACCCCATCACCACAATAACTAGAGTTGATAACATTTTCTAGCTACAGTGGCTCCCTTAGACCTTCAATAGCCTTCTTCATTCTCTGATATATATATTTTATTTTCAGAATAGTTTTATGAAATTTAATAATAGTGAATTTTGTGAGTTCAATGAAATATTTTTACTAGATGTGAGTGTCTGATTTTTGGGTGTCCACTTGATAGCAAATTATAGTGTGCTCCTAGCTTCCACTCTTGGGGCGTTATGTCTGACTACAGACAAAACTTTAGGTCACCCATTGAACAAAGCTTTGAGAAGTTAGGGCATAATTATTTTCAAGGAAATAAACTTTCTGATAATAGGATATAATTTTTTCCTAAACATTGTATACTGGATATTCATAATTAATATTGCCTGTTGGGTGTTTCAGAGATGACATACACATACTGAATGATTGCAGAGTTGTGCTTTAATGAACTCTGTTCTCAAACCGTATTTCTTTCAGATGTTTAGTTACTCCTTTCTGCATATGTTTAAATATTTTGTATAATATTCTAGTATTTATGGATATCGCATTTCTAACATAAAACATATTCTAAGAAAAAACTTTATTTGCAAAAGGAGCTAATTTTTATTTTAAATGTTTTGTTGAATATCTGCTATGATAAAGATACAGCTACATTATGGTGCATTATCTGAGTGACTAAAAGGTGTAGGTGGCTTAGATATTAATTATTCATAGGCTGCCTTGTTATAATATTGTATCACTGAGTGAAAATTGTTAAATCAAGGTAAAAGTATTTAAGTTACTTACTCTTGAGGTAATAAGCTTCATATAATTTAAGCAGATGAGTTGGCATTAAAATGTTGTATGTTGTTATTCATATCATAGAAATATTGATACAAGTATAAATGTTAAGGGGATGTGAGGATTGTGGATATGCCCGTGTAATCTCCAGTGATGATTATTGGGTGGTGTGAATATTATAGTGTAGGTACAGTACTAGTTTTCCATGAACTTAATTATTTGAATTTTATGGTGGGATATAGATGAATTATATTCTTTATACAGTACTTTAATATATTTTAATCTTAACAACTCCCACAGTTTTAAGTTTTATCAGTGTGTTATCTGTATATTTAATAGGTGAATGATCTGCTACACTAGGTTTAAGTGTGATGCATTAATTTGGAGAGAGGCTGATCCTTCCTCTTGTGGCTTGGTTAAACAATATTAATTGTCTACTTTTTGTCTACTTCAAAAAAAAAAAAAAGAAAAAAATATAAATAGCAACATTCAGGTGCAGTCTTGGTGTGTATGGCCATGAAGGCATGCTGTGTAATCCTTCCATTGTATATAGAGGATGTATATAGAGGCTACCTATGGCTGTACACTGACAACTACACTTGAAACTGTATTATCATCACTTCCTTTTTGTAGGCATCAAGTTGACATTTCCTGGTGTTTGACTATACATAAGGTGTTCCTGGGGATTTTTTGGGGAATCCTTTGTAGTTTAATACCCTAAATGAATAACCCCATCAGTATAACTCTGTGACATTCCCATGATAAACTGTAGCCATGACTCCAGGTCTGCATGAGGTTGCCTTGCAGAAGGATAATAATTAAAATGTTTATCTTTCCTTACATATATTACAGACACATAGTATATGATGAGTATTTTCTTTACAAATATATTTGTCCACTTAGGGTACAGATTGCTTTGTTTTAGACTAATATTTTGATAATTTTAGATGTTTGGCAATAATTTTTCTATTGCAGTATGAAGAGTGTATTTTATTAAGCACATCAACACTCTCACTCATACTGGTTGTATAGCTTGACAGTGCTAAGTACGTAGGAAAATTTAAGTGATCATGTGGGCCTGGAGTTCCCATGCCCTGTATTGCTTGTGGAAGTAGGGGAACAAGAGATGGTTGTTTTTGTCGTTGTATTCCCAGTTATTTAAAATGTAGTTAAACACTCATATATTGTTTTATTTCTGTTATGTCCTCCAACACAGCTTATAAAGGAAAAACAAGCCAGATGTACTTCAATTGCTGCACAATCTAAGAAGGGTACCCACTTCATTTGATAAACCCAACCCCCTCTACCTCAGTGCACACAGAAGGAATATTAGAGTGCAACTTGAGTTCCTGAGGAACTTGTATAAGCATTGAAGGTTTGAAACCAGTCAGAAAGGCAATAATGATATAGTTAACTCATGAAAACTAATTTTCATATTTCTTCAGTAAGAAATAAACTGGCATGTAAACAATTGAAAGCCAAATGTAACCTTCCACAAAATAAAATGTATCAGCCAGTCATCTGACTCATTCTCTACTTAGCACATGGAGAATAACATTTTATTTTGTTTAATAAAATTGCCAAATTTAGGGTTACATGCCCCAGTGGCAATACAAACCTTCCTTCAAGCAAAATACACCATCACTGTGTTTGAACACCTTCAAGGCAGGGACACTTTGGTTGGGATGCTCTCCTTCCTTGGATGAAATCTAAATGCCCCATCTCTTCCTTTCCCTAACCACCTCTCGGTTCAGTCTTTGGGGATATTCCTCTAATAAATTTCAGCTCCTAGGTTGAGGGAACAAAAGATCATTCTCCATCCCATTCCTTTGACCTCGCTAGTGGTGGTGGCAGCGGCAGTTGCCAGCAGCAGCAGTGGTTAGCAGTTGGATGTTTGCAATGGCAATCAGATTATCCGGGACATGCTGAGCTGCCTGGCCTCGTGTGTACTTGGGTAAGGTGAGTATTCCAAGAGGCTGCCTGTTAGTTTCAGGTGGTGGTGGTGTCCAAAGAAGTATGACTTGCAGGTTTCCAGTTGACCATCTCTTTTGTTGGCTAAGTTGATATAGGAGATGGCATTCTGGAATGCTAGTTTAATGGCATGAAGGGCTGAGTAGGGAGTGGTTTCCATGCAACAACAGCACTACATGACATGAAAAGGCAGAGGCAGATATACACTCTTTTGTTTCAGTTCAGAGCTGTCCCCCATCCAGCTTTTCCTATGATGGCACGTCAGTTTTTGAATCGGTCCCATGTTACAGGACTGATTGGCTTGAAGCCATCATCCACATGCCCTCGACCATATTTAACAAAGCTGATGCAACCCTAAGAAACATGCTTCCTGGAAACCTGTTTCCCTCCAAGCTGTTTTTCAGTGACATTCATGGGCAAAATTCCTTTCAACCAACAGCACCTACTGGTTACCTCGCTGACCATGGCATGGCATTAGCAAGGCCTTTATGAAGTATGTAGGACAAGAGTGTGACAAGCATTGTTGCTCAGCAAGCTGATGGTCTTTTCCTCCCCCACTGTATTGATGACACCCGTCACAATACAGACATTCCTTTCTCAGTTCTAACTGCTGTACTGTCCTCATCCCTTATACTATTGTCTATCAAGAATTTATGCACTGCAGCATGGATATTCAGGAGTAACTTGAGCTTCAAAACCTCACCAAAATGGAAATGTGTCCTTCCTGCCTGGGGTTGGAGACATTATCCTAGCAATACTGCTAAGCTAACCTTATGAATGCTGGGAGCTTCCAGTTTCTGTGTGTATTACAGGTGCAGGAGTTGCTCCCTATCCCTCAACTATGCAGAAATTGCTAGTACTTTGGCCACTCATCCAAGTATTGTAGATCACCAGTGGAATACCCAGTCAACAGTGCAGTAGATCATTATCCATCCTGTGGCCTGCTTTTCCTTCCCTTCGCTTAACTGGTGACACTTGCCCTCTGTATTCCCACCAATGTCCTCTTTACTTGATAAACGTGAAATCCGTTGTCTCAAGGAAAGGAAGAGCCTTTCATACATGATAGCTTACTCAATTGTCTCCAGGGAAGACTTCCCTGGCTCTCCTACTCCCGAGCGGATGATAAGTAAGACATTCTGAAATATTTCACCCACACAATAAGCTTCTTCAGTTGGGTACAGATGAGGCAGCAGAAGCAGTAGAAATGTAAAGACGATTTAATCAGTCCATCACTCGTTAACATGTAGTTTTGAGGTGGTTAGCCCCTCAACCTGGAGAAGAGTTCTGCTCCATAATCTGGAACAATGTGAAGCTGAAGCAACAGTATGGAGACTTATATACTGTCAAAGATGAAGCACAAATAATCTTAATAACAGGAGAGGCAGAGCCCACTGGTAGAAGAATGCAATCATGAGAGCAGGTTCCTCTCAAATCCATCCTGTCTCACTTTTAGCTAGTGGTCAGGCAAAAAAGTTATTGAAGATGTTTTCTATACTAAGATACCATTAATCTACTCCTGAGCAGCTTGGTGCCCTCAGACCCCTTTAGTACCCTCATCCACAGTCGCCTGTGTCCAATCCTTTGCAGTCCTTGGCTTTGACATTCCTACTTCTCTCATTTACACTACTCAACTTTTTCTGTTTCCCATGTTTCTCCTCCCATGCAGCCTTTCCCAAGTGGGCCTTCATCTCTTCCTCAAAGGCCCAGAACTCTCTTTCAACCTCTTGTTCCTCCATGCATAACTTTCCCTACCTCTGTCTTTCCCCTAGAATCCTGCATCTGTAACAGTAGTGGATGGCCATCCGCTCCCACATATTGCCACTCCTCCCCATCTCAATCTGATTCCTTCCACCTAAGACATCCTATCCTCTCCTTGTCTCCACTTCAGACGGCTGCCAATGTGTCTCCGCCCTCTGCTCCCTCTTCCTCTTCCACCTTTTGTATCACACTTCCTGCTGCTACCTTGTCTTCAGGAACTCCTGAGGTCATATCGGTTTTTAGTGAGGAGACCAAACCTGTAATACTTCGATCTGCCCCCCTTTACCCTCCCCTTCACATACTTACACCTGCTGATCAAAGTTTTTCTTTTAGGTCTACCCACACATTCCCACTACCACCACACACACTGACTTTACTGACTACCCTAGCCCATAATCCCCTGCCTACTTTCTGTTGCCACTCTTACTTTTTTCTGATAATGGCTTTATTATAGTGGAATAGAGGATACAGGGAAAATTGGAAGAATTTCAAGTGTTGCTCTTCCGATTTCTCATTTGTGCATGTTTACAAGAAGTCATGTTACATTCCACCATTAGCCTTCTTATCTCTGGCTATGTTTTATTACAATCACTTGATCCTTCTCCTCCTGATACATTTAACAAGAGTGTGCAGTGACATTCCATACTTTTGGCTTTCCATTCAAACTGCTTCGTTATACTGCAGCCATTGTATATTTGGACAAGTGGTGCACAATTTGCTCTGTCATTTTCCCCTTCTCAGTTATTATCTATTCTTGTCACTGCCCTTCCTATTATTAAGTGATTTTAATGATCATCATTTCCTCTAGGGAGGTTCTCTCAGTGACTTGTAGGGACCAATTAGACTCACAAGGGGTTCTTCACCTTTATACAGTTATAGACCCCAGTGGATTTCCCAACATGTCCCTATACCCCTTTTGCCAGATTGTTCAAAAAATCACCACCACCACCAGTCCTATTAGGTACCAGTATGACTTCAAAAGATGTCAATGGCTTAGTTTAAGTTGCCTCATTGCCTCAATCCTCATTGATAACAGTGATAGTTTATTCTGATCTAAACTTTTTTTTTAAGACTTCAGAAATCGAGTCCCATACCCCCATTATTTAGTTCCCATACCCTCAAGGGGTATGGATACCCACGGTTAAGAACCCGAGTTAGAAGCTTGTCTGGCTTTTCTCCCTTTCCCTTTTAAGTAATGTCACTACTATTTGCTGCAGTCTTTCTATATGCTCTTTTGTAGTGCTGAACTTTGACTGGTCTTGATGGATCATTTCCCTTTTCTTACTTTTCTTTCTTCTGACTCCTTTGTTGCTCCTGTTGGCAGTTTGAGTGGGAAGACTGGTGCTTTATTCATGCCATACTCCTTTTCCTGAAGTTTCATTTCTTACTCTCCCTTTCATAACTCTCCTCTAATATTTTTAACAATCATATCTATTCATTCCCTAGGCTTCATCAACTTACTAATCTCACTCCAAAACTTTTTCTTATTTTCAACAAAATTTGTTGATAACATCTCACCTACTCTCTCATTTGCTCTCTTTTTTATATTGCTTCACCACTCTCTCAACCTCTCTTTTCCTCTCCATATACTCTTCCCTCCTTGCATCACTTCTACTTTGTAAAAACCTCTCATATGCTAACTTTTTCTATCTCACTATTTTCGTTACATCATTCCACCAATTGCTCTTCTTCCCTCTTGCACTCACATTCCTGTAACCACAAACTTCCACTGAACACTAACACTACATTCTTAACCCTATCCCATACATCTTAAACCTCATTGCCTATACTCTCAATAGCCCATCTATCCTCAAATAGTTGTTTATATCTTACCCTAATTGCACTGTCACCTTTAGCTTATAAACCTTCACCTCTTTCTTACCTGCTACTCCTCTTCAAGGGGGGCTCCTTGGCGTGGTGAAGAGGCTCTTGGTCTGAGGAATTAGACCTGTCGGTCTACTTCCTCAGACCGAACCTAATTACCCCCCAATCCCCCGTTCCCTATCCCATCCTCCCCTTTTTCCTTTCCTCCTCCTCTTCCTCCCCACCCCTCCCTTTTGCCCTTCCTTTTTGGCCTTTGGTTTTTTTTTTTTTTTTTCCCACAGGCATGCTAGTTCCTAGGTAGGGGAAAGGGTACCGGGGTCCATCCCATTCCGTTGAGGTTCTTGGCAGTGGCGTAGTTTGCCGTGGAATCTGGATTGCCTGGGGATGTCCTGATCCCTCTCCAATATCCCGGAGGGTGGCTTTGGGTGTCTCTCGGGCGACGGGTGTATCTCTGGAAGCCACCTTTCGGATTCCGGGGGTGGTGGCCGAAGGAGGTATGCTTTGTGGCGGATTGCTGGCCGCCCTCTCTCTTGTCCACCGAGGTAGCTCGGCAGATGTGAGGTTGCTATCCCGGATTGCCGGTTTACTGGCATGATGGGTAGGGTATGGCACGGGTTCCATGCTGCATCTGCACTACTTGCGGTGCTAAGGTCCTCTTGGGCGCGGAGGGAGATTTCTGGCCCTTTCATTCCTCCTAGGAACTATCCCTCCCCGGTCCCCCCTTTTTTTATTCTTTTTTTTATTTTTATTTTCTTTTCTTTCTTTTTTTTTTTTTCTTAAAAACAAAAAGAAAGAAGTAACCTAACCATGGCAGCCCTAGTCCATGAACCTGCTACCCCCAGGCCCCTTCTTGATACCGCACCCTGTTTCTGACCCCGCCTCATCTTGGACCACTCTTCGGACACTCCTCATGCCTCTGTACCTCTTGCCGGTGCTGTTTCCTCACCCGCTTCAGGTACTGAGGCCTCGACTGACTCCTTCGATTTATCTGACCTTCGCTCTCCTCTGACTATGCTTCCGGCCTCTCCCTCTACGGTGCGGCAATTTTCGAATCGCCGGCCCGTTCCACGTCGGACCAACTCTGGTCCCACGCCTAAACGCCAACGACAATTACCTGCTGATGATACTTCTCCACCTTCTCGTTCTTCTCAGAAAAGATTGACACGTCCTTCACTACCTTCCACGCTCAGTTTCAGACTGCACAATGGACTAAATTCTTCACTTTACAACCGACTTCCTCTACTGCCTATCTTTCTGACCACAGTATTGGCAAGGCACTCCTACACTATGTTGGTAAAGATATTTCTTTTCATTCTCTTAAGAGCGGTACGCGCATCGTCACTTTACAAAATGCTACCCAGGCTCATGACTTTCTCGTTTTTTCCCTATCGATACTGTTCCGTAAATTAAAAAAAGCTCATTCCCTCAATTCTTGTAGTGGTACCGTCATTGGGGCCCGAACAAAGTTCAACAAAATTTCCAGACATGTGGCATGCATTCTTAACAGCTGGAACTCCAAGATCCCCAACCCAAAGTAACACTTACGTTCTTCCTGCCCGCGGGGGGAGACGATACCCAGCAATGTGGCTTGTTTAACTTTGACAGCCGGAAAATCCCATCCTCGTTTATGTGCAGGACACGGTTTTACAATTTCAAAGGGATCCCTACCTGCAACATGTAAAATTGCGGGCGTTTGGGCCATCCAGCAAAATATTGCAGCTATCGCCAAATGCCCAGTCTGGGGTGCCGATGCCCATTCTAAACGTCTTGCAATCGACCTCCCTCTTGCCTTAATTGTCATGAGGGTCACCCTTCTATCTCGCCGTTGTCAAGCTACTTAAACGAGCGGAAATCCCTTACCTCAAAGGGAGAAGGTCTCCCCTTTTCCAGGGAGTTTCTCTCTCCGCCTCCAAGGGGGACACCTCGTGTTTCTTTTTTCCCGTGTTTCAAACACCCCCCCACTTCTGGTATCTCCCCTCTTCTGCACCCACCCCTGTTTTTACCTCTCCCATAGCACTCCTTAGCTAATTCTTTTGTGTCCCGGCTCAGACGTCCCTACTTTAACGTCTCAGTCTGATCTCGCTTCTTCGGTTCTCCACCAAAACCTCAGAAATGACGAGATCTCGTATGACACCTCCTCCCAATCGTCCCTCTACTTCTCAAGAGTCAAAAAAAGGTCCGTTAACACCTCCTACCCATCTTCCACCTCCTCATTTTCCCTTCCCTGTCTCTGTACCTGGTTCTCCCCCTCTCACTGGCTCTGTTACAAGTGTAGAGGTTCACCCTCCTTGTACTGTACCTTCCTCCCCTGTTCCCTCCCAAGTTTCTTCCTCTTCTGCCACCTCCCAGGTTTCTGCCTCTTCTGTCCCCTTCCACGCTTCTCCAGTTCCCTCCACCCTTTTGCCCCCCCCCCTACCTTGGTACAGTCCATTACAGTTCCAATCTTTACTCATCCTCCCCCTACCATTTCCAATATTGTCTCCCATACGACGTCTCTGAATTCTGAAACATTTGAAGCAATCTCTGAATATATTGCAGAGACCAAACCATCAATGGACACTGATCCACCCTCCGCTCCTTCTCTCTCCTCCACTCCATCTGCGCAACTCCTTTCTTCACAGCGCACCGTTCCTTTGCTGCTTGAACGTTTTCCACTGCCTCTGCATGTGGACTTTTCTAACCCCTCTAGTCCGTAGGAACCCTTACCTGCGGATTTCAGGTATCTTTATCATTGCCAATCATGGCCTATTTACAGTGGAATATAAGCGGCCTCAGGGGTAATCGGGGTGAGCTTCAGATGTTACTCTCCCAGTTTTCCCCTGTTGGTGTTTGCTTACAGGAACCAAAATTACACTCTGCTGTTCTCTCTCCCATCTCAGGCTATAATTTATTGTATTCTTCAGATCCTTTTCCTGATGGGACCTTTAATGAAAGTGCCCTTCTTCTACGCACTGATGTTCCGTACCATCAGCTATTTGTTCGTACTTCGCTGCATTACACAGCAGCCCGTATCTACTTGCATAGGTGGTATACGCTCTGTTCTTTATATCTCTCTCCTTCTCGGGCATTATCTATTCCGGATATTGCCTTTCTTGTTTTGTCATTACCACCACCGATTCTGTTACTTGGTGATTTTAATGCCCACCATTTCCTCTGGGGGGGGGTCTCACTGTGATTCCCGTGGCATTCAGTTAGAGGCTTTTCTTGCCACCCACCCCCTCCATGTTTTAAATACAGGTACTCCCACCCATTTTGATCCTCGGACTCACACTCTCTCTTGCATCGATCTCTCAGTCTGCTCTTCCTCCGCCGCATTAGACTTCACTTGGTCTGTTCTTCCGGACTTAAATGACAGCGATCATTTCCCAATCATTCTTACTTCCCCTTCATATTCACCACCTCTTCGCATCCCACGCTGGCAATTTGATCAGGCAAATTGGAACCTTTACTCACACCTAACTGTTTTTAGAGAGGTTCCTTCGTCCTCCATCGATGAGCTTTTACACCTCTTCTCGTCCTCCGTTTTAACTGCAGCTTCTCATTCTATACCCCAAACTTCGGGCAGGCATTCTCAGAAATGCGTGCCCTGGTGGTCTCCTGCTTGTGCTCGTGCAGTACGTTTGAAACGCGCTGCATGGGGCAGGTACCGGTACAATAGAACCACAGAGAGACTTCTTGATTTTAAGCAGAAGCGTGCGATCGCTCGCCATGTCATCCGTGACGCTAAACACACTTGCTGGCGAGATTGTCTCCACCATCACCTCTGCTTCCTCTATGAGTGCAGTCTGGAAAAAAGTACGAAAACTGAGTGGTAAATATTCTCTTGACCCGGCTCCTGTTCTGCGGGTTGCCGGTGTTGATATAGCAAACCCACTAGATGTTGCCAATGAAATTGGCAATCATCTGGTGCGTATTTCTCGGGGACTCCATCTATGCCCCTCATTTCTTTCCTCAAAATCTGCCAGAGAGTTAGCACCCTTGGACTTTTCTTCTCTCAGAGAAGAACAGTATAATGTGCCCTTTACACTTCAAGAACTGGAGGCAACACTCTCAGCTTGCCGATCATCGGCAGCTGGGCCCGACGACATTCATATTCGTATGCTACAACATTTACATCAGTCAGCCCTTGCAGTCCTATTATGCCTTTACAATCTTATTTGGTCACAAGGAGTTCTTCCACAGCTCTGGAAATCCGCCATTGTTCTCCCTTTCCGCAAACCAGGCACTACGGGACGTGAAACCTCCCACTATCGTCCCATTGCTCTTACCAGTGCAGTTTGCAAAGTGATGGAACGCCTAGTAAATAGACGTTTAGTGTGGTATTTAGAGACACACAACAGTCTCTCCACTCGTCAATATGGCTTTCGTAAGGGACGTTCTACCATAGACCCCTTACTACGCTTGGATACGTATGTTCGTAATGCCTTTGCGAATAACCACTCAGTTATTGCCATATTTTTTGACCTTGAGAAGGCATATGACACAACTTGGAGGTATAATATTTTAGCCCAAGCCACTCCTTAGGCCTTCGAGGCAATCTACCATCCTTCCTTAAGAACTTTTTAACTGACAGGCATTTCCGTGTTCGGGTTAATAATGTGCTCTCCCCGGACTTTATCCAAGCTGAAGGTGTCCCCCAGGGATGTGTTCTGAGCACAACACTTTTTCTCTTTGCTATTAATGATTTGGCCTCTAGTCTTCCATCAAATATTTGGTCATCACTCTATGTTGATGACTTCGCTATTGCCTGTGCAGGCGCTGACTGTCACCTTATTACAGTTTCTCTCCAGCATGCAGTCGACCGTGTTTCCAATTGGGCCACCACACGTGGGTTTAAATTTTCCAGCACTAAAACCCACCAAATTACTTTCACTAGACGCTCTGTCATCTCCGATCATCCTTTGTACCTCTATGGCTCCCGTATCCCTGAACGTGATAGTCAAGTTTCTGGGCCTCCTCTTTGATCGTAGGTTATCCTGGAAACCTCACATTACCTCTCTGAAGGCAACTTGTCACAGCCGGCTGAACCTTCTTAAAACCCTTGCTCATCTTTCATGGGGAGCTGATCGTCGAACCCTCCTTCGCCTACATTCCACCCTTATTTTATCGAAACTTGATTATGGTGACCAGATCTATTCAGCGGCATCTCCTACTACTCTCTCTAGCCTTAACCCCATTCATCACCAAGGATTACATTTATGCCTTGGTGCTTTTCGCTCTTCCCCTGTCGAGAGCCTCTATGCAGAAGCGAACGTTCCATCCTTATCCGATTGCCGTGATGCCCATTGCCTTCGCTACTATGTACGCTCTCATGATCTCCGCAATCCTTCCATTTATAGAATGGTCACTGATATTAGTAGACATTCTTTATTTGTTCGCCGCCCCTGTTTACTCCGTCCCTTCTCTCTTCACCTTCATTCGCTCTTGTCTTCTCTTCAATTACCACCTTTCTATGCACATGTAGCATCTCACTTTTCCCTACCCCCCTGGGAAGTTCCAGCTGTTCGAGTCTGTTCTTTCTCTCTCCCTTGCTTCGAAAGCCCAACTGTCTACGGTCGCTTCCCGCTCTCTTTTTCTTGACCACTTTCACTCTCTTTCTCATGCCATTGCTGTGTACACAGATGGCTCTAAGTCTTCTGACGGCGTAGGATTCGCAGCAGTGTTTCCGGACAGCGTTGTACAAGGGCATTTACTATCTTCGGCTAGTATTTTTACTGCTGAATTGTATGCCATCCTTACAGCACTTATCCGTATTGCATCTATGCCTGTGTCATCATTTGTGGTTGTCTCAGACTCCCTTAGTGCTTTACAGGCTATACAGAAATTTGATACACCTCACCCCTTAGTCCTCTGTATCCAACTTTGGCTACGCCGCATCTTTACCAAGCATAAAGATATTGTTTTTTGTTGGGTCCCTGGTCATGTTGACGTACAGGGCAATGAACAGGCAGACACTGCTGCGCGGTCAGCAGTACATGACCTACCAGTTTCATGTAGAGGTATTCCATTTACGGACTATTTTGCTGCAATATCTTCCCAACTTCACACCCGTTGGCAACAACGTTGGTCTACTATACTCAGCAACAAACTTCAATCTATTAAACCGAGTATAGGTTACTGGCCGTCTTCTTATCACCAGTGTCGAGGTTGGGAGACTACTCTCTCCCATCTTCGCATTGGCCATACTCGTCTTACTCGTGGATATCTCATGGAGAGGCGCCCTGCTCCTCTGAGAATTGCCAAGTTCCATTATCAGTCAGCCACATTCTGTTGGACTGCCCACTTTATCAACGAGCACGCAGAATTTACCTCCGTCGTCGTCTTCGCTCTGCTGCTCTCTCTTTACCTTCCCTTCTCGCTGATGGACCCACCTTTCATCCAGACTCTCTCATTGACTTTTTGACAACAACTGACTTATTTCACAAATTCTGATACCTTCAGCCCTTTCTACTTCAATCTCTTGCTACCCTCTACCCCCGTACTATCCCCTGCCCTGCTGTTTTCTGTAACCTACTGATCATCCCTCCTCCCTTCTGCCATCCAATACCCTCACTTCCTTCCCTACCCTGCAGCGCTGTATAGCCCTTGTGGCTTAGCGCTTCTTTTTGATTATAATAATAATTACCTGCTACTTCAATTTTCCTTGTACTGCAACCTGTCTACGTTTTACTCTCACTCTAGCTACAACTAAAAAGTGATCTGATATATCTGTGGCCCCTCTATAAACAAGTACATCTTGAAGTCTACCCAAGTCTTTTATCTATCAATATGTAGTCAACAAACTACTGTCATTACACCCTGCATCATATCTTGTATACTTATTTATGCTCTTTTTTCTTAAAATATGTATTACCTATAACCAAACCCCTTTCTATACAAAGTTCAGCCAAAGGGCTCCCATTATCATTTACTCCTTGCACCCCAAACTTGCCCACCACACCCTCTTTAACCCTTTGAGGGTCGACAGGCCCTCTCCGAAACTCGTTCTCAGGGTCGGCCAAATTTAAAAAAAAAAAAAATTATTTTTTCTTATGAAAAGATAGAGAATCTTTTCCCGATCATAAAGACACCAAAAGTTTGAAATTTGATAGAAAACTTACGGAATTATGCTCTCGCAAAGTTAGCGGTCTCGGCGATGTTTACGCATCGGCGATTTTGCCCACTTTGAGCCCCATTTTCGGCCAATTTCACTGTACTAGTCGACAAAAAACATGAATATTTCGCTAGAACTCCATTTTTTCTATCGAATGGGTGCAAGAAACCACCCATTTATAAATTCAACTATGCAGTACAGTGGTCAGAATTTAGCAATTTTGCCAATTTCACACAAATTTCAAAAGATGCCAATTTCCAAATAGGATCCAGAATAAACAAGAAAGACATTCCTGGCACTAAAATGACATTTCCTCTAGTCATTAGTCACGTCTCAAGGCCCCTCTTACATTCTTTTGCTTTCCACTTTGAATTTTTATTCTCACAAAAAATATAAGATTTACTGTTATGCAGACTACTGCATTAGTGTAAAAAATGGTATAAATATTATTGGTGCACTTGTGAAAGAATATTAGACTCACCAGTTGACGTGTATTGCACGCTTGGCACGATTTGTTTACTTTTGAAGTTTGGTAAAAATCGAACATTTCTGCTACTTTGAGCTCAATTTCAAGGCACCTTTCATTGTAAAACCAGTCAAAATCATCTCAATTTCTGTAATATGTCTTCCATTCTATAAAATGAGACCAAGAAAACTAGAATACAACAATAAATACCATACGAAAATACAATGCAAAGTCGCTGATTTATTAAAAAAAAATGGTCAAAGTTTTTTTTTTCTCATTATGCACTGTGTGCTGCAGGATTTTTTTTAGACTGTGCACACTGACCACATAGACCCATTCTTTCATATGAAGGCCTACCAGCTTTCTCCCACTAGATTTGAGGCCACTAGAATTTATGAGTACTAGTACGTCAAAAACCCCTACGCGTAAGATGTACTAGTATGACCAAAACCCTCAAAGGGTTAAATGTTTCTCCTACTTTAGCATTTAGGTCCCCTACCACAATTACTCTCATCTGGTTCAAAAGTTCCTGCACACTCACTTAACATCTCCCAAAATCTCTCTCTCCTCCAGGTGCATACACACTTATTATGACCCACTTTTTGCATCCAACCCTTATTTTAGCCCACATAATCCTCGAAATTATATATTTATATTTCCTCTTCTCCTTCCATAACTGAACCTTTCAACATTATTGCTACCCCTTCCTTAGTTCTAACACACTCGGATACGCCTGACTTTCTCCCATTTATTTCTCCACACTGAAACTCGCCTACCCCTTCAGGTTTGTTTCGCTTAGAGCTAGGACATCTAACTTCATTTCATAAGATTAGCAGTCGTCTCTTTCTTATCATCCACACTACATCCACACACATTCAAGCATCAAAGTTTTGTAGAGTTTTTCTTCACTTTTTCAGTATTTTCTACAGGAGAAGTGGTTAGTAGCCCATTGCTCCCAGCATTTTAGTCTCCTCATATGACACGCATGGCTTATGGAGGAAAGATTCTTTTCCACTTCCCCATGGAGAAAAGACAAATAAAGAAGAACAAGAACTATTAAGAAAAAAGAAGAAAAATCTAGATGTGTGTATGTATATACAGGTCTCCCTCAACATTCACGTTTTCAACTTTCACGGGCTTCACACATTGGTGAATTACCAACCGCCAAATTCCCAGCCTCTAAATTCCCAGCCGCCAAATCATATTTAAGTTTCCCGCCACCTGTGAGTCCCTACTACCCTCCCTCCAACCCCCCCCCCCACCCCCAACTGGCAGCCAGCCCTCCCACCAGTGTGGTGAGTGTTTTGTTTGTTCATTATTTGCTATTAAACTACAGTATAAATAATGTAAACCCATTTATGACTGCATATTGGAATGACTATTCGGACAGGTATTGTACGGTGACATCATGTGTTGACTCTTGAACACAGCGAAGAATCAAACATTTCTGCTACTGCTAATAATAACAGTAGTAGTAGTAATAATAATAATAATAATAATTATAATAATAAATACGATAGATTTGAAGAAAGAAATTGTACAAAAATACGAAGGAGTGGTTGACACATCGTCAGTGTGGCTTTGTTTATGCTGGAGTGAGCATTAGTCTCCGTGCTCTTCCAAACATTTCACAATAATTCATTGTGTTTGGTGCTTGTAGATTGAGTGCGACTGGAGTGGTAGAGGCAGTGGTTGGGGAAGCAGTTGAGGCATTGGGTGAGGCAGTGGGTGAGGCAGCAGTTGAGGCAGTGGTCGAGGCAGTGGTATTTAATAACATACATGTTATTAATAATAATAACAATAATAATACATGTTATTAGTAATATATATTATTATTATTTATAACATGTTATTAAATACCATTGCCTCAACCGCTGCCTCTACCAGTGCCTCAACCGCTGCCTCTACCAGTGCCTCTACCAGTGCCTCAACCGCTGCCTCACCCAATGCCTCAACCGCTTCCCCAACCACTGCCTCTACCACTCCAGTCGCACTCAATCTACAAGCACCAAACACAACGAATTATTGTGAAATGTTTAGAAGAGCACGGAGACTAATGCTCACTCCAGCATAAACAAAGCCACACTGACGATGTGCCAACCACTCCTTTGTATTTTTGTACAATTTCCTTCTTCAATTCTATCGTATTTATTATTATTATAATTTATTATTATTAGTAGTAGCAGAAATGTTTGATTCTTTGCTGTGTTCAAGAGTCAACACATGATGTCACCGTCCAATACCTGTCCGAATAGTCATTCCAATATGCAGTCATGAATGGGTTTACATTATTTATACTGTAG
Organism: Cherax quadricarinatus; assembly: GCF_026875155.1. Taxonomy (NCBI): domain Eukaryota; kingdom Metazoa; phylum Arthropoda; class Malacostraca; order Decapoda; family Parastacidae; genus Cherax; species Cherax quadricarinatus. The sequence goes on from NC_069404.1 coordinate 37,716,869, forward strand.
TTTAATAGTAAATAATGAACAAAACACTCACCACACTGGTAGGAGGGCTGGCTGCCAGTTGGGGGGGTCGGAGGAAGGGTAGTAGGGACTCGCAGTGGTCGAGGAAGTGGAGGCAGTGGCATTTAATAACATACCTGTTATTAAACCATAACATGTATTTAGTACAATTTACGACATTTTCATGTATTTTATGATTGTTCATGGTTCAACAAGTTAAGGAAGAAGTACTGTATTATATTTCCCTACAATATATTGGGGCACCAAACATTCGCGATTTTTCAACATTCGCGAGGCTCTTGATCCCCTAACCCTCGCGAATGTTGAGGGAGACCTGTATATGCATGTGCATATTGTGCAAGCCTGTGTAGTGTGACCTAAGTGTCAGTACAAGTAGCAAGAGAGTTAGAGGTATCAGGAAGATGAAAGGGAATATTTAGAGGAATTGTTAAATGTTGATGAAGATAGGCAAGCTGTGATTTCGAGTATAGGGCAAGGAGGAATAATATCTTGTAGGGGTGAGGGAACGAGTTGTGAGTGTTGGGGAAGTTCGTGACTCATTAGGTAGAATGAAAGGGGGTAAAGCAGCTGGGATTGATGGGATAAAGATAGAAATGTTAAAAGCAGGTGGGGATATAGTTTTGGAGTGGTTAGTGTTTTTATTTAATAAATGAATGGAAGAGGGCAAGGTGCCTAGGGATTGGCAGAGAGAGTGTATAGTTCCTTGGTATAAAGGCAAAGGGGACAAAAGAGAATGCAAAAATTATAAGGGAATAAGTCTATTGAGTATACCTGGTGAAGTGTATGGGAGAGTTACTATTGAAAGAATTAAGAGTAAGACAGAAAGTAGAATAGCAGATAAACAAGGAGGCTTTAGGAAGGGTAGTGTGTGTGTAGCCCAAGTGTTTACAGTGAAACATATAGGTAAACAGTATCTAGATAAGGATAAAGAGGTTTTTGTAGAATTTATGAATTTGGAAAAGGAGTTTGACAGGGTGAACGGGGGGCAATGTGGCATATGTTGCAAATGTATGGAATAGGAGGTAGGTTACTGAAAGCAGTCCTCTTCAAGAGGGGCTCCTTGGTGCAGTGAAGAGGCTCTTGGTCTGAGGAATTAGAACTTTTGGTCTCCTTCCTCAGACCAAGCCTAATTACCCCCCATCCTCCCTTTTTTGCCATGGAATCTGGATCATCTGGAAATGCACTGCTCCATGCCTGAATTTCCAGGAGATGGGGCAGGGTGTCCTGCAGGTGATGAGTGTATCTTCAGAGATTGTCTGTTGGTTCTGGGAAGTGGCAGCTGAGGGAGGTATGCTTTGTGGCGAGTGTCCAACCACCCTCTCTTTTGTCCACCGAGGTGGCTCAGTGGATGTGAGGTTGCTATCCTGGAGAGCTGGTTTACTGGCATGAAGGGTAGGGTATGGCTCGGGTTCCATGCTGCGTCTGCACTGCTGGCAGTTTCGAGGTCCTCTCGGATGATGGGAGGAACTTAAGGCCCTTCCATGCCTTCTAATAATTGTCCCTCCACTGTCCCCTTCCTTTTTTTTTTCTTTCCTTCTTTCTTTTTTTTTCTTAAAATAATAATAAGAAAGAAGTCCCACTATCATGAAGTCTTCGTTCCATGACCCTCCTCCCAGGCCCCTTCTTGTTACCACATCCTGTTCTGACCCAGCTTCATACTGGACCATTCTCCAGACTTTTTCCATACCCCTGTAATTTCTGCTGGTGATGTTTCGTTACCTGCTCCAGGTGCTGAGGCTCATCCTGTTTCTTCTAGTGTGTCTGCCTCCTGCACACCTTTAACTATGCATCTGGCTTCCCCACATACGGTGCAACAGTTTTCAGATCGCCCACCAACCTCAGGTCGGGCCACCCGTGGTCCTACGCCTAAACCTTCCAGACCCTTCGCTGATGACAGTGCTTCAATTTCTGCTCATTCCGCCCAGAATCAACCTACATGACACCCACTTCCTTTATGCACCATGTTTACAAGTACACAGTGGACCAAATTCTTTTCCTTGCAACTGACATCTCCAACTGGTTATCTCTCAGACCACAGTATCAATAAAGCTCTTTTATGACACATTGGCCAAAATATATCCTTTCACACTCTTCAGAGCAGTGCACACATCATTACTGTTCAGAAAGCAGGTCAAGCTCATGATCTTTCCCAACTTACTTCCATTGATAATGTTTATATCACAGTTCTCAAAACATGCTACTCTTAGTTCTTACTGCATATCATTGTACAGTGTGATTTTCTGTCTTGCAGTGACAATATTTTAGAGCAATTAGCCCTTCAGGACCTTCCAATTCTCAAAGTAGATACATATGTCCTGCCCACTCATGGGCAGAGGCACTTTCCCAGTAACATTGCCCGCTTAACCTTTGATTGCCGTGAACTCCCATCCTCTGTTTATATTGCAGGACATTACCTAGGGATCCATAATGTGGTCCCTACACCCCAACAGTGTCGAAATTGTTGGCGCTTCAAGCATCCCGCTAAGTACTGCAGGTCTGAGGTGGAGTGCCTGGTCTGTGGTGGCACAGATCATGCCGATACAGCTTGCAGTCTTTCTCCCACTTGTCTTAATTGCAATGAAACTTATCCTTCTTTTTCCCGCTGATGTTAGGTCTATCTTAATGAACGTAAAATCCATTGTCTTAAGGAGAGCGAAGGCCTTACCTATGCTATGGCTGTCTTTTGGCTCCGCTTTCAGGGGAATCTTCCTTGTGTTCCTTATTCTCGAGTAGCTCGGAGACCTCCAACCTTGACGGTTCCCCCATCTACCAGCTCCTCTGGTGCCATGTCTTCTGGGGTCACCTCCGTCTCTAATTCTTTTGTGGTTTTACCCTCTTGAAACCCCCACCTCCGTACCTCATACTACTACTACTTCTTCACCTTGCCCGCTAGTTTCTCAATCTGCAAGGCCTCGTATGCCTGCACCTTCTTCGCACCTATCACCTGCGAAGTTGAACCTGTCTCCTAACCCAGCCCAAGTCTCTTCACATTCCTCCGGTGCTTACAATTCCCCAACAGTTCTTCTGTTTGGCCTTGGTGCCTGGTTCTCACCCACTTTCTAACTCTCACATAAAGATGGAGGTTCACTGCCCCCACCTCTTGTGGTCCTCTCTTCTGTGCCCCCTCAGACTTCTCCAGTCCCCTTCCAGCCTCCTTTCTCTCCTGTTCCACCACAGGACTCTTCTGTCCCTGCCAGCACATCTCTCCAGGTTCATACTCCCCTCCCCTCAGACTTCTTTTGGTTTCCCCCATAATTTCCCCGATCTCTACCTGCTCAACCTCACCTTCTCTGAAGTCATAGTATCGGAATCTTCCTTGTCCTTGTGAGTGGTGCACTTAGGAGTCTGTGGAGACAAAGAACTTTGTCCTTGGAGGCAAAGAGGGGAATGTATGAGAGTATAGTTTTACCAACGCTCTTATATGGGTGTGAAGCATGGGTGATGAATGTTGCAGCGAGGAGAAGGCTGGAGGCAGTGGAGATGTCATGTCTGAGGGCAATGTGTGGTGTGAATATAATGCAGAGAATTCGTAGTTTGGAAGTTAGGAGGAGGTGCGGGATTACCAAAACTGTTGTCCAGAGGGCTGAGGAAGGGTTGTTGAGGTGGTTCGGACATGTAGAGAGAATGGAGCGAAACAGAATTACTTCAAGAGTGTATCAGTCTATAGTGGAAGGATGGCGAGGTAGGGGTCGGCCTAGGAAAGGTTGGAGGGAGGGGGTAAAGGAGGTTTTGTGTGCGAGGGGCTTGGACTTCCAGCAGGCATGCATGAACGTGTTTGATAGGAGTGAATGGAGACAAATGGTTTTTAATACTTGACGTGCTGTTGGAGTGTGAGCAAAGTAACATTTATGAAGGGGTTCAGGGAAACCGGCAGGCCGGACTTGAGTCCTGGAGATGGGAAGTACAGTGCCTGCACTCTGAAGGAGGGGTGTTAATGTTGCAGTTTAAAAACTGTAGTGTAAAGCACCCTTCTGGCAAGACAGTGATGGAGTGAATGATGGTGAAAGTTTTTCTTTTTCGGGCCACCCTGCCTTGGTGGGAATCGGCCAGTGTGATAATAAAAATATAAATAAAAATATTGAAAGCAGTGAAAGGTTTTTACGACAATAGTGAGGCTCAGGTTAGAGTTTGTAGGAGAAAGGGAGATTATTTCTCAGTAAAAGTAAGCCTTAGACAAAGATGTGTGATGCCACCATGGTTGTTCATATTTATAGATGGGGTCGTAAGAGAAGTGAATGCTTGGGTGTTGGCAAGAGGTTTGGGGTTAAAAGATAAAGAATCTAATGCAGAGGCTTCGCTAGGGTTGGTGTCACCCAGGGCGGAATCTCTGGTGTCACCCCCATGAAATCCAAGGGCAGGGGGAAGTAAACTCCAGTTATGTCACTACTGCATGACCAATGACAGGAGAATACTTCTCCACTTTATTAATGATAAAACAAATAATCGTAGTAATATTGAGAAAACACAAACTCAAATACCACTTTGAGTACAGGCAACAGATCCTACGTTTATTCATCTTCAACAATGCAAAAAAAAAAAAAACTTGAAAAATAAAGGAAAACATTGCAACATCAGAGAAACACTTGTTCTGATTTGACCTTGAGTACAGGTAACATCTCAGTGAGTCTGATCCTACATTTCCTTGCCTTCAATCCTGCAAAATCATCTATCACATCATCAAAATCCATGATTTTCCCTATATAGGCCAATTTGTACACTGTAATCATATAATAGGCTATATAGAAACGAAGGATTCTTCTCTTATGTTGGTGCAGCACTGTCTTAGGCATTAGTGTCACCTTTAGAGGCTCTATGGTGTCACCCCCTAAATGGTATCACCCGGGGTGCCCCTCCCCAACCTTACGATGCCACTGATCTAATGCAAAGTGGGAGTTGTCACAGTTGCTCTTTGCTGATGACACTGCTTTTGAAAGATTCTGAAGAGAAGTTGCAGAGATTGGTGGATGAGTTTGGTAGGGTATGTAGAAGAAGAAAATTGAAAGTGAATATAGGAAAGAGTAAGGTGATGAGGATAACAAAAAAAAATAGGTAGTGAAAGATTGAATATCAGGTTGGAGGAAGAGAGTATGGAAGTGAATGTATTAAGATATTTAGGAATGGACGTGTCAGCAGATGGGTCTATTAACCCTTTGACTGTTTCAGGGCCCTGTCTGAAACTGTCATTCTATGTCGCCAAATATTCGAAAAAAAAAAAAATTATTTTTTCTTATGAAAATGTTAGGAATATTTTTACTAGTGTTTTAAGCCTAAAAAAAAATTTTTGCCATCAGTACTTACCGAGATATAGAGCTGCAAAGTTTGCAGAAATCGACGTGCGTATGGCAACAGCGGCGACTGCCGCCCGCCCGGTATTCTTTTATTTACTCTAATTCAAAGGTTTCTTGCATTTTTCAATATTTTTCTTTTCCAGGTAAACTTTGTGGCCTGTGAGACCAATGTAAGGTGCATTGTTCAAATATACACTCATTATTTACAACACAATAACAGAACAAACTTTATCACTATTAGTTTGTGTATACCCCTTTGTTTACACAACAAAAAATACAAAACAATGTTTATTACTTTGTTCCAAAATATATACATATGTACAGTCATAACCACGTTCCTAGAACTGCTGCAGCTTGTGGAACTCTTTGAAACATGGGTATATGCAGAGGGGCACTTCACACTTCCTCACACATAAAACGAGTGTCTCTGCGTGTTTGTGGGCGTTTTGTGGTATGCATACATACATACACCTCTTCTGAGCATTTTTCTTGGCAGTAGTAGGAGGCAGTTGTATGGGGTTTAGTTGATCCCCAAGGCCTCAAACGAGATGACGTCTGTGGGCGCTGGTCTATTGCAGGAGTTGCTCCTTTGTACTTTGCAATTATTTGTCTGATTACGGGACAGGAAAAAATTTCACCATATTTTGGTGTTTTGTTGGTTTCAACTTGTATATGTTATAAGCATTTAGCATAGAGATATCAACAAGAGGGAAAAAAAGTTTGATATACCACTTATAACTCTTGCGTACACAGTCTGCAACCCAATTGCATGTCACATTTGTCCACTAAGCGCTTATTGAGGTTGTAGTCCATGACAGCTGCAGGCTTTAGATTGGGTTCATTGGTCTCTCTGTTGTCCCTGCCACTGGGTACCATTTCGTTTGTGTAAAAATGTGTCAACCAATGTGACATCACGTTTGTCATGCCACCGAAATGCCATGATGTCATTGGCAGCAAAGGCTTGCACCTCACCTCTGCGAGTGCCAGCGTCGAACCTTGGCATATGTTTGCGATTCCCACGCACTGTGCCACAACGTCTGTCAAGTTCACTCGCAAGAAATCACTGAGTAAGGGGCTTGGTGTACCAGTTATCAGTAAAAAAACATATCCCCCTTACAAGATATGGTCCATCATTGTTCAAAACCACATCCCCAGAGTACCCAATAACTTCATGGTATCTCTCAAAGTATTACTGCCAGTGTACACAATAATATCTAAAACAAGACCTTCTGCAATCACACAGTAAAATAGCTTTTACCAAAGCGTTTCCTCTTGCTTGGTATATTTTTGCTTGAATGAGAGTCTTCCTTGAATAAAATCAAGGACTCATCAATAAAAAAGCTTCCTGAAGGGAAAAAAAATACATGCAGCACTTTTGTTTCAGGTACAAAACACATTTCTTATTTATATAACCTGTCGCTTCTGTCAGGCCTGGTTTTGTCTGAAAAGTGTAACATACGCAACAGGGATCAGGAAAAAGATTGGGCACTATAATGTCACTAAAACCTGGAGTTGAAATCAGGCGATCTGTTGTCCAGTATGTGGTGACGTGTGCTTATAACATGTGGCATAAGCATTATTGTGGCAAAAACAGGTACATCTCTGCCAAAAGTTGTCTCCTTCCACTTGTTTTAGCCGTGATTTTGGTGAGAGAAATTTTATTTTCCATGGTGTATTCACAGTATGTGTTGGTTTCCCTGACAATGATGTCCATCAGGGGTTCCCCGAAGAATAACTCAAAGCAGTCCAGTTCACTGGCTTGTTCCCCAAATGGACAAGATGGTTTATTCCACTTTGTGTTTCATCAAAGTCATGGGGACTGGGAACAACTCGTCACCGTCCTGCCAATCCCAGATGCGGTCTGCTGGTGGGGTCTGGATATTGTACCGTGGTTGTGGGGTGTGGTTGTGGCTGTGCAGGTTGTGGTGGTGCAGGTTGTGGCAGTGTGGGGTAGGGTGAGGCTGGTTCTTCTGCTGAGTCAGCGCGTGGCTAGTAGCGTGGCCCCGGGGATGGTGCCACATGGGCCGTGCCACCCTCACTATCACCACCACTGCCTCCCCCCTCACTGTCCCATTCATACCCATCGTTACAATATCATCATCTTCACTATCAGGTCGTGGTGTTGGGCCACGGGATGTGCTCCCAGAGTTTCTCCTTCCCCTTGGAACAACATATGAACACTACCAGGGCCGCATGCTACGTCGTACATTTCTGGCGCTTCACTGGGGAATATTCACTCTCCCCTGTCACTAGAACTGCTTTCAATGACCTTGAAATCCACTATCACTATCACTATCACTATCACTGCTATATCAGGGTGTTGTACACGACCCAAAAAGTTTCCTCTTTCGTCCTGGTACAGGGGAAGGTGAATGTGAACAAGCCGGCCAGCCAGAGGTCGAAGGTTGTGGGTCATCTGGGTTTTCGTCACTATTTACGTTATCCTGGGCACTTTTTTCGGTAACACTCACTTGAAAACCCTTGAATTCACTGTCACTGACATTTTCATCGCTGTTAGAGCTATCACTTGGGAACAAAAGACCTCCAATCCGGCGAGGAGTGAGGAACTTCTTACCGAGAGGCATGGTGAAAATGGACTGACAACATGGCGTTCCCACAATGCACCGCTAGGTCCGAGATTTTTTTCACAGGGTGCACACCGACCACTGAGACCCATTCTCTCCCGTGTAGGCCTACCAGGCCTTTGGCGCGCGATTTGAAGCCGCTAGAATTTGTGCGTATAAATACGTCAGAAACATTGGCTCGTAAGACGTATTTATACGTCGGAAACAGTCAAAGGGTTAATCCCTTGACTGTCGCAACCCCCAATTCTGCGGTGTCTCCTGGTGTCGCAAAATTTCAAAAAAAAAAAAAATTATTTTTTCTTATGAAATGATAGAGAATCTTTTCCCAATTGTAATGACACCAAAAACACGAAATTTGATGGAAAACTTACGGAATTACGCTCTCGCGAAGTTAGCGACCTTGGCAATATTTACATATCGGCGATTTCGCCCACTTTGAGCCCTATTTTCGGCTAATTCCATTGTTCCAGTCGACCAAACTCATAGCTATTTCTTTAGAACTCCATTTTGTGTATCGATTGAGTACAAGAAACTGCCCATTTACCAATTTTAACTACCCAATAATGTGGTCAGAAATTTGCCATTTGGCCAATTTCACGAAAATTAAAAAATATGACAATTTCAAAATAAGGTCCAGAATGAACAATGCAAACATTCCTGGCTCTAAAATAACATTTTTCTTTGTTCATCAGTCATGTCTCCAGGCCCCTCTGATAATTACTCTTGCTTTCTATTTTGAATTTTTATTCAAACAAAAAATAGAAGACTTACTATTATGCAGACTACTGCAATACCTTAATAATTGTATAAATAACATCAGCCCATTCATGACTGCATATTAGAATGGCTAGTTGGATATTTATTGGACAATGACATCATTTGTTTACTTTTGAACATCGGCAAAAATCAAACATTTCCCCTACTTTGAGCTCCATTTCCAGGTTCTTTTTATAGTAAAATCAATCAAAATCACCTCTATTTCTATAATATGTTTTCCATTCTATCAAATGAGACCAAGAAAACGAGAATACAACCATAAATACTATACAAAAATAGACCACAAAGTCGGCATTTTAATTAAAAAAACAGTTGGAGTTTGTTTTTTTCTCATTATGCACTGCGTGCTCCAGGATTTTTTTTTATATTGTGCACACTGACCACACAGACCCATTCTCTCACATGTGGGCCTACCAGCTTTCTCGTTCTTGATTTGAAGCCGCTAGAATTTATGAGTGTATACGTCAAACACGGTACCTCGTAAGACGTATATATACGGCTGCGACAGTCAAAGGGTTAAAGATGAGGTGAATCATAGAACTGACGAGGGGAAAAAGGTGAGTGGTGCATTGAGGAGTCTGTGGAGACAAAGAACTGCTTGCTATTTGTAACTTTAGCTCTGTTCTCCCTTCTAATATTTGGTCATCTCATGGTGTCAACAATTTTGCTATAGCTTGTGCAGGTGCTGACTGTTACCTTGTAGCAGCCTCTGGATCCTATTTATAGTGCCCACTGGACCACCTCTCATTGTTTTAAATTTTCTGTTGCTAAAACACATCATCCCACTTTCTTGTGATGTCTTGTAGTCCCTCAGACTGTTCTATTCCTGTTATGATCCCCATATCCCCAAACAGGTTACTGTCATATTTACTGGTTTTCTGTCTGATTGCTGAATGTCCTGGTAGCCTTACATAACCTCTCTGAAAACTACATATCATAGCCACCTGAACCTCCTTAACACACTAGCCCACCATTCTTAGGAGACTGATTGATCCACCCTTCTATGTCTTCATTCTAGATGGCCACATATATTTTTTCAGCCTCCCCATTGTACTTATGAACTTGATTCCATTCATCATGGGTTACGTTTATATCTCTGGGATTTCTCTTCTTCCCCAATTTCAAGCCTGTATGCACTATGCCCATTGTCTTCATTATTTTCTTTGTTCTCCCAACCTTTACAATCCTTCCATGTATAGGATGATAATGGATATTATTAAAGCTTCTTTGGTTAATCACCCTTATTTATTATGCCCCTTTCCTCTCCATATTCACTTTATTGGCTTCCTTTAATTTACTTTCCCTCAACATTTACCTTGTATCTTACTTTTCCCTCCCTCCTTGGGAAGTCCTGACAATTCATTTATGCTCTTTCCCACTTCATGTGTGAAAGCTCACTTCTTATAACTTCACACTCACTCGCTCTTGATCATTTCCAGTCTCATTCTCGTGCTATTACAGTGTACACTGATGATTCTAAGTCCCCTGAGGTGTTGGATATGCAGCAGTGTTTCCTGACATAATCATCTGAAATCATTTAGTAGACTGTGTCAGTGTTTTCACAACCAAGTTATATGCAATTCTTGTGTCTATCATGCACGTTGAATCAGTGGCTGCCTCACTACTTGTAGTTTTTTCAGACTCACAGTGCATTACAGGCAGTCCAGAAATTTGACTCTCCTAATCCCATTGTCCTTAGCATTCAACTCTGGTTATGGTACATTTCCAGTAAACACAAAAATGTCGGTTTTTGCTTGGTTCCTGGACATGTCGTTGTTTAGGGTATTGAACAAGCAGACTCAAGCCACTCTCAGCTGTTCATGACCTCCCAACTTTCCCATGGGTATTCCTTACTTGGATTATTTTTTAGCGATCTCTTAACAACTCTGCAATGGAGGATGCAACTCCCCTTCCTGTAACTTATTTCACCCTGAAATGTGTCACTCATCAGTCCATGAAAGAAAATACTACAACGTATACTGCCAGGCATATCATCTAAAAGGAACAAGAAGACACAGACCAACCAGACCATGAGAAACAAAAGAGGGGAATCATAACCTCTCTAGAGAAGGTGTTTTAGTGCAAGGGAGGAAAAAAGACTAACAAGAAATGACAGAAATCTTACACCAACTGAAAACTTCTGAAGCAGAGGCACAGTCATTGGCCTCCACTCAGAAATTCCCTAAATTCCATCAACATAACATTTATCTTTGCAAACATACAGGGTCTAAAGCCATTGTGGCATGCAAAGAGTATGTTACATTTTATTCAGGGTATGTGCACACTCCCATATAGGTTGCCTCCCATCCAGTGGACTGGGTGCTAAGGGTTTAATGATTTATTGGGGTACCCATCATTAAATCAGTACCTTGGTTCATTAACCAATCACAAGTGGACCCGCCAAGTGCTAAGACAATGTGGTATCACATTGTCTAGCAGCTGATTGAATACAGTGCTTTCTCTGGCTTCTGTTTGCTAGTCTTTGTCACCATGGTACACTCAGATTCAACTCCTCAACATAGTTTACATAATTGTACATAGCTGTATATATATCTGGTGAAATATACACAAATAACCCGCACATAAAAGAGAGAAGCTTACAACGACGTTTTGGTCCGACTTGGACCATTGACAAAGTCACACTAACCAGAAGTGGAGCAGGACAGCTATATATAGGCAGGAAGAGGTGGTTGTAGTAGTAGTAGTACAAGAATGGTATATAATACCGACAAGATGAAATTAAGACACATGCGCAACACCCGGGCATCCCTATCGTAGACGTTTCGCCATCCAGCCAGCCACTGGATGGCGAAACGTCCACAACAAAGACAACCAGATGCCGCACATGTGTCTTAATTTCATCAGAGGTTGTAGTAGTAATAGAAGAGGTAGTAGTAGTGGTAGTGGTAGAAGTGGGAAATAAGGAGGATGAGCCAGTAAATGCAAAGGAAGGGGAGCACTGCAAGAGAGCTAGGTGCCCACTGAGGGAGAGCAAGCGCACAGAGGTGCGTGAAAGGGGAAGTGGTGAAATAAATGAAGAAGGAACAGAAACACGAGACAGAAGAGAGAAAGACAACCCAGAGGAGAAAAGGAAAGAGGAAAGGGGAAGAGGGAGAAGAAAAAGAAAAAGAAAAAATGAGGAGTCAGGTTAAGTCATGGGTGTTCTGGTGAAGGAAATACAAGTTAAATAGTACTGCTGAGTTTGTCTTGCTCCAAAAAACCCATTACGACCAGGTTGCAGGCCATTCTTTACCTGTGTTTGTAATAAGTAAGTTTATTCAGGTATACACAAATACAGTTACATAGAATTATCATACATAGCAGCATATGTGTAGAGAACCTAGGATAACCCAAAAAAGTCAGACAGAGTGACTTATTTCCATTGGGGTCCTTTTACCTTATTATTATAATATAAAGGTTATAATATTTTCTTATTATTCTATAATGAAGATAACATTTTATCATACTAAAAAGACTATCTACTACACGAGGGTCATTAAGACTATCTACAATACGTGGGTCATTACTAGGGATAAGGTAAAATTTACACGTGTGTTAGCTAATAAAAAATAAAAAATCATTCTCCTCCCTTTCTGTAGCTACAGTCATCAGATACCTTTTGGCACTCTTCTTGAACTGGTTCATGCTATGACTGGCTTTGACATGTGCGGGCAGTCTGTTCCATTCCTTTATTGCTGTACAATAAAAGGTATTTGAAGCCTGGCCAATGACTGTGGGTACTACAAAGTTGTGCTCTCTCCCCTAGTACTATGATTGCTTTGGTTCCCAACCTTGACAAAATTGACAGCAAGATATTCTGGACACTGTTTGTGAGCAATTTTATAAACATGATTTAGCTTCAGTTGTTTTACTCTGTCTTCAACATTCAGCATGTCCAACTGCTGTAATTCATTATGGCCTACATGTTCTCTTGGTCCCAGCCCCAGGATGAATCTTACAATTTTGTTCTGCGTGATTTGCAGTCTATCTTTCAGTTTTTTTGTCAAGGCAGAGTACCATGAAGAGCAAGTGTAATCCATATGACACTGTATAAGGGCTAGACATAGGGTCCTGCGAGCCTCAGTAGGTAGACACTGTGCTTGTCTATACAGGAACTTCAGTCTGGCATTCACTTTCTTTACTACACTGTTCCCTATCAATTCTCCCAACATGCATGGGTCAAAGGGGATTCCCAGATATTTTACTGATGAAACCAAAGTAATGGGCTCCCCATTACACTGGACATTAAAATTATTTACCCTTCTCAGTTTATGTTTCGTGCCAAAGAGAATGGCTTCAGTTTTCCCGAGGTGTAATGATAGTTTGTTGTCTACTAACCATTTGCTGCAGGACTCCAGTTCCAGTGTTAAAACATTAGCTATATCTTGTGGGTCTTTACCTGACACTAACAGAGCACTGTCATCTGCATACAGTAGGAGTTTGCACTTGACACTGATAGGCATGTCATTGACATAACATAAGAATAATAAGGGACCCAGAATACTACCTTGGGGAACTCCACATGCTATCGGCAGGGGTTCTGATTCTGTTTTATTGATTTTGACAATTTGTCACCTGTTGCTAAGGTAGGACTTAAACCAATCTACAGAACCTATACCGATAGCTTGAAGTTTCTTACATAATACATGTATATTGTGGTTGACAGTATCGAAGGCCTTTTGCAGGTCTAAGGTTACCATACCTATGAGGTTCCCCATTGACATCTCAGTTCTCAGGTAATCCATCAGATTAATTAGGGAGGTGTCGGTTGAGTAATATCTTCTAAAGCCCAATTGATAGCTATGGAGAATGTTGTTGTCATTAAGGTACTTAACTACTTGACAGTACACTACCCTCTCTAGAATTTTGGATATAATACTGAGTATACTAACAGGCCTATAGTTGCTTACATCAGACGTACTATTTTTCTTGAAGATAGGAGTAACTCTGGCCTCCTTGAACCCCTCTGGTACGGTATTAGTGGTGATTGATAGATTTATTATGTGAGCAATAGGGATTGACAATTCAGAAGCACCTTCTTTTAGGAACTTAGACGGGATGTTATCCGGGCCAGTGCAATTAGTTGGGTTTAACCTGCTTAGTTCTTTTTGAACAAAGTCATGAGATACACTTACTAGTTGACAACTGTTTGGGGTTAACCCCTTTATTGGTATAGTATGTTTGAAACTTATCAGAGTCTGTGTTAAAGGTATTTGATGCAGCTGGTAGTTTACTTACTAGTGTTGATGCAACAGATGTGTAGTAGGAATTAAAGCAATTTGCCACCTTAGATGTTTCGTGGCATACCTCATTATCAATAGTGAGTACTATGTTAGACCTATCTACTGGTTTATGGCTATACCCCAACTGTTTTAGTTGTTGCCAGAGCTTTCTGGGGTTATGCTTATACTCTTCAATTTTTGAGCAATAGTGCTTTGCCTTTGCTCCTTTTATAAGCCTCTGCACTCTGTTCCTCATCCTTTGGAATTCATTTAGTGCTGCAATATCCTGTCTGTTTGCTTTAAATCTTTTTAGCAGCTGGTCTCTGAATTTCATATTATCTAATATCTCAGTAGTCATCCAGGGTTCAGTTCTTCGTTTAATCTCTTTAACTGGAGCAATATTATCAAGGATGGTAGTGAACATTGTTTTGAATTTTTCCCAGGCATCGTTTACGTCCGTGCAACTTGTTATCTCTGTCCAGTCACAATTGTGTAGCCTGTTTACCAGTGTTTCTTTACTGTAGTTTCTAGCTGACCTCATTTTTATTGTCCTGTGTAGGCCTATCCTATCCCTAGTGATTTTCCTGGTGCAGTAAATGATGAAATGATCACTAAGACCTGTGGTAATGATGCCTGACTGACCAATGTTCTCAGAGCAGTTACAAAGTATGTGGTCAATTAGGGTGGCTGAGAACTGTGTGATCCTGGTTGGTGTATTAATTAGTTGAGTGTAACTATTTAAACCTAGAATTTGTTTATACCTTTTGCATAGCCCATTATTTTGCTGCTGAAAACAGATATTGAAGTCACCCAGTATTATTGTCTTGCAACTGTTTTCAAGTCTGGACAAGACTCTGGAAAAGCCTTCATAGAACTGGTCTTGGGTGGGAAGGCGGTAACTAGTTTCTAAGGTGGGTTTAGTCTTGGGAAGCAGCACTTCAAACCATAGAATCTCCAGTTTATTGTTATGTAAATCAGGTCTTGGGTTGTAAGCTAAGTCATTTCTGATGTAGGCACATACTCCACCACCCTTTCTGTTCCTATCTAAGCGTTTTATATTGTAATCTTCTATTTTGACCTCGTCGTCAGTCACCGTATCATCCAACCAGGATTCAGAGATGGATATAACTGCTGCCCTAGTTCTGTTAGCTAGAATCCTAATCTCTGCCAATTTTGGAAGAAGTGATCTTGCATTGACATGAATAAAATGAAGGCCTGTTTTCATAAAACAATTATAATCATCAATATATGGCAATGGGTCATATGTATTAAAATTAGGTAAATCAATGTCATCATTGCTAAAGGGTAACTGTGCCAAAGTGCATTTGTTACACACAAAATGAATTCTGGCACCGTTACTATAATTGTACATACATCTATCATGCACCCACCCCTTACGCATTTTACATAAGGTGCCTTTTCTGTTTTTCATGCGTACTTTAGTACAGTGTATGCACCTGTTTGGTAGTGTTTGAGATGATAATGCCTGTATTGTCTCACATTGACCTATGTATGCATTACATATGGAGTTAAGGTTATCATTAGACTGTCATTATCACCGTCATTTATCTGTCTGTTTTGCCTCTGCACAATAGTTTGAGGTCCTGGATTAATTTGGATATCACCACTTAAGAGCGCTACAATAAGAGCTGTGTGCCACTGTTTTTGTTTGGGTATGCGGTGTTGCCATACCTTGCGGCGATAGTGACATTCACTTTTCTGGTAGGATGGCAACTGTTGGGCTTTTACTGTCCAGGGCGCTGTTACTCCATTCACCTTTTCCAGCCCCCATGACCGATTTCTTTCTTCATGGAATTGAAGAAAAAAGATAAATATAATTATGGCAGCCTGTACCCCCCTAATGCCTGCCATTTTCACTCTTTGCTCTTTTACTCATATACAATAATATTTATTTCTCTTTTCCAGTCACCTAGTGCACCCTAGTATCTGCTTTAGCAATCACCACTGAATTACTAGTAAATTTTCTTCTTCAAAACCCTCTTCACTGCTCACTTTTCCCTTAACTTCACAAACCCCTTTCAGTTAACCCCTTATTACACACTCCCCTTCCCCTCACTTCACAGTCCGGTTTCACCTATTAGCTTCTAACTACAGTGGACCCCCGGTTAACGATATTTTTTCACTCCAGAAGTATGTTCAGGTGCCAGTACTGACCGAATTTGTTCCCATAAGAAATATTGTGAAGTAGATTAGTCCATTTCAGACCCCCAAACATACACGTACAAACGCACTTACAAAAATACACTTACATAATTGGTCGCATTCGGAGGTAATCGTTATGCGGGGGTCCACTGTACTTTACATTCTGGTAGACCAGAAAAGTTTAATCAATGGTTTTATCCTTCCAAATCCCCCTCAATTCATTTATCCGGGGATGTGTCGTGTTGTTGACTGCCTGACCTGGTCTGCTGACTCAGCCATTTTTAAAACACTGAGGGAAGTAAACGCCATCAACGCCGTCAACAACTAAATTCTTTACATGAAGGGACTGCTCGCGGAGTCAAATGCAGTGTTTGCAGCTTTCACAGAGACCCACATAAAGGATCATTTTGACAATGAAATATGGATCCCAGGTTATAACCTATTCAGATGCGACAGACTAAACAGGCAACAAGGGTAGGTTGGCTTGTACATCACAGAGTCACTCAGAACTACTAAACACCTCCAGTGATGTAGTTTAAGTTTTGGCAGTAAACATCAAAAACCAAAACTTTATCAATGTACTTGTATACAAGCCTCCGGATGCAACTTCCCAGCAATTCCAGGAATGGCTTTTGAAAATTGGCCATTGTCTGCAAAATCTCCGAACTCCTGCCCCAAACAAATTGCTACTGAGAGATTTCAACTTAAGACACCTAAAATGGAGGTGTGTAGCAAATAATATTTCAGCAGAGATCACCCCAGGAGGCAGCTCAGATGAAAATTCACACAAATATGAGCTATTAAATCTCTGCACCAAATTCACCTTAAACCAGCAACTATTAGAGCCTACGAGACTAGACAGCACTGTATAGCCCTTGTGGCTTAGCGCTTCTTTTTGATTATAATAATAATACAAGACTAGAAAATATGCTGGACCTCATCTTCACTAACAATGCCGATTTGATACTTAATATAACCGTATCAAAGACAATTCACTCAGGTCACAACATAATAGAGGTACAGACATGTATGCGCAGGGCTCCTGACCAGCAAAATGTGATCAGTTATGAGGGTGTCTTCACAAAATTCAACTTCAATAACAAAACATACAATGGGAACAAGTCAACCATGTCCTAAATGAAACAAGCTGGGAAGATATCCTAAACAACATGGATCTGAACCTTTGCCTAGAAAAAATAACTATGGCACTTGAGGTCTACGCAAGGCACATTCCATTAAGAAAAAGAAAGAGAAGACATAAACTAGAAAGAGAGAGATGCTCTCTATACAGGCGAATGCAATGAATCACAGAGCTGCTTAGAGGGGCCAATATATCTGAAATACGAAGGGAGGCACTGGTCAGAGAAATAGCAAATGTCGAACTTAAGCTTAAGGAATCTTACAGGAGATAAGAATCTCAGGAAGAACTAAAAGGCATAAAGGAAACTGAAAAAAAAAAATACTTCTCCTCTTATGCCAAATCCAAGATAAAACAGCATCCAGTATTAAGCCCCTGCTTAGGCAAGATGGGACCTACACAGATGACAGCAAAGAAATGAGTGAGATAGTAAAGCCCCAATACGACTCAGTTTTCAGCGAGCTGTTAACCAGACTAAGGGTCGACACTCTCAATGAATTCTTTATGACCGAGACCCAAAATTTGGTCATCTCAAAAATCTCTGATATTATCCTAACACCACAAGACTTTGAAAAGGCAATAAATAACTTGCCCATACATTCTGCCTCAGGCTTGGACTTATGGAACTCCATATTCATCAAGAACTGCAAGAAGCCCCTGTCACATGCCTTCAGCATTGTATGTAGAGGGAGTATGGACACAGGGGTCATCCCACGCTCATTAAAAACAACAGAGATAGCCCCGCTCTACAAAGGTGGCAGTAAAGTAATTGTAAAGAACTAGAGACCGATAGCACTAATATCCTGTTCAGTGCACCCTCTGTTTCGTTGACCTCTGATTTTGTGATTTTCGGTTATCGCCGTATTTTTGTCAAAATACTATAGTCTGTTTTCATTCATTCCCTCTGGTTTTGTTGGTTGTACAGAACATGTCCAAGTGCCTGTGCACACACAAAGCCTCCCACACACCATTCTGAGTCAGTGTGGCATTGTTTCTTGGCGAGTGAACATTACTCTGTGAGGTCATATGAAACATTTCGTAATAATACATTGTTTTTTGCACTTGTTTATTGTATGTGACTGCTAAATAAGCCACCATGGGCCCAAAGAAAGCTCCTAGTGCCAGCCCTTTGGTAAAGAAGGTGAAAAACGAGATAGAATTCAAGAAAGACCCCATAGAAAAATATGAAAGTGGCATACGTGTGGCCGACCTCGCCAGGCTGTATGGAAAGCCTGCATCAATGATCAGTTGCAATGTGGCGGAGAAAAAAGAAATCAAGGAAGCTGATATTGCAAAAGGGGTAAATACGCTAACGAAACAAAGATCACAGGCAATCGAAGATGTGGAGAAATTGTTGTTGGTGTGGCTCAGCCAAAAGCAGTTAGCGGGAGATAGTATTGTGCAGTCGATAATTTGTGAAAAGGCAAGGCAGTTGCATGGGGATCTCGTAAAGAAAATGCCTGGAATGAGTGCTGCTGTTAGTGAATTTAAGGCCAGCAAAGGCTGGTTCAAAAATTTAAGCATAGTGGCATACACAGTGTTGTAAGACATGGCAAGGCTGCAAGTTCAGACAAACGTGTGGCTGAAAAATTTGTGCATGAATTCAAGGAGTACGTAGAGGCTGAAGGATTCTTTCCCCAATAAGTGTTCAATTGTGACGAAACAGAGGCCTCTTTTGGAAGACAATGCCAAAGAGGACCTACATCATACAGGAGGAAAAGGAACTACCAGGACACAAGCCTATGAAAGACAGGCTAACTCTCTTGTTCTGTGGTAATGCTAGTGGGGATTTCAAAGTGAAACCTTTACTGGTATATCACTCTGAAAATCCCAGTGTGTTCAAGAACAACAGTATCGTCAAGAGTAAAATGTTCATGATGTGGAAGGCTAACAACAAGGCAAATTTTCCTAGATTGGTTCAATGAAGTGTTTGCCCCGAGTGTAAAGAAATACCTCCTGGATAATAAACTGCCACTCAAGTGCCTCCTGGTAATGGACAATGCTCCTGCTCATCCTCCAGACTTGGATGACCAATTGTTGGAGTTTATTTAGTTTCATCACAGTGAAGTTCTTGCCCCCTAAGACCACTCCACTCATTCAGCCCATGGACCAGCAGATCATTTCCAACTTCAAAAAATTCTGCACCAAAGCAGTGTTTCAAAGGTGCTTTGATGTGACCTCGGACACTGAATTGACCCTAAGAGAGTTCTGGGGGGATCTCTTCAATATCCTCAGTTGCATAACCCTTAAAGATAAGGCTTGGCAGGGAGTTACTTCCAGGACAATGAACTCTGCTTATAGAAAAGTGTGGCCAGAATGTGTCCCAGAGAAGGATTTTGAAGGGTTTGGGGCTGACCCTGACGACCCTCTGCCTCTTGTGAAATCTATTGTGGCACTGGGGAATTCCATGGGGTTGGATGTGCACGGCCAGGATGTGGAAGAGTTGGTGGAGGACCACAGTGAAGAGCTAACCACTGAAGAGCTGCAAGATCTTCATCTGCAACAGCAACAGACCACAGCTGAGGAAATTGCTTCAGTGAAGGAGGAAGAGAGGGGTAGAAGGTGCCTTCTTCAATGATTAAGGACATTTGTGGAAAGTGGAGTGAGGTGCAAATGTTTGTGAAGGAACATCACCCTTACAAACCTGTTGCAAGCTGTGTCTGTAACATGTTCAATGACAATGCCTTGTCCCATTTTAGGCGACTCTCAGAGACTCCAGAAACAAAGCTCTCTAGAAAAATTTTTGGTGCGACATGGGTCCAGTGACTCTCAAGCTGGTCCTAGTGCCATTAAAAAACAAAGAAGGGAGGTAACCCCAGATAAGGACTTGGTACATGAAGTCTTTATGGACGGGGATTCCCCTTCCAAACAATAATCAGTCCTCCCTCTCCCCTCCTCCCAGTCTTCCATACACCAACAAGTCTTCAATAAAGAAGAGTGATGTTAAATGTTCATTTATACATTTTATTAGTGCTTTATATTAATATGTCATTGTTTTCCATATGCTAATCTATATTTAGTCTCAAAAAAAAAAAAAAATTATCTTTTGCTAATATTTTTGGGTGTGTGGAATGGATTAATTGGATTTGCATTATTTCTTATGGGAAAAATGATTTCAGTTTTTGTGATTTTCGAGTTTCGTCAGACTTTCTGGAACGGATTAATCACAAAAACAGAGGGTACACTGTATCATAAAAATCTTTGAAAGGGTTCTAAGAAGCAAGATCGCCAACCGCCTAGACATATATCAGTTACACAACCCTGGGCAACATGGGTTTAGAGCAGGTCGCTCCTTCCTGTCCCAGCTACTGAATCACTATGACAAGGTCCTGGATGCTATAGAGGATAAACAAAATGCAGATGAAGTATACACAGACTTTGCAAAAGCCTTCGACAAGTGTGGCCATGGTGTAATAGCGCACAAAATGCGTGATAAAGGAATAATAGGAAAAGTTGGTAGATGGATCCATAATTTCATAACAAATAGAACACAAAGAGTAATAGTAAACAGAGTAAAGTTTGAGGCACAAGGCACAGTACTCGCTCCCATCCTATTCCTCATCCTCATATTTGACATAGAAATGTAAGCCATAGCTCCATGTCTTCCTTTGCAGATGACACCTGAATTGCCATGACAGTGTCCTCTATTGAAGACACCACACGACTCCAAGCGGACATCAACCAAATCTTCAAATGTGCCACTCACAACAATATGAAGTTCAGTGAAAGAAAATTTCAACTAAGATATGGAAAACTTGAGGAAATTAAAACTGTATCAGGGTATACAACAAATTCTAACCATACAATAGAGCGAGAAAGTAATGCGAAGGACTTGGGAGTGATAATGTCAGAGGATCTCCCTTTCAAAGACCACAACAATGTATCTACTGCATCTTCTAGAAAAAGGATGGGATGGATAATGAGAACCTTCAAAACTAGGGACGCCAACCCCATGATGATTCAAGAACGATAAAGCACCTAATTCATTGGGAACGACTGAAGTTCTTTAATATGTATTCCCTGGAATGCAGGCAAGAAATATACATTTGGAAAATCCTAGAGGGATTAGTACCAAACTTGATCACAAAAATTATTCCCAATGAAAGCAAAAGACTCAGCAGGAGATGCAACATTCCCCCAACGAAAAGCAGGGGCTTCCAATAAGTGCCAGGGGCATAAGACTGTTCAACTGCCTCCCAGCATACATAAGGAAGATTACCAATAGACCCGTCTGGCTGTCTTCAAGAAGGTGCTGGACAGGCACCTAAATTCAGTACCTGACCAGCGTGCGGCCAGCAGTAACAGCCTGGTTGATCAGACCCTGATCCACCATGAGACCTGGTCTCAGACCAGGCTGTGGGGGACATTGACCCCCAAAGCCCTCACCTTGTAAACTCCAAGTATCCAGTGGCTTTATCAATACAATGAAGATGCCCAGTTGTTGCACATGTCTTAATTCTTCATCTTGTCAGTATTGTATACCATACATTTCCAACTACAGTTAAAAATCAAGCCAGCCTTTAAGGCTTGACCCTAATCAGAAGAAGCATTGACCTGTTATTTCATGTTAAATCATTTCTTTAATAAAATTGACATTAAAAATGCACAAACAAAAATTTGAAGCTGAACAGATGGGACATTCTCCAGTAGATTACATGAAATCCAACATTTCCAAGTTCATTAAACTTGGAAATGTTAGTAAACTACCAAATCTGCATGTACTGCATAAACTTAAAAGGGGTATCATGGTTTTTTTATGGTGCATCAGTTAAAGACAAGAGACATTCACAGGAAGTATACAAAAGTTATTTCACAAAAATACCATAAACCATTTAAAAATAAAATTGACAATTTAGCATCTGAACACTAAAAACAAATAATCATCAAAGTAAATACAACAGTTGTCAAAGTTTGAAGTCGATGAGAAGATGTTGCCAATTTAATGCATGGAAACTAAATTTCAGAAATGGTTGCATATACTACTTGACAAAACAGTCCCTGCTTATTCCAATAGTTCTGTGAACTGCACCTTTGGGAGGTGATTGAATGAAGTGCTACCTGGAGAGAGTTTCGGGGGTCAACGCCCCCGCGGCCCGGTCTGTGACCAGGCCTCCTGGTGGATCAGCGCCTGATCAACCAGGCTGTTGCTGCTGGCTGCACGCAAACCAACGTACGAGCCACAGCCCGGCTGATCAGGAACTGACTTTAGGTGCTTGTCCAGTGCCAGCTTGAAGACTGCCAGGGGTCTGTTGGTAATCCCCCTTATGTGTGCTGGGAGGCAGTTGAACAGTCTCGGGCCCCTGACACTTATTGTATGGTTTCTTAACGTGCTAGTGAACCCCGTTTTTGGGGGGATGTGCATCGCTGCCCAAATCTTTTTCTTTGTAGTGATGATTTTGTGTGCAAGTTCGGTATATGACTGCCTTTTATGTAAGATATTATAAAAATATCACCCCTTTATTGTCTGTATTTTAGTCCCCATATACGGACCTTTTTTGGGGGAAAAGATTCTTGTTTCAATAATTGGAGCTACCTTCCCTTTCCTTAAATCAGCCCAGTTGCCCTCTCCCCCCTTTGAGTCAAATAGGCTCTTACAGGCCAAGCATTCGGGAATAAAAAAACAATTGTTTTCAATATTTTAAGTTTATTGCTCATTTATTTTTTTTTACCTAGGGGGTTTTTTTAGGGCTTTTTTTTTTATTATAATGTTATAGTCTTTTAAAAAATTCTCTAAAACCGGAAGAAAAAATTAGAATTTCATTTCTGTAAAATCTGAATTTGATCCCTTCTCTGAGCTACAAAAAAACAACTTAGTATTTAAAGAAAAAGTTTGCAAAAGGGTGCTACACAGGTCAAACAATTAAAAGGGGTTCTTAAAGTTGATACACCAGCAGTGGGATTGAAGCTGACTGAATAAAGCATTAACAAATCACATGAAATCAAATTTTCATTTCATAATTCCTCTAAAAAACTTGGAAAATTCAAATTAAAGTTTTTTTCTCTATAAGGATTACAATCTGATTTTTATGACAGTTAAGAAAAATTTATTTGAGATTGAGATTGATATTTCTTTTTTGGTCAAATGGTGGTGAGTGTAAGTTGAACCACCAGGGGGGTTTTCGTGAAATTTAGTTGACAGGTGTACAGGGAAAAGATGTTTTCTATGGTTTTTTTTTTTAAAGGGTGATGAATGTTCGCTTTTTTAGAATTTTCAGGTAGGGTTTTCCAGGGGCACCTACACTGCTCAGAATTAATCCAACCCTTTTTTTAATTAGGGGTTTGAAATCAATAGAAAAGGTTTTCTCAATTTATTGCTGGAAACAAAATCAAAACAGTTTACAATTATTATTATAATAAAAAAAAGGCACTAAAGGGTTTTACAAACTAAAAAAGGCAACTGAAAAAAAGGCACTGACCATCCCAGATTAAACCCCCTTTTATGTTTGTTCACCACAATAAATTTGAAGATGACCGGATGACTCCTTCACTTATACACAAAACCCCTTGTAAAAAAAAAAACTACGGGTTACTCATAGGGGGACACCAAATTTTGGTTTTTACTTTAAAATTCTTGTTTCACCCAGAAAAGGGGACGAACGACAATTTTATTTTTTAACATTTTCCAAAGAACTGTTTTTATTAAATGTAAAAATTTTTTAGAACTCTAAAAGAATTAGTAAAGGAACAACAACAAATTTTTTAACAAGACTTTTTTTATCATAGGTGAGAAATGTGTCCCCTAATCCTTTTAACCAAGTGACCTGTGTTGTGATGCATCAAAAGAAAAAAAGGAAAAAATTTAAAGTTTTTCAAAAATTATTTAATTAAATACATGCAAAATGAGTTAAAAAAAAATTTTGGAAAAATGGGGTTACATTCCTTTGACCCCCCAAAATCCCAAAAAATTTTTTAATTTTTTGTAATTAAAAAATTATTGTAATTGGTTTGGGATTTAGTAAATAAAATACTTAAGTTAAAATTTTTTAGTTTACTTTTCAGCAATGGCAGCCCAAGTCAAGTATCAATTCTGGGGATGCAGTGTTTTATGCCCCCTTGGATTTAGCACTTAGTTTTGACTAAAAATAATAAGTAAGTAAGTAAGTAATAAGTAATAAATTTTTTCAGGTATACACAAACAGTTTTCAAGAATTACATACAAAGCAGCCTTGTGTAGAGAACCTAGGATAACCCAAAAAAAATCAACAGAGTGACTTAATTTTCCCAAAAAATAATTTTCGTGGGGCCCCAAGCAATTTTCTATTTAAACACTTCCCCAAAAGTACTTAGTAATAATAATATTAATAAAAACAACAAGTGCATAAAACCAAAGATGAAATCCGCAAAAATCTCAACATACAAAATCAGCAGCAACAATTTTAAAATATATGGGATGGAAAAATTTTTTCCAGTCATGCAGTCATCAAATACAAAAATGGTGGAAAAAGAGGGTTTTGAGGTAACATCCCCCTTGGCCTGGAGTTGATGTGTTTTTCCATCAATCTTTAGAAATTACATATATGCTTGGAGATTGGGTTAAACTGCAGTCAGGTGATTTAAGAGGGGGTGGGGTCCCATTGGGAAAAAACCACAATGTAATGTGGTCCCGCCCGTATGTTAGGCAAAATTGAAAAATTCCCGAAAAAGATCCCCAAACGTAACCCCTTTTAAAAAAAGGAAAAGATGATTGTAAACAAAGTGCAAATGGTGACTCTTAAATAATGCCCTTTGACTTAATATTAACAATGTATTATAGTACTATAATATTTTATCAATTCAAAGTTTATTTTCACATGATACAATGTTTATACAGAAATGGAAGACACCTGAATGCATGCAGAAAGCCCATAGTTAAGCCTAACTTAAGACTACAAGGGCAATAAACTTTACATATACATGTATGTATTTAAAGCCATTAAATGTATACAAGTATCTGATGAACGTATATGTAAGTAGATTCAATATTTCATTGTAAATAATTATAAGAAAAAGTATTTGGGTTATAGTCTAGTAAGTGTAGTATATTTTTTACACTAGACCGCATTAAATTCAAGAAGCAGTGAATATTCTCAGTAACAGTAGAATAAATATATACAGGAAGGCCCCACTTATACGGCTGGTTAGGCTCCAGGCTACCGCCATAAAGCGGAAACCACCGTAAAGTGGAACACCCCTTTTTTCCACTTACAAATGCATACAAACACTAGATAACAAGTTTACACTAACATATTAAGTTAGCAATAGAACCAGGCATCAAAAAACAATAAAAAAGTACAATACACATATAGTGCACTCATTACTTACCTTAAAATATTTATAGTCTTAATCTAGGGTGAGACAAGTAGTATTTATTGTAAGAAATCAAGTGTGGTATGTATGGTAGTCAGCCAGGCTACCATACCAGGCCACCCCACCCACACATACAATTCTATGATATTTAAGCATCCCAGAGCGATAAAATGTATATACAGTTCACTCATTACTTACCTTAAAATATTTGTAGTCTTAATGTAGGGTCAGGAGTAAGTAAATGAGATAAAACGAATAAATGAGAGAGAGAAAGAATGAGTGCATGAGAGAGTACAGGCGCAGAGTTATGTAAACAAACCAGGCGAAGGTAAGTTTTGTAAACGAAGTGTACACGTCTAGTTTGTGTACAAGTTACATTGTGTACAGGTTGTCTCTACATTGATACGGTAGAATAAATAAAGAAGAACACTCCCATTCTCATGTAACATCATTTTGAGAAGAAATGATGCTCTGAGTGAAGGCAATGGAAATAAGTCACTCTGACTTTTTTGGGTTATCCTAGGTTCTCTACACATATGTTGTTATGTATGATAATCTATGTAACTGTATTTGTGTATACCTGAATAAACTTACTTACATACGAAAGGAATAATTTTCTACAGTTACCCCCAGTAACACATTTTCTCTTATGTTAGATTAGAGAAAATGTTATTCTTGGCATCACTTGTACAAGTTATCTGGCTACCACATCTCATATTTATGTTTATTTATTCTATTGTAGGGTGTATTTATCATCTTTTTATGTTATGTATCGTGTTTATTATATAATTTAAAAAAAAATATCATGGATGGATTAATGAAAATGTGTATATTAACGTAATATACAACATTTAATGAGACTCGGTGATTATTATTATTATTATTATTATTATTATTATCATTTCTAATATGGCGTCACTTGTGCAAGTCGTCTGCTACCACATCTCATATTTATGTTTATTTATTCTATTGTGGGGTGTATTTATCATCTTTTTATGTTATGTATCGTGTTTATTATATAATTTTGAAAAAAATATCATAGATGGATTAATGAAAGTGTGTATTTAACGCAATATACGACATTTAAATGAGACTCGATGATTATTTTTATCATTACTAATATGACGTCTGGAGACATAAGACACTCTTACTGATTTTAATGTGTACCTGCATGCCAGCACAGTATGTAAGTTTATTTAAGTACAGGT
This sequence comes from Cherax quadricarinatus, assembly GCF_026875155.1. Lineage (NCBI taxonomy): Eukaryota > Metazoa > Arthropoda > Malacostraca > Decapoda > Parastacidae > Cherax > Cherax quadricarinatus. The sequence goes on from NC_069404.1 coordinate 37,743,554, forward strand.
ATACATAAGTATAATTATCAGAGTATATATAAAATGTGAAATAACTTTTAAAAACATTTGAAATTTTGGAGTTTCCAGACAAAATGGAGAGACTTAGTGCTTACTGAACTCACGAAGAATGTAAACAAACAGGGTGGGGGCGCGGTGACCATATTAGAAAGTCAGGTGGGGGGAGCCATATAGCGAGTTTTGGTCATAATTTGAAATGACCGTATTAGCGGAACGCCATAAAGTGAAGCACCATAAAGCGGGGCCCTCTGTAATTGAATACGATTACAAGAAAAAAATTATAGTCTGGTAGTTTGTAGGTACGATTTTTTACATGATGTTCATTTCAAGAACTTGAATTCTTAAAGCAGTGACTATTCACAGTAACTGTTTTGTATTCCAATGTCTAAAAAAAAAAAATTATCTAGAAAGTAACACAACTAAATCAAAGGAACTAGGAATTACTGAATACATTTTTTAAGGTTGAAAGACTTGTTCAACATCATCTTAACTCTTCTGTAGTAGTTAATCATACAATAAATACTAGTAAAAAGAACTGGTGTTTTAATTAAGACAATGAAGCTGCAGCAAAATTACTAACAACCTTGTTGCACCGCTGGGTACTATCAGTGGCACACTTTGCCATGGCCCCCTTGGGCACTTATCAGTGGCACACCAAGTTTCCATGGCACCCTGGCTGAAAAACACTGCCTTAAATTCTGGTTGGTGTATGTTGAAGATATTGAAGGAAGGGAAAAGGGATGATGCGGCCCAACTGGTGAAAGACAGTGCACTGTTGGCAGAGGTTGAGGTTCTTGCATTAATGGCGATGAAGAGCTGACATTAGGTGATAGTTGTGCTAGTGTTCAGGTATCTTTGGTCTGTTCTACCCTGCAGTACTTTATACAGTTGACAGTAAGATATCATTGACTGGTCCAAAATCTGTTTCAGAGTAGTGCTTTCAGATGTGTAAGAATCCTCTTTAGTGAAAAAGTATGCAAATTTTCCCAATATAA
>NC_069404.1:37745057-37778543 GCF_026875155.1 Cherax quadricarinatus
GCTGTGGGGAGCGTCTGGCTGTGAACGCTGTGAGGTAGCTCGTGGCTTGAGTAGGTGGGGGCTGTGGGGTACGTCGGGCTGGATAGCGTCGGGCTTGGTAGCGTCGTGCGGAGGTACGTCGTAGCTGTGAGTAGCGTCGTAGCTGTGGGGTAGCGTCGTGGCTGTGAGGTAGCGTCGTAGCTGTGAGGTAGCGTCGTAGCTGTGAGTAGCGTCGTGGCTGTGAGGAAAGCGTCGGGGTGTGAGGTACGTCGTGGCTGTGAGGTACGTCGTGGCTGTGAGTAGCGTCGTGCTGTGAGGTAGCGTCGTGCTGTGAGGTACGTCGTGGCTGTGAGGTAGCGTCGTGACTGTGGGGTAGCGTCGTGGGCTGAGGGGTAGCGTCGGGGACTGTGAGGTAGCGTCGTGACTGTGAGTAGCGTCGTGGCTGTGAGGTAGCGTCGTGGCTGTGAGGTACGTCGTGGCTTGAGGTAGCGCCCGTGGCTGTGAGGTAGCGTCGTGGCTGTGAGGTAGCGTCGTGGCTGTGGGGTAGCGTCGTGGCTGTGAGGTAGCGTCGTGGCTGTGGGTAGCGTCGTGGCTGTGAGGAAAGCGACGTGGCTGTGAGGTAGCGCCGTGGCTGTGAGGTAGCGTCGTGACTGTGAGGTAGCGTCGTGACTGTGAGGTAGCGCGTGGGCTGTGGGGTAGCGTCGTGGCTGTGAGGTAGCGTCGGGGCTGTGAGGTACGTCGTGGCTGTGAGGTAGCGTCGTGGGGGAGGTAGCGTCGTGGCTGTGAGGTAGCGTCGTGGCTGTGAGGTAGCGTCGGGGCTGTGAGGTAGCGTCGTGGCTGTGAGGTAGCGTCGTGACTGTGGGTAGCGTCGTGGCTGTGAGGTAGCGTCGTGGCTGTGAGGTACGCGTGGCTGTGGGAAAGCTCGTGGCTGTGAGGTAGCGTCGTGGCTGTGAGGTAGCGTCGTGGCTGTGAGGTAGCGTCGTGGCTGTGAGGTAGCGTCGTGGCTGTGGGGTAGCGCGTGGCTGGAGGTAGCGTCGTGGCTGTGAGGTAGCGTCGTGGCTGTGAGGTAGCGTCGTGGCTGTGAGGTAGCGTCGTGGCTGTGAGGTAGCGTCGTGGCTGTGAGGTAGCGTCGTGGCTGTGAGGTAGCGTCGTGGCTGTGAGGTAGCGTCGTGGCTGTGAGGTAGCGTCGGGGCTGTGAGGTAGCGTCTGGCTGTGAGGTAGCGTCGTGGCTGTGAGGTAGCGCGTGGCTGTGAGGTAGCGTCGTGGCTGTGGGGTAGCGTCGTGGCTGTGAGGTAGCGTCGTGGCTGTGAGGTAGCGTCGTGGCTGTGAGGTAGCGTCGTGGCTGTGAGGTAGCGTCGTGGCTGTGAGGTAGCCGCCTAGTTGACGCCGAGTTAATCACAGTCTTGGTGCTCCTCACTCACTTCCATCAATACATGACAATCCGGCCTGCAGTAACTTAGGTTTGCTCTTAGTGACAGTTACCTGAAGAAGATTATATGGGTGAGAGTAACCGCCCCCGCGACCCACACTCAGACCAGTTCTCCTGGTTGATGTTCTGATCAACCAGGATGTTGCTACCCACACGCAGGTCAACATTTGTGCCACAGCCTGGTTGATCAGGAACTAATTTGAACTTAACCAGTTCCTTCGTAAAGACTACGGGCCCGTTTGTTCTTACTCCTTGTGTATGAAAGTATTTTGAAAAGTCTTGTTCTCTTTACACCTGAGTTATCTCGTAGTGTACACATTGCATCCCTACTTTTCACTGCCAAGCTCTTATTTTTGTAAGGAATAATTTCAGTGTGCAGATTAGGAACCAATCCCTCCAGAATTTTCTAGTTGTAAAATTTGATGCATCTTTCTCGCCTACATGCCAAGGAGTTCACTTTGAGATATTAGAACATTTTCATTAATTTAGGTGTCTGAATTTATATGAGCAGTGAAAGTTTGAAGAAAATAAGTGACTTAAGAGAATTATTAAATTTGGGTTTTGCATCTTTTTGTAAGGTTCTAGTTAATCATCGTATATTTCCGTGACGTTGTGATGATAACTAGAGATTCTTAAATATAAGATATTCTTATGTTGTCACTCTTAAGTCCCTTTCATTAATAATCCGCAATATTGAATGGTTTGTTTGTTTTAAACTCACTAAGGGGTGTGTCGACAATTTCTCTTGTACATGGTGAAAATTTCTTAATCTTGTATAATTTTATGGTTATCTAGTTTTTGGGGTTGAACTGAGGGCGAAGGCGAGTGCGGTCAGTAGATCCAGACCCTAGTTGATGAACTACTCCAGGACCATCAGCTGACTGTAAGCCATCCTGGACACATTAATAGTGATGTTTGTTGTAGTCCTAGCATAAGCCAAACATTTAATATTTCACCCATCTTTTTTCCAGCTGGCAAGTTAGTCGAAGGTTGGAGGAAGGGCCTTTTTCCCCTAATATTTCCCTTTTTTTAAAAAAATCCGTACAAAATTGAAGTTAGCTTGCATATAGCTTGGGCTTCGTAGAGATAACCTCAGTAGAAACAGTGGGGTCTTCTGTTGTCTACCTTTTCTCTCTCTACTCTCATCGAATATTTTTAATTTGACCGCTGGAAGACAAATTTACATGCAGGTCTGCCATTCCTTCGACATATGTTATTCATACAAAGTTTAATATTATTTTGGAAGACTGATAGTTTTTCATATGCTCCGAAAACATTGACGGTGCTACTCTCTCAATATTTATGTATCCGCAAACCTGTGGAGGAAGACAAGAAAGGGATAAAGAAAACGACAAATTGCTACAAAGATGACAGGATACATTTGAAAAGGAAGGCAAAGCTAAGTATATGTCTATGAAAACTTTACATATATAGAACAGAGGGGAAAATGATAAAACAAGACATCAGCAAAATCAAGGCGGTGTGTTTTACACGACTCTCGTTCCTCACTCAGAGCCACACTTGAGTTGCAGTATAAAAAACGTGTGGTCCTCACACGTGCACCAAACCCCACCAACACAGTACTGAATAACTTCCTTTAACAAACTTATTTTTGACAACTTGCACACAACTATTGTAAAACCCTTGATCTTCTAACCTCTCTTATCATAAAAACTTCACTAATTTTCTTTGGCAAAGGTTATCAGTTCATGTTGTAAATGGGTTCGTTTCTGTTTTCTACGGTAACTGAGGGCAAGAATTATAGTGTTCAATTGTTTTATACTGGGAGGTTAGTAATTGGCATTAACAGTGCTCGTTGCTTGAAGAACGGAGTTACTAACATATCTAAAACCCTACAGTACTCGGTTACCAGAAAACAAAATGGTAGTAACAATATTGATCAACACTACAATAAGTTCAGTACAATATTTTATTTTGGGACAAATTTCACCAACAAGTGGGGTTTTTTAAAGGGCGTGTTTTTATCAAAAGCCCCCCAAGGGGGGCAAGTTAGCACAGTGACTCACCTACTGTTAGCCTGACTCCACCAGCTTCCCACTTGAACAACGTTTTCACTTTTATTACACTCCAAACTGAATTGGTAAGTCAGAGCAAAAGCTTGTCCCCTTTTATCAACAACTGTTAATCTTGCCTTACAAAAAATGGTTAAACCAGAGATCTGTAGCTTTTGTTACATTGTCTGTAACCTTCCTTGATGCATCACTGTAACCTTCCTTGATGCATCACTGTAACCTGCCTTGAAGCACCACTGTAACCTGCCTTGATGCATCACTGTAACCTGCCTTGAAGCACCCCTGTAACCTGCCTTGATGCATCACTGTAACCTGCCTTGATGCATCACTGTAACCTGCCTTGATACATCACTGTAACCTTCCTTGATGCATCACTGTAACCTGCCTTGAGCATCACTGTAACCTTCCTTGAGCATCACTGTAACCTGCCTGAATGCATCACTGTAACCTGCCTGAAGCAGCACTGTAACCTCCTTGAAGCATCACTGTAACCTGCCTTGATGCATCACTGTAACCTGCCTTGATGCATCACTGTAACCTTCCTTGAAGCATCACTGTAACCTGCCTTGATGCATCACTGTAACCTGCCTTGATGCATCACTGTAACCTGCCTTGAAGCAGCACTGTAACCTGCCTTTAAGCATCACTGTAACCTGCCTTGATGCATCACTGTAACCTGCCTTGATGCATCACTGTAACCTTCCTTGAAGCATCACTGTAACCTGCCTTGATGCATCACTGTAAACCCGCCCTTTATGCATCACTGTAACCTTCCTTGAAGCCCCACTGTAACCTGCCTTGATGATCACTGTAACCTTTCCTTGATGCCTCACTGTAACCTGCCTTGATGCATCACTGTAACCTGCCTTGATGCATCATGAACCTGCCTTGAAGCATCACTGTAACTGCCTTGAAGCATCACTGTAACCCGCCTTGAAGCATCACTGTAACCTGCCTTGATGCATCACTGTAACCTACCTTGATGCATCACTGTAACCTGCCTTGATGCATCACTGTAACCTGCCTTTATGCATCACTGTTAACCTGCCTTGAGGGATCACTGTAACCTGCCTTGAAGCATCACTGTAACCTGCCTTTATGCATCACTGTAACCTGCCTTGATGCATCACTGTAACCCGCCTTGAAGCATCACTGTAACCTGCCTTGAAGCATCACTGTAACCTGCCTTGATGCATCACTGTAACCTGCCTTGAAGCATCACTGTAACCTGCCTTGAAAACATCACTGCAACCTGCCTTGATGCATCACTGTAACCTGCCTTGAAGCATCACTGTAACCCGCCTTGAAGCATCACTGTAACCTGCCTTGATGCATCACTGTAACCTGCCTTGAAGCATCACTGAAACCCGCCTTGAAGCATCACTGTAAACCCGCCTGAAGCATCACTGTAACCTGCCTTGAAGCATCAAATGTAACCTGCCTTGAAGCATCACGTAACCTGCCTTGAGCATCTGTAACCTGCCTTGATGCATCACTGTAACCTCCTTGAAGCATACTAACCTCCTTGAAGCATCACTGTAACCTGCCTTGATGCATCACTGTAACCTGCCTTGATGCATTTACTGTAACCTGCCTTGAGCATCACTGAACCTGCCTTGAAGCATCACTGTAACCTGCCTTGACATCACTGTAACCTGCTTGGAAACACTGAACCTGTCTTGATGCATCACTGTAACCTGCCTTGATGCATCACTGTAACCTGCCTTGAAGCATCACTGTATCCCGCCTTGATGCATCACTGTATCCCGCCTTGAAGCATCACTGTTTAACCTGCCTTGAAGCATCACTGTAACCCGCCTTGAAGCATCACTGTAACCCGCCTTGAAGCATCACTGTAACCCGCCTTGATGCATCACTGTAACCTGCCTTGAAGCATCACTGTAACCTGCCTTGAAGCATCACTGTAACCCGCCTGATAGCATCACTGTAACCTGCCTTAAGCAATCACTAAACCTGCCTTGATGCATCACTGTAACCTGCCTTGATGCATCACTGTAACCTGCCTTGAAGCATCACTGTAAACCCGCCCCTTGATGCATCACTGTAACCTGCCTTGATGCATCACTGTAGCCTGCCTTGAAGCATCACTGTAACCTGCCTTGAAGCATCACTGTAACCCGCCTTGAGCATCACTGTTTAAACCCGCCTTGATGCATCACTGTTAACCTGCCTTGATGCATCACTGTAACCCGCCTTGAAACATCACTGTAACCTGCCTTGAAGCATCACTGTAACCCCGCCTTGAGCATTTACTGTAACCTGCCTTGAAGCATCACTAACCTGCCTTGATGCATCACTGTAACCTCCTTGAAAGCATCATGTAACCTGCCTTGAAGCATCACTGTAACCTGCCTTGATGCATCAAATGTAACCGCCTTGATGCATAACTGTAACCCGCCTTGAGCATCACTGTAACCTGCCTTGAAGCATCACTGTAACCTGCCCTTTAAGCATCACTGTAACCTGCCTTTATGCATCACTGTAACCTGCCTTTATGCATCACGTAACCTGCCTTGAAGCATCACTGTAACCTGCCTTGATGCATCACTGTAACCTGCCTTGATGCATCACTGAACCTGCCTTGAAGCATCACGTAACCTGCCTTGAGCATCACTGTAACCTGCCTTTATGCATCACTGTAACTGCCTTGATGCAATCACTGTAACCTGCCTTGAAGCATCACTGTAACCTGCCTTGATGCATCACTGTAACCTGCCTTGATGCATCACTGTAACCTGCCTTGGGGCATCACTGTAACCTGCCTTTAACATCACTGTTTAAACCCGCCTTGATGCATCACTGTAACCCGCCTTGAATGCATAACTGTAACCCGCCTTGATGCATCACTGTAACCTGCCTTGAAGCATCCACTGTAACCTGCCTTGAAGCATCAAATGTAACCTGCCTTGATGCATCACTGTAACCTGCCCTTTAAAGCATCACTGTAACCTGCCTTGAAGCTCACTGTAACCTGCCTTGAGCATCACTGTAAACCTGCCTTGATCATCACTGTAACCTGCCTTTATGCATCACTGTAACCTGCCTTGATGCATCACTGTAACCTGCCTTGATGCATCACTGTAACCTGCCTGATCATCACTGTAACCTCCTTGAGCATCACTGTAACCTGCCTTGAAGCATCACTGTAACCTGCCTTGAAGCATCACTGTACCTGCCTTGATGCACAACTTAGGTTAGTGCTTCAGTAATTCATTATGTAAAGAAAAAGGACACAAGTGCAACAAATGTGACATTTATTGTGGCAACGTTTCGCTCTCCAGGAGTTTTTATCAATGGCTTGAAAAAAGCTCCTGGAGAGCGAAACTTTGCCACAATAAATGTCACATTATTTTGCACTTGTGTCCTTTTACTTTACATATTGTCGGTAATTCTACCAACTTTATTACAGTAATTCATTATCTCAAAAAAAATAATGAAAGAAATTGTGAAATAGATTTGCGTGTGAGTGTTGACCAGGAGTTATCCTGCTGTTTGCTGGGTCAACCAGCTTGTTGCTGGCATTACATGTCATCACGGCCTGGTTGACAAAAAAAAAGTGCGAGGAGGAAGCAATAGCATCATTACAAATAATAGCAAATAGTCAACTGAAGAATGGTTCCCGGGGATCAATGCTTCCCAGTCCCAGACCAATCCTCCTGGATCAAGGCTTGATCAACCAGGCTGTTAATGCTGGCCACTTTGCAGTCTTATTTACAAAACAGTCAGGCTAGTCAGACACTGATTTGAGAAAATTATCCAGTTCCCTTTGGGGAGGGCAGCCAGAGGTGTGTTTAGGCCCACAAATGCAGGTTCATGTTTGTAAAACATTTGGGACAGCAGTCGTCAGAAGCCTCGCAACAGGTGGGCTGGTGTACTGCCTTAGTATTCAGGGGTAGAACATTACTGTTGAAATACGAAGAGGTGCAAAAATCTCGAGGAAATACGAAAAGTGTACAGTTTTGTAGAAATATAAACAGTGTATAGTTTTTAGTACTTATTGACATGGAGTGAGGTATAGTGTGTGGTAACCTGGAGTTAGCGGCGGGCGCAATATTACACAACGAAAATCATTATTCCTCCAGTAATCTTCATATACTGAAGCCACCGGCGCCCAAACACGCAAGTTATACTTTCTGTATCAAACTGAACACATATTAGTTTAATTTTTTCCAGAGTCCTTTTCATGAGCATCCAAAATCACCCTGTGATCCTAATCCAGATTTGGGGCCGGGTTCATCCAGTGACCGGGTTCAAAGGATTCGTTTTATAACGAGTATTCTCTGGTTTCACTAACTGACGGGGCTCACATGCCCTTATTAAACACTTTAAACAGTAACTACAACAAATAGTTACAAATACACTCACTCTGTTAAGGTGATTATTAGAAAAAAGATATACAGTGATCCACTAACCGGATTCGTCCGGATTCTCTGGATTCGGGCAGATTCAAATGGTTTCATTGGAAATAAAGCCAAAATCGGGAAAACTTTTACAAAAAATAAATACTTCGAGGAATTATAGAATAGCTAGCTAGGAGAGTTTGTCAAATATTGTAAGATGACACCTTCATGAAGATCTGTGTAGTCTGCAGAAAGGGTAAGAGACGAAAACAGGTTCTGGATTGCTTTCCATCTCTGTGGTCAACCACAATGGTCCCTTGTATATGCAGGGATTTTAAACCAGTGACCACACTTGACATAAACGCCGAGAGATTTTTTGGGTCTGCCCAAACAAGTTACACCTGTATGAGGAAATTACATCTGTATTAAAAGACAAGAACACCAATAAAACATCCTTCTTGAAAGACAGGTCAGCATGGTATGACAGCTGGGAAAATAAGATGGTGTGATAGGGACGGGCTGTCTTGGACAGTGCTCGTGAGGGTACTAGTGTTGTCCTCGAGGACACTGAAGACAACGTTATTCAGTCCACAGAGGTTCAAAAATAGAGAGACTGCTGGTGATGGATCAAAATGGGATGATGCCTCGGGGAACAGTGTCGACACACTACCAGCAAAACCTGGTGGAATCACTGATGTCCATACAGGGGTGAAAGATGGGGAGGAAATATGAAAAATAAATGCACCAGCAGCGAACGCAGCTACAATAAATCCTAGCAAACAGAATTACAATCTATGTAAATACTATGCCTTGGGAATCTGCAGGGACGGTATATCTGGTAAAAACAGGTGGGACAGGCACCTTTGACCATCCCCAAAAATGCCGCACCCACATGACAACAGGAGAGTGCAACTTCATTTCTTGTAACTTCACCCAGAAATGTCACTCGTCAATCCATGAAAGAAAATGCTACAACGCATACTGCCAGGCACATCATCTATAGGGGACTAGAAGACACAGACCAGCCAGACTATGGGAACGAAAAGAGAGGAGCCACAAGCTCTCCAGAGACAGGTTTTTAAGGGCCATGAGGGAAAAAAGACTGGCAAGAAATAACAATAATCCTACACCTGAAAACACTTCTGAAGCAAAGGCACGGACATTGGCCTCTACTCCAGAACAACAGATATTAGAGCCAGCAAATAAAACCCCCATAAATTCCACCAATACAGTGACATTTGTCTTTGCAATCATACAGGGTCTAAAGCCGTCAAAAAACAAAATTCCTTAGATCAAGGGACTGCTCATGGAGTCGAAAGCAATGTTTGCAGCATTCACGGAGACCCACATAAAGGATCGTTATGACAACGAAATATGGATCCCAGGTTATAACCTATTCCGATGTGACAGACTAAACAGGCAACAAGGGGGGAGTTGGCCTGTATGTCAGAGTCGCTCATTTGCACAGAACTACTAAACACCTCAATTGATGTAGTTAAAGTTTTGGCGGTAAAGACTGAAAACCAAAACCTTGTCATTGTGGTAGTATACAAGTCTCCAGATGCAACTTCCCAACAATTCCAGGAGCAGCTTGAGAAAATTGACCACTGTCTGGAAAATCTCCCAACTCCTGCCCCAAACATCTTACTACTAGGAGATTTCAACTTGTCACACCGAAAGTGGAGGAATATAGCAAACAATGTATTAGCAGAGGATCCCCCTAGGAGGCAGCTCAGATGAAAATACACACACACACACACACACACACACACACACACACACACACACACAAACTATTAAATCTCTTCACCAAATTCACCTTAAGCCAGCAAATAGTAGAGCCTACAAGACTAGAAAATATACACTGACCTCATCTTCGCTAACAATGATCCGATACGTAATATAACTGTATCAAAGACAATACACTCAGATCACAACATAAATAGGGTACAGACATGCATGTACAGGGCTCTGGACCAGCAAAATGTGAGCAGTCGAAGGTCTCTTCACGAAATTTAATTTCAATAACAAAAAACATACAGTGGGATCAGTCCTAAATGAAACAAGCTGGGAAAATATCCTAAACAACACAGATCCGAGCATTTGCCTTGAAAAAATTAATTCTGTGGTTCTTGAGATCTCCCAGGACACATTCCATTTAAGAAAAAGATGATGTCAAAGAGAGAGAGACGTTCCCTATACAGACGAAGGCGAAGAGTCACAGAGCTGCTGAGTGGGGGCCAATATATCTGAAATATGAAGGGAGGTACTAGTCAATGAAATTGCAAATATTGAACTTAAGCTGAAGGAATCTTACAGGAGACAATCACAGGAAGAACTAAAGGCATAAAGGAAATTGAAAAAAAAAATACTTCTTCTCTTATGCCAAATCTAAGGGAAAAACAACATCCAGTATTGGACCCCTGCTTAGGCGGGATGGGACATACACAGATGATAGCCAAGAAATGAGTGAAATACCAAAGTACCAATATGACTCGGGTGTTTAGCGAGCCACTGCCCAAACGAAGGGTCGACAATCCAAATGAATTCTTTATGAGCGAAACCCAAAATTTGGTCATCCCAAAAATCTCGAATATTATTCTAACTCCACAAGACTTGGAAGAGGCAATTAATGACATGCCCATGCACTCTGCCCCAGGCCCAGACTCGTGGAACCCCGTGTTCATCAAGAATTGCAAGAAGTTCCTATTGAGTGCCTTCATCATTTATGGAGAGGGAGCATGGACACAGGGTCATCCCACACACACTAAAAACAACAGACAGCCCCACTCTACAAAGGTGGCAGTAAAGCAATTGCAAAGAAACTACAGACCGATAGCACTAACATCCCATATAAAAAAACTTCGAGAGGGTTCTAAGATGCAAAATAGCCAACCACCTAAATACCCATCAATTACACAACCCAGGGCAACACGGGTTTAGAGCAGGTCGCTCCTGCCTGTCCCAGCTACTGGACCACTATGACAAGGTCCTGGATGCTGAAGAGGATAAACAAAATGCAGATGTAGTAACACAGACTTTGCAAAAGCTTTCGACAAGTGTAACCATGGTGTAATAGCGCACAAAATGAGTGATAAAGGAATAATGGGAAAAGCTGGTAGATGGATCTACAACTTCCTGACAAACAGAACACAAAGAGTAATAGTAAACAGAGTAAAGTCTGAGGCAGCTATGGTAAAAAAGCTCTGTTCCACAAGGCACAGTACTCGCTCCCATTCTATTCCTCAATAGCTCCTGTCTTCCTTTGCGGATGACACCCGGATTACCATGGTAGTGACCTCCATCGAAGACACCGCGAGACTCACAAGCGGACATCACCCAGATCTTCGAATGGGCCACTCAAAACAATACGAAGTTCAACGAGGAGAAATTTCAAGTACTCGGATATGGAAACTTGAAGAAATTAAAAATGTGTCGGGGTTATACCACAAATTCTAACCATACAATAGAGCGGAAAAGTAATGTGAAGGACCTGGGAGTGATAATGTCAAGAGAATCTCGCCTTCAAAGACCACAACAATGTATCTACCACATCCACTAGAAAATGAATGGATGGATAATGAGAACCTTCAAAACTAGGGACGTCAAGCCCATGATTCTCTTCAAATCGTGTGTGCTCTCTAGGCTGGAATACTGCTGTACACTAATGGGCCCCCTTCAAGGCTGGCGACATTGCAGACCTGGAGAATGTACAAAGAACTTTCACGGCACACATAAGTACGATAAGGCACCTAAACTACTGGGAACGGTTGAAGGTCCTTGATCTGTATTCCCTGGAATGCAGGCGAGATAGATACTTGATAATATACACTTGGAAGGTTCTGGAGGGATTGGTACCAAACCTGCTCTCGAAAATCACTCTCTATGCACTATTCCCCCGATGAAAAGCAGGGCGCCTCGAGTACACCGGGGCCCAAGACTTCAATTGCCTCCCAGCATACATAGGGAGGATTACCAATAGACCCCTGACTGTCTTCAAGAAGGCACTGGACAGGCACCTAAAGTCAGTACCTGACCAACCGGGCTGTGGTTCATACGTCACTTGCGTGCGGCCAGCAGTAACAGCCTGGTTAATCAGACCCTGATCTACCATGATGCCTGGTCTCAGACCGGCCGCGGGGGCGTTGACTCCCGAAACCCTCTCCATATAAACACAGAGGGAAGACGTTAAAGACTCGGGACCTCTGACACTCAGTTTTCTCTTTCTGTATCATCCTGATCTCCCATGTAGTGATTCCGGTGTGACGGTTTGGGACCATCGCTCAAAGATTTTCCAGGTGTAAATTATGTACGTTTCTCACCAACGTTCCAAGGGAAAACGGTTTAGATGCCTGAGTCTGTACGGGCAGTGAAAGTTCACCTGTACGCATTCTAGCTGGGAACTCTGGCCAGCCTTGAAGGAAGTTGTTGTTATACAACAATATTCCAGTCTGGAGAGAAGTGACTTCACGAGTGTCATCATTGGTTCAGCACTGCTTGTCTGGAAAGTCTCTAGTTATCGATCCTATCATCACTTTTCTTGAGGTAGCAAAGAGATCTGGGAGACCCTGGAATGCAAAAAATTCTGACATCATCACTGCCAAGTCTCGCACATGGAACCTTCGCTAAAGTGAATGATTGGGGTTTGTCCTGTACTCTCTTAATCTTTATTTCCTTCGTTCTTCAGAGCGAAGCTAGTGAAAATTATCCTCAGTAAACTTCATAAAACAGTGGCACTATATAATCACCATTTCTTGAAAGTGATTACACAGTTATCACTTAAGGCATAACGATTAGTTTTTACTCAGATCTTACCTCCACATATAGTTAAGAAAATAAGGATGAGCAGAGAAGGGAAAAAATAGCTGAGTAATTCAAGGACGAAGAAGGTAAATATAGACGCCAAAATAGCTGGGTACTTCACGCGAGGCCAGGATCAATGATCCCCAGTCCAACACCTGTGTGTGTGTGTGTGTGTGGTTGTGTGTGTGTGTGTGTGTGTGTGTGTGTGTGTGTGTGTGTGTTGTGTGTGTGTGTACGTACTCGCCTAGTTCTCACCTAGTTGTGGTTGCACGGGTTAAGTCACAGCTCCTGGCCCACCATTTCACTGGCTGCTACTAGGTCACTCTTCCTGCTCCATGAGCTTTATCATACCACTTCTTAAAGCTATGTATGAATCCTGCCTCCATTACATCACTTTCCAGACTATTGCGCTTCCTGACAACTCTATGACTAAAGAAATACTTCCTACATCCCTGTGATTCATCTGAGTCTTCAACTTCCAACTGTGACCCCGTGTTGCTGTGTCCCATCTCTGGAACATCATGTCTCTATTCACCTTGTCGATTCCTCTCAGTATTTTATATGTCGTTATCATATCCCCCACATCTCTCCTGTCCTCCAGTGTCATCAGGTCGATTTCGCTTACCTCTCCCCATAGGACGTTGCCCTTAGCTCCGAGACCACTCTTATTGCAAACCTTGGCACCTTCTCTAATTTCCTTACGTGGTTGGCTAAGTGTGGGTCCCAAACTGGTGCTGCATACCCCAATATAGGCCTAACGTACATGGTGTACAGGGTCCTGAACGATTCCTTATTGAGATGTCAGAATGCTACTCTTGGGTTTGTTTAGGCGGCTGTATGCTGTAGCGGTTATTTGGTTGATGTGCATGATCAGATGTGCCCAGTGTTATCCTCGCCCCTCTTCCTTGAGTGAGGGTTTGTCTCTAGCCCCCTAGACTGTACTCCGTCTGCGGTCTTTGCCCTTCCCCAATCTTCATGACTTACACTTGGTGGGGTTGAACTCCAGGAGCCAATTTTTGGACCAGGCCTGTAGCCTGTCCAGATCCCTTTGTAGTTTTTCGTGGTCCTCGCTGATTGAATTTTTCTCATCAACTTTGCATCATCTGCAAACAGGGACACTTCTGAGTCTGTTCCTTCAGAAACAGCCACCGGTCCTAGGGACTGACCCTGTGGAACCCTGCTGTCACAGGCGCCCACTCTGACACCTCATCACGTACCATGACTCGCTGTTGTCTTCCTGACAGATATTCCCTGATCCATTGCATTGCCTTCCCTGTTATCCCTGCCTGGTCCTCAAGCTTTTGCCCTAATCTCTTGTGTGGTACTGTCAAACGCCTTCTTGTCTTACTGCTGTCACCCTGTCATAGAGCTCCAGTAGGTTTGGTGACACAGGATTTATCATCCCTGAAACCGTGCTGGTTGTCGTTGATAAGGTCATTTATTTATAGGTTTGCACCACCCTTCTGATAATCTTCTCCATGACTTTACATGCTATACATGTCAGTGACACATGGTCTGTAGTTTAATGCTTCATGTCTCTCAATTTTTAAAAATGGGGACTACATTTGCTGTCATCTATACCTCAGGTAGGCACCCTGCTTTGATAGATGTGTTGAAGATTGTTGTTAGTGGTACACACAGCACCTCTGCGCTCCTCTCTCAGGACCCATGGACAGATGTTATCCAGCCCCATCGTCTTTGAGGTATCTAGCTCGCTTAGCAGCCTCTTCACTTCTTCCTGGTTGTATATCTGTGTCTTACACTTGATGGCCCCTTCTGTCTCCTTAGCAAGTACTTTGAATCTCAAGTTGAGCTCTCACTTACCGGTCATTTCTTGTGGTCTACCCTCTTTCCTTCCTCAGCCTGATTACCTGATCCTTGACTGTTGTTTTCCTCCTGATGTGGATGTACAACAGCTTCGGGTCAGATTTGGCTTTTGCTACTTTATCATTTTCATATTGTCATTGGCTTCCCTTCTTACCTGTGCATATTCGTTACTGGTTCTACAACTGCTCTCCTTATCTCCTGGGTCCTCTACCTTTTACACTTCTTCCATTCTCAGTCGCACTTGGTTTTTGTCTCTACACCTTTGGGTGAACCAAGGGCTCATCCTGGCTTTCTCATTATTTCTGTTACCCTTGGGTACAAAACTTCTACTCACCTTCCTTGCATATTGTCACATTTTCCATCATCTACCAACTTCCCTGCCAGTTCTGTCCCACTGAACCCTGTGCAGGAAATTCTCCATGCCTGTGTAGCCCCCTCTCTTGAGTTTGGCTTTGTCCTGGCCCATCCCCTCCCCTGCTTCCTCTCCACTTGTAACTATGTATTCGATGCTCAGAACCACATGGTCATCACTGGCCCCGAGGGGTCTTTCATTTGTGATGTCCTCATATCTGCACTACTCAAGGTGAATATTAGGTCCAATCTTGCTGGTTCATCCTCTCCTTTCTGGTAGTGTCCCTTACATGTTGGTACATGAGGTTTTCCAGTACCACCACCACCATCTTAGTTCTCCACATTTCTGGGCTCCTATATGGCTCCAAGTTCTCCCAGCCAATTTCCTTTTGATTGAAGTCACCCACAATCAGTAGCTTTGCCCTGCTCGCATGAGCCCTTGTGGCCACTTCAGCAAGTGTGTCGATCATTGATCTGTTACTCTCATCATACTCTTGCTTTGGCCTCCTGCTGTTTTGTTTTGGTTTATACATTGCTGCAATTACCACCATGGGACCTCCAGACTGAAGTTTTCATATTATGTAGTCTCTTGCTTCTCTGTCTCCTCTCTCCACCTCATCAAAATCACATTAGTTTTTGATGAGCAGTACCACTCCTCCACTTTCTCTGTGCCTTCTGTCTTTCCTCAGGATCTGATATCCCATTGGAAAGATGGCATCTGTTATCATTCCTGTGAGCTTGGTTTCTGTGAGAGCTATGATGTCTGGTGATGCCACTTTGATTATTTCATGCTACTCCTCCCACTTATTCATTATACCATCAGCGTTGGTATACCATACCTTCAATTTACTCTCCAACACTGTGTTCTTGGGGTCTGTGGGGGTGTTGGACCTGGCAGTGTGCTGTGGGATTCTACAGCATAGTGTGGGGTGAGGGCTGTAACTTTGGATGGTTGGTTCTGTTAGGATAGCATGTTTTCCTGTGGGGTTCTGAGGGTGGTTCTGTGTATGCTTGCACTTGTTGCTCTGCCCTGCTTTGGTTGTTCTCTGCTGACTCACTCTCTCTCTCTTCCTAGCCCCTTTCATTTCTGTCTACTGTCCCTTCACTGCTGTCATTCTGTCGCAGTCTAGGAACACCCTCTTGTATGCTGATGATTTCTTTAGCCATGGTTTCTCTTGCAGGATCTAGTTCTGCACCGTTTCTGCTTTGAAAATCAGTTTGACTGGCCGATTTCTTTTCTTCAAGTACCCCCCCATTCTCTGAAAGTTTACTGTCTGTCCTTGCATTTTTTTTCAATCTCCTGTTTTTCTTTCTGCCATCTTTCATTGTGTTTCCTCCCTTTGCTCTCCTGGAGCCAATGAATAAACCCTGACTTCTCCTTCTCTTCCCATTGCCTTTCCCTCTGGCTCTCTGGGTCCTGTTTGTACATGGCCATTGTGTCTCTTAATTTTTCCTGTAACTCTTGGAGGCATGGTCATGCCTCTGCATGGGACCTGTCACCTTCTCTACCTTCTCCCCCTTCACTGCTATCCCTGCTCCCAACAGCTCTCCTCCTTCATTCTTTGGGCCTTGCTTGGGGGGACTGATAAGGCCTTAGCAAATTCTTGTCGCCTTCCTTTCCAATGGGCTCCACATTCACTAGGAGTGTACCTTCTTCAGATGCCATGTCTCCTCAGGGCAATATCCCTGTAACTTGCTTCAGCATAGTTACCTCATATTCTAGGGCCCGAATCCTGGCTTCTGCGGCTTCAGGTTGTGACTCCCATTTCTTCTCTACCTCCATCCTCTTCTCCATTTTCACAGAAAGCTCACCTAGTTTGCTCTCCGATTCTTGTTCCAACTTTTTACATTCCTCTTCCATTTTTCTTTTGCAAGATCATCTTCCTCTGATCCCCTAAGCGTTCGACCTCCTCTCTGAGCCCCCATTTTTTTTAATTGGTTAGGTGTTGTAGTACATGTGTGTGGGGGGTGTGGTGTGTGGTGTGTGTGGGGGGGGGGTAGTGTGGTGGGTGTGGGGGTTGTAGTGTGTGTGTGGGGTGTAGTGTGTGTGTGTGTGGGGGGGTGTAGTGGTGTGTGTGTGTGGGGGGGTGTAGTGGGGTGTGGGGTGTGTTTTGGGGGTGTAGTGTGTGTGTGTGTGTGGTGGGGTGTAGTGTGTTTGTGTGTGTGGGGGTGTTGTGTGTGTGTGTGTGGGGGTGTAGTGTGTGTGGGGTGTTGGGGGGTGTAGTGTTTTGTGGGGGTGGGGGTGTAGGGGTGTGTGTGTGGGGGGGGTGGTAGTTGTGTGGGGGGGGGGGTGTATTGTGATGGAGTGTGGGGTGTAACCTATTAGCACGTGCCTATTTGGTTGCAGGGGCCGATTCTCGGATCCTGGCCCCCACCTCTTAACTTCTCACTCTCCAAGATTCACTCCCTCGTGGGCCTTACCGTATCTGCTCATGAAACTATGCATGGACACTGCCTTCACACTTCCTCATAAAAATTATTCTATTTCCCTGACCACTCTATTACTAGAAATACTTCTAACATTCCTGTGGCTCATCTATGGCTTTAACTTCCAGCTGTGTCCCCAAGTTCCCGCTTCTTGCCTCTCAGGTAGCCTCCTAGTTCTGTCAGCTTTATCAGTTCCCTTGGCTATTTTGTATGTTATTATGTCCCCCTAGCTCTTCTCTCTTCAGATGTCGTTAGATTTAATTTTTTTTTTTTTTTTTTTTTTTTTTTTTTTACACAGGGTTTGACAAGGTTAAGGATCCCTAGCTTTATTGACAGCTATTTACAGGTTAAGGATTCCTAACTTTATTGGCAAGCTAAGAGCTATTACCTACATCAGCTCATTTGAAAGCATTTTTATTGTTATAAGACATACAAGTAGGAAACAGGATGAAGTTGGACCCCATCTTGGGCCAGCATTTTCATTTGATCAACTACTTTACTCGTCGACATCATTACCCGTACGAAGTGTTCCATACTCGAGTCATCCGGGTATGTTGATCTCTGGGTGTTTCTGAAAAGGGGTACCCCAAGTGAATTGGCTTTTGCCCGTCTTGTGGCAAAAGCTTGTTTTTCCGCGTCCTCAAAAGGGGCCCAAGGGGGGTTTTTTGACAATATTGGCCTTGTACAAACAGTAAGGCCCCCCACCCCCTCCTATGTTGAAGCTCTGCTTACAAAAACCCTTGTTGCATATTTGCACTTTCTCCAGTTTCTTAACATGCGACCCCAATGCTGGTCCATATTGGGCTACATACTAAAATTTGGAAAAAATGGCATTACCACTAAGTTTAAATAGGGGGAAACTTAACTTAGAAAAGACAGTCACGCCCAACAGGCCCCCCCTGCAGCAGGTTTTTGAAAGCTGTCGAAGTCACCCCAAAGGGGCTGAAATGAGTTATAATTTTTGTAATTAAATTCCCCTGGGGGTGTTATGTCAGCATATTTCATTCACTGATGGCTGAAAAATTTACTTGTGGGACTCAAAGGTCCCATTCCCCGGGGGTTTATGAAATGACTAACTCACATTTTATACTCACGCGCATCAAAAGTATCTCACAGTTAGAACACCCCTGGGTTATTTCTGCCCCATAATTAGCCCGGATACCCTTTTAGTTGATTGAAAAATAGTGTTCTTTAAAGGTCCACACACTCTTTGGGTCGAACACCGTTTTTACACGTTCATCAATATTGTTCACACAATACACTAAAATTTGATCACATTTCCTGTAATTTTTTATCGTGTTTGGAAACACTTTGTTCCCATAACGCACAGTCATTCTTTTTTTGGTTATCCTGGTCGTGTCCTCCAGAGATCAAAAGAAATCCCCAAGAGCCACAGCACCCACCCGTTACTCCCCCCCGAAAAAGAAAAGCTACCTAGTACTTTTGCTTCCTTGCCATTTCCCTCGATGAAGCAAAGAAAGTTTAAATTTTTGCTGTTTTAAAGCATAACAACAATGTCCACACTTTACATGTAAAAAGGGGGAGGGGTTTTCCTTTAAATTTTGTCTTGCTATAAGAGATAACTGTCTTTTTTAAAGCACACTTTCAACACAGGACCGCAGGGGCGTCGAGCACGTACATACGGTATTGCACGGGGTAAATTACCCGTAGCAGAAAAAAGATGTTTTCCCCCTTTGAAAGGGCGGGGCCCCCCTCGGGGGCGAAAGGGTTGAAGGAGCTGATACCCCCCTCCTGGAAAAAATTTTCCCACAGGGGGGGGCGGCGGGGGTTCGCTGCGGGGTAAACTTTTCATCACTAACATTAATTTGATTTTCTATCGACAGCTTTGTCTTTTCGGAAAACAGTTTAAAACTGTGTTTTCTAAATCACTAATTTTTGTTTTTAAACACTTTGTTTCTAAATCACTGTTTTTTTATTCCATTTTTCACAAAATTTGTCAAACATAATTTTCCAATTCCATTGGGCCTCAAATATGGTCAAATTTTTTCCAATTGGCCTTATGGATATTTCAAAACACATTCCCAGGTTTTGGGGGGGGGGGGGGGGGGGGGGGGGGGGGGGGGGGGGGGGGGGGGGGGGGGGGCCTCAATGAGGTGAGATGTCTTCTCGCCAATTTTTCCCAACACTCAACACTTTTTTAGGTGTTTTGAATTTACGTCGATTTGCTCGGGTTCAAAATTTAAGAAGGATCCTCTATATTTCTTTATCACATGGGAGGAACAGGTTCGAGCCTTCCCCAGGGAGAAAATGAGAGGGACTTAACACTTCAAAATTTGCCCCGTCATCGGTAACAAATTTTAGGGGTCTGTTGTTACTCTATTTTTTTCACCAAAAACTGTAGGGAAAAATTCTTCTAAGTCTATTCTCTGACGATGAAGACCCTTTCCCTTAAACAACGTTTTAAACCCGATCATCTTTCAAAAAATCCCCCGTGCCATGGAATTTAGGAGGTGTTCCCAACGACAACGCGTTGTTTAGCATCTTTGTACTTCGGGTTTGTAAAGCTTGTTATATAAGCACACCAGCAACAAAGTTCGTTGCATTATCTGAAATATCATCGGGGGACAACCCTTCGGGCTGCAAACCTTCTGAATAATTTGAAAAAGGGGGTTTTGCAGACATGTCAGGGGCAAATTCTAGATTACTCTCTATCGTAGCACAAGTGAACAACAGATGTACCCTTGAGGGGAATTTTTGTCACTTTTTTGGGTTTTAAAAAATTTTGGCCAGGTAATCTCACCTGCACCTCAAATGGAGTGATATGAAAAACTCTTTCAGGGGGGATATGGAGGTGGACCTGGAACTGAAAACTCCCATATCGTAGTAACGAAAGAAATACAACCTTTTTTTTTTCACACTTTGTCGCCCTTTGAGGACCCGTAGGATTGTCGTATATACAGGTGTCACTACCCCACCATTTAAACTTTATGGGGGTTTTAAAATCAGTTTTGTTACCCAAATGATTTTTGGGGGTCATATGGATGTATGGCTTCTTTAGGAGGAAAAAAATTATGAATTCTTCTCGACATCTTAAAAATTTTTTCTGATCGAGAAAAAGTCCTAAAGAAAAAATCAGACGGGTTTTTTTTGGGGATTTATCGGGGTTTTCTAAAATTTTATTCGAGAAAAAAGACCTTTCTGTTTGTTTCACCCTTTTTAATGGTTAAGAATTCATAATCAGGTTTTATTCCTTTTAAATGAATTTAAAGACAAGCTGTAACTCTTAAGAGTTTCCCCCAAAGATGAGTATTTGATCCACAATACATTTCTGTTGTGTCTGCAGTATTTACACAACTTTTTTCTGCTGTTTTAAAGCGCGTTTCTTCGGCATAAAAATTTTTTTTGCTGGGGCCAGTTTTTTTCATTAAGAGCCAGTTGGGTCCGGGGACCTAATTTTTTATCCACAAATTTTTTGAGGGGAGCCACGTGAAACAGGCACGGGATTCTTGGTGAGACGGGAGAAAGAGAAATCCCCTTGCTCTCTTTTATTTCTGCTACTCTGTTCTGTACTAGCCCAACTTACTCTATTATTTTTTAACCCGGGAGAATGCTTCATTATCATCCAATCAGGGTTTTTTCAGTAGTGAGATGCAAGTACTTTTTGAGATAGACATAATTTTGTCCACTAAAGGCTGTCTTTTTCCAAATTGGGTACGTTCGACCTTTCAAGGGTGCTCCCCTGACCTTTGAAGAAATTTAGCGTACTTCCTTCAGCTTTACTCATGTAAGCACAGCCCCCATAAACCTGGTTGAGCTCACAGAAAACATTAAGGGGTTACTTTTTTTTCCCTCTTGACCTATTTGTCGGGGAAATTTAAATTTTGATGAAGTTTTTTTTAAACTCCTTGGTTTTTCATCCCATGTTTTTACCATTTCTAGGGGCAATTTTCACCCCATCCAATTTGAGCTTCCATCATTTTTGCATAAGTTTTTTCCCCTTTTTATGGTAATTGGGGACGAGCCCTAGGGGATAAAATCATTGGATACCTCGACAGTAAAACGTTTATGATGACGCAGTTTTATTTTTACCTTTGAACTCAAAGTATCTTCCGGGTTTTTCCCAAATTAAGTCCCAGCATATTGTTGAATCGGGGAATTTCATTTTTCAGGAAAACTTCTTTGAAAGTTCCCTTAATTGCACGAATTTGATTCCACACTTAGAGGCATTTTGCTTTTTTCACCCTGTTAGTTTTCCGTAAAAGGAATTCAATCCTCCTCTTTTTTCACATACCTTGAAGTTGTCCCCAATAAAAATTTTTTTTTAAGATTTCTTGAAGGGACTTTAAATTTTCTTCAAATGTGTATTTAGAATACTTCAGAAAGAAGGGAAGGATTGCCCCAAATAATCTGTTTTGAAAGATAAGTTTTCACAGGACTTTGAGGATATGGGATTTTCAGGTCACGAACGATATAATCCTATCTATTTCTTGTATCCTACCTTAAGAAAGTTTGGAAAATCAGCCGGTAGGGATATGGGTTTGTGCAAAAATTTATAAGCCCGTTTCCCAAACTTCTCAGTTTTGAGGGTCCCGGGCATCAGACAATCTAAAGACTTCTACATCTTTTTTGCACATGCGCTGCAATTATTACAACACTTTTGGATGGTTTTTAGAAACTTTTCGACCCATGGTCGGGAGATAAACTTTGTCTTCAACTTATCTTTGTTTTTTCCTCAAAGAATTTTTTGTCCCAACGTTTTTATGAATTTTCAAGTCATACTTGGATTCTTCCCGAGCGCATGTTTTTTTGGGATTTCATTTTCCGAAACCAGCAATAATTTTCAGCAGGGTTGGATTTAATTTCCATGGTAACCCCAACCCCAAAACTGTCATCTTTATATTTAGTGTCCCAAAAATTGGGGATAAGTCTGAGACTCTTGTGGACTTGGTTTTTTTCATCAATACCTATCCATCTAAATCCCCCAACTTATCAAAATGGTTCATTCATTTTCCAGTAAAGATAAAATTTTTTCTGTGGTACATGATCCGGTTATTCTCGAATGACATTTTCCACGAATCAATATCACTTCTTTTCCCCCTTTGAGAGGGAAAAGGACCACTATATGTGGCCTCCTGCGTTTTCAGCAAGTGAACCAGTTTTACTTACTATATTTTGCACAAAACAGTGATGAAATCCTTTCCCGATTAAATCAATTGGACTAATTGTGTCCGCTGTATGTCAGGGCAGGGTAAATTACCTTAGCTGCTTTCATGCTGCAACCGTTTCTTTTAAACCCGGATCTGCACGACTTAGGCAAATCATCTACACCAAGCTTTAACTGTTTTTTTTTCCCCGTTTCCAGACCAAAAAAGTGATTCTGCTAGGTCATTTCTGTTTCCCCAATTGTGGAAAAAACCCCTAATTAAAATGTACTTTGGCATAGGGTTTTATTTTTTGTTCTGCAAAACGTTTTTCTATGAAGGACCTTTGTGACCTTGATCAAATAGTGTTTGCACATTGGGTTTTGTGTAATTTATAGATAACTCAACTCGAGCTTCGGGGGAAGCAGTTGCTTTAAACTTATCTCCACATTTTAAAGCGTTTTCGTTGATTCCCATTCTGTGGAAGTCTTTTCGTTCAGCAAAATATTTGGGCATAAGCTGTATGATGCTACCCTTGCATTTTTAAAAACTTCTTCAGTGGATTTTCCTCCCCTTGTGTTCACCAAACACTTGATGCACCTTTTCAGCGAAACATGTTGTTTTCGTGCCTCCAGATTTTATTGACTCAATACTGGCCAAGGGTTCCGTCCAAAGTACACTTTTGGAGTACGTTATGTAGACAGTCTTTTACGTCTTTTGTATTCACAGCTTTATAAAATGCCTAATGGGATTTCCCATTCTGTGGTTAGTGGGGAGGGATACTCTTTTTAACTGGTTTTAAGGTTTATTATCCACTGGATTTGTGGGTTTTTCATCTTGTCCGTTGCTTCATGGTGAAACTTTGTTGTAAACCATTCAAATTTCCCACAAGTGAAAAGCGTTTATTGAAAATAAATTTTTAAACGTTCATAGTTTGTGGTGACAACTTTCCTGTACAATACCACGATAAACCCAAACACATTTTCTTGGTCAATTTAGCACCAGAATCGAGCTTTTGTTAAAGTGTTCAAAATCCTTTAAGTCTAAAAACAATGTTTTGGGGTGGCTTCAAACTTGAAAAAAAACTGCTGTCCTAACCTGGCCTTGTAGCACAAAATAATTGTCCTAAGACACGTAAGGGATTTGAAAAATTTTCCTTTTAACCACCGGGGAAAAGACTTAATCAGTTTAAGGGTTTTTCCCCCACAAACATTTAAGATAATTGAACTTTGCAAAATCCTAGTCAGTCGTGAATTTACTATGGATTGAAAACCCTAATGAATTCTTCTAATTTTGCCTTGGAAAAAGGTAAGACAAGTAGGGGGGGGGGGGGCTTTGGAAAGGGGGAAATTGTTTTTGTTAAGTTTTTAACAGGTTGCCACTATTTTTCAGTAGGTCTCTTTGAAATTTTGCGGCAGAAAGCCTGGGGACTCCTGTCCCCTTAATTGTTATTACAAAAAATCCAAAAAAATTTTTTAAATTTTTTCCTCAGATGGGTCTGATTTAAGAATTTATTTTCATAATGGTAATCGAATTAATTTTTTCCAGACGTTTTGGAAGTAATTCAAATTTGACCTCAAATCATCAAACTATTTTGGTCTTTAGTTAATCCTATACAAACTGAAAATTAGATTTTTAATTGTTAATCTTGTCTGTAAAAACTGAAACTGATTTTTAAAAAAAGCCCTTTTTAAAGGTATGTTGAAAATTTAGCACCACATTAGAAGTTTAAGAAACCCCGTCTGCTTAAACACTGAGTTTTTTTGTATGCTTTAAAATCAGCAATAAACGAGTCAGACACTACACCCAAAAGGTTAACCCCAGGGGCAAACCATAAGGGGACAAGTACATAGGGGGTTTTTTGGCTTGAGTTTGGTGTCACCTGACAGATTAACGTAAATAAAGATGTTATACCTTCATTCACTTACACATAAATTCACTGTATAACTGTAAATCACACATTTATTACTTAACATTATAAATGTCACTGTTAATATATTTGAAAGCTTTTGCTTTTATATAAAGTTCCTTTAAAAAACAGGTAGATCTTAAAAAACAAAATTTAACACAATCTTTTTCTCTTAAATTTTTGTCTAAAACATTTAAAAACATTTATATACACTAACAAACTAAAATCAGTTGGGTTGTTTTTTCTTTGTCACACTTCTTCGATTTGGGGGCAGGGGAAAGCCGGGGGCCTCCCCCGTTTTCTTTTTGGGCGAGTCACCCAGCTCCCTTTTCTTTTGGGGGAGCGCCCTTTTCTTTTGGGTGCCCATTTTCTGTGATTGATCTGGAGGGGCTCATTTATACTGATTTTAAAATTAAAAAAAAACTAGTTTTTTCAGTTTTTTGAAGGCCTTGGCTCTTTGGTTTTTTTGTACACGAGTCAGCATATTTGGGGCCACAGTGGCCTTTATTTCCTTCGAGCTGACCCAAAAATTGTTGAGAAATGGCATTACCACTAAAAATTTTTTAAATAGGGGAAAATTTAACTTAGAAAAAACCCATCGCCCACAGCCCCCCTGCAACAGGGTCTTTAAACTGTCGAAGTCATCTCTCAACGGGGTGTAATGAGTTAAAATTTGTAAGATTATAAATTACCCCCGGGGGGGTATGTCAGCAATTTTATTCACTGAGGCTGACAAACTATTTGTGTGACTCAAAGGTCCGCTATCACCGGGGGGTTTTTGATAAGTGACAACTCACGACTTTTTAAATCGAGCGCACAAAAGTATAACACATTAGAACCTTACCTGGGGATTGGTATTGACCCCTAATTTCGCCCGGATATCCGTTGATTGATTGAAGAATATGTTCTTTGAAGAATGTCGCACTACACTGTTGGATCGCAACACTCGTTGTTCACTGTTTTATCAATAATTGTTCACATAATATCCCAAGAAGTTGATCACACTTCTCTGTAAGTTTTATCTGTTTTTTGGACACTTTGTTCACACTAAAGCACAGATCGTTCTTTGGGTTTTATCCTGACGTCAGTGTCACTCTCAGTAAGTCAAAAGTAATCTCAAAACGCCACGCCCCCATCTGTTCGCCCCCAGCACAGAGGAAAGCTACCTTATTTTGCTTCCTTTCCACTTCCCGATGAAGCAAAGCAGAATATTAAACTTTCTGTCTTAACATAGAAACAAGTCCACATCTTTACTATGGAAAAAAAAGTGGGAGCAGGATTTTTCCCTTTAAATTTCTTGCTAAAGTAAAAAATGAACGTCTTTTTTTAAGCACACTTTGCAACCAGGACCCCACGGAGCTCGAGCCCCGTCACAAACTGGTATGATCTGGGGGCAAAAACTCGCTGTAGCAGTAAACAAGTGCTTGCCCTTCTGAGAGGGCTGGGCCCCCCAGGGCTGAAAAGGGGCTGAAGGAGCTTCCCCCCTCCTGGGAAAATTTCTCCACACAAAATGGGCCCACGTAGTTATTAAAAGACCCGGGGGCTCTTTGGATTCGGAAGGCAACTCTTATTTTTGCCAGACGAACATTGACTGCCGACGTTTCCAGCTGAATAATGTCTGGCGATATACTGGGCAATATGCTCATTCCGGGGGTCTCTCTTTATTGAATTGCAGGGCCCCCCTCCCCCCCCCCTCCGACTAATAACCCCTTTCCGATCCCTTCCTTCTTCCTCGTCTTTTCAAAATTGCATTTACTGGGGTTTAAAATTTAAGCAACCACTTTTTGACCCCTTGTGATTTGTCCAGATAACTTTGTCCCCACATTTTTATTCCAGCATTTTACATATTGGTTAAAAAAAATATACTGGGGTGTTATTTTCATAACCAAAAAAGCTCCCGCAAATGAAGAAACCAGACTTACAAGATCATCATGGTTCCTTCCACCTTTGTTTTCAATGATTTATTATTTCATTTAAAAGAATTGGTGCCCTTATCGTACAAGGAAATGTAAATTTTTCCCAAAAGGAACGCTGGAACACTCGCATTTTAATAGATTCACCATCTGTGAGATGTTACCAGGGGAAAAAACTGAATTCCAGGGAGGCGACAGTATAAGAGAAGAACACAGACAGCTAATTTCACGGCAGGAAGGGAAGAGAGTAAAAATTTCAAGATACCTTTCCACTAGGTAGACCAGGCACTTTAACCTGACCTAGATACCTCCTCGACCTTGCTTGAGGTCACAGTCACCTTGTATTACGAATATCATAGTATTGCTCATGTGGCTGTGTCGTGATATTGCGGCTGTGTCGTGATGTTGCTGCTGTGTGTCGTGGTGTTGCGGCTGTGTCGTGATGTTGAAGCTGTGTGTCGTGATGCTGCTGTGTGTCGTGATGTTGCGGCTGTGTGTACTGATGTTGCTGCTGTGTGTCGTGGTGTTGCGGCTGTGTCGTGATGTTGAGGCTGTGTGTACTGATGTTGCTTCTGTGTGTCGTGATGTTGCTGCTGTGTGTCGTGATGTTGCTGCTGTGTGTCGTGATGCTGCTGCGTGTACTGATGCTGCTGTGTGTACTGATGTTGCTGCTGTGTATCGTGATGTTGCTTGCTGTGTCGTGATGCTGCTGTGTGTCGTGATGTTGCGGCTGTGTACTGATGTTGCTGCTGTGTGTCGTGATGTTGCTGCTGTGTCGTGATGTTGCTGCTGTGTGTCGTGATGTTGCTGCTGTGTGTCGTGATGTTGCTGCTGTGTGTCGTGATGCTGCTGTGTCGGATGTTGCGGCTGTGTGTACTGATGTTGCTGCTGTGTGTCGTGGTGTTGCGGCTGTGTCGTGATGTTGCTGCTGTGTGTCGTGATGCTGCTGCGTGTACTGATGCTGCTGTGTGTACTGATGTTGCTGCTGTGTATCGTGATGTTGCTGCTGTGTGTCGTGATGCTGCTGTGTGTCGTGATGTTGCGGCTGTGTACTGATGTTGCTGCTGTTTGTCGTGATGTTTGCTGCTGTGTGTCGTGATGTTGCTGCTGTGTCGTGATGCTGCTGTGTGTCGTGATGTTGCGGCTGTGTGTACTGATGTTGCTGCTGTGTGTCGTGATGTTGCGTGTGTCGTGGTGTTGCGGCTGTGTGTCGTGGTGTTGCGGCTGTGTCGTGATGTTGAGGCTGTGTGTCGTGGTGTTGCTGCTGTGTGTACTGATGTTGCTGTGTGTACTGATGTTGCTGCTGTGTGTACTGATGTTGCGGCTGTGTGTCGTGATGTTGCTGCTGTGTGTCGTGATGTTGCGACTGTGTCGTGGTGTTGCTGCTGTGTGTCGTGATGTTGCGGCGGTGTCGTGATGTTGCTGCTATGTGTCGTGATATTGCTGCTGTGTCGTGATGCTGCTGTGTGTCGTGGTGTTGCGGCTGTGTGTCGTGATGCTGCTGCTGTGTGTCGTGATGTTGCGGTGGTGTCGTGATGTTGCTGCTGTGTGTCGTGATGCTGCTGCGTGTCGTGATGTTGCGGTGGTGTCGTGATGTTGCTTCTGTGTGTCGTAATGTTGCGGTGGTGTCGTGATGCTGCTGTGTGTCGTAATGTTGCGGTGGTGTCGTGATGATGCTGCTGTGTGTCGTGATGTTGCTGCTGTGTGTCGTGATGTTGCTGCTGTGTGTCGTGATGATGCTGCTGTGTGTCGTGATGTTGCTGCTGTGTGTCGTGATGTTGCTGCTGTGTGTCGTGATGTTGCTGCTGTGTGTCGTGATGTTGCTGCTGTGTGTCGTGATGTTGCTGCTGTATGTCGTGATGTTGCGGTGGTGTCGTGATGTTGCTGCTGTGTGTCGTGATGTTGCGGTAGTGTCGTGATGTTGCTGCTGTGTGTCGTGATGTTGCTGCTGTGTGTCGTGATGTTGCTGCTGTGTGTCGTGATGATGCTGCTGTGTGTCGTGATATTGCTTCTGTGTATCGTGATGTTGCTTCTGTGTATCGTGATGTTGCTGCTGTGTATCGTGATGTTTCTGCTGTGTGTCATGGTGTTGCTGCTGTGTGTCGTCATGTTGCTGCTGTGTGTCGTGATGTTGCTCCTGTGTGTCGTGGTGTTGCTGCTGTGTGTCGTGATGCTGCTGTGTGTACTGATGTTGCTGCTGTGTGTACTGATGTTGCTGCTGTGTGTCGTGATGTTGCTGCTGTGTCGTGATGTTGCTGCTGTGTGTCGTGATGTTGCTGCTGTGTGTCGTGATGTTGCGGCTGTGTGTACTGATGTTGCTGTGTGTCGTGATGTTGAGGCTGTGTGTCGTGGTGTTGCTGCTGTGTGTACTGATGTTGCTGCTGTGTGTACTGATGTTGCTGCTGTGTGTACTGATGTTGCGGCTGTGTGTCGTGATGTTGCGGCTGTGTGTCGTGATGTTGCTGCTGTGTGTCGTGATGTTGCTGCTGTGTGTCGTGATGTTGCGGCTGTGTCGTGGTGTTGCTGCTGTGTGTCGTGATGTTGCGGCGGTGTCGTGATGTTGCTGCTATGTGTCCTGATATTGCTGCTGTGTCGTGATGTTGCTGCTGTGTGTCGTGGTGTTGCGGCTGTGTGTCGTGATGCTGCTGCTGTGTGTCGTGATGTTGCGGTGGTGTCGTGATGTTGCTGCTGTGTGTCGTGATGCTGCTGCGTGTCGTGATGTTGCGGTGGTGTCGTGATGTTGCTTCTGTGTGTCGTAATGTTGCGGTGGTGTCGTGATGCTGCTGTGTGTCGTAATGTTGCGGTGGTGTCGTGATGATGCTGCTGTGGGTCGTGATGTTGCTGCTGTGTGTCGTGATGTTGCTGCTGTGTGTCGTGATGATGCTGCTGTGTGTCGTGATGTTGCTGCTGTGTGTCGTGATGTTGCTGCTGTGTGTCGTGATGTTGCTGCTGTGTGTCGTGATGTTGCTGCTGTGTGTCGTGATGTTGCTGCTGTATGTCGTGATGTTGCGGTGGTGTCGTGATGTTGCTGCTGTGTGTCGTGATGTTGCGGTAGTGTCGTGATGTTGCTGCTGTGTGTCGTGATGTTGCGGTGGTGTCGTGATGTTGCTGCTGTGTGTCGTGATGTTGCTGCTGTGTGTCGTGATGTTGCTGCTGTGTGTCGTGATGTTGCTGCTGTGTGTCGTGATGTTGCTGCTGTGTATCGTGATGTTGCTGCTGTGTATCGTGATGTTGCTGCTGTGTATCGTGATGTTGCTGCTGTGTGTCGTCATGTTGCTGCTGTGTGTCGTGATGTTGCTCCTGTGTGTCGTGGTGTTGCTGCTGTGTGTCGTGATGCTGCTGTGTCGTGATGTTGCGGCTGTGTCGTGATGTTGCTGCTGTGTGTCGTGATGTTGCTGCTGTGTGTCGTGATGTTGCTGCTGTGTCTCGTGATGCTGCTGTGTGTCATGGTGTTGCTGCTGTGTCTCGTGATGCTGCTGTGTGTCATGGTGTTGCTGCTGTGTGTCGTGATGTTGCTGCTGTGTGTCGTGATGTTGCTGCTGTGTGTCGTGATGTTGCTGCTGTGTCTCGTGATGCTGCTGTGTGTCGTGATGTTGCTGCTGTGTCTCGTGATGCTGCTGTGTGTCATGGTGTTGCTGCTGTGTGTCGTGATGTTGCTGCTGTGTGTCGTGGTGTTGCTGCTGTGTCGTGATGTTGCTGCTGTGTGTCGTGATGTTGCGGCTGTGTGTTGTGATGCTGCTGTGTGTCGTGATGTTGCGGCTGTGTCGTGGTGTTGCTGCTGTGTCGTGATATTGCTGCTGTGTGTCGTGATGTTGCTGCTATGTGTCGTGATATTGCTGCTATGTGTCGTGATGTTGCTGCTGTGTGTCGTGATGTTGCTGCTGTGTGTCGTGATGTTGCTGCTGTGTGTCGTGGTGTTGCGGCTGTGTGTCGTGATGTTGCTGCTGTGTGTCGTGATGTTGCTGCTGTGTGTCGTAATGTTGTTGCTGTGTGTCGTGATGTTGTTGCTGTGTGTCGTGATGTTGCTTCTTTGTGTCGTAATGTTGCTGCTGTGTGTCGTGATGTTGCTGCTGTGTCGTGATGTTGCTGCTGTGTGTCGTGATGCTGCTGTGTGTCGTGATGTTGAGGTTGTGTGTCGTGATGTTGCTTCTGTGTGTCGTGATGTTGCTGCTGTGTGTCGTGGTGTTGCTGCTGTGTGTCGTGATGTTGCTGCTGTATGTCGTGGTGTTGCTGCTGTGTGTCGTGGTGTTGCGGCTGTGTGTCGTGGTGTTGCGGCTGTGTGTCGTGGTGTTGCGGCTGTGTCGTGGTGTTGCTGCTGTGTGTCGTGGTGTTGCGGCTGTGTGTCGTGGTGTTGCTGCTGGTGTGTCTCGTGGTGTCGCGTCGGTGTCGTGGTGTTTCGTCGGTGCCGTTGTGTTGCGGTGGTGCCGTTGTGTCGCGGCTGTGTCGTGGTGTTGCGGCGGTGTCGTGGTGTTGCGGCAGTGCTTTTGTGTCGTGGTGTTGCGGCGGTGACGTGGTGTCGCGGTAGTGACGTGGTGTCGCGGCTGTCGTGGTGTCGCGGCGGTGTCGTGGTGTTGCGTCGGCGTCGTGGTGTTGCGCAGGTGTCGTGGTGTTGCGGCGGTGCCGTTGTGTCGCTGTTGTGCCGTTGTGTCGCTGCTGTGTCATGGTGTTGCGGCTGTGTCGTGGTGTTGCGGCTGTGTCGTGGTGTTACGTCGGTGTCGTGGTGTTGCGTCGGTATGGTGGTGTTGCGGTGGTGTGGTGGTGTTGCGGCGGTGTTGTTGTGTCGGGCGGTGTGTTGTGTTGCGCGGTGTGTGGTGGTGGTGTGGTGGTGTTGCGGCGGTGTGGTGATGTCGCGGCGGTGGTGGTGATGTCGCGGCGGTGGTGGTGGTGTCGCGGCGGTGGTGGTGGTGTCGTGGTGTCGCGGCGGTGTCGTGGTGGTGTCGTGGTGTCGCGGCGGTGTCGTGGTGGTGTCGTGGTGGTGTCGTGGTGTCGCGGCGGTGTCGTGGTGTCGTGGTGTCGCCGCGGTGTCGTGGTGGTGTCGTGGTGTCGCGGCAGTGTCGCGGCGGTGTCGTGGTGGTGTCGTGGTGTCGCGGCGGTGTCGTGGTGGTGTCGCGGCGGTGTCGTGGTGGTGTCGCGGCGGTGTCGTGGTGGTGTCTTGGTGTCGCGGCGGTGTCGTGGTGGTGTCGCGGCGGTGTCGCGGCGGTGTCGTGGTGGTGTCGTGGTGGTGTCGCGGCGGTGTCGTGGTGGTGTCGCGGCGGTGTCGCGGCGGTGTCGTGGTGGTGTGGTTGTTTTGTCATGTAACACACTGGTTCCATAGAGCTCTGTACAACAATAACTTTGTAATATATGATCTATGATCAGGAAAAGTTAATCGCCCAGTAATGCTTTCAAGGGTTAAGTCTTAGCTCCTGGCCCCATTCTTTAGTCATTATGAAGCGATTTTACTAATTGGGTTTTAGAACTCAGCCATACCTACTCTTAAAATTGTGTATAGTTTGTCTCAGCGTCTTCAGAAAGCAAGTTTACGGACGTCTTATGACTGTAAGTGATTACTATCCTTGGTTTAGATCATCTACGTTCTAAGTTAACACACCTCTCCTGGCTCCTGTGTCTTACCTCTCAAACTGCTTGTCCTTATCCATTGTATATAAGCTTTGTCCTCGTTGAACATTGTATTGATTTTCTGTTGCCCACAAACTGTGTTACATTAGCTTAAAGATATGCTGTGCCTTCAGTGGATGTCCCACTTATACAAGGTAGACTGATAGAGTATCGTCTGTCAAAGGTACTGGTGTTGTGATTTGTCACTATTAGATACGAGGCAGAACTGGGGAGGATACCGTGTCGTGAGTAATAGTTTATTTGTGTCTGCCTCTAATTTTACTTTATAAACTATTTCTGTTTGGGTTTAAATACTCATCTTCCCACTTATAAAGTTTTCTTTTGGCATACATTGTGTTTTAATACAATATACACAAATTTGTCAGTGTAGGTCTGATGACCTCTGGTACATCTTGGTTTACTAGGCGATCACCAGGGAAACTTCAACTCAAGTGAATGGTTATATTAGCGCCTCTGGTCAGTGGGGCTTGGGAATCAGTTCTTCGGTGAATATAACAGGGAAGCCTGACCTCAGGCTCAGCTGCCGGGGAAGGGGGTAGAACTTTTAAAACTAGCCACACGTAAAGCACGGTCACACGTCCTGCTTGAAAACAATGTCTAGAGTTGTGTAAGTATTTAGCCGAGTTACTTTGTTGCTGTAGTTTAAAAAAAAAAAGTTTTTATTGATGTATTGTTTTGCAATAAACATCACAAGGGATTCACTTAGCAGGTAAAGAACATCGGAAACTGGGTGGAAGTCCTGGAAAATCATGCACTATATATCCTAGGAGGTTTTAGTCTGCCACATTTAATGCAAAAACTACTTAGAAATAAGCCATACTAACAGACATAACAAACAGCTCTTAAGACGGTAACAAGTTTGTATTGAGCTAACAGATAATGCATATTAAAGGTTGAAATGAGTATACAACCCAGGAAAAATAAGGCATGTTATCCTGGGTGTAAAGGGGAGCAAGGAGCAGAACAAACACAGCTGAATGACTTCGAATTATATTCTCCTTCATCAAGTGCGATTATAAGTACTTAAAAGTATGTACACTATATACAGTTGGAAATATAACTTCTACAACACGGTAAAGCAAATGGCAAAGACACAGCCTAGAGACAGAATGGACAACCGTGTTCAACCAGCAGCTGGGTGAAATGACAAGGGTGAGAACGTGAGTGGTGTCCACGTCACCTTCACAATTGCCAGTTCACAATATGATTGGTGAACCTAGGTGCTGATTTGACGATGGGGCCCCGAAATCGTCAAACCCTTAGCTACCTGGCTCACTAGTGGGGAGGTAGCGTTTTATGAGTGTGTTCACATGTTCCGAATAAAAGGTACATACTCCTTGCATGCAACAATGAGCTAGAACTGAACTTGAGTAGTGAGGAAACTTGATATATATATATAAATATATATATTATATATATATATATATATATATATATATATATAAAATTATATATATATTATATATATATATATATATATATATATAATATCCATATCCATACACGCATACATTCCCCTCTGATCACACTTTTTTAAATACCAGCAAGCGTATAGTAGCCTGTGAACCCAGGAATATCCAAATCTTGACGTTGACTGAGACTCAAACATTACCTAGGATATAATCCTTTGTACTTTATACCCAAACATTACATAATAAGCTGAACACACAAACATATAACAGGCAAACGAAAAAATGCAAGTGACTGTGAAGAAATAGGTTGTTGCCTGCTTG
>NC_069404.1:37779043-37836543 GCF_026875155.1 Cherax quadricarinatus
TGTTGCCCATCATAGGGGACGACCATGTATCCCACCCAGGGGAGGACATGTTGCCCAGTCCAGGGGAGGAACATTTTGCCCAGCCCAGGGGAAGGACAAGTAGCCCAGCCCAGGGAAGGGACATGTTGCCCCGTCCAGGGATGGACATGTTTGCCCATCCAAGGGGAGGAGACATGTTGCCAAGGCGCGCGTGTCCCACCACCCACGGGGGGGGGGGGGCGGGGGGGGGGGGGGGGGGGCCCAAGGTGAGGACATGTACCCAGTCCAAGGGAGGACATGTTGCCCAAGCCCAGGGACGACATGTTTGCCGCGGCCAAGGGAAGTACATCCTTGCCCCTTGCCTCAGGAGAGGACATCTTGCATAGCCCAGGGAGGAACATCTTGCCACAGATCAGGGAATGACATGTTGCCCAGCCCAGGGGAGACATGTTGCCTAGCCCACAGGAAGGAACATGTTGCCCAGCCCATGGAGGACATGTTGCCCCAGCCCAGGGGAGGTCATGTTTGCCCAGCCCCAGGGGAGGACATGTTCCCTAGCCCAGGGGAGGACATGTTGCCCAGCCCAGGGGAGGACATCTTGCCCAGCCAGGGCGGACATCTGTCAGTCCAGGGGAGGACATGGTTGCCAAGCCAATGGGAGACATGTGCCAACCCAGGGAGGACATGTCCCAGCCCAGGGGTAGAAAGAATACATCAATGTTCACTCTGATGTTTATAATATGCAAATGCACACCCCTCACTCACATCTTAACAACACGAACGAGACTTCTGACTCAGCTGTGTACTCCTGGATGTTATGATCCTCGGGCTACTGACTCAGCTGTGTACTCCTCGATGTTATGATCCTCGGGCTACTGGCTCAGCTGTGTAATCGTGGTGTAATGATCCTCGGTGCTACTGACTCAGCTGTGTACTCCTGATTTATGATCCTCGGGCTACTGACTCAGCTGTGTACTCCTGGATGTTATGATCCTCGGGCTACTGGCTCAGCTGTGAACTCCTGGACGATATGATCCTCGGGCTACTGACTCAGCTCTGTACTAGTGGATGTTATGATCCTCGGGCTACTGACTCAGCTGTGTACTCGTGGATGTTATGATCCTGGGGATACTGACTCGGCTGTGTACTCCTGGATGTTATGATCCTTGGGCTAATGGCGAAGCTGTGTACTCCTGGATGTTATCATCCTCGGGCTACTGGCTCAGCTGTGTACTCGAGGATGTTATGATTCTCGGGCTACTAACTCAGCTGTGTACTCCTGGATGTTATGATCCTCGGGCTAGCTGACTCAGCTGTGTGCATCTGGATGATTATGATCCTGGGGCTACTGACATCACTGTGTACTCCTGGATTTATGAACTTTTACCCCCCAGGCCTCGGATACTGGCTCAGCTGTGTACTCCTGGATGTTATGATTCCTGCGGGCTACTGACTCAGCTGTGTACTCCTGGATGTTATGATCCTCGGTCTACGACTCAGCTGTGTACTCGTGGAGTTGTTATGATCCATCGGCTACTGACCAGCTGTACTCCTGAATGCTATGATCCAGGGCTACTGAATCCACAGGGTAGAATTGTATGACCCCGGGCTACTGGCTCAGAATTGTGTTACTCCGTGGATGTTAATGATCCTCGGGCTACTGACTCAGCTTTGTACTCCTGGATGTTTATGACCTGGAGGCTACTGACTCAGCCTGTGTACTCCTGGAGTTTATGATCCTCGCTGCTAACTGAAACCTCACTGTGTCCTCCTGGATGTTATGATCCTCGATCTGCTGACTCAGCTGTGTAACTCCTGGATGTTTTAATTTATTTTTATTGGGGGATCCTCCAGGGATACTGACTCATTGCTGAGTACTTCTGGATGTTATGATCCTCGGGCTACTGACTCAGCTTGTGAAATCCTGATGTTATTATCCTCTGGCTACTGGACTCAGCTGTGTACTCCTGGATTTATGATCCTCGGCTACTGACTCACCTGTGTACTTCAGGATGTTATGATCCTCGGGCGACTGACTCAGCTGTGTACTTCTGGATGTTTCAATCCTCGGGCTATGACTGACTCAGCTGTGTACTTCTGGATAGTTATGAATACTCGGGCTACTGACTCAGCTGTGTATCCCCTGGGATGTTATGATCCTGGCTACGACTCAGCTGTGTACTCCTAAATGTTATGAATCCTCTTGCTACTGAGCTCAGACTGTGTATTTCCGTGATGTATTAGCCTAGCTACTGACTCAGCTGTGTAATTATATGATGTTATGATCCTCGGCTACTGCTCAGCCGTGTACACCTGGATGTTATGAATCCTCGGGCTGACTGGCTCAGCTGTGAACTCGTGGATGTATGATCCTGGGCTACTGACTCGCAGTGTACTCCTGGAGATTAGAATCCTCGGGCTACTGACTCAGCGGGTACTCCTGGATGTTATGATCCTTCGGGTTACTGACTCAGCTGTGTACTCTGCCTGGATTGTTAATATTCCTCGGGCTTACTGACTCAGCAGTGTACTCCAGACGCTATGATCCTCGGGCTACTGACTCAGTGTATCTCCTGGATATTATGATCACGGGCAACTGACCTCAGCAGTGTACTCTCTGGATGTTATTAATCCTCGGGCCACTGATCAGCTGTGTGTACTGCCTGTATGCTATGATCCTCGGGCTGCCGACACAGCTGTTGTACTCCTGATGTTATGATCCTCGGGCTACTGACTCAGCTGTGTACTCCTGGATTGTTCTGATCACTCCGGCTACTGACTCAGCTGTGTACTTTTCCTGGATGCGTTATGATCCTCGTGCTACTGACTCAGGCTGTGTACTCCTGGATGTTTAATGATCCTGGCAAACTGACTAACTTTGTACTCCTGGATGTTATGATCCTCAGGGCTGCTTACTCAGCTGTGTACTCCTGGAATTATATCCTCGGATATTGGCTGCCTCAGGCCTGTGTAACTTCTGGATGTTAATGATCCTCGGCTACTGACTCAGCTGTGTACTCCTGGATTTGTTATGATGTTGGGATACTGACACAGCTTTTGGTACTCCTGGATGTTATGATCCTGGGGCTTCTGAACTCATCTGTTACTCCTGGATGTATGAACTCTTCTCGGCTACTGACCTCAGAGCTTTCTTCTGATCTTATGATCCTCGTCTACTGACTCAGCCTGAGTACTCCTGTATGTCATGATCCCTCTGCTACAGACTCAGCTGTGTAACTCCCTGGATTGGAATTTGATCCTCGGGCTGCTGACTCAGCTGTGTACTCCTGGATGTTATGATCCTCGGTCTACTGACTCAGCTGTGTACTCTTGGATGTTATGACCCTCGGGCTGCTGACTCAGCTGTGTACTCGTGGATGTTATGATCCTCGGGCTACTGACTCAGCTGAGTACTTCTGGATGTTATGATTCTCGGGCTACTGACTCAGCTGTGTACTCCTGGATGTTTATGAATCCTCTGGCTACTGACTCAGCTGTGTACTCCTGGATGTTATGATCCTCCGGCTACTGACTCAGCTGTGTACTTTTGGATGTTATGATCCTCAGCCTACTGACTCAGCTGTGTACTTCTGGATGTTATGATCTTCGGGCTACTGACTCAGCTGTGTACTTCTGGATATTAAGATACTCGGGCTACTGACTCAGCTGTGTACTCCTGAATGTTTTT
The DNA here is from genome assembly GCF_026875155.1 of Cherax quadricarinatus. Taxonomy (NCBI): domain Eukaryota; kingdom Metazoa; phylum Arthropoda; class Malacostraca; order Decapoda; family Parastacidae; genus Cherax; species Cherax quadricarinatus. The sequence goes on from NC_069404.1 coordinate 37,782,711, forward strand.
ATCCCTGGGCTACTGATCAGCTGTGTACTTCCTGGAATGTTATATCCTGGGCTGCTGACTCAGTTAGTTTGTTTCCCTGGATTATGATCCTCGGGCTACTGACTCAGCTGTGTACTCCTGCATGTATTATATCCTCGGCTGCTACTCAGCTGTGTACTTTTGGAGTTATGATCCTGGGCTACTGACTTACTGTGTACTCCTGGGATTAATATCCTAGGGCTGCTGACTCACCTTTGTGCTCCTGGACGTTATATCGCCCTCGTGGTCGACCTGACTCACTAGAGCTCGCGTTACTCACTCCTGTATGTATGATCCACGTGCTACTGACTCAGCTGTGTACTTCTGGATGTTAGAGATCCCTCGGGCTTTACGACTCGCAGTGTACTCCTTGATTTTATGATCCTGGGGGGCTACATGACACAGCTGTGTACTCCTGGATGCTATTATCCTCGGGCTGCTGACTTCTAGCTGTGTACTCCCGAAGTATGTCCTCGGGCCTACTGACTCAGCCTGTGTACTCCTGGATGTTAATGTGCTCCTCGGGCCGCTGACTCAGCTGTGTACTCCTGGAAGTTATGATCCTGGGGCTACTGACTCAGCTGTGTACTCCTGGATGTTATTATCCTCGGGCTACTAACTTACCTGTGTACTTCTGGATGTTATGATCCTCGGGCTACTGACTTAGCTGTGTACTACTGGATGTTATGATCCTCGGGCTGCTGACTCAGCTGTGTACTCCTGGATATTATGATCCTCGGGCTGCTGACTCAGCTGTGTACTACTGGATGTTCTGATCCTCGGCTACTGTGACCGACTGTTTACCTCCTGGATGTTTATGATCCTCGGCTACTTGACTCAGCTGTGAAACACCTGGAATTATGAACCTGGGGCAACTGACTCAGCTTGTACTCCTGGATATTAAATCCTGGGGCTACAGAATCAGCTGTTTGCTCCTAGATGTTATGATCTCGGGCTACTGACTCGCTGTTTACACCTTGATGTTATGAACCTCGGGCTACTGACTCAGCTGTGAACTCGTGGAGATATGATCACAGGGCAACTGACTCGGCTGTGTACTACCTGGTTGTTCTGATCCTCGGCTACTTACTCGGGCCGGTTACTCCTGGATGATCTGAATCCTCGGGCTACTGTCTCACTGTGTACTCCTGATGTTATGATCCTCGGGCTGCTGACTCAGCATGTGGTACTCCTGGATGTTATGATCCTCGGGCCTATTAACCGACTCAGCGTAGTACTCCAGTGTGTTTTACGATCCTCGGGCTACTGATTCAGCTGTGGTAACTCGTGGATGTTATGATCCTCGCCTACTGACTCAGCTGTGTACTCCTGGAATATTATGATCCTCCGTCTACAGACTCGGCTTGTGTACACCTATGATGGGATGTTATGATCCTCGGTCTACTGACTACGGCTGTGTACTACTCCTGGATGTAATGATGTCCGATGCAATACTGAATCAGCTGTGTACTCTGGATGTTATGATCCTCGGCTACGGGCTCAGGCTGAGTACACCTGGATGTTATGATCCTTCGGGCTTACTGACACAGCTGTGTAACTCCTGGATGGTATGATCCCCTGGGGCTACTGACTCAGCTGTGTACCCAGGAGTTTATGATCCTCGGGCTACTGACTCACATGTGTACTCGTGGATGTTATGATCCTCGGGCTACTAACTCAGATGTGTACTCCCGGATGTTATGATCCTTGTGCTACTGACTCAGCAGTGAACTCCTGGATGTTATGATCCTCGGGCTATACTCAGCTGTGTACTCCTGGTTGTATGATCCTCGGGCAACTGACTCGGCAGTATACATCCTGGATGTTACGATCCTGGGCTACAGAGACTCAGAGCTTTGTACACCTGGATGTTATAATTCTCGGTCTACTGACTCAGCTGTGTACTCCTGGAAGTTATGATCCTGGGGCTACTGACTCAGCTGTGTGCTCCTGGATGTTATGATCCTCGGGATACTAACTCAGCTGTGTGCTCCTGTTAATGTTATGATCCTCGTCTACTGACACATCAGTGTACTCCTCGATGTTATATCCTCGGGCTATTGACTCAGCAGTGTACTCCTGGTTATTACGATCCTGGGGCTACTGACTCAGCTGTGTACTCGTGGATGATATGAATCCTGGGGCAACTGACTCAGCTGTGTACTCGGGATGTTATGATCCTGTGGTTTATTGAATCAGCTGTGTACTCATGATTGTTATGACCCGTCGGGCTACTGGACTCCGGCTGTGTACTCCTGGATGTTATGACCCTGGGGCTACTGACTCAGCTTGTACTCCTGAATTTATGATCCACCGGGCTACTGACTCAGCTGTGTACACCGGATGTCTTTTATCCTGGGGCACTGACTCTGGCTGTGTACTCCTGGATGTTAATGATCCTCGGGCTACTGACTCAGCTGTTGTACTCCAGGATGTTATGATCCTGGGCTAACTGACTCAGTGTGTACTCCCTGATGTAATGATCCTGGGGCTACTGCTCAGCTGTGTACTCGAGGATGTTTAAGATCCAGGGGCTACTGACTCAGCTTGGTACTCGTGATGTTAATGATCCTTGGGTTATTGATCTCAGCTGTGTACTCCTGAATTTAAGATCCTCGGGCTACTTAATCGGCTGTGTACTCCTGTTTGGTTATGAATACTGGGGCTACTGACTCCAGCAGTGGTAACTCCTGAATGAATATGATCCTGGGGCTTACTGACTCTGCTGCGTACTCTGGTTTATGATCCTTGGGCTACTGACTCGTGTTTACTCCTGGATGTTATGGATTCTCGGCGACTGACTCAGCAGTGTATTCGGGATGTTATGATCCTGGGGCTACTGACTCATCTGTGTACGCCTGGATGTTATGATCCTCGGGCTATTGACTCGGCTGTGTACTCCTGGATGTTATGATCCTGGGGCTACTGACTCACCTGTGTACTCCTGGATGTTATGATTCTCGGGCTACTGACTCAGCTTTGTACTCCTGGAATGTTATGATCCTGGTGCTGGACTGACTCATGGCTGTGTGCTCGTGGATGTTATGATCCTCGGGCTACTGACTCGGCTGTGTACTCCTGGATGTTATGATCCTCGGGCTACTGACTCGGCTGTTTACACCTGGATGTTATGATCCTCGGGCTACTGACTCAGCTGTGTACTCGTGGATGTTATGATCCTGGGGCTACTGACTCAGCTGTGTACTCCTGGTTGTTATGATCCTCGGGCTACTTACTCAGCTGCGTACTCCAGGATGATATGATATTCGGGCTACTGTCTCAGCTGTCTACTCCTGGATGTTATGATCCTCGGGCTGCTGACATCAGCTTTGAAACGTCCTGGATGTATGATCCTGGGCTACCGACTCAGCTCTGTACTCCACGGTGCTTAAACGATCCCGGCTACTGATTAAGCTGTGTTACACGTGATGTTATGATCCTCGGCCTACTGAATCAGCTGTGAACACCTGGATATTTGATCCTCGTGTCACTGACTCGCCTGTGACACCTGGATGGGAAGTAATGATCCTCCGGGCTACTGACTCTTTGACTCGCTGGTGTACTCCTGGATGTTATGATCCGATCCATACTGACTTTCAGCTGTGTACTCCTGGATGTATGATCCTCGGGCTATGGCTCAGCTGGTACACAGGCTGGAAGTTATGAACCATTCGGGCTACGACTCAGCTTGGTGTCTACTCCCTGGAATAGTTAGATCCTGGGCTACTGACTCATCTGTGTACTCCAGGAGTTTAATGATCCTCGGGCTACTGACTCACATGTTACTCGTGTGGATATGATCCTCGGCTACTAACTTCAGATGTATACTCCGACGTTTAATGATCCTTGTGCTACTGACCAGCTGTGAACTCCGTGATATTTATGATCCTCGAGAACTTACTCAGCTGTGGTGACTCCTGGATGTATAATGACCTAGGGCAAGGCACTGACTACGCCTGTATACTCCTGGATGTTAAGATCCAGGGGCTACTGACTCATCTGTGAACATACACCGGGATGTTTATAATTCTCGTACTACTGACTCAGCTGAGTACTCCGTGAAAGTTATGATTCCTGGCTTACTGACTCAGCGTTGTGCACGCGGATGTTATGATCCTGGGATACTGACTCACTGTGTACTCCTGGATGTTATGATCCTCGGGCTACTGACTCAGCTGTCTACACCAGGATGTTATGAACCTGGGCTTTCTGAATCAGCTTTGAACTCCTCGATGTTATGATCCTCGGGCTACAGACTTCAGCTGTTTACACCTGTATGTTTAGATCCTCGGCTACTGAACTCAAGCTGTGTACTCCTGATATTATGATCCTGTGGGCACAGACCTCAGCAGTTGTACTCGTGGATGATATGAACCCTGGGGCTACTGACTCAGCTGTGTACTCTCGGAGTATGTTATGATTCCTGGGTTATAGATTCCGCAGTGTACTCTCATGAATGTTATGATCCTCGGGCTACTGACTACTCGGCTGTGAACCTCCTGGATGTTATGACCCTGGGGCTACTGACTCACGCTGTGTACTCCTGAATGTTATGATCCCACGTCTTACTGACTCAGCTGTGTACACCTGGATTTAATGATCCTGGGGCTACCGACTCAGCTGTTTACTCCTGGATTATGATCCTGGGCTACTGACTCAGCTGTGTACTCCTGGATGTTATGATCCGGGGGCTACTGACTCATCTTGTGTAACTCCTGGATGTCTATGATCCTGGGGCTACTGCTCAGCTTTTGTAACTCGTGGATGTTATAATCCCGGGCAACCTGACACCAGCTGAGTACTCTGGATGTTATATCCTGGGGTTATTTGACTCAGGCTGTGTACTACTGAATGTTATGATCCACGTGCTACTGAACTCGTCTGTGTACTCCAGGTTGGTTATGATACCGGGGTACTGAACTCAGCTGTGAACTCCTGAAAGGTTAGATCTGATGGAGCTAAACTTGTCCTGTTGCGTACTCCTGGATGTTATGAATACCTTGGGCTACTGAATCACCTGTGTGCTCCTGATGTTATGATCCACGGGCAGTCCTGACTCAGCTGAGTACTCCTTGAGTTATGATCCTGGGGCTACTGACGTCAGCTTGTGCCTTGCTCGTGGATGTTATGATCCTCGCTACTGACTCACCTGTGTACTTCCTGAATGTTATGATCCCGTGCTCCTGACTCAGCTTAGTACTCCTGGTTGTTATGATACCTGGGCTACTGACTTCAGCTGTGGTACTTTTGGATGTTATGATCCTGGGGCTACTGACTCAGTCTGTGTACTTTTTCGATGTTATGATCCTCGGGCTACTGACTCAGCATGTACTTCTGGATGTTATCGATAAACTGCTACTGACTCGCCTGAGTACACCTGATGTTATGATCCTCGGGCTACTGACACAGCTGTGTACTTCAGAATGTTAGTGATCCACGGGTACTGACTCAGCTTAGTGTAACACCTGGATGTTTATGAATCCAGGGGCTACTGACCTCACCTGTGTACTCCGGGATGTTATGATCCTGGGGCTACTGACTCAGCTGTGTACTCCCTTGATGTTATGACCTGGGCCTAGTGACTTCAGCTGTGTACTCCTTGATGTATGATCCTGGGCTACTGATCAGCTGTGTACTCGTGATGTTATGACCAGGGGCAACTGACTCAGCTGTGTACTCGTGGGATGTTATGATCCTTGGGTTATTGACCTCATGCTGTGTACTCCTGAATGTTATGAATCCTCGGGCTACTGACTCGGCTGTGTACTCCTGGTTGTTATGATACTGGGGCTACTGACTCAGCTGTGTACTCCTGAATGTTATGATCCTGGGGCTACTGACTCTGCTGCGTACTCCTGGATGTTATGATCCTTGGGCTACTGACTCGGCTGTGTACTCCTGGATGTTATGATCCTCGGGCTACTGACTCAGCTGTGTATTCGTGGATGTTATGATCCTGGGGCTACTGACTCAGCTGTGTACGCCTGGATGTTATGATCCTCGGGCTACTGACTCGGCTGTGTACTCCTGAATGTTATGGTCCAGGGGCTACTGACTCTGCTGCGTACTCCTGGATGTTATGATCCTTGGGCTACTGACTCGGCTGTGTACTCCTGGATGTTATAATGATCGCTCGTCTACTGACTCAGCTGTGTGCACGTGGATGTTTTTGAATCCCTCGGGCTAACTGCTCGGCTGTGGTACTCCAGGATGTTAGGATCCTCGGGCTACAGACTCAGCTCGTATCTTCGAATATAATGATCCTGGGGAGCTAATGACTCACCTGTGTACTCCTGGATTGTTTGTGATCCAACGGGCTCCTGACTCAGCTGATTACTCCTGGATGTTATGATCCTCGGGCTACTGACTCAGCTGTGGTGCTCGTGTATGTTAAGATCCTTGGCTACTGACTCACCCTGTGTACTCCTGGATGTTAATGATCTCTCTGGCTTTCCTGACCTCACTAGGTACTCCTGGATGTTATGATCCTTGGCTACTTGACTCAGCTGTGGTACTTTTCGTGTTTATGATTCCTCGGCTACTGACAACAGCTGTGTACACGTGGATGTTTATGGATCCTGGGCTACTGACTCAGCTGTGTACTCCTGGATGTTATGATCCTGGGGCTACTGACTCAGCTGTGTACACCTGGATGTTATGATCCTCGGGCTACTGGCTCAGCTGTGTACTCGAGGATGTTACGATCCTGGGGATACTGACTCGGCTGTGTACTCCTGGATGTTATGATCCTCGGGATACTGACTCGGCTGTGTACTCCTGGATGTTATGATCCTCGGGTTACTGACACAGCTGTGTATTCCTGAATGTTATGATCCTCGGGCTACTGACTCGGCTGTGTACTCCAGGATGTTATGATCCTGGGGCTACTGACTCGGCTGTATACTCCTGGATGTTATGATCCTCGAGCTACTGACTCAGCTGTGTATTCGTGGATGTTATGATCCAGGGCCTACTGACTCAGCTGTGTACTCCTGGATGTTATGATCCTCGGGCTACTGGCTCGGCTGTGTACTCCTGGATGCTATGATCCTGGGGCTACTGACTCAGGTGTGTACTCCTGGATGTTATAATCCTGGGGCTACTGACTCGGCTGTGTACTCAGAGATGTTATGATCCTCGGGCTACTGACTCAGCTGTGTACTCTTGGATGTTATGATCCTCGGGCTACTGACTCAGCTGTGTACTCCTGGATGTTATGATCCTCGGGCTACTGACTCAGCTGTGTACTCCTGATGTTATGATCCTCGGTACTGACTCAGCTGGGTAATACCTGGATATTATGATCCTGGGCTACTGATCATCAGCTGTGTACACCTTTGATGTTATGACCTGGGCTACCTGACTCCAGCTGTGTACTCGAGATGATATGATACCTTGGGCTACTGAATCAGCTGAGGTACGCCTGGATGTTATGACCTCGGGCTACTGACTCGCTGTGTTACTCTGAATGTTATGGTCCAGGGGCTACTGACTCTGCTGCGTACTCCTGGATGTTATGATCCTCGGGCTACTGACTCACCTGTGTACTCCTGGATGTTATGATCCTCGGGATACTGACTCGGCTGTGTACTCCTGGATGTTATGATCCTCGGGTTACTGACTCAGCTGGGTATTCCTGGATATTATGATCCTGGGGCTACTGACTCAGCTGTGTACTCCTTGATGTTATGATCCTGGGGCTACTGACTCAGCTGTGTACTCGTGGATGTTATGATCCTGGGGCTACTGAATCAGCTGTGCACTTCTGGATGTTATGATCTTCAGGCTACTGACTCATCTGTGCACTCCTGGATGTAATGATCCTCGGGCTACTGACTCAGCTGTTTACACCTGGATGTTATGATCCTCGGGCTACTGACTCAGCTGTGTACTCCTGGATGTTATGATGCTGGGGCTACTGACTCATCTGTGTACTCCTGGATGTTATGATCCTGGGCCTACCGACTCAGCCGTATACTCCTGGGTGTTACGATCCTCGGGCTACTGATTCAGCTGTGTACTCGTGGATGTTATGATCCTCGGGCTACAGACTCAGCTGTGTACTCCTGTATGTTATGATCCTCGGCTACTGACTCCAGTCTGTGTACACCTGGATTGTTATGATCCTCGGCCACCAGACACGGCTGAGTAACTCCTTGATTTAATGATCCTCTGCATACTGATCAGCTTGTTGTATTCCCTGGATGTTATGATCCTCGGCTACCTGACTCAGCTGTTGTACACCATTGATGTTTATGACCTCGGGCTAATGACTCATGCTGGTCACCTGGATGTTTATGATCCTTGGGGGCGACTGACTCAGCTGTGTACTCCAGGAAGTTATGATCCTCGGGCTACTGACTCAGATGTGTACTCCTGGATGTGATGATCCTTGTCCTACTGACTCAGCAGTGAACTCCTGGATGTTATGATCCTCGGGCTACTGACTCAGCTCTGTACTCCTGGATGTTATGATCCTCGGGCTACTGACTCAGGTGTGTACTCCCGGATGTTATGATCCAGGGGCTACTGACTCAGCTGTGTACACCTGGATGTTATAATTCTCGGTCATGCGTTCTGGGGGGGGGGGGGGGGGGGGGGGGGGGGGATCACTGTGTGTACTCCTGAATGTTATGATCCTGGGGCTACTGACTCAGCTGTGTGCCCCTGGACGTTATGATCCTCGGGATACTGACTCAGCTGTGTACTCCTGGATGTTATGATCCTCGGGGCTACTGAACTCAGCTGTTTACTCTGTATGTTATGATCCTGGGGCATCTGACTCAGCTGTGTAACTCCTCGATGTATGATCCTCGGCTACAGACTCAGCTGTGTAACTCCTGGATGTTAATGATCCGGGCTACTTACTCAGCTGTGTACTCCTCGATGATATGATCCTCGGGCTACTGACTCAGCTGTGTACTCCTGTATGTTATGATCCTCGGGCTACTGACTCAGCTGTGTACACCTGGATGTTATGATCCTCAGGCTACTGACTCAGCTGTGTACTCCTGAATGTTATGATCCTGGGGCTCCTGACTCAGCTGTGTACTCCTGGATGTTATGATCCTGGGGCTACTGCCTCAGCTGTGTACTCATGGATGTTATGATCCTGGGGTTATTCACTCAGCTGTGTACTCCTGAATGTTATGATCCTCGGGCTACTGACTCGGCTGTGTACTCCTGGACGTTATGATCCTGGGGCTACTGACTCAGCTGTGTACTCCTGAATGTTATGATCCTTGGGCTGATAAATTAGACACATGTGCAACTCTTGGGTATCTTTATTGAGGAAACGTTTCGCCACACAGTGGCTTCATCAGTCCATACAAAGGAGAATCTTGAAGAACAGGAGGAGAATGAGGTAATCAGTCCCTCAACCTTGAGTCGATGTGGTCAGTCCATCAATCTTGAATAGAATACGGCATACGTGCTGAGAAGGAGCTTATAAACCGTTGCAGATAGGTAGCAGCAGTCAAGGGGTCGTGTAACATTTGGTTCAATGTTGAAGTAGTCTGTGCCCAATAATTATGCAAGAGAAGAATTCCCAAGTATTAAGAACCCAAGGAGAAGTTGCCAGTGTCTGACAGGTTTTGTAGATGAATGGTTCAGAGAACCGACATGTTTTGATAAATTAGACACATGTGCAACTCTTGGTAACTTTATTGGGAAACGTTTTCGCCACAACAATGGCTTCATCAGTCCATACAAATGAGAATCTTGAAGAACAAGGAGGAGAATGAGTAATCAGTCCCTCAACTGAGTGATGGGGTCAGATCCATCAATCTTGAATAGAATAACGTGCCATACGGCTGAAGAAGAGCATATAAACCGTTGGCAGTAGAGTTGCAGGAGGGGGCAGTCATAGGTCGTGTTAACATTGTTCATTGTATGAAGTAGGTCGTGCCCAAGTATTAGGCAAGGAAGAATCCGCAGTATTTAGATCCCGAGATTTGGCGGTATGCCGTAATTCTAAATCAAGTTGATGGACTGACCACAAACGACTCAAGGATGAGGACTGATCCTCGGTTACTGACTCATCTGAAGTACTCCTGGATGTTATAATCCTCGGCTACTGACCACTGTGTACTCCTCGGGATGTATTAACATGGGGCTACTGACTCCAGCTGTGTAGACCTAGATGATATCATCCTCGGGCTACTGACTCAGCTGTTTACTGCCTGGATGTTATGATCCTGGGGCGAGCTGACTCAGCTGTGTTGCTCCGGGACGGTATGATCCTGTGGCTACTGACTCAACTGTGTACTCGCTGATGTTATGATCCTCGGCTACTGACACAGCTGTGGTACCACCTGGATGTTATGATCCTGGTCTCCTGAACTCAGCTGTGTACTCCTGGATGTTATGATCCACGGGCAACTGACTCATGCTGTGTACTCCCTGGATGTTATGATCCTGGGGCTACTGACTCAGCTGTGTAACTCCACTCGATGTTATGATCCTCGGGCCTACCGACTCACTGTGTACTCCTGGATGGTATGATCCTCGGGCTACTGACTCCAACAATGTACACCTGGATGTTATGATCCACGGGCTACTGACAGCAACTGTGAACTCCTGATGTTATGATCCTGGGGCTACTGACTCGCTGTGTACTCCCTGATGTTATGATCCTGGGCTACTGGCTTTGCTTTACCCTGGATGTTTAGGAATTCCTGGGGCCTACTGACTCGGATCTGTGTACTCGTGGATTTAAGATCCTGGGCTACTGTCTCTGTTGCGTACTCCTGGATGTTATGATCCACGGGCTCCTGACTCAGCTGAGTACTCCTGGATGTTATGATATTGGGGCTACTGACTCAGCTGTGTGCTCGTGGATGTTATGATCCTCGGGCTACTGACTCACCTGTGTACTCCTGGATTGTTATGATCCTCGGGCTCCTGACTCAGCTGAGTACTCCTGGTTGTTGTGATCCTGGGGCTACTGACTCAGCTGTGTACTTTTCGATGTTATGATCCTGGGGCTACTGACTCAGCTGTGTACTTTTCGATGTTAGATCCTGGCTCCTGACTCAGCATGTACTCCTGGATGTTAGTGATAATCGGGCTACTGACACAGCTGTGTACCCGCTGTATTTAATGACCTCGGGCTACTGACACAGTGCTGTGTAACTCGAAGTTATGATCCACGGGCTACTGACTCGCAGTGTACACCTGGATGTTATGATCCTGGGTCTACTGACACACCTGTGTTACTCACCTGGATGTTATGATCCTGGGGCTACTGGACTCAGCTGTGTACTCCTGGATGTTATGATCCTGGGGCTAGTGACTCAGCTGTTACTCCATGGATGTTAATGATCCTGGGCTACTGGCTCAGCTGATGGTACTCGTGGATGTTATGATTGCCTGGGGCAACTGACTCACTGTGTATCGTGATGTTATGATCCTGGGTTATTGGACTCAGCTTGTGTACTCCTGAATGTTATGATCCTCGGCTACTGACTCGCTGTGATACTCCGGTTGTTTATGATACTTGTGGCTACTTGACTTCAGTGTGTACTCCTGATGTTATGGATCCTGGGGCTACTGACGTCTGCAGCGTACGTCCTGGATGTTATGATCCTTAGGGCTATACAGACTCGGCTGTGGTACTCCTGTATGATATGAAGCCACGGGCTTACTGACTCAGCTGTGTATTCTGATGTTATGATCCTGGGTCTACTGACTCAGCTGGTACGCCTGTATGTTATGATTCCTCGGCTACTAACTCGCTGTGTACTCCTGAATGTATGTCCAGGGGCTACTGGACTCAGCTCGTACACCTGGAATTGTTTGATCATTGGGCTATATGACACCGGCTTGTACTCCTGGATGTTTTGATCCTCGGGCACTGACCAGCTGGTGTAATCGTGTATGTTATGAACCTGGGCTAACTGACTCAGCTGTGTACTCCTGGATGTTATGATTCTCGGGCTACTGACTCAGCTTTGTACTCCTGGATGTTATGATCCTGGTGCTACTGACTCAGCTTGTGGCTCGTGGATGTTAATGATCCACGGGACGGTCTAACTGACTTCGGCTAGTGTAACTCCTGGATGTTAAGATCCTCGGCTACTGACTTCCCCCCCCCAGCTCTGTAATCTTCGATATTATGATCCTGGGGCTACTGACTCACCTGTGTACTCCTGGATGTTGTGATCCACGGGCTCCTGACTCAGCTGAGTCCTCTGATGTTATTGATTCATGGGGCTACTGACTCAGCTGTTTGCTCGTGGTTGTTATGATCCTTGGGCAACTGTACTCACCTGTTGGTACTCCTGGATGGTTATGATCTCGGGCTCCTGACTCAGCTTAGTACTCCTGATGTTTAAGATCCTGGGCTACTGACTCAGCTTGTGTACTTTTCGATGTTATGGATCCTCCGGCTACTGACTCAGCATGTACTCTCCTGGTGATTTTAGTGTTATGATAATCGGGCCTCCTGACACAGCTGTGTAACACAAGGATGTTTATGATTCCTTGGCTACAACTCAGCTGTGTACTTCCAGGATGTTATGATCCTGGGGCTACCTGACTCAGCTGGTGTACAACCTAGATGTTAAGAACCTCGGGCTATCTGGCTCAGCAGTTATACTCTCGAGGATGTTACGAACCTGGGAAACAGACACGGCTGTGTAATCCTGGATGTTATGATCCTAGTGCTGATAAATTAGACACATGTGCAACTCTTAGGTATCTTTATTGAGGAAACGTTTCGCCACACAGTGGCTTCAATCAGTCCATACAAAGGAGAATCTTGAAGAACAGAGGAGAATGAGGTAATCAGTCCCTCAACCTGATCGATGTGGTCAGTCCATCAATCTTGAATAGAATACGGCATACGTGCTGAGAAGGAGCTATAAACCGTTGGCAGGAGAGGTGCAGCAGTCATAGGTCGTGTAACATTTGTTCAATGTTGAAGTAGGTCGTGCCCAAGAATTAGGCAAGCGAAGAATTCCCAAGTATTAAGATCCCAAGAAGTTGCAGTGTCTGACAGGTTTGTAGATGAATGGTTCAGAGAACCGACATGTTGATAAATTAGACACATGTGCAACTCTTGGGTATCTTTATTGAGGAAACGTTTCGCCACACAATGGCTTCATCAGTCCATACAAAGGAGAATCTTGAAGAACAGGAGGAGAATGAGGTAATCAGTCCCTCAACCTTGAGTCGATGTGGTCAGTCCATCAATCTTGAATAGAATACGGCGTACGTGCTGAGAAGGAGCTTATAAACCGTTGGCAGGAGAGGTGCAGCAGTCATAGGTCGTGTAACATTTGTTCAATGTTGAAGTAGGTCGTGCCCAAGAATTAGGCAAGCGAAGAATTCCCAAGTATTTAGATCCCAAGATGTTGCAGTGTATGCCGTATTCTATTCAAGGTTGATGGACTGACCACATCGACTCAAGGTTGAGGGACTGATCCTCGGGTTACTGACTCAGCTGTGTACTCCTGGATGTTATGATCCTCGGGCTACTGACTCAGCTGTGTACTCCTGGATGTTATGATCATGGGGCTACTGACTCAGCTGTGTAGACCTGGATGTTATCATCCTCGGGCTACTGACTCAGCTGTTTACTCCTGGATGTTATGATCCTGGGGCTGCTGACTCAGCTGTGTGCTCCTGGACGGTATGATCCTGGGTCTACTGACTCAACTGTGTACTCCTGGATGTTATGATCCTCGGGCTACTGACTCTGCTGTGTACTCCTGGATGTTATGATCCTGGGGCTCCTGACTCAGCTGTGTACTCCTGGATGTTATGATCCTCGGGCTACTGACTCAGCTGTGTACTCCTGGATGTTATGATCCTGGGGCTACTGACTCAGCTGTGTACTCCTCGATGTTATGATCCTCGGGCTACCGACTCAGCTGTGTACTCCTGGATGGTATGATCCTTGGGCTACTGACTCACCTGTGTACTCCTGGATGTTATGATCCTCGGGCTCCTGACTCAGCTGAGTACTCCTGGATGTTATGATCCTGGGGCTACTGACTCAGCTGTGTACTTTTCGATGTTATGATCCTCGGGCTACTGACTCAGCAGTGTACTCCTGGATGTTATGATAATCGGGCTACTGACACAGCTGTGTACACATGGATGTTATGATCCTTGGGCTACTGACTCAGCTGTGTACTCCTGGATGTTATGATCCTGGGGCTACTGACTCAGCTGTGTACACCTGGATGTTATGATCCTCGGGCTACTGGCTCAGCTGTGTACTCGAGGATGTTACGATCCTGGGGATACTGACTCGGCTGTGTACTCCTGGATGTTATGATCCTCGGGATACTGACTCGGCTGTGTACTCCTGGATGTTATGATCCTCGGGTTACTGACACAGCTGTGTACCCTGAATGTTAGACCCGGGTACTGACTCACTGTGTACACCTGGATGTTATGTCCTGGGGGTACTGATCACCTGTGTACTCCTGAGTTTTATCCTGGGCACTGACCAGCGGTACCCTGGATGTTATGATCCGGGGCTAGTGACTCAGCTGTGACCCTGGTGTTTTGATCCTGGGGCTAGGCTCATGTGTACTCGTGATGTTATGACCTGGGTACGACTCACTGTGACTGTGGGTGTTATGATCCTGGGGTTATTGACTCAGCTGTGTACTCCTGAATGTTATGATCCTCGGGCTACTGACTCGGCTGTGTACTCCTGGTTGTTATGATACTGGGGGGGTACTGACCAGCTGTGTATTTTCCCGAATGTTATATCCTGGGCTACTGCTCTGCTGCTTTTCTCCGGGGGTTATGATCCTTGGGCTCTGACTCGGGTGTGTACTCCGGATGTTATATCCTTTGGCTACTGACCAGCTGTGTATTCGTGGATGTTATGATCCTGGGGCTACTGACTCAGCTGTGTACGCCTGGATGTTATGATCCTCGGGCTACTGACTCGGCTGTGTACTCCTGAATGTTATGGTCCAGGGGCTACTGACTCTGCTGCGTACTCCTGGATGTTATGATCCTTGGGCTATTGACTCGGCTGTGTACTCCTGGATGTTATGATCCTCGGGCTACTGACTCAGCTGTGTATTCGTGGATGTTATGATCCTGGGGCTACTGACTCAGCTGTGTACTCCTGGATGTTATGATTCTCGGGCTACTGACTCAGCTTTGTACTCCTGGATGTTATGATCCTGGTGCTACTGACTCAGCTGTGTGCTCGTGGATGTTATGATCCTCGGGCTACTGACTCGGCTGTGTACTCCTGGATATTATGATCCTCGGGCTACTGACTCAGCTCTGTATTCTTCGATATTATGATCCTGGGGCTACTGACTCACCTGTGTACTCCTGGATGTTGTGATCCACGGGCTCCTGACTCAGCTGAGTACTCCTGGATGTTATGATTCTGGGGCTACTGACTCAGCTGTGTGCTCGTGGATGTTATGATCCTTGGGCTACTGACTCACCTGTGTACTCCTGGATGTTATGATCCTCGGGCTCCTGACTCAGCTGAGTACTCCTGGATGTTATGATCTGGGGCTACTGGACTCCCCCCCCATAACCCACCACAAAAACACCACCAGCGTGTACTTTTCGATGTTTGGGATCCTCGGGCTTAATGATCAGCAGTGTAGCTCGGGATTGTTATGATATATCGGCTACTGTCAAGCTGTGTCACATGGATGTTATGATCCTTGGGCTACTGACTCAGCTGTGTACTCCTGGATGTTATGATCCTGGGGCTACTGACTCAGCTGTGTACACCTAGATGTTATGATCCTCGGGCTACTGGCTCAGCTGTGTACTCGAGGATGTTACGATCCTGGGGATACTGACTCGGCTGTGTACTCCTGGATGTTATGATCCTAGGGATACTGACTCGGCTGTGTACTCCTGGATGTTATCATCCTCGGGTTACTGACACAGCTGTGTATTCCTGAATGTTATGATCCTCGGGCTACTGACTCGGCTGTGTACTCCAGGATGTTATGATCCTGGGGCTACTGACTCGGCTGTATACTCCTGGATGTTATGATCCTCGAGCTACTGACTCAGCTGTGTATTCGTGGATGTTATGATCCAGGGGCTACTGACTCAGCTGTGTACTCCTGGATGTTATGATCCTCGGGCTACTGGCTCGGCTGTGTACTCCTGGATGCTATGATCCTGGGGCTACTGACTCAGGTGTGTACTCCTGGATGTTATAATCCTGGGGCTACTGACTCGGCTGTGTACTCAGAGATGTTATGATCCTCGGGCTACTGACTCAGCTGTGTACTCTTGGATGTTATGATCCTCGGGCTACTGACTCAGCTGTGTACTCCTGGATGTTATGATCCTCGGGCTACTGACTCACCTGTGTACTCCTGGATGTTATGATCCTTGGGATACTGACTCGGCTGTGTACTCCTGGATGTTATGATCCTCGGGTTACTGACTCTAGTGGTATCTGGATATTATGATCCTGGGGCTACTGACTCAGCTGTGTACTCCTTGATGTTATGATCCTGGGGCTACTGACTCAGCTGTGTACTCGTGGATGTTATGATCCTTGGGCTACTGACTCATCTGTGCACTCCTGGATGTAATGATCCTCGGGCTACTGACTCAGCTGTTTACACCTGGATGTTATGATCCTCGGGCTACTGACTCAGCTGTGTACTCCTGGA
This sequence comes from Cherax quadricarinatus, assembly GCF_026875155.1. Taxonomy (NCBI): domain Eukaryota; kingdom Metazoa; phylum Arthropoda; class Malacostraca; order Decapoda; family Parastacidae; genus Cherax; species Cherax quadricarinatus. The sequence goes on from NC_069404.1 coordinate 37,799,360, forward strand.
TGTTATGATGCTGGGGCTACTGACTCATCTGTGTACTCCTGGATGTTATGATCCTGGGCCTACCGACTCAGCCGTATACTCCTGGGTGTTACGATCCTCGGGCTACTGATTCAGCTGTGTACTCGTGGATGTTATGATCCTCGGGCTACAGACTCAGCTGTGTACTCCTGTATGTTATGATCCTCGGGCTACTGACTCAGCTGTGTACACCTGGATGTTATGATCCTCGGCCTACTGACTCGGCTGTGTACTCCTGGATGTTATGATCCTCTGCATACTGACTCAGCTGTGTACTCCTGGATGTTATGATCCTCGGGCTACTGACTCAGCTGTGTACACCTGGATGTTATGATCCTCGGGCTACTGACTCAGCTGGTACTCCTGGTGTTATAATCCTGGGGCGACTGACTCAGCTGTGTACTCCAGGAAGTTATGATCCTCGGGCTACTGACTCAGATGTGTACTCCTGGATGTGATGATCCTTGTCCTACTGACTCAGCAGTGAACTCCTGGATGTTATGATCCTCGGGCTACTGACTCAGCTCTGTACTCCTGGATGTTATGATCCTGGGGCTTCTGACTCAGCTTTGTACTCCTGGATGTTATGATCCTCGGGCTACTGACTCAGCTGTGTACACCTGTATGTTATGATCCTCGGGCTACTGACTCAGCTGTGTACTCCTGATAGTTATGATCCTGGGGCTACTGACTCAGCTGTGTACTCGTGGATGATATGATCCTGGGGCTACTGACTCAGCTGTGTACTCGAGGATGTTATGATCCTGGGGTTATTGATTCAGCTGTGTACTCATGAATGTTATGATCCTCGGGCTACTGACTCGGCTGTGAACTCCTGGATGTTATGACCCTGGGGCTACTGACTCAGCTGTGTACTCCTGAATGTTATGATCCACGGGCTACTGACTCAGCTGTGTACACCTGGATGTTATGATCCTGGGGCTACTGACTCAGCTGTGTACTCCTGGATGTTATGATCCTCGGGCTACTGACTCAGCTGTGTACTCCTGGATGTTATGATCCGGGGGCTACTGACTCAGCTGTGTACTCCTGGATGTTATGATCCTGGGGCTACTGGCTCAGCTGTGTACTCGTGGATGTTATAATCCTGGGGCTACTGACTCAGCTGTGTACTCGTGGATGTTATGATCCTGGGGTTATTGACTCAGCTGTGTACTACTGAATGTTATGATCCTCGGGCTACTGACTCGGCTGTGTACTCCTGGTTGTTATGATACCGGGGCTACTGACTCAGCTGTGTACTCCTGAATGTTATGATCCTGGAGCTACTGTCTCTGTTGCGTACTCCTGGATGTTATGATCCTTGGGCTACTGACTCACCTGTGTGCTCCTGGATGTTATGATCCACGGGCTCCTGACTCAGCTGAGTACTCCTGGATGTTATGATCCTGGGGCTACTGACTCAGCTGTGTGCTCGTGGATGTTATGATCCTCGGGCTACTGACTCACCTGTGTACTCCTGGATGTTATGATCCTCGGGCTCCTGACTCAGCTGAGTACTCCTGGTTGTTATGATCCTGGGGCTACTGACTCAGCTGTGTACTTTTGGATGTTATGATCCTGGGGCTACTGACTCAGCTGTGTACTTTTCGATGTTATGATCCTCGGGCTACTGACTCAGCAGTGTACTTCTGGATGTTATGATAATCGTGCTACTGACTCAGCTGTGTACACCTGGATGTTATGATCCTCGGGCTACTGACACAGCTGTGTACTTCTGAATGTTATGATCCACGGGCTACTGACTCAGCTGTGTACACCTGGATGTTATGATCCTGGGGCTACTGACTCACCTGTGTACTCCTGGATGTTATGATCCTGGGGCTACTGACTCAGCTGTGTACTCCTGGATGTTATGATCCTGGGGCTAGTGACTCAGCTGTGTACTCCTGGATGTTATGATCCTGGGGCTACTGGCTCAGCTGTGTACTCGTGGATGTTATGATCCAGGGGCTACTGACTCAGCTGTGTACTCGTGGATGTTATGATCCTGGGGTTATTGACTCAGCTGTGTACTCCTGAATGTTATGATCCTCGGGCTACTGACTCGGCTGTGTACTCCTGGTTGTTATCATACTGGGGCTACTGACTCAGCTGTGTACTCCTGAATGTTATGATCCTGGGGCTACTGACTCTGCTGCGTACTCCTGGATGTTATGATCCTTGGGCTACTGACTCGGCTGTGTACTCCTGGATGTTATGATCCTCGGGCTACTGACTCAGCTGTGTATTCGTGGATGTTATGATCCTGGGGCTACTGACTCAGCTGTGTACGCCTGGATGTTATGATCCTCGGGCTACTGACTCGGCTGTGTACTCCTGAATGTTATGGTCCAGGGGCTACTGACTCTGCTGCGTACTCCTGGATGTTATGATCCTTGGGCTACTGACTCGGCTGTGACTCCTGGGTTTAACCCGGGCTACGACTCAGCTGTGTGCTCGTGGATGTTATGTCCTCGGGGTACTGACTCGGCCGTTACTCCTGGTGTTTTGATCCTCGGGGGTTGCCAGTCGTATTCTTCTATTTTTGACCTGGGGCTACTGACTCACCTGTGTACTCCCGGGTTTGTGATCCACGGGCTCCTGACCCCGTGAATCCCGGGTGTTTGATCCCCGGGCTACTGACTCACGTGTGCTCGTGGATGTTATGATCCTGGGCTACTTTATCACCTGTGTACTCCGGATGTTTTATCCTCTGGCTCCCGACCTCGAGTACCCTTGGGTGTTTTTTTTCCTGGGGGACTGACTGCTGTGTAATTTTCGTGTTATGATCCCGGCTACTGACACAGCGTTAAAACGTGGTGTTATGACCTGGGGGACTGACTCAGCTTGTACTCCTGGGTGTTTTGTCCCGGGGGCACTGACCAGCTGGTACACCGGTTTTTATGATCCTCGGGGTACTGGCCAGCTGTGTACTCGAGGATGTTAATCCTGGGGATACTGACTGGCTGGTACCCTGGTGTTAATCCTCGGAATGACTCGGGTGTACTCCTGGAGTTTTATCCTGGGGTTTCTGACAAGCTGTGTATTCCTGAAAGTTAATCCTCGGCTATACTTTGGTTGTCTCCAGGAGTTTTGATCCCGGGGCACTGACCGGCGTATAACCCTGGATGTTATGCCTCGAGCTACTGACTCAGCTTGTATTCGTGGATGTTATGATCCAGGGCCTACTGCTCAGCTGTGTACTCCTGGGTGTTTGACCTCGGGGATGGCCGGCTGTGTACTCCCGATGCTATGATCCCGGGCTACTACTCAGGTGGGGACTCCTGGATGTTTTAAAACCTGGGGCTACTGACCGGTGGGTTTCTCAAAGTTATGATCCTCGGGGGACTGACTGCGTGTCTTTGGTTTTTGATCCTCGGCTCTGACTCAGCTGTTACTCCATGTTATATCTCGGATACTGATGGCGTGTACTCCTGGATTTAGATCCCGGGGAAATGATAGTGGGTTTTCCCGGATAATGATCCTGGGCCCCGATCAGCTGTGTACTCCTTGATGTTATATCCTGGGGGTACGAGAATGGGTAATCATCCTCAAACCTTGAGTCGATGTGGGCAGTCCATCAATCTTGAATAGAATACGGGCGTGTGTGAAGGAGTTTAAACCGTTGGGAAAGGTCGCAGTCAAGGTGTTAACATTTTTTCAATGTTGAAGTAGGGCGTCCCCAAAAAAAAAAAAAAAAAAAAAAATTTTTTTTTTTTTTTTTTTTTTTTTTTACTCAGCTGTGTACCCCCGGTTTTTTATGTCCCCGGGCTACTGACTCGCTGGGTTTTCCTGGTGTTATGTCTGGGGGGTATGATCGCTGTTGCTGGATGTTTTATCCTCGGGTATGATCGCGTTTATCCTGGATGTTATGTCCTGGGGCTCTGACTGCTGTGTCCTGCGGTTTTTATCCTGGGCTCGCTCAACGTTTTATCCTGGTGTTATGATCTCGGGCTACTGACTCTGCGTGTACTCCCGGGTGTTATGTCCTGGGGTTCCTGTCGTGTGTACTTGGATGTTTTGACCCCGGGCTACTGACTCGTGTGTACTCCTGGTTTTTTGTCCTGGGGTATGCTCAGCTGTGTATCCTCGAAAAGTTATGATCCTCGGGTCCAACTCGCTGTGTTCTCCTGGATGGGTTGATCCTTGGGCTCTGACTCACTGTGTACCCCGGATGTTATGATCCTGGGCTCTGACTCAGCTGGTACTCTGGATGTTTTGATCCTGGGGCTACTGAATCAGCTGTGTACTTTTGATGTTATGATCCCCCCGGGCTTTCTGACTCAGCGTGTACTCCTGGATGTTATGATTCGGGCTATGATCCCGCTGTGTACAATGGATGTTTTTGACCTTGGGCTACTGACTCAGCTGTGTACTCCTGGATGTTATGATCCTGGGGCTACTGACTCGCTGTGTACCCTGGATGTTATGATCCTGGGCTACTGGACTCGCTGTGTACTCCGGATGTTTTGATCCTGGGGTACTGACTCGGGTGGTACTCCTGGATGTTATGATCCTTGGGTATGACTGGCTGTGTACTCCTGGATGTTTTGATCCTCGGGTAACTGACTCAGCTGTGTATTCCTGGAAAGTTATGATCCTGGGCTACTGAATGCTGTGTACCAGGATGTTATGATCCTGGGCTACTGACTCGGCTTGTACTCCTGGAGTTATGATCCTGGGTACTGAACGCTGTGTATCTTATGGTTTCCCGGGGCTTTCTGACTCGCGGGTACTCCTGGATGTTTATGATCCTGGGCTATGGCTGGCTGTGTACTCCTGGATGTTTTGATCCTGGGGGTACTGACTCAGGTGTGTACTCCTGGATGTTTAATCCTGGGGCTACTGACTCAGGGTGTGTACTCGGATGTTATGATCCCCGGGCTACTGACGTCAGTGGGTATCCTCTTGGATGGTTATGTTCTCGGGCTAGCTGACTCCGCTGTGTACTCCTGGATGTTATGATCCTACGGGCTGTACCGGACTCAGCTGTGTACTCCTGGATGTTATGATCCTGGGGCTACTGACTCAGCTGTGTTATCCTCGATAGTTATATCTCGGGGCTTACCGAACTCAGCTGTGTACTCCTGGATGGTATGATCTCGGGCTACTGACTCAGCTATGTATACTACCTGGATGTTATGTCCTCGGGCTACTTGGACTCAACTGTGTAACTCTGGATGTTATGATCCTGGGGGCTACTGACTCAGCTGTTTGTTATGTACTCCTGGGATGTTATGATACCTGGGGCTACTGGCTTTGTGCTGTGTACTCACTGTGATGTTATGATCCTGAGGGTACTTGACTCAGCTGTGTTTCGTGGATGTTATGATCCTGGAGTACTGTCTTGTTGCGTACACTGGATGTTATGATCTCCACGGGCTCCTGACTCTAGCTGTGTATCCAGGATGTTATGATATTGGGGCTACTGACTCATGCTGTGTGCTCGTGGATGTTATGATCCTCGGGCTACTGACTCACACTGTGTACTCCTTTTGGATGTTATGATTCCTACGGGCTCCGAACTCAGTGAGTACTCCTGGTTGTTGTGATCAGGGGCTACTGACTCAGACTGTGTAACTTTTCGATGTTGATCTGGGGCTACTGACGCAAGCTGTGTACTTTTCGATGTTATGATCCTGGGGCCCTGACTAGCAGTGTACTCTGGATGTTATGAATTTCGGGGCTTACTGACTCAGCTGTGTTCACCTGGATGTTGTATGATCCTCGGGTAACTGACACAGCTGTGTATCTGGATGTTATGAATCCAACGCGGCTTACTGACTCAGCTGTGACTACACCTGGATGTTATGATTCCCCTGGGGCTATCTGACTACCTGTGTTTACTCCTGGAATTTGATGTCCCTGGGCTACTGATCAGCTGTGTAGTCCTGGTATGTTATGATCATGGGGCTAGTGACTCAGCTGTTGTACTCCTTGGATGTTATGATCTGGGGCTACTGGCTAAGCTGTGATACTCGTGGATGTTATGATCCGGTGGCTTACGGACTCTCAGTGTGTAGACTCGTGGATGTTATGATCCTTGGGGTTATTGACCTCGCTGTGTACTCTGATGTTAATGATATTCTCGGGCTACTGACTCGGCTGTGTACTCTGGTTGTTATGGATACTGGGGGCTAACTGGATCAGCTGCTGTTCTCCTGATTGTTATGATCATGGGGCTACGACTCTGCTGCGTACTCTGGATGTTATTATGATCTTGGCTAACTGGAATGCTCGGCTGTGTACTCCTGAGATGTTATGATCATTCGGGCTTTACTGACCTCAGTCTGGTGTATTCGTGGTGTTATAGATCCTGGGGCTACTATCTCAAGCTGTGTACGCCTGGATGTTATGATCCTTCGGGCTACTGACTCGGCTGCTTGATACTCCTGAATGTTATGGTTCCACAGGGGTACTTGGACTCTGCTGCGTTACCTCCTGTGTTGTTATGATCCTTGGAGCTATTGACTCGGTGTGTACTCCTGGATATGTTATGATCCTCGGCTACTGACTCAGCTGTTGTGTATTCGTGGATGTGTTGATCCTGGGGCTACTGACCTCAGTTGTAGCTCCTGGGATGTTATGATTCTCGGGCTTACTGACTCAGTCTTTTGTACTCCTGGATGTTTTGGATCCTGGTGCTACTGACTCAGCGTGTGCTCGTGGATGTTATGATCTCGGGCCTACTGAAGCTCGGCTGTGTACTCCGGGATATTATAATCCTCGGGATAACTGAACTCGGCTCTGTATTCTTCGATATTTTGTCCAGGGGCTACGATCTCACCTGTGTGTAATCATGGATGTTGTGTTCCTCGTGGTCTGTCTCAGCTGAGTACTCCTGATGTTTGATTCTGGGGCTACTGACTCAGCTGGTGTGCTCTGTGGATGTTTATGATTCCTTGGGCTACCTAGACTCACCTGTTGTGTCTCCTGGTGTCTGTTATAAAGAATCCTCGGGATCCTGACTTCAGCTGAGTACTCATGAGATATGCTTATGCATCCTGGGGGCTAACTGACTCAGCTGTTGTACTTTTCGTGTTTATGATCATCGGGCTACTGACACTCAGCAGTGTACTCCCGGATGTTATGATAATTAGGGCTACTGACACTGCAGTTGTACACATGGATGTATGAATCCTTGGCTACTGACCCTCAGCTGTGTACTCCTGGGGTTATGATCCTGTTGGCTACTGACTCAGCTGTGGTACACCTAGATGTTATTGATCTCGGGCTACTGGCTCAGCTGTTGTTACTCGAGGATGTTACGTCCTGGGGTACTGACTCGGCTGTGTACTCCTGGCTAGTTATGATCCTAGGGATACTGACTCGGCTGTGTACTCCTGGATGTTATCATTCTCGGGTTACTGGACAAGCTGTTATTCTTGAATGTTATGATCCTCGGCTACTGACTGGCGCTGTGTCTCCAGGATGTTATGATCTGGGGCTACTGATCTCGGCTGTTATACTCCTGGATGTTATGATTTCCTCGAGCTACTGACTCTAGCTGTGTATTCGTGGATGCTATGAGTCCAGGGGGTCTACTGGACTCAGTGTGTACTCCTGGATGTTATGATCTCGGGCTTACTGGCTCGGCTGTGTACTCCTGGATGCTATGATCCTGGGGCTACTGACTCAGGTGTGTACTCCTGGATGTTATAATCCTGGGGCTACTGACTCGGCTGTGTACTCAGAGATGTTATGATCCTCGGGCTACTGACTCAGCTGTGTACTCTTGGATGTTATGATCTCGGGATACTGATCAGCTGTGTACTCCTGGGATGTTATGATCTCGGGCTACTGACTCACCTGTGTACTCCTGGATGTTATGATCCTTGGGATACTGACTCGGCTGTGTACTCCTGGATGTTATGATCCTCGGGTTACTGACTCAGCTGGGTATTCCTGGATATTATGATCCTGGGGCTACTGACTCAGTGTTGTTACTCACTTGATGTTATGATCCTGGGGGCTACTGGAGACTCAGCTGTGTACTCGTGGATGTTATGTTCCTTGGGCTACTGGACTCATCTGTGCACTTCCTGGATGTAAATTGATCCTCGGGCTCCTGAACTCAGCTGTTTACCACCTGGATGTTATGTATCCTCGGGCTACTGAACTCAGCTGTGTACCTCCTGGATGTTATGATGCTGGGGCTACTGATTCATCTGTGTACTACTGGATGTTCTTGATCCTGGGCCTACGACTCAGCCGGATACTCTGGGTGCTTCAGATCTCGGGCTACTGTTTTCAGCTGTGTTCTCGTGGATGTTATGATACTCGGGCTACAGACTCAGTGTGTACTCCTGTATGTTATGAATCCTCGGGCTATCTGACTCAGCTGTGTACACCTGGAATGTTATGATCTCCGTCGGACCTACTGACTTCGGCTGTGTACTCCTGGAAGTTATGGGGTCCCTGCCATACTGAATTCAGCTGTTGTAATCCTGGATCGTTTAATGACCTCGGGCTATACTGACTCAGACTTGTGTACACCTGGTATTGTTATGATCTCGGGCTTATGACTCAGCTGTGTACTCACTGGATGTTATGGGATCTGGGGCGACTGAATCAAGCTGTGTACTCCAGGAAGTTATGATCCTCGGGCTAGACTGACTCAGATGTGGTACGTTTTAGCGCTCGGCGCTCTGATCCTTTGTCCTACTTGACTTCAGCGCAGTGAACTCCTGGAGTTGTTATTTGATCCTTGGGGGGCGCTGGGGTGGGGAGTCTGGGGCGGGGCGGGGGGGGGGGGGTGGGCGTGGGGCGAGGCTGGCGGGGGCGCGGCCTCGCGGTGGGGCGGTCGGGGCCGCGGGGCTGGTGCGCGATTGGGGGGAGGGGCGCTCGCTCATGCGGCTATTGTATTCGTGGGCTGGCGGGGCGGTGGGGCTGGGGGGGCGGCGGGCGGTTGGCTGAGGGTTGGTCGGGGCCGCTGTCTGTGCGTGCTGGGGCGGGGGGCGGGCGGCTGGCGGCAGTGCGCGGGCCGCGGGTTGCTTATGGTTCTTGTCTAGGGTGCGTGGCCTGATGATAACGGCTTGGGACGTGGGGACGTGCGAGGATGAGGGCTTCTGTTGAGGGGCTGGTGGTGCGGCGGGACAGGGCGGGGGCGGGCTGGGGCCTACTGGCTGGCTGGGGGGCGTGGGGCTAGCACGGGGGGGGGGGGGGCGCTCGGCCTGGGGGGGGTAGACGCTGGGCTAGGGGTGGGCGCGGGCCTCTCGCGCGGGCGGCTAGGGGGGGCTAGTGGGGGCTGGGGGGGGAGGCGGGCTGTTGGCGGAGGCGCTGGAGGGGCGGCGGGATGGGGAGCTGCGGCTAGGCTAAGGGGGCGGAGCGTGTGGCTGGGCGTGGGCTTGGGCGGGCGAGGGGGCGCGGGCGGGCCTGCGGCGGCGCGGGCGCGGCTTGCGGGGTGCGGGGCGGGGGGGGGAGGGCGGTGGGGGCGATGGCGGGGGGGCTAGGCTGGCTGGGCCGGGGGCGGCGTGCTGGCGAGGAGGGCGGTCGGGAGGGCTGCAGGGGGGGGTGGGGCTGATTGCGGGGGGGGGGTTGTCGCTGGGCTGCGCCGGTGGCTCTGGGGGGGTTAAGCGGCGGGCGGTGGTGCAGGGCTGGGGTGCTGGGGAGGTGGGGGGGGCCGGGTGGCTAGGGGGGAGCTGGGTGTTGTGGGTGTGGTTTGCTTTCGGTGTGGGATTGGCAGGGCTGGGTGAGGCGGTGGCGCGTGGGCTGATGCGACGAGGTGTCTCGGGGGGGTGCGCCGTGGGGGTATGGGGTTGGTAGGGCCTGCGGGTGGGGGTCGGCCGGCCGGTGCGGGGTGCCGTAAGGTCAAGGGGCCGTGTGGCGGGTGGGGTGCCTGGCGGATCGGGCTATGGGGGTCGGCGGGTGCGGCTACTGACTCAGCTCTGTACTTCCTGGTGTTTATGATCCTCGGGCTGGCTACTGGACTCAGGTGTTGTACTCCGGATGTTATGATCCAGGGGCTACTGACTCCAGCTGTGTACACCTGGATGTTATAATTCTCGGGTTTCTTACTGACTCAGCTGTGTACCCCTTGAATGTTATGATCCTGGGGCTACTGACTCAGCTGTGTGCCCTGGACGTTATTGATCATCGGGACTGACTAGTGTGTTACTCCTGGATGTTATGAATCCTGGGCTTACTGACTCAGCTGTGTTCCTGGTTGTTATGATCCTGGGGCTCCTGACCTCAGCTGTCTGTACTCTCGATGTTATGATCCTCGGGCTCTGACTCAGCTGTGGTACTCTGGATGGTATGATCCGGGGCTACTGCTCAGCATGTGTACTCCTCGTGTTATGAGCCTGGGCTACTGACTCAGCTTGTGTACCCTGTTGTTATGATCCTCGGGCTACTTGACTCAGCTGTGTACACCTGGATGTTATGATCCTCAGGCTACTGACTCAGCTGTGTACTCCTGAATGTTATGATCCTGTGGCTCCTGGACTCAGCTGTGTACTCCTGGATGTTATGATCCTGGGGTACTGCCTCGCTCGTGTAATCATGGAGGTTATGATCCTGGGGTTATTCACTCAGCTGTGTACTCCTGAATGTTATGATCCTCGGGCTACTGACTCGGCTGTGTACTCCTGGACGTTATGATCCTGGGGCTATGACTCCAGCTGTGTACTCCTGGAATGTTAATGATCTTGTGCGTAAATTAGACACATGTGACAACTCTTAGGTATCTTTATTGAGGAAAACGTTTTGTCTCCTCCACCACACAGTGGCTTCATCGTCCATACAAAGGAGAATCTTGAAGAACAGGAGGAGAATGAGGTAATCAGTCCCTCAACCTTGAGTCGATGTGGTCAGTCCATCAATCTTGAATAGAATACGGCATACGTGCTGAGAAGGAGCTTATAAACCGTTGGCAGGGAGAGTGCAGCAGTCATTAGGTCGTATGTAAATTTGTTGTCAAATGTTGAAAGTAGGTCGTTGCCAAGAATTTGGCAAGCGAAAGAATTCCCAAGGTATTAAGATTCCAAGAAGTTGCAGTGTCTGACAGGTTTGTTGCTATGGAATGGTTTCAGAGAACCGACATGTTGATAAATTAGGACACATGTGCAACTCTCGGGTATCTTTATTGAGGGAATAACGTTTACGCAACAGCAATGTTCATCAAGTCCATCAAAGGAGAATCTTGAAGAACAGGAGGAGAATGAGGTAAATCAGTCCCTTCAACCTTGAGGCGATGTGGTCAGTTCCATCAATCTTGAATAGAATAAGGCGTACGTGCTGGAGGAGCATTATAAACGTTGGCAGGAGAGGTGCAGCAGTCATAGGTCGTGTAACATTTGTTCAATGTTTGAAGTAGGTCGTGCCCTAAGAATTAGGCCAAGCGAAGAATTCCCAAGTTTTTAGATCCCAAGATGTTGCAGTGTATGATCCGTTTTTCTTTCAAGGTTGATGGACATGACCACATCGACTCGAAGGTGTGGGAGACTGATCCTCGGGTTACTGACTCAGCTGTTTACTCTGGATGTTATGATCCTCGGGGTTATGACTCACTGCTGTGTTAACTCCTGGATGTTATGATCATGGGGCTACTGACTAAGCGGGTAGACCTAGGTTGTTATCATACTCGGGTACTGACTCAAGAGGTTTACTCCTGGATGTTATGTCCTGGGGCTTGTGACCTTCAGCTGTGTTGCTCCTGGACGGTATGATCCTGGGTCTCACTGACTCAATCTGTGTACTCCGGATGTTATGATCCTCGGGCTACTTTTTCCTGCTGGTACTCCGGATTTTTTGACCCTGGGGCCCTGATAAGCGTGTACTCCTGGATGTTGTGATCCTGGGGCACTGACGCTGTGTTACTCCGGATGTTATGACCCTGGGGCTACTGACTCAGCGTGTACTCTCGATGTTATGACCCTCGGGTACCGACTCAGCTGTGTACCCTGGATGGTATGACCTCGGGCTACTGACTCGTATGTACACCTGGAAGTTATGATCCTGGGGGCTAGGACTCAGCTGTTACCCCTGGATTTTGATCCTGGGGCACGATCAGCTGTGACTCCGGGTGTTATGATCCTGGGGCTACTGGCTTTTGTGTACCCTTGATGTTATGATCCTGGGGCTACTGACTAGCTGTGCTCGTGGATGTTATGATCCTGGGGTTTATTGACTAGCTTTGTACTCCTGAATTTATAAACCTGGGGGCTACTGACCAGCGTGTACCCCGGGATTTTATGATCCTCGGGTACTGACCTGCTGTGAAACCGGGTTGTTATGATTCTGGGGCTTCATCGGCTGTAAAATCCTGGATGTTATGACCTCGGGCTACGATCTGCTGTGTTTTTGAGGTGTTAGACCCAGGGGCTATGACTCGCTGTGTACCCCTGGATGTTAGATCCTGGGGCTAGATCGGCTTGTACTCGGGATTTTTGTCCCGGGGGCTACGACCAGCTTTACTCCTGGAGTTTGATCCTGGGAACGACTCGCGTGTACTCGTGGAGTTATGTTTCTCGGGCTTCTGTCAGCTGTTATTTGAGGGTTTTTATCCTGGGGCTCTGCTCAGCTGTGACCCCCGGATGTTATGATCCTCGGGCTACTGCTCGGCGTGTACTCCGGGAATTTTGATCCGGGGCTACTGACTCAGTGTGTTCTCCTGGATTTTATGTCCTCGGGCTATGATCGCTGTGTACTCGTGGATGTTATATTCTCGGGCTTCTGACTCGGGGTGTATCCTGGTTGTTATGTCCTGGGGGTCGACTCGCTGTGTACCCCGGGTTAGATCCCGGGGGTACTGACTCACTGTTACTCGTGGATGTTATGATCGGGGGCTACTGACTCGCTCTTACCCTGGATGTTAGATCCCCGGGTACGACTCAGCTGTGTCCCGGGATGTTTGACCCTGGGTCTGACTCGGCGTGAATCGTGGTTTATAAATGGGCTACTGATCCCGTGTACCCTGGATGTTATGTCCTCGTGTCATACTCAGCTGTGTACTCCTAGCCTTTAGATCCTCGGGCACGATCAGCGTGTTCCCCCTGGATGTTATGACCCTGGGCTACTGATCAGTTTGTACTCCTTGATGTTTGGTCCTGGGGCTACAGAGCATTTGTGTATCCTGGATGTTGTGATCCTGGGGCTACTGACTCAGCTGTGTACTCCTGGTTTATGATCCGGGGCTAGACTCAGCTGTGACCCCTGGATGTTTATCCTCGGGCTACTGCTCAGCTGTGTACTCCTGGATGTTATGACCCTTTCGAGCTACTGACTCAGCTGGTACACCTGGATGTTATGATCCTGGGGTCTGAAATCGCTGTGACCCCTGGATGTTATGATCCTGGGGCTATTCACCTGTGACTTCTGGATGTTATGATCCTTGGCTACTAAACAGCGGAAACCCGGATGATGACCCGGCTACGATCAGCATGTACACCGGATTTTAGACCTCGCTATGACTCGCTCGTACTCTGGATATTATGATCCTGGGGAACTGCCAGTGGTACCCCTGCATTTTTAAATCCTCGAGCTACGAACAGCTTTGTAACCCCTGGATTTATGATCCTTGGTACGAATCAGCTGCGTACCCCGGATGTTTGATCCTGGGGTACTGACTAGCTGTGCCTTCTGGATGTTATGACCTCTGGCTACTGACCATGGTACTCCTGGATGTTATATCCTCGGGATACTCCAGCTGTGTACCGGGTTTTTGATCCCGGGTGCTGATTCTGTACTCCGGATGTTATGACCCTGGGCTCCTGATTTGCGGGTTATCCTGGATTTATGACCGGGGGCTACTGACTCAGCGTGTACTTGGAGAAAGATCCTGGGTACTGATCGGGATACCCCTGGATTTATGCCTCGGGCTATGATCAGCGTGTACTCTTGGATGTTATGATCCTGGGCTACGGGACTCAGTGTGTCACTTGGATTTAGATCCTCGGGCTTGACTCAGCTGTGATCTCCTAAATGTTATGATCCTCGGGCTACTGACTCAGGTGTAACATAAATGGGTGTTATGATCTGGGGGCTACTGCCAGTTGACCGGGATGTTATGACCGGGGGCAAAACTGTTTCGCTGTGTACCCAGATTTTATGACCCTGGGGACTACGACTCAGCTTGTACTCTGGATGTTTTTGTTCCTCGGGCTCTGACTCAACTGTTAAACCGGGTGTTATGATCCTTGGTACTGCCGCTTGACCCGGGATATTATGCCTGGGCTCTGACTCTTGTGTACCCTGGATGTTATGACCCTCTGGCTACGACCAGCTGGTACTCCTTGATGCTAGTCCGGGGGCTGCTGACTCAGCGTGTGCCCCCGGACTTTATGATCTGGGGCTACTGATCAGTGGTACCCCGGGGTGTTATACCCTCGGGCTACGACTCGCTTTTTTGTACCCCTGGATGTTAGATCCTGGGGCCTCTAGCGTGTTCTCCCGAGTTAGATCCTCGGGCTACGACTCAGCTTGTACTCCGGATGGTATGACCCTGGGGGCTTGATAGCTAGTACACCTGTTGTTAAGACCTCGGGTACTGACTCAGCTTGTACCCCTGGATGTTATGGTCCGGGGGGCTACTTCCCAGCTGTTTTCCCCCGGTTTTAGATCCTCGGGCTACTGACTCAGCTGTGTATCGTGGATGTTTAACCCTCGGGCTACTGCCCAGGTGTACTCGGGGGATGAAAAATCCTCGTGCTATGACCAGTGTGTACTCCTGGTGTTATGATCCTCGGCTACTGACTCAGGGTATCTCCTGGTTTATGACCCTGGGGTAAAACTCAGCGTGTACTTTTGGGATGTTATGACCTCGGGTCTGACTTCAGCTGTGTAATTGGATGTTTGATCCTGGGCTACTGATCAGTGTTACCCCCTGGATGTTATGATCCTGGGGCTACGGCTTGCTGTGTACCCCTGGAGTTATGACCTCGGGCTACTGACTCAGCTGTTCTCGGGTGTTAGACCCTGGGGTTTTGCTAAAGCGTGTACCCCTGAATTTTATGATCCTCGGGCTAGATGGGTGTGTACTCCTGAATTTTTTAACCCGGGGGGCACGACTCAGCTGTGTACCCTGGTGTTAATCCTGGCTACTGACTCACTGTGTATCCTGATTTTATAAACCACGGTAGACTGGGCTGTGTACCCCTGATGTTATGACCCTCGGACACTGACTCAGCGTGTCTCGTGGATGTTAGACCCTCGGGCTATGACTAAAACTGTGTACCCTGGATGTTAGATCCCTGGCTACGACTAGCTGTGACCCTGGATGTTATGATCCTGGGCTACTGTCATCTGTGTACCAATGGTGTTTTTTTCCCTTGGGCTACTGACTCAGTGTTACCCCGGATTTTAGATCCGGGCTGCTGACTCGCTGTGTGCTCCGGGGACGTTATGACCCTTGGGGTTTTACCTGACTAGCGTGTACCCCCGGATGTTATGACCCTCGGGCTACTGATCGCTGTGTACTCCTGGTGTTTGTCCTGGGGCTACGACCAGCTGTGTCTCCTCGATGTTATGTTCCTCGGGCTATGACCCAGCGGTACTCCGGGAGGGTTGACCCTCGGGCTACTGACTAGTATGTACACATGGATTTTATACCTGGGCTACTGACTCAGCGTGAATCCGGGATGTTATACCCCTGGGGCTATGACTCAGCGGTTCCCGGGATGTTATGACCCGGGGGGTACGGGCTTTGCTGTGTACTCCTGGATTTTTATGATCCTGGGGCACTGACTAAGCTGGTACTCGTGGATGTTATGATCCGGGGTTTTTGACTCAGCGGTTTCCTAAAATTTTTATGACCCCCGGGCTATAAAAGGCGTTACCCCCTAAATTTTAATCCTGGGGTCTGACTCAGCTGTGATTTGGATTTTTTTTCCTTTGGATTTTGATCAGCTGTGTTCCTGTATTTATGATCCAGGGCTACTGACTGGCTGTGTCCCTGATGTTTGTCCAGTGTAATCACTGTGTTTTCGGGGATGTTAGACCCCGGGGGCAACGATAGCTGTGTACCCCTGGTTTTTTGCCCCCGGGCTATGTGGGCTGTGTACCCGGTTTTAAAGATCCGGGGGCTACTGATTCAGCTGTGTACCCCGGGTGTTAGACCCTGGGCTATGCCTGCTGTTACTCGTGGATGTTTGATTCTGGGGCTTAAACCGGCTGTGTACGCCTGTGTTATGATCTGGGGCTACTGACTCAGGTGTATTCCGGATGTTATGATCCTGGGTCTGTTCAGCGGGTTACTCCTGGATGTTATGTCCTGGGTACTGACTAGTGTGTACTCGTGGATGTTATGATCGTGGGGCTACTGAGCCCCTCTGTATTGTATGTTAGATCCTGGGGCTACTGACTCAGCGTGTACACCTGGATTTTAGATCCTCGGGCTACGACTCGGCGTGCCCTTTTTGGATGTTTAACCCGGGTACTGACTCAGCGTGTACTCCGGATGTTATACCCGGGCTGCTGACTCGTGTGTACTCCAGATGTTTGATCCTCGGGCACTGACTCGCTGGTATCCGGTTTAGACCTCGGGCTACGACCAGTTGTGTACCCCTTGATGTTATGGTCCTGGGCTACGAGCATTTGGTACTCCGGTGTTTGTCCGGGGCTACTGACTCAGCTGTGTACTCCGGGATATTAGATCGGGGGCTACTGACTCAGCTGTGTACTCCTGGATGTTATGATCCTCGGGTATGACTCAGTGTGTACCCCTGGATTTATGACCTGGGTACTGAATAGCTGTGTACCCCTAGTGTTATGATCCCGGATACTGATCACTGTGTACTGTGGATTTTAGATCCGGGTTACTGACTAAACTGTGTACCCCTGGATGTTATATCCTCTGGCTACTGACTCAGTGGTATCCTGGTGAGACCCGGGCTACTGATATCTTTGTCCCCCGGAGTTATGATCCTCTGGTACTGATCAGCTGTGTTCCGGGATGTTTTGATCCGGGGGCTGCGCTCAGCGTGTGCTCCTACTTAGATCCTGGGGAGATCAGCTGTGTATCTGGATGTTAGACCCTGGGGTACTGACTCAGCTGTGTATCCTGGTGTTATGATCCTCGGGCTACTGACTCACTGTGTACCTCGATGTTTGACCCTGGGCTTGACTCAGCTGTTACCCCGGGGATGACCCCGGGGGCTACTGATCAGCTATGTACACCGTATTTGATCCTGGGGCTACTGACTCAGCTGTGTATCCGGAGTTATGATCCTGGGGCTACTTACTCAGCTGTTTACCCCCCCCGGTGTTATGACCCTGGGTTTACTGACTCACTGTGTCCCCGGGGTGTTTAATCCCGGGCTACTGATAGTGTGTACCGTGGATGTTATAATCCTCGTCTACTGATCAGCTGTGTACCCCGGGATGTTATATCCTGGGCTACTGACTCAGGTGATATCCTGGATTTTATGACCCCGGGTATTTCCTCAGCTGTGTACTTTGGATGTTATGACCCCTATACTCAGTGTGTAACTTGGGGATGTTATAAACCCGGGACTGATCAGCTGTGTACTCCTGAATGTTATGATCCTCGGGCTACTGACTCAGCTGTGTACACATAAATGGGATGTTATGATCTTCGGGCTACTGACTCAGCTGTGTACTCGTGGATGTTATGATCCTGGGGTTTACTGACTCAGTGTGTACACCTAGATGTTATGATCCTCGGACTACTGACTCAGCTGTGTACTCGTGGATGTTATGATCCTCGGGCTACTGACTCAACTGTGTACTCCAGGATGTTATGATCCTCTGGCTACTGACTCAGCTGTGTACTCCTGGATGTTATGATCCTCGGGCTACTGACTCATCTGTGTACCCCTGGATGTTATGATCCTCTGGCTACTGACTCAGCTGTGTACTCCTGGATGTTATGATGCTGGGGCTGCTGACTCAGCTGTGTGCTCCTGGACGTTATGATCCTGTGGCTACTGACTCAGCTGTGTACTCCTGGATGTTATGATCCGCGGGCTACTGACTCAGCTGTGTACTCCTGGATGTTATGATCCTGGGGCTACTGACTCAGCTGTGTACTCCTCGATGTTATGATCCTCGGGCTACTGACTCAGCTGTGTACTCCTGGATGGTATGATCCTCGGGCTACTGACTCAGCTATGTACACCTGGATGTTATGATCCTCGGGCTACTGACTCAGCTGTGTACTCCTGGATGTTATGATCCTGGGGCTACTGACTCAGCTGTGTACTCCTGGATGTTATGATCCTGGGGCTACTGGCTTTGCTGTGTACTCCTGGATGTTATGATCCTGGGGCTACTGACTCAGCTGTGTACTCGTGGATGTTATGATCCTGAGGTTATTGACTCAGCTGTGTACTCCTGAATGTTATGATCCTCGGGCTACTGACTCGTCTGTGTACTCCTGAATGTTATGATCCTGGGGCTACTGACTCAGCTGTGTACTCCTGTATGTTATGATCCACGGGCTACTGACTCGGCTGTGTACTCCTGGATGTTATGATCCTCGTGCTACTGACTCAGCTGTGTATTCGTGGATGTTATGATCCTGGGGCTACTGACTCAGCTGTGTACTCCTGGATGTTATGATCCTCGGGCTACTGACTCGGCTGTGTACTCCTGGATGTTATGATCCAGGGGCTACTGATTCAGCTGTGTACTCCTGGATGTTATGATCCTCGGGCTACTGACTCTGCTGTGTACTCGTGGATGTTATGATTCTCGGGCTACTGACTCGGCTGTGTACTCCTGGATGTTATGATCCTCGGGCTACTGACTCAGCTGTGTATTCCTGGATGTTATGATCCTCGGGATACTGATTCAGCTGTGTACTCCTGGATGTTATGATCCTGGGGCTACTGACTCGGCTGTGTACTCGTGGATGTTATGATCGTGGGGCTACTGACTCAGCTCTGTACTCCTGGATGTTATGATCCTCGGGCTACTGACTCAGCTGTGTACACCTGGATGTTATGATCCTCGGGCTACTGACTCGGCTGTGTCTCTTGGATGTTATAATCCTCGGGCTACTGACTCAGCCGTGTACTCCTGGATGTTATGATCCTCGGGCTGTGACTCAGCTGTGTACTCCTAGATGTTATGATCCTCGGGCTACTGACTCAGCTGTGTACTCCTGGATGTTATGATCCTCGGGCTACTGACTCAGTTGTGTACTCCTTGATGTTATGGTCCTGGGGCTACTGAGTCATTTGTGTACTCCTGGATGTTGTGATCCTGGGGCTACTGACTCAGCTGTGTACTCCTGGATATTATGATCCTGGGGCTACTGACTCAGCTGTGTACTCCTGGATGTTATGATCCTCGGGCTACTGACTCAGCTGTGTACTCCTGGATGTTATGATCCTCGAGCTACTGACTCAGCTGTGTACACCTGGATGTTATGATCCTGGGGCTACTGAATCAGCTGCGTACTCCTGGATGTTATGATCCTGGGGCTACTGACTCACCTGTGCACTTCTGGATGTTATGATCCTCTGGCTACTGACTCAGCTGTGTACTCCTGGATGTTATGATCCTCGGGCTACTGACTCTGCTGTGCACTTCAGGATGTTATGATCCTCTGGCTACTGACTCAGCTGTGTACTCCTGGATGTTATGATCCTCGGGCTACTGACTCAGCTGTGTACACCTGGATGTTATGATCCTCGGGCTACTGACTCAGCTCTGTACTCCTGGATATTATGATCCTGGGGCTACTGACTCAGCTGTGTACTCCTGCATGTTATGATCCTCGAGCTACTGACACAGCTTTGTACACCTGGATGTTATGATCCTGGGGCTACTGAATCAGCTTCGTACTCCTGGATGTTATGATCCTGGGGCTACTGACTCAGCTGTTCACTTCTGGATGTTATGATCCTCTGGCTACTGACTCAGCTGTGTACTCCTGGATGTTATGATCCTCGGGCTACTGACTCACCTGTGTACACCTGGATGTTATGATCCTCGGGCTGCTGACTCAGCTCTGTACTCCTGGATGTTATGATCCTGGGGCTCCTGACTCTGCTGTGTACTCCTGGATGTTATGATCCTCGGGCTACTGACTCAGCTGTGTACTCCTGGATGTTATGATCCTCGGGCTACTGACTCAGCTGTGTACTCCTGGATGTTATGATCCTGGGGCTACTGCCTCAGCTGTGTACTCCTGGATGTTATGATCCTGGGGCTACTGACTCAACTGTGTACTCCTGGATGTTGTTATCCTGGGGCTACTGACTCAACTGTGTACTCCTGGATGTTGTTATCCTGGGGCTACTGCCTCAGCTGTGTACTCCTGGATGTTATGATCCTGGGGCTACTGACTCAACTGTGTACTCCTGGATGTTGTTATCCTGGGGCTACTGACTCCGCTGTGTACTCCTTGATGTTATGATCCTCGGGCTACTGACTCAGCTGTGTACTCCTGGATGTTATGATCCTCGGGCTACTGACTCAACTGTGTACTCCTGGATGTTGTTATCCTGGGGCTACTGAGTCAGCTGTGTACTTCTGGATGTTATGATCCTCGGGCTACTGACTCATCTGTGTACTCCTCGATGTTATGATCCTCGGGCTACTGACTCAGCTGTGTACTCCTAGATGTTATGATCCTCGGGCTACTGACTCAGCTGTGTACTCCTGGATGTTATGATTCTCGGGCTACTGACTCAGCTGTGTACTCCTGGATGTTATGATCCTGGGGCTACTTACTCAGCTGTTTACTCCGGGATATTATGATCCTCTGGCTACTGACTCAGCTGTGTACTCCTGGATGTTATGATCCTCGGGCTACTGACTCAGCTGTGTACTCCTGGATGTTATGATCCTGGGGCTAATGACTCAGCTGTGTACACCTGGATGTTATGATCCTCGGGCTACTGACTCAGCTCTGTACTCCTGGATGTTATGATCCTCGGGCTACTGACTCAGCTGTGTACTCATGAATGGGATGTTATGATCAAGGGGCTACTGACTCAGCTGTGTACTCCTTGATGTTATCATCCTCGGGCTACTGACTCAGCTGTGTACCCCTGGATGATGATAAATTAGACACATGTCCAACTCTTGGGTATCTTTATTGAGGAAACGTTTCGCCACACAGTGGCTTCATCAGTCCATACAAAGGAGAAACTTGAAGAACAGGAGGAGAATGAGGTAATCAGTCCCTCAACCTTGAGTCGATGTGTTCAGTCCATCAATCTTGAATAGAATACGGCATACGTGCTGAGAAGGAGCTTATAAACCGTTGGCAGGAGAGGTGCAGCAGTCATAGGTCGTGTAACATTTGTTCAATGTTGAAGTAGGTCGTGCCCAAGAATTAGGCAAGCGAAGAATTCCCAAGTATTAAGATCCCAAGAAGTTGCAGTGTCTGACAGGTTTGTCGATGACTGGTTCAGACACATGTCGGTTCTCTGAACCACATGTGTCTAATTTATCAACATGTCGGTTCTCTGAACCATTCATCGAAGTACCCCTGGATGTTATGATCCTCTTGCTACTGACTCAGCTGTGTACTCCTGGATGTTATGATCCTCTTGCTACTGACTCAGCTGTGTACTCCTGGATGTTATGATCCTCGGGCTACTGACTCAGCTGTGTACTCGTGGATGTTATAATCCTCGGGCTACTGACTCAGCTGTGTACTCCTGGTTGTTATGATCCTCGGGCTACTGACTCAGCTGTGTACTCCTGGATGTTATGATCCTCCGGCTACTGACTCAGCTGTGTACTCCTGGATGTTATGATCCTGGGGCTACTGACTCAGCTGTGTACTCCTGGATGTTATGATCCTCGGGCTACTGACTCAGCTGTGTACTCTTGGATGTTATGATCCTCGGGCTACTGACTCAGCTGTGTACACTTGGATGTTATGATCCTCGGGCTACTGACTCAGCTGTGTACACATAAATGGGATGTTATGATCTTCGGGCTACTGACTCAGCTGTGTACTCGTGGATGTTATGATCCTGGGGCTACTGATTCAGCTGTGTACACCTAGATGTTATGATCCTCGGACTACTGACTCAGCTGTGTACTCGTGGATGTTATGATCCTCGGGCTACTGACTCAGCTGAGTACTCCTGGATGTTATGATCCTCTGGCTACTGACTCAGCTGTGTACTCCTGGATGTTATGATCCTCGGGCTACTGACTCATCTGTGTACCCCTGGATGTTATGATCATCTGGCTACTGACTCAGCTGTGTACTCCTGGATGTCATGATCCTCGGGCTACTGACTCAGCTGTGTACTCCTGGATGTTATGATCCTCGATCTACTGACTCAGCTGTGTACTATTGGATGTTATGATCCTCGGGCTACTGACTCAGCTGTGTACTCCTGGATGTTATGATCCTCGGGCTACTGACTCAGCTGTGTACACCTGGATGTTATGATCCTCTGGCTGCTGACTCAGCTCTGTACTCCTGGATTTTATGATCCTGGGGCTCCTTACTCTGCTGTGTACTCCTGGATGTAAAGACCCTCGGGCTTCTGACTCAGCTGTGTACTCCTGGATGTTATGATCCACGGGCTACTGACTCAGCTGTGTACTCCTGGATGTTATGATTCTCGGGCTACTGACTCAGCTGTGTACTCCTGGATGTTATGATCCTGGGGCTACTGCCTCAGCTGTGTACTTCTGGATGTTATGATCCTTGGGTTACTGACTCAACTGTGTACTCTTGGATGTTGTGATCCTGGGGCTACTGACTCAGCTGTGTACTTCTGGATGTTATGGTCCTCGGGCTATTGACTCATCTGTGTACTCCTGGATGTTATGATCCTCGGGCTACTGACTCAGCTGTGTACTCCTAGATGTTATGATCCTCGGGCTACTGACTCAGCTGTGTACACCTAGATGTTATGATCCTCGGGCTACTGGCTCAGCTGTGTACTCCTGGATGTTATGATCCTGGGGCTACTTACTCAGCTGTTTACTACTGGATGTTATGATCCTCGGGCTACTGACTCAGCTGTGTACTCGTGGATGTTATAATCCTCGTGCTACTGACTCAGCTGTGTACACCTGGATGGGATGTTATGATCCTCTGGCTACTGACTCAGCTGTGTACTCCTGGATGTTATAATCCTCGTGCTACTGACTCAGCTGTGTACACCTGGATGGGATGTTATGATCCTCTGGCTACTGACTCAGCTGTGTACTCGTGGATGTTATGATCCTGGGGCTACTGACTCAGCTGTGTACTCCTGGATGTTATGATCCTCGGGCTACTGACTCACGTGTGTACTCCTGGATGTTATGATCCTCGGGCTACTGACTCAGCTGTGTACTCCTGGATGTTATGATCCTCGGGCTACTGACTCAGGTGTGTACTCCTGGATGTTATGATCCTCGGGCTACTGACTCAGCTGTGTACTCGTGGATGTTATAATCCTCGTGCTACTGACTCAGCTGTGTACACCTGGATGGGATGTTATGATCCTCTGGCTACTGACTCAGCTGTGTACTCGTGGATGTTATGATCCTGGGGCTACTGACTCAGCTGTGTACTCCTGGATGTTATGATCCTCGGGCTACTGACTCAGGTGTGTACTCCTGGATGTTATGATCCTCGGGCTACTGATTCAGCTGTGTACTCCTGGATGTTATGATCCTCAGGCTACTGACTCAGCTGTGTACTCCTGGATGTTATGATCCTGGGGCTAATGACTCAGCTGTGTACACCTGGATGTTATGATCCTCGGGCTACTGACTCAGCTCTGTACTCCTGGTTGTTATGATCCTCGGGCTACTGACTCAGCTGTGTACTCATGAATGTTATGTTATGATCCTCGGGCTACTAACTCAGCTGTGTACTCGTAGATGTTATGATCCTGGGGCTACTGACTCAGCTGTGTACTCCTGGATGTTATGATCCTCGGGCTACTGACTCAGCTGTGTACCCTGGATGTTATGATCCTCGGGCTTCTGACTCAGCTGTGTACTCCTGGATGTTATGATCCTCGGGCTACTGACTCAACTGTGTACTCCTGGATGTTATGATCCTCGGGCTACTGACTCAGCTGTGTACTCCTGGATGTTATGATCCTCGGGCTACTGACTCAGCTGTGCACTCGTGGATGTTACAATCCTCGGGCTACTGACTCAGCTCTGTACTCCTGGATGTTATGATCCTCGGGCTACTGACTCAGCTGTGTACTCATGAATGGGATGTTATGATCCTCGGGCTACTGACTCAGCTGTGTACTCGTAGATGTTATGGGTCCTGGGGCTACTGAAATCAGCTGTGTACTCCTGGATGTTTGATCCTCGGGCTAACTGACACAGCTGTGGTACCCCTGGATGTTATGATCTCAGGGCTTCTGACTCAGCGTGTATCCTGGATGTTATGATCCTCGGGCGAAATGACTCAACTGTGTACTCCTGGATGTTATGATCCTCGGGCTACTGACTCAGCTGTGTACTCCTGGATGTTATGATCCTCGGACTACTGACTCAGCTGTGCACTCGTGGATGTTACAATCCTCGGGCTACTGACTCAGCTGTGTACACCTGGATGGGATGTTATGAACCTCTGGCTACTGACTCAGCTGTGTACTCCTGGATGTTATGATCCTGGGGATACTGTCTCAGCTGTGTACTCCTGGATGTTATGATCCTCGGGCTACTGACTCAGGTGTATACTCCTGGATGTTATGATCCTCGGGCTACTGACTCAGCTGTGTACTCTTGGATGTTATGATCCTCGGGCTACTCACTCAGCTGTGTACTCCTGGATGTTATGATCCTGGGGCTACTGACTCAGCTGTGTACACTTGGATGTTATGATCCTCGGGCTACTGACTCAGCTGTGTACTCCTGAATGTTATGATCCTCGGGCTACTGACTCAGCTGTGTACACATAAATGGGATGTTATGATCCTCGGGCTACTGACTCAGCTGTGTACTCCTGGATGTTATGATCCTGGGGCTACTGCCTCAGCTGTGTACTCCTGGATGTTATGATCCTGGGGTTACTGACTCAACTGTGTACTCCTGGATGTTGTGATCCTGGGGCTACTGACTCAGCTGTGTACTTCTGGATGTTATGATCCTCGGGCTACTGACTCATCTGTGTACTCCTGGATGTTATGATCCTCGGGCTACTGACTCAGCTGTGTACTCTTAGATGTTATGATCCTCGGGCTACTGACTCAGCTGTGTACACCTAGATGTTATGATCCTCGGGCCACTGACTCAGCTGTGTACTTCTGGATGTTATGATCCTGTGGCTACTTACTCAGCTGTTTACTCCCGGATGTTATGATCCTCGGGCTACTGACTCAGCTGTGTACTCGTGGATGTTATAATCCTCGGGCTACTGACTCAGCTGTGTACTCGTGGATGTTATAATCCTCGTGCTACTGACTCAGCTGTGTACACCTGGACGGGATGTTATGATCCTCTGGCTACTGACTCAGCTGTGTACTCGTGGATGTTATGATCCTGGGGCTACTGACTCAGCTGTGTACTCCTGGATGTTATGATCCTCGGGCTACTGACTCAGGTGTGTACTCCTGGATGTTATGATCCTCGGGCTACTGACTCAGCTGTGTACTCCTGGATGTTATGATCCTCAGGCTACTGACTCAGCTGTGTACTCCTGGATGTTATGATCCTGGGGCTAATGACTCAGCTGTGTACACCTGGATGTTATGATCCTCGGGCTACTGACTCAGCTCTGTACTCCTGGATGTTATGATCCTCGGGCTACTGACTCAGCTGTGTACTCATGAATGGGATGTTATGATCCTCGGGCTACTAACTCAGCTGTGTACTCGTAGATGTTATGATCCTGGGGCTACTGACTCAGCTGTGTACTCCTGGATGTTATGATCCTCGGGCTACTGACTCAGCTGTGTACCCCTGGATGTTATGATCCTCGGGCTTCTGACTCAGCTGTGTACTCCTGGATGTTATGATCCTCGGGCTACTGACTCAACTGTGTACTCCTGGATGTTATGATCCTCGGGCTACTGACTCAGCTGTGTACTCCTGGATGTTATGATCCTCGGGCTACTGACTCAGCTGTGCACTCGTGGATGTTACAATCCTCGGGCTACTGACTCAGCTCTGTACTCCTGGATGTTATGATCCTCGGGCTACTGACTCAGCTGTGTACTCATGAATGGGATGTTATGATCCTCGGGCTACTGACTCAGCTGTGTACTCGTAGATGTTATGATCCTGGGGCTACTGACTCAGCTGTGTACTCCTGGATGTTATGATCCTCGGGCTACTGACACAGCTGTGTACCCCTGGATGTTATGATCCTCGGGCTTCTGACTCAGCTGTGTACTCCTGGATGTTATGATCCTCGGGCTACTGACTCAGCTGTGTACTCGTAGATGTTATGATCCTGGGGCTACTGACTCAGCTGTGTACTCCTGGATGTTATGATCCTCGGGCTACTGACACAGCTGTGTACCCCTGGATGTTATGATCCTCGGGCTTCTGACTCAGCTGTGTACTCCTGGATGTTATGATCCTCGGGCGACTGACTCAACTGTGTACTCCTGGATGTTATGATCCTCGGGCTACTGACTCAGCTGTGTACTCCTGGATGTTATGATCCTCGGGCTACTGACTCAGCTGTGCACTCGTGGATGTTACAATCCTCGGGCTACTGACTCAGCTGTGTACACCTGGATGGGATGTTATGAATCTCTGGCTACTGACTCAGCTGTGTACTCCTGGATGTTATGATCCTCGGGCTACTGTCTCAGCTGTGTACTCCTGGATGTTATGATCCTGGGGCTACTGTCTCAGCTGTGTACTCCTGGATGTTATGATCCTCGGGCTACTGATTCAGGTGTATACTCCTGGATGTTATGATCCTCGGGCTACTGACTCATCTGTGTACTCTTGGATGTTATGATCCTCGGGCTACTCACTCAGCTGTGTACTCCTGGATGTTATGATCCTGGGGCTACTGACTCAGCTGTGTACACTTGGATGTTATGATCCTCGGGCTACTGACTCAGCTGTGTACACATAAATGGGATGTTATGATCCTCGGGCTACTGACTCAGCTGTGTACTCCTGGATGTTATGATCCTGGGGCTACTGCCTCAGCTGTGTACTCCTGGATGTTATGATCCTGGGGTTACTGACTCAACTGTGTACTCCTGGATGTTGTGATCCTGGGGCTACTGACTCAGCTGTGTACTTCTGGATGTTATGATCCTCGGGCTACTGACTCATCTGTGTACTCCTGGATGTTATGATCCTCGGGCTACTGACTCAGCTGTGTACTCCTAGATGTTATGATCCTCGGGCTACTGACTCAGCTGTGTACACCTAGATGTTATGATCCTCGGGCCACTGACTCAGCTGTGTACTTCTGGATGTTATGATCCTGGGGCTACTTACTCAGCTGTTTACTCCCGGATGTTATGATCCTCGGGCTACTGACTCAGCTGTGTACTCGTGGATGTTATAATCCTCGGGCTACTGACTCAGCTGTGTACACCTGGATGGGATGTTATGATCCTCTGGCTACTGACTCAGCTGTGTACTCGTTGATGTTATGATCCTGGGGCTACTGACTCTGCTGTGTACTCCTGGATGTTATGATCCTCGGGCTACTGACTCAGCTGTGTCCTCCTGGATGTTATGATCCTCGGGCTACTGACTCAGCTGTGTACTCCTGGATGTTATGATCCTGGGGCTAATGACTCAGCTGTGTACTCCTGGATTTTTATGATCCTCCGGGCTACTGACTCAGCTGTGTACTCGTGGATGTTATGAACCTGGGGCTACTGACTCAGCTGTGTACCCCTGGATGTTATGATCCCCGGGCTTCTGACTCAGCTGTGCACTCGTGGATGTTATAATCCTCGGGCTGCTGACTCAGCTGTGTACACCTGGATGGGATGTTATGATCCTCTGGCTACTGACTCAGCTGTGTACTCCTGGATGTTATGATCCTCGGGCTACTGACTCAGCTGTGTACACCTGGATGGGATGTTATGATCCTCTGGCTACTGACTCAGCTGTGTACTCCTGGATGTTATGATCCTCGGGCTACTGACTCAACTGTGTACTCCTGGATGTTATGATCCTGGGGCTACTGTCTCATCTGTGTACTCCTGGATGTTATGATCCTGGGGCTACTGACTCAACTGTGTACTCTTGGATGTTATGATCCTGGGGCTGCCTGTTAACGCCTCGCTCACATTTTAGGACTCTTGTTCCTGTAATTGTTCTCTCGGTGTTAGTAATAAGAGATAACGATGTTATTATGAGGGTGTTATTCTTTTTGCTTTGAGTGTTATTAGGTACATCTGATAATAATAATTAAAGTAGTAAGTGCTAAATTTTATACCAAGGTTTCCTTGCGATAATTCCTGAACTTCCGGTGGGGTTAAAAGTTTGATCATTTATGTATCTTACTTAACTGGAAGGTTCAAATTCTTCCTAGTCTCTGTAGGAGCTAATTTCTCTGTTTAACTAGGAAAACTTTGATACCGGTTTGCGGGGGCTGGGGGTTGTGTTGCTGGGGGTTGGGGGTTGTGCTCGGGGGCTTTGGGGGTTTTGTTGCGGGGGCTGAGGCTGTGTTGCGGGGGCGGGGTTTGTGTTGCGGAGGCTGGGGTTGTTGGGCAGGGGCTTTGGTTGTGTTGTGGGAGCTAGGAATGTGTTGCGGCTAATGGTGATGTGCTGCTGGGACTTCGGATCTGGTGCGGGGCTGGGGTTGTACTACGGGAACTACGACTGTGTTGCAGAGGCCGAGGATGTGTTGTAAGACACTGAGAGTGTGTTCCAGGAGTTGGGATTGTGTTGCAATAGCTGGTATTGTGACTGAAGCTGACAGTGTTTTGTGGAACTAGGACTGATGTTCCGGGTGCTGAGGTAGTATTTCGAGGGATGGGATTGCGTTGCAGGATCTAGGGTTATGCTGCAGGAGCCGGGGATGTGTTGTGGGGGCTGGGGTTGTGCTTCAGGAGCTGGAGTTGTGTTGCAGGAGCTGAGATTGTGTTGCGATGGTTGGGGTTGTGTTGTAAGAACTAGGGTTATGATGCGGGAGCGTGGGTTGTGTTGCAGGAGCTGTGTTGCGGGGGCTGGAGTTGTGTTGCAGGAGCAGGGGTTGTGTTGTAGGAGCTGGTGTTCCGTTGTGGTGCAGGTGATGTCTTACAGAAGCTGTTGCTGTCTAGAAGGAGCTGGGGTTGAGTTGAGGGGACAGAGGTAATATAACAGGAGCTGGGGTTGTGCTGTGGGAGCTGGGTTTGTGTTGCTTAGGCAGAGGCTGTGTTACAAGAGATGGGATTGTGTTTCAGGAGCTGGTAATGGGCTGCAGAATCTGAGGTAGTGTTGCGGAGACTCGGGTTGTGTTGCAGGAGCTATGGTTGTGTTGCGGGGGCTGAGACTGTGTTGCAAGAGCTGGGGTTGTGTTGCGGGGACTGGAATTGTGTTCCGGGAGCTAGGTTCGTGTTGCAGGAGCTGGGGTAGTCTTGCGGGGACTGGGGATTATTTTACAGGAACTGGGATTGTGTTGCAGTGGCTGGGGTTGTGTTACAGGAACTAGGGTAGTGTTGCCGGGGGTGGGGTTTTATTGGAGGAGCTGGGAAGTGATGCAGGGGCTGGGGTTGTGTTGCAGGAGCCTGGGTAGTGTTACGGGAGCTTCGATTGTGTTGGAGGATCTGGGGTAGTGTTGCAGAAGCTGGGGTTGTGTTGCAGAAACTGGAGTTGAGTTGTGGGTGCTTAGGCTGTGTTTCAGGAACTGGGTTGTATTGCGGGGACTGGGGTTGTGTTGCAGGAGCTGGGACAGTCTTGCGGAGGCTTGAGTGTTGCAGGAACTGGGGTTGTGTTGTGGGAGCTGGGTTAGTGTATGGGGGCCGGGATTGTGTTGCGGGGGCTGACGTTGTGTTGCGGGGGCTGACGTTGTGTTGCGGGGGCTGACGTTGTGTTGCGGGGGCTGACGTTGTGTTGCGGGGGCTGACGTTGTGTTGCGGGGGCTGACGTTGTGTTGCGGGGGCTGACGTTGTGTTGCGGGGGCTGACGTTGTGTTGCGGGGGCTGACGTTGTGTTGCGGGGGCTGACGTTGTGTTGCGGGGGCTGACGTTGTGTTGCGGGGGCTGACGTTGTGTTGCATGAGTTGGGGTTGTGTAGCGCACTTATTTTTTACTTGTGTTGCATGTGTGTATATGTGTGTGTGCGTGTGCTCACCTAGTTGAGGTTGCAGGAGTCGAGTAAAAGCTCCTGGCCCCGCCTCTTCACTGGTCGCTACTAGGTCACTCTCCCTGAACCGTGAGCTTTATCATGTGTGTGTGTGTGTAATCACCTAATTGTACTCACCTAATTGTAGTTGCAGGAGTCGAGACTCAGCTCCTGGCCCCGCCTCTTCACTGAACGCTACTAGGTCCTCTCTCGCCCTGGTTCATGAGCTTTATCATATCTCGCCTTAAAGCTATGTATGGTTCCTGCCTCCACTACATCGCTCGCCAGACTGTTCCACTTCCTGACTACTCTATGACTTGTCTATTCCATGCAGTATTTTGTATGTCGTCATCAAGTCTCCCCTAACCCTCCTGTCTTCCAGTGTCGTCAGGCCGATTTCCCTTAACCTTTCTTGGTAGGACATTTACCTTAGCTCTGGAACTAACCTTGTCGCAAACCTTTTGCACTTTCTCTAATTTTTTAACGAGCTTGACCCGGTGCGGGTTCCAAACAGGTGCTGCATACTCCAGTATGGGCCTGACGTACACGGTGTACAGTGCCTTGAAAGATTCCTTACTTAGGTATCGTAACGCTAATCTCAGGTTTGCCAGGCGCCCATATGCTGCAGCAGTTATCTGGTTGATGTGTGCTTCCGGAGACGTGTTCGGTGTTACACTCACCCCAAGAGCTTTCTCCTTGAGCGAGGTTTGCAGTCGTTGGCCACCTAGCCTATACTCTGTCTGCGGTCTTCTTTGCACTTCTCCGATCTTCATGACTTTGCATTTGGCAGAGTTGAATTCGAGAAGTCAATTGATGGACCACGTGTCCAGCCTGTCCAGGTCTCTTTGAAGGCCTGCCTGATCCTCATCTGATTTAATTCCCCTCATTAACTTCACATCATCTGCGAACAGGGACACCTCTGAGTCTAACCCTTCCATTATGTCATTCACATATACCAAAAATAGCACTGGTAATAGGACCGACCCCTGTGGGACCCCGTTCATCACAGGTGCCCACTGTGATACCTCATCACGTACCATGACTCGTTGTAGCCTCCCTGTCAGTTATTCTCTGATCCATTTCAGTGCCCTTCCCGTTATACGCTCCTGATCTTCTAGTTTCCGAACAAGTCTCTTGTGAGGAACTGTGTCAAAGGCCTTCTTGCAGTCCAAGAAAATGCAATCGACTCACCCGTCTCTCTCATGTCTTACTTCTGTAATTTTGTCATAAAACTCCAGAAGGTTTGTGACACAGGATTTGCCTTCCATGAATCTGTGCTGGTTGTCGTTTATAATCTTGTTCCGTTCCAGGTGTTCCACCACTCTCCTCCTGACAATCTTCTCCATGACTTTGCATACTATACATATCAGTGACACTGGTCTGTAGTTTAGTGCCTCTTTTTTGTCTCCTTTTTTAAAAATGGAAACTACATTTGCCGTCTTCCATACCTTGGGGAGTTGCCCAGTTTCCAGGGATGTGTTAAAGATTGTGGTTAGTGGCACACACAGTATATCTGCTCCCTCTCGAAGGACCCACAGGGAGATGTTGTCCAGTCCTATTGCCTTTGAGGTATCAAGGTCACTTAGCAGCCTCTTCACCTCCTTCTCAGTTGTGTGTATGCCACCCAGCACTTGTTGGTGTATTCCCTGTTGGTGTCCCCCTCTGTCCTGTCTTTCCAGAGCCCTTCCTGTCTCCACTGTGAATACTTCCTTAAATCTCGTGTTGAGCTCCTCGCATACCTCTTGATCATTTCTTGTGAGTTCCCCACCTTCTTTCCTCAGCCTGATCACCTGGTCTTTGACTGTTGTCTTTCTCCTCATGTGGCTATACAGCAGTTTCGGGTCAGACTTGACTTTCGATGCTATGTCATTTTCGCACTGTCGTTGGGCCTCCCTCCTTATCTGTGCATACCCGTTTCTAGCTCTTCGACTGATCTCCTTATTTTCCTGGGTCCTTTGCCTTTTGTACCTCTTCCATTCTCTAATGCACTTAGTTTTTGCCTCCCTACACCTTCGGGTAAACCAAGGACTCTCTTTGGTCTTCCCACTGTTCCTGTTGCCCTTGTGAACAAAGCTTCCCTCTGCTTCCTTGCATTTTGTTGTTATATATTCCATCATTTCATTTACTGACTTTCCTGCCAGTTCTCTCTCCCACTGAACCTCTTGCAGGAAGTTCCTGTATAGTCCCCCTTTTTATAGTTTGGCTTTTCCCATTCGACTCCTTTTACCCTCTCAGAAATACGTGATCGCTAGCTCCAAGGGGCCTCTCATATGTGATGTCCTCAATGTCTGAACTGCTCAGGGTGAACACAAGGTCCAGTCTTGCTGGTTCATCCTTCCCTCTCTCTCTGGTAGTGTCTCTGACGTGTTGATGCATGAGGTTTTCCAGTACCACATCCATCATCTTCGCTCTTCATGTCCTGGGACCCCCATGAGGCTCCAGGTTTTCCCAATCGATCTCCCTGTGGTTGAAATCACCCATAACCAGTAATTTTGCTCTGCACGATTGAGCTCTTCGTGCCACCTCAGCCAGTGTGTCCAGCATCATTCCGTTGTTCTCTTCATATTCCTCTTTTGGCCTCCTGTGGTGGGTTATACATCACTGCAGTGACTATTTTATGTTCCTCAGACTGAATTGTACTTACTATGTAGTCCCTTTCTCCAATCTCGTCCATGCCTTCCATTTCCTCAAAACCCCGTTGGTTTTTTACGAGCAGTGCAACCCCTCCTCCCCCTCTGCTCCTTCCATCTTTTCTCAGGATCTGATATCCCGGTGGGAAGACTGCGTCTGTTATTGTCTCAGTGAGTTTCGTTTCTGTGACTGCTATGATGTCTGGGGACTTCTCATTGTTTGTGTGTGTGTGTGTGTGTGTGTACTCACCTAGTGTGTGTGTGTGTGTGTGTGTGTGTGTGTGTGTGTGTGTGTGTGTGTGTGTGTGTGTGTGTGTGTGTGTGTGTGTGTGTGTGTGTGTGTGTGTGTGTGTGTGTGCGTGCGTTCGTGTGTAGGACAGATTTATTCTTCCGCGTATATCTTAATCGGAGCACTCGCATAGCAGACCCTCAGTTGGATAGTTAGCTTTTTATTCTAGAGATAAACTTTCCACATACCGTATAATCCAGTTTGTGAAGCTCAATTAGAATAACATAGCAGCAATGTCAAAGGCAGCTTGAAGATCAAGGTAAGTTGTCTAAGAGTTGTCAGTGTGCGCATCTCTTCCATACATGAAGCTGTGTGAGCAATGAGGAAAATGTTTAAATTCTGTGTAGGAGATACTTTAGGACAATCCTCTGTAAGATTTTACTCAAGTAGCTAAAGAGTGTAGGGACGAGTGGCCAGCAGATGTGTGTGAGGAGAGTAGTGACTACCCCACTGTTACCCCACAGTAACACTGTTACCCCACAGTAACACTGTTACCCCACAGTAACACTGTTACCCCACAGTAACACTGTTACCCCACAGTAACACTGTTACCCCACAGTAACACTGTTACCCCACAGTAACACTGTTACCCCACAGTAACACTGTTACCCCACAGTAACACTGTTACCCCACAGTAACACTGTTACCCCACAGTAACAGTGCTGGTCCTGGCAGTATTGATGCCCTAGTTCCTGGCAGTATTGATGCCCTAGTTCCTGGCAGTATTGATGCCCTAGTTCCTGGCAGTATTGATTCCCTAGTTCCTGGCAGTATTGATGCCCTAGTTCCTGGCAGTATTGATTCCCTAGTTCCTGGCAGTATTGATGTCGCAGTTCCTGCAGTATTAATTCCCTAGTTCCTGCAGTATTGATGCTCTAGTTCTTGGAAGTATTGATGCTCTAGTTTCTGGCAGTATTGATGCCCTAGTTCCTGCAGTATTGATGCCCTAGTTCCTGCAGTATTGATGTCCTAGTTCCTGGCAGTATTGATGCCCTAGTTCCTGGCAGTATTGATGCTCTAGTTTATGGCAGTATTGATGCCCTAGTTCTTGGAAGTATTGATGCTCTAGTTTCTGGCAGTATTGATGCTCTAGTTTCTGGCAGTATTGATGCTCTAGTTTCTGGCAGTATTAATGCTCTAGTTCTTGGAAGTATTGATGCTCTAGTTTCTGGCAGTATTGATGCCCTAGTTCCTGGCAGCATTGATGTCCAAGTTCCTGGCAGTATTGATGCCCTAGTTCTTGGCAGTATTGATGCCCTAGTTCTTGGCAGTATTGATGTCCTAGTTACTGGCAGTATTGTTGCCCTAGTTCCTGGCAGTATTGATTCCCTAGTTCCTGGCAGTATTGATGTCCTAGTTCCTGCAGTATTGATTCCCTAGTTCCTGCAGTATTGATGCTCTAGTTCTTGGAAGTATTGATGCTCTAGTTTCTGGCAGTATTGATGCCCTAGTTCCTGCAGTATTGATGCCCTAGTTCCTGCAGTATTGATGCCCTAGTTCCTGGCAGTATTGATGCCCTAGTTCCTGGCAGTATTGATGCTCTAGTTTATGGCAGTATTGATGCCCTAGTTCTTGGAAGTATTGATGCTCTAGTTTCTGGCAGTATTGATGCTCTAGTTTCTGGCAGTATTGATGCTCTAGTTTCTGGCAGTATTGATGCTCTAGTTCTTGGAAGTATTGATGCTCTAGTTTCTGGCAGTATTGATGCCCTAGTTCCTGGCAGCATTGATGTCCAAGTTCCTGGCAGTATTGATGCCCTAGTTCTTGGCAGTATTGATGCCCTAGTTCTTGGCAGTATTGATGTCCAAGTTCTTGGCAGTATTGATGCCCTAGTTACTGGCAGTATTGTTGCCCTAGTTCCTGGCAGTATTGATGTCCAAGCTCCTGGCAGTATTGATGTCCAAGTTCCTGGCAGTATTGATGCCCTAGTTCTTGGCAGTATTGATGTCCAAGTTCTTGGCAGCATTGATGCCCTAGTTACTGGCAGTATTGTTGCCCTAGTTCCTGGCAGTATTGATGCCCTAGTTCCTGGCAGTATTGATGCCCTAGTTCCTGGCAGTATTGTTGCCCTAGTTCCTGGCAGTATTGATGCCCTAGTTCCTGGCAGTATTGATGCCCTAGTTCCTGGCAGTATTGTTTCCCTAGTTACTGGCAGTATTGATGCCCTAGTTCTTGGCAGTATTGATGCCCTAGTTCTTGGCAGTATTGATGTTCAAGTTCTTGGCAGTATTGATGCCCTAGTTACTGGCAGTATTGTTGCCCTAGTTCCTGGCAGTATTGATGTCCAAGTTCCTGGCAGTATTGATGCCCTAGTTCTTGGCAGTATTGATGTCCAAGTTCTTGGCAGCATTGATGCCCTAGTTCCTGGCAGTATTGATGCCCTAGTTCCTGGCAGTATTGATGCCCTAGTTCCTGGCAGTATTGTTTCCCTAGTTACTGGCAGTATTGATGCCCTAGTTCTTGGCAGTATTGATGCCCTAGTTCTTGGCAGTATTGATGTTCAAGTTCTTGGCAGTATTGATGCCCTAGTTACTGGCAGTATTGTTGCCCTAGTTCCTGGCAGTATTGATGCCCTAGTTCTTGGCAGTATTGATGTTCAAGTTCCTGGCAGTATTGATGCCCTAGTTACTGGCAGTATTGTTGCCCTAGTTCCTGGCAGTATTGATGTCCAAGTTCCTGGCAGTATTGATGCCCTAGTTCTTGGCAGTATTGATGTCCAAGTTCTTGGCAGCATTGATGCCCTAGTTACTGGCAGTATTGTTGCCCTAGTTCCTGGCAGTATTGATGCCCTAGTTCCTGGCAGTATTGTTGCCCTAGTTCCTGGCAGTATTGATGCCCTAGTTCCTGGCAGTATTGATGCCCTAGTTCCTGGCAGTATTGTTTCCCTAGTTACTGGCAGTATTGATGCCCTAGTTCCTGGCAGTATTGATGCCCTAGTTCCTGGCAGTATTGATGCCCTAGTTCCTGGCAGTATTGATGCCCTAGTTCCTGGCAGTATTGATGCCCTAGTTCCTGATAGTGTTGATATACTAGGCTACAACAAGTAAAGGTGCCCCCCTGCCCATCCTTCAGGTATACACACCCGTCTTTCCCCCGGTGCACAACCTCTACTGTGGTCAGTCACTGAACACAACTCTGTTAAAACATTACCACCTTCTTGGTATATTATTTTGAGATTCGAATAACGACAAGTTTGTCTTGAAATAAAACCTACAAATATATCTCTTCCCATATTTTACCCCATGGAAGGTCCATTTGTCCTCAAATGAAGAATTTTACCCTAAAGTAAAAGCACTAGAGAATGCTTGAAGAAAAAGAAAACGAGCTTGCTAGGTCGCCTCTCGCCACTAGTGAGCGTCTGAGGCGGCTGCTACATCACTTTAACTCAGGACTGCCATTGTCTGGCGAAGTCTTGGCGATCGTTGGGAATGATACAAGACGGACTACCAGTTGATGTAGAGTTTTGACAGTTCCTTTCATCTTCATATTAATGTCTAAAATGTGTATTTACAAGATGATTTGGCGTGTTTCTACCTCTCGTATATGTACTGGCTCCCTTCTCGTCGCGCTTCTCTGTGTGTCTAGTTATGGTCCAAGCTGGACCGAAACGTCGTTAGAAGTTTAGATTTAGATTTTGCCACCGAAGTGGCTAGTTTATTGTGCACCCCATATCCATCTGTGAACGGTAGCGCAAGAGCATATGGATACAGAAAAGGTCTAGGAACTTGGCCCCAAAAGGGTTAACAGGTGTACATATGGATCTACATAACTACAGTTCACTTATCTGTTACAAGCAAATTTAGGAAATTTGCTTAGTATATCTGGTATCTTATTTTCATTAATAAGATACCTTGACATGTCACATAGGTTATTATACTGTCTATCTCTGTATTCCTCAATAAGTGGACAATTAAGCACATAGTGTTCAAGACAGTGACCATATGCCTGATCACATAATTTACATTTAGTTTGATCATCATCTGTGTGTCTCATAAACTGCCAGAAGTACTTGTAACTTAGTGTTATAAGCTTCAGTCTCCTAAGTGCGGGTTATTTATTAATTCTTTCTACTTTATTTGTGATGTCTTTGTACATAACAAAGTGAAGATGAGAGTGTATATCAGTAAATTAAAATATGTGTGACCAATGGAGTATTA
>NC_069404.1:37841543-37966452 GCF_026875155.1 Cherax quadricarinatus
CTGCGTGGTGTGACCTGCTTGGTGTGACCTGCTTGGTGTGACCTGCGTGGTGTGACCTGCTTGGTGTGACCTGCTTGGTGTGACCTGCGTGGTGTGACCTGCTTGGTGTGACCTGCGTGGTGTGACCTGCTTGGTGTGACCTGCGTGGTGTGACCTGCTTGGCCGCCACCCAACAACCACCATCAAACGCTTAAGAGGATAAGTTTTCAAGAGTCACCAATATGGTGTTATAACAAAGAACTCGTTATATACATGAACTATGACAATGTTGTTCAGTCACTTTGTTACACCGTTACAAACAATATTTTTTGAAAAAAAATATAATCATCGCTTGAATTATTATTATTATAATCAAGGGGAAGCGCTAAACCCGTAGGATTATGCAGCAATCATCGCTTGAAGACATATTTAATGGTCATAGTCAAATTATTCCCAATTTTTTTTTCTCTTCCACCTATATTTTCACGTGAAATCTCAGAACGACTAATTCGATCGGCTTCAAATCTGTAACCAGTGAATGGTTCTTACCCGGGCATGTGATGGTACTTTCTTCTTGGTTTTTCAGAAGACTTCTCGAAGCTGGTTTTGTGTGGTAGCCTTGAGAAAGCCGCTTCAGCTCGGCTTCAAACTTTAAACAATGGTGTACGCTACATAGAAGTTTGGGTTGTTACTGGCTTTTTACCGAGGTTTATTACAGGGGTTGTTACTTTGGTTGTTACTGAGGTTGTTACTGAGGTTGTTACCGAGGTTGTTTCTGAGGTTGTTACTTGGGATGTTATTGAGGTTATTAGGTTGTTACTGAAGTTGTTACTTGGGTTGTTACTGAGGTTGTTACTTTGGTAGTTATTGAATTTGTTACTTGGGTTGTTATTGAGGTTGTTTCTGAGGTTGTTACTTGGATTGTTACTGAAGTTGTTACTTGGGTTATTACTGAGTCTGTTACTTGGGTTGTTACTGAGGTTGTTACTTTGGTAGTTATTGAATTTGTTACTTGGGTTGTTATTGAGGTTGTTTCTGAGGTTGTTACTTGGATTGTTACTGAGGTTGCTACCGAGATTGTTACTGAGGTTGTTACTTGGGTTGTCACCGAAGATGTTACCTGGGTTGTTACTGGAGTTGTTACTAGGGTTGTTATTGAGGTTATTACTAAGGTTGTTACTGAGATTGTTACATGGGTTGTTACTGAGGTTGTTACTTGGATTGTTACTGTGGTTGTTACTGAGGTTGTTACTTGGGTTGTTACTGTGGTTCTTACTGAGGATGTTACTGAGATTGATACTAGGATTTTAATAGGGTTGTTACAGGGGTTGTTACTAGGATTACTAGAGATGTTAGATTGTTACTAGGGTTGTTACTGAGGTTGTTACTAAAGTTTTTTACTGGGGCTGTTACTTGGATTGTTACTGGGAGTGTTACTAGGGTTGTTACTAGGGTTGATACTGGGATTATTACTGGGTTTACTAGGGTTGTCAGTGGGGTTGTTACTGGGGTTGTTACTGAGGTTGTTACTGAGGTTGTTACTGAGGTTGTTTCTGAGGTTGTTACTGAGGTTGTTACTGGAGTTGTTACTGTGATTGTTACTGAGGTTGTTACTGAGGTTGTTACTGAGGTTATTACTGGAGTTGTTACTGTGGTTGTTACTGAGGTTGTTACTGAGGTTATTACTGGAGTTGTTACTGTGGTTGTTACTGAGGTTGTTACTAAGGTTGTTACTGTGGTTTTTACTGAGGTTCTTACTAAGGTTGTTACTGGGGTTGTTACTGAGGTTGTTACTGAGGTTGTTACTGAGGTTGTTACTGGAGTTGTTACTGAGGTTGTTACTGGGGTTGTTACTGAGGTTGTTACTGAGGTTGTTACTGAGGTTGTTACTGAGGTTGTTACTGAGGTTGTTACTGTGGTTGTTACTGAGGTTGTTACTGAGGTTGTTACTGGGGTTGTTACTGAGGTTGTTACTGTGGTTTTTACTGAGGTTATACTAAGGTTGTTACTGGGGTTGTTACTGAGGTTGTTACTGAGGTTGTTACTAAGGTTGTTACTGAGGTTGTTACTGACGTTGTTACTGAGGTTGTTACTGAGGTTGTTACTGGGGTTGTTACTGAGGTTGTTACTGAAGTTGTTACTGTGGTTGTTACTGAGGTTGTTACTGTGGTTGTTACTGAGGTTGTTGCTGAGTTTGTTACTGGGTTTTTTACTGGGGTTGTTACTGAGGTTGTTACTGGAGCTGTTACTGAGGTTGTTACTGGGGTTGTTACTGAGGTTGTTACTGGGGTTGTTACTAAGGTTGTTACTGAGGTTGTTACTGAGGTTGTTACTGAGGTTGTTACTGAGGCTGTTACTGGGGTTGTTACTGGGGTTGTTACTGAGGTTGTTACTGGAGTTGTTACTGAGGTTGTTACTGGGGTTGTTACTGAGGTTGTTACTGGGGTTGTTACTGAGGTTGTTACTGAGGTTGTTACTGAGGTTGTTACTGAGGTTGTTACTTAGGCTGTTACTGAGGTTGTTACTGGGGTTGTTACTGAGGTTGTTACTGGAGTTGTTACTGAGGTTGTTACTGGGGTTGTTACTGAGGTTGTTACTGGGGTTGTTACTGAGGTTGTTACTGGGGTTGCTACTGAGGTTGTTACTGGGGTTGTTGCTGAGGTTGTTACT
The DNA here is from genome assembly GCF_026875155.1 of Cherax quadricarinatus. Classification (NCBI taxonomy): domain Eukaryota; kingdom Metazoa; phylum Arthropoda; class Malacostraca; order Decapoda; family Parastacidae; genus Cherax; species Cherax quadricarinatus. Next base: position 37,844,193 of record NC_069404.1, read on the forward strand.
GGGGTTGTTACTAGCGTTGTTGCTGATGTTGTTACTAAGGTTGTCACTAGTGTTGTTATTAAGGTTGTTAGGGTGATTGTTACAAGGGTTGTTACTGAGGTTGTTACTGGGGTTGTTACTGAGGTTGTTACTGGGGTTGTTACTGAGGTTGTTACTGGGGTTGTTACTGAGGTTGTTACTGGGGTTGTTACTGAGGTTGTTACTGGGGTTGTTACTGAGGTTGTTACTGAGGTTGTTACTGGGGTTGTTATTGAGGTTGTTACTGGGGTTGTTACTGAGGTTGTTACTTAGGTTGTTACTGAGGTTGTTACTGAGGTTGTTATTGAGGTTGTTACTGAGGTTGTTACTGAGGTTGTTACTGAGGTTGTTACTGAGGTTGTTACTGAGATTGTTACTGAGGTTGTTACTGAGGTTGTTACTGGGGTTGTTATTGAGGTTGTTACTGGGGTTGTTACTGAGGTTGTTATTTAGGTTGTTACTGAGGTTGTTACTGAGGTTGTTATTGAGGTTGTTACTGAGGTTGTTACTGAGGTTGTTACTGAGGTTGTTACTGAGGTTTTTACTGAGGTTGTTACTGAGATTGTTACTGAGGTTGTTACTGAAGTTGTTACTGGGGTTGTTACTGAGGTTGTTACTGGGGTTGTTACTGAGGTTGTTACTGGGAAATATTAGTGAAAATTTCTTAATTATACTCCAACAATGGTGTAATAATGTATTCTGTGAAATACCTTAAGTATGTCTTTCTTGAACGACTTCTGTCTGTAATGGACGATACATACCGTAGACTAAGTAGTATTGTAGACTAGATAGCATTTTAGACTAGACAGTATTGTAGACTAGATAGCATTTTAGACCAGACTGTATTGTAGACTGGATAGTATTGTAAATTCGATAGTATCGTAGAGTAGATAGTATTTTAGACTAGACTGTATTGTACACTAGATAGTATTGTACACTAGGTAGTATTGTAAACTATATAGTATCGTAGAGTAGATAGTATCGTAGACTAAGTAGCATTATAGACTAGATGATATTTTAGATTAGACAGCTTTGTAGACTGGATAATATTGTACACTAGATAGCATTGTAACTGGATAGTATTGTAACTAGATAATATTGTAGACTAGATAGGATTGTAACCTAAATAATATTGTAAACTAGATAGTATTGTAGACTAGATAATATTGTAGACTAGACAGCATTGTAACCTAGATAGTATTGTACACTAGATAGTATTGTATACTAGATAATATTGTAACCGAGATAGCATTGTAACCTAGATAGTATTGTAACCTAGACAGTATTGTAAACTATGTAGTTTTTAAATAGATTTTGGTATTGTAACCTAGATAGTGTTGTAAACTAGACAATATTGTAAACTAGGTAGTAGTATTGTATCCTATATAGCATTGTAAATTAGATAGTAGTATTGTATCCTAGAATGTTACTGCATTTTCCTTACAGTGTTCGTCTAGCCAGCAACTGACACCAGTTGCCCTGGACAACCATTCATTTCCAACTCCTCCCCTGGGCAAAATGCCACATATCACAGGGTTCCCACCCTTCTTCCTAATTATCTCCATTGCTCACCTATACCTGCTAATCGGGTCCTCACTCCTACATGTGTACCAACATCGCTGCCTCCAGCACTATGACGGATAATAGAATTGCTCCCAATACCTCTCATGATTTCGTCCAGATTGCTAGCAATATCCTTCATTCCAGCCCCAGGAAAACATACCCTCTGTCTCCTCTTCCTAACTCTAAGATAAAAAGCCCAATATCATAAACTTAATGGGACTGTCCCCAACTAAAACAATGTTCTTACCTTGAATGACGGTGTGACGTTCTCGACGGTTTTAGTAGAGATGGTTTTCATTGAGATGTCTTCACTGGCTGGCTTCACTGTGTCGTTAACAATTGTCCTTGTTGGAACTGTCTTTGTTGGAAGATCATGGATGCTCGATTCACATTCGTCTGATAACAAGGAAAAAGAGTTGCTGGTTTTCACAGCAGTCTCCTGGACCTTCTTCATCTTCAGCTTCTCCCCTGCACTTCCGACTAGCATCTTTATTCTGGAAATGTTTCGCCAGTCAGTGGCTGGAGGGACTGATTACCTCAAACATTGCCTCATCTTCCACCATTTTCCTGCACTGGACTCAAGAAGTCACTGGCTGACGAAGCGTTCCCAGAATAAAGATTCCCAAGTGTTGCACATGTGTCTCATTTATCATCTTGCTGATTTTCTAAATCATTTATTAATAACAACAGCTGTATACCAGGGACGATGGGATAAGAAGAGTCGAATATGTAGATGGCTTGTCGTGCACTGTTAGAGTCAGGAATAACAACCATCTGACAGCAGTGTGCGGAACAATGATGAGATTTACATTTAACTGCCGTAAAATGCTGTCCGACTCTTGGCAATGTTCATGGAATATTCTCTCTGAAATAATAATAATACCCACAAACTCTACTCTCTCTGGGAATTTGGAAACAACAGTGTACACAGCTATAGCAGGAGAATGTGACTGAAAATGTTTAAGAAAAAATGACTCACGAAACCGTAATGACATGACTGCAAACAAACCATACCACGGGCGGGGTTAGAACCCGCGATCAGAGAGTCATAAAACTCCAGACCGACACGTTAGCGACTGGGCCAGCTGGCCAGTGGCTAGTGCGTCGATCTGCAGTTTTATGATTCTCTGATCGCGGGTTCTAACCCCGCCCGTGGTATGGTGTTTTTTTAAGAAAGAATGAGCGTAAGTTTGTATTAGGTAAGTAAAGCTTCAGGCATAAAAGAGGAAGCAATCTTCCATGAGGGAACGTCAAAGAAATGTTAATTAAGTGACGTCACCAGAACGTGAATACGGATATTAAAGTGACGTAATAAATGTGCTCCACGATTAAATAAATTAGTCTTACTAACATTCATAATTGTTCTGTATACGGAAGGCTGATGAAGGTCATGCTGCATGCTGCAACTAACCCATCTCTTTGGGAAGGACCTACTTCCACTGGGGAATCCCGCCTACCAGTGACTGCCCTCGTCTGCTGCCCGTCCCTTCCACTGACGCCTATATAAACGCCAGTCTTCTTGCCTTTGCTCCAGATTCTCCTCCACCACGATGCTGTGAACACTAACTCCAAGGCCGAGGGACTGATTACCTCATCTTTTGTATATAGTTCTACTGTCTTCCTATTATGTCCTAGAATCTGTATTGATAAAGCCACTGGATGGCGAAACGTCTACAATAAAGATATCCAGATGTTGCACATGTGTCTTAACTTTCAAAATATTAGAAACAGTGGAAGACTGAAAAGTCCCTAGACACTGACACATCCTTGATGAGTGAGATCAAATTTCAAAAGATTAGCAAGGGAAGGATAAGGGACGTCGATGATCTCTGTAATCTAAGTTAGGTAAGATTACAGCTGATAGTAGGCAAAAGAAAGTTAGCTGTGAGTTTGCCGACAAAAGTAGGAGAAATCTCAATGAGGTTCAGCTTGGGCAGTAAGCCTCCTGCAGTGCTCCTTCCTTCTTGAGTGGGTGTGACTTGGCCCTGCCTAACACGGGCCAACAGGCCTGCTGCGGTGCTCCTTATTATGTTCTTATAAGAAGCAGCTTTTAGGAATAATAATAATATCTTTATTTCTACAAGTACATGTACAAGGTATACAGTCCTAGCTGACATCAGTGACATACTACTATATAGAAAGCCCCTTGTTATGCAGAGCATTTCAGGCAAATTAGGTCAATTTTGCCCTGGGATACGACCCACACCAGTCGACTAACACCCAGGTACCCATTTTTACTAATGGGTGAACATGGCAACCGGTGTAAGGAAACACGCCCAATGTTTCCACCCTTACCGGGAATCGAACCCGGAAATTCAGCGTGTGAAGCGAGAGCTTTGCCATCAGGCCACGGGCTGCCATTTCATTTAACGATTAAAGAGAACGCTGAAAAATTTGATAGTGTCGTATTCAGAGATACAGGAAGAATGTGGGTAGAAAAGGAAGTGAAGAATCAAAGTGTCTTGCACATTGTATCTGGTTAATTTTAGCAACTTTGATCTTAAACCCATGTGAGGTGACTCAGTTGGAAGTGCGATACATGGCAAGTCAGTGAAAGTTGGCACTGCGATATATGGCAAGTCAGTGAAAGTTGGCACTGCGATATATGGCAAGTCAGTGAAAGTTGGCACTGCGATATATGGCAAGTCAGTGAAAGTTGGCACTGCGATATATGGCAAGTCAGTGAAAGTTGGCACTGCGATATATGGCAAGTCAGTGAAAGTTGGCACTGCGATATATGGCAAGTCAGTGAAAGTTGGCACTGCGATACATGGCAAGTCAGTGAAAGTTGGCACTGCGATATATGGCAAGTCAGTGAAAGTTGGCACTGCGATATATGGCAAGTCAGTGAAAGTTGGCACTGCGATATATGGCAAGTCAGTGAAAGTTGGCACTGCGATATATGGCAAGTCAGTGAAAGTTGGCACTGCGATATATGGCAAGTCAGTGAAAGTTGGCACTGCGATACATGGCAAGTCAGTGAAAGTTGGCACTGCGATACATGGCAAGTCAGTGAAAGTTGGCAACTAGTTGATAACCAGTGGTACGAACACCATAATCACCTTCATACAGGGATAACCAGGTACTGGATGGGAGAACCTAGAAGTAACAGCAACAGTGTAGGGAGTAGGAACAACAGTGTAGGGAGTAGGAACAACAGTGTAGCGAGAGGAACAACAATGTAGCGAGTAGGAACAACAGTGTAGGGAGTAGGAACAACAGTGTAGGGAGTAGTAACAACAGTGTAGGGAGTAGTAACAACAGTGTAGCGAGTAGTAACAACAGTGTAGGGAGTAGGAACAACAGTGTAGGGAGTAGTAACAACAGTGTAGGGAGTAGGAACAACAGTGTAGCGAGTAGTAACAACAGTGTAGGGAGTAGGAACAACAGTGTAGCGAGTAGTAACAACAGTGTAGGGAGTAGGAACAACAGTGTAGCGAGTAGGAACAACAGTGTAGGGAGTAGGAACAACAGTGTAGGGAGTAGGAACAACAGTGTAGGAAGTAGGAACAACAGTGTAGCGAGTAGGAACAACAGTGTAGGGAGTAGGAACAACAGTGTAGCGAGTAGTAACAACAGTGTAGGGAGTAGGAACAACAGTGTAGCGAGTAGTAACAACAGTGTAGGGAGTAGGAACAACAGTGTAGCGAGTAGGAACAACAGTGTAGGGAGTAGGAACAACAGTGTAGGGAGTAGGAACAACAGTGTAGGGAGTAGGAACAACAGTGTAGCGAGTAGGAACAACAGTGTAGGGAGTAGGAACAACAGTGTAGGGAGTAGGAACAACAATGTAGCGAGTAGGAACAACAGTGTAGGGAGTAGGAACAACAATGTAGCGAGTAGGAACAACAGTGTAGGGAGTAGGAACAACAATGTAGGGAGTAGTAACAACAGTGTAGGGAGTAGGAACAACAGTGTAGCGAGTAGGAACAACAGTGTAGGGAGTAGGAACAACAGTGTAGGGAGTAGGAACAACAGTGTAGGGAGTAGGAACAACAGTGTAGCGAGTAGGAACAACAGTGTAGGGAGTAGGAACAACAGTGTAGCGAGTAGTAACAACAGTGTAGGGAGTAGGAACAACAGTGTAGCGAGTAGTAACAACAGTGTAGGGAGTAGGAACAACAGTGTAGCGAGTAGGAACAACAGTGTAGGGAGTAGGAACAACAGTGTAGGGAGTAGGAACAACAGTGTAGGGAGTAGGAACAACAGTGTAGCGAGTAGGAACAACAGTGTAGGGAGTAGGAACAACAGTGTAGGGAGTAGGAACAACAATGTAGCGAGTAGGAACAACAGTGTAGGGAGTAGGAACAACAATGTAGCGAGTAGGAACAACAGTGTAGGGAGTAGGAACAACAATGTTGCGAGTAGAAACAACAGTGTAGGGAGTAGGAACAACAGTGTAGGGAGTAGGAACAACAGTATAGGGAGTAGGAACAACAATGTAGCGAGTAGGAACAACAGTGTAGGGAGTAGGAACAACAGTGTAGGGAGTAGGAACAACAATGTTGCGAGTAGGAACAACAGTGTAGCGAGTAGGAATAACAGTGCAGCGAGTAGGAACAAGAGTGTAGGGAGTAGGAACAACAGTGTAGCGAGTAGGAACAGTGTAGGGAGTAGGAACAACAATGTTGCGAGTAGGAACAACAGTGTAGCGAGTAGGAATAACAGTGTAGGGAGTAGGAACAACAGTGTAGTGAGTAGGAACAACAGTGCAGCGAGTAGGAACAACAGTGTAGCGAGTAGGAACAACAGTGTAGGGAGTAGGAACAACAGTGTAGCGAGTAGGAACAACAGTGTAGCGAATAGGAACAACAGTGTAGGAAGTAGGAACAACAGTGTTGCGAATAGGAACAACAGTGTAGGGAGTAGGAACAACAGTGTAGCGAGTAGGAATAATAGTGTAGGGAGTAGGAACAACAGTGTAGGGAGTAGGAACAACAGTGTAGGGAGTAGAAACAACAGTGTAGGGAGTAGGAACAACAGTGTAGGGTGTAGGAACAACAGTGTAGGGAGTAGGAACAACAGTGTAGCAAGTAGGAACAACAGTGTATGGAGTAGGAACAACAGTGTTGCGAATAGGAACAACAGTGTAGGGAGTAGGAACAATAGTGTAGCAAGTAGGAACAACAGTGTAGCGAGTAGGAACAACAGTGTAGGGAGTAGGAATAACAGTGTAGCGAGTTGGAATAACAGTGTAGCGAGTTGGAATAACAGTGTAGCGAGTAGGAACAACAATGTTGCGAATAGGAACAACAGTGTAGCGAGTAGGAACAACAGTGTAGGGAGTAGGAACAACAGTGTAGGGAGTAGGAACAACAGTGTTGCGAATAGGAACAACAGTGTAGGGAGTAGGAACAGTGTAGCGAGTAGGAATAATAGTGTAGGGAGTAGGAACAACAGTGTAGGGAGTAGGAACAACAGTGTAGGGAGTAGGAACAACAGTGTAGGGTGTAGGAACAACAGTGTAGCGAGTAGGAACAACAGTGTAGCAAGTAGGAACAACAGTGTATGGAGTAGGAACAACAGTGTTGCGAATAGGAACAACAGTGTAGGGAGTAGGAACAATAGTGTAGCGAGTAGGAACAACAGTGTAGCGAGTAGGAACAACAGTGTAGGGAGTAGGAATAACAGTGTAGCGAGTTGGAATAACAGTGTAGCGAGTTGGAATAACAGTGTAGCGAGTAGGAACAACAATGTTGCGAATAGGAACAACAGTGTAGCGAGTAGGAACAACAGTGTAGGGAGTAGGAACAACAGTGTAGGGAGTAGGAACAACAGTGTAGGGAGTAGGAACAACAGTGTAGGGAGTAGGAACAACAGTGTAGGGAGTAGGAGCAACAGTGTAGTCAGTAGGAACAACAATGTTGTGAATAGGAACAACAGTGTAGAGAGTAGGAACAACAGTGTAGGGAGTAGGAAGAACAGTGTAGCAAGTAGGAACAACAGTGTAGGGAGTAGGAACAACAGTGTAGGGTGTAGGAACAACAGTGTAGGGAGTAGGAACAACAGTGTAGCAAGTAGGAACAACAGTGTATGGAGTAGGAACAACAGTGTTGCGAATAGGAACAACAGTGTAGGGAGTAGGAACAACAGTGTAGTCAGTAGGAACAACAATGTTGCGAATAGGAACAACAGTGTAGCGAGTAGGAACAACAGTGTAGGGAGTAGGAACAACAGTGTAGGGAGTAGGAACAACAGTGTAGCAAGTAGGAACAACAGTGTATGAAGTAGGAACAACAGTGTTGCGAATAGGAACAACAGTGTAGGAAGTAGGAACAACAGTGTAGGGTGTAGGAACAACAGTGTAGGGAGTAGGAACAACAGTGTAGCAAGTAGGAACAACAGTGTATGGAGTAGGAACAACAGTGTTGCGAATAGGAACAACAGTGTAGGGAGTAGGAACAACAGTGTAGCGAGTAGGAACAACAGTGTAGCGAGTAGGAACAACAGTGTAGGGAGTAGGAACAACAGTGTAGCGAGTTGGAATAACAGTGTAGCGAGTAGGAACAACAGTGTAGGGAGTAGGAACAACAGTGTAGCGAGTAGGAACAACAATGTTGCGAATAGGAACAACAGTGTAGCGAGTAGGAACAACAGTGTATGGAGTAGGAACAACAGTGTAGCGAGTAGGAACAACAGTGTAGGGAGTAGGAACAACAGTGTAGGGAGTAGGAACAACAATGTTGGGAGTAGGAACAACAGTGTAGCGAGTAGGAACAACAGTGTAGCGAGTAGGAACAACAGTGTAGGGAGTAGGAACAACAGTGTAGGGAGTAGGAACAACAGTGTAGGGAGTAGGAACAACAATGTAGGGAGTAGGATCAACAGTGTAGGGAGTAGGAACAACAGTGTAGCGAGTAGGAACAACAGTGTAGCGAGTTGGAATAAAAGTGTAGCGAGTAGGAACAACAGTGTAGGGAGTAGGAACAACAGTGTAGGGAGTAGGAATAACAGTGTAGGGAGTAGGAACAGCAGTGTAGGGAGTAGGAACAACAGTGTAGCGAGTAGGAACAACAGTGTAGGGAGTAGGAACAACAGTGTAGGGAGTAGGAACAACAGTGTAGCGAGTTGGAATAACAGTGTAGCGAGTAGGAACAACAGTGTAGGGAGTAGGAACAACAGTGTAGGAAGTAGGAACAACAGTGTAGCGAGTAGGAACAACAGTGTAGCGAGTAGGAACAACAGTGTAGCGAGTAGGAACAACAGTGGGAGGGAGTAGGAACAACAGTGTAGCGAGTAGGAACAACAGTGTAGGGAGTAGGAACAACAGTGTAGGGAGTAGGAACAACAGTGTAGGGAGTAGGAACAACAGTGTAGCGAGTAGGAACAACAGTGTAGGGAGTAGGAACAACAGTGTAGCGAGTAGGAACAACAGTGTAGGGAGTAGGAACAACAGTGTAGCGAGTAGGAACAACAGTGTAGCGAGTAGGAACAACAGTGTAGCGAGTAGGAACAACAGTGTAGCGAGTAGGAACAACAGTGTAGCGAGTAGGAACAACAGTGTAGGGAGTAGGAACAACAGTGTAGCGAGTAGGAACAACAGTGTAGGGAGTAGGAACAACAGTGTAGCGAGTAGGAACAACGGTGTAGGGAGTAGGAACAACAGTGTAGGGAGTAGGAACAACAGTGTAGGGAGTAGGAACAACAGTGTAGGGAGTAGGAACAACAGTGTAGGGAGTAGGAACAACAGTGTAGGGAGTAGGAACAACAGTGTAGGAGTAGGAACAACAGTGTAGCGAGTAGGAACAACAGTGTAGGGAGTAGGAACAACAGTGTAGCGAGTAGGAACAACTGTGTAGGGAGTAGGAACAACAGTGTAGGCAGTAGGAACAACAGTGTAGGGAGTAGGAACAACAGTGTAGCGAGTAGGAACAACAGTGTAGCGAGTAGGAACAACAGTGTAGGGAGTAGGAACAACAGTGTAGGGAGTAGGAACAACAGTGTAGCGAGTAGGAACAACAGTGTAGCGAGTAGGAACAACAGTGTAGCGAGTAGGAACAACAGTGTAGCGAGTAGGAACAACAGTGTAGCGAGTAGGAACGTAGCCTACAATACGCCTTCAACTTGGACAAACTCAGAAAAAAAAAACAATTATTTACTGGAACATGAAACAATCTCTATGATGAGAATTCTCTAATGAGAACTGACAACTTGCCTTAGAGACCTTGGGACAAAATGTTGCATTACAGCTCTTACTAAATAATGGCTGCATTAACTGACTGGGTATCAGTGAAGGCACTGTATACGTGTATCAATGTGGATTAACGGGTTGATGGTGGAATGGTCCTTACAAAGAACACAAAACTATTGAAGAAAGAGTGTTTCGAGATTCTAAGATGAAGTGTTCCAGGGATTAATAAATACAGCGATGGATCCCTTATTAGAAGTATTTAACCGTAAGGTAGGTATCTGGCTTTGAAGAAGGCAGGACTACTGCAATTGTTTCCACTGAAGAGGTAGAACCTCTTTAGACCCTAAACTATTGAAAAGTTTAAGTGTTCCATAGACATATAAGTCATCAAGCCCTGATGTTGTCGGCTGACACGTGAATAGTGTTGACATAAGTTCGCGAAGTGTGACGGGGAACATTGAAAGTTTCTTCAGTGGGAGGTATAAAATCTAGCTGTGTGGACGTCCATTCAGGTTTGGAGTGAGAAAAGGAGAGAGATCAGTGTAGCCCCTGAGAAACATAAACGAGCAGATGCGCCACTGCTTCCACAACTTCTACAAGGTTTACAACGTTGTTTGCCAACAAATGTAAGAAAGAGAGGAGAGACTGGAGAGTATTTGCCTGCTAACTATCAAAGTTTTAGAGGTAAAGTTAAGTCCACTGCACACGTAAGCAAGCCAACAAGTTCGTTTAGTTATTTGTAGACCAGGGCAGGTGTACCCTCTCTCTTGTTTGTAAACTGAGAACCGGTCTGCAGTTAGCAATGGCAGCGGCCCAGTGCGATGCATTTCATTTGTACTGGGCAAGCGGGGTCAAGAGACCATCTGGGAACACACTTTTTTATAAGTTTACATGAAGTTCGTGGTATTGCAGATATGGCTGCACAGACAATAAAGATGGTGAAGATTTATAACAATTCTTTACTAGAGGATGATTTAAGAGGAATACCAAAACAAGAAATGTAACGTGTATAAAGTGCCTAATCTATATTCTCAAATTACCAGTGAGAACAATGAGGAGGTCGAGTGTAAACAACGAGTGGTAGTGAAAATAGGGAAATGATCGTTTACATGAAGATCATTTACTACAGGCCAGTTGAATTCGAGGGTTATTGATAAGGAGCATATAGAGATCTATCCAGGAGCATGGGTGTGTGATTGTTATATATAAGGTTACTAGTTTTTGAGAAATGGAACGTGAAAGTAGAGAAAGAAAAAATTGGACTTGGTCCCCGAGAAAGCCGCAGTGAGACCTTCCCCAGCCACCTGATATAAGGAATGGTGTGGGTAAGGAAGAAACCACAAACTGTATATTATGTAAATACAAGAGGAATGAAGAGGGGAAGATACAACGAGCAGACTGTGTACCACTCGTCTAAGAAAACAAGGATGCAGTATAGTGAAACGAACGAAGGAAAGCAAAGAATAAGTGCTCTTCATTCGTGTGTACCATCGGGAAAAGAATCGAGTGATTGTAAAAGCATATATCAAGAGACAGAAATTTCTAGTGTATCAGGTAGTAAGGAAGATCAACACTCGGAGATCCTCATTTTCCTTGTTCCTCTGATATTTCACTGTAATATCTCCATCTTTAGAACCTCTGATACAGCCTTACCTTTGATATACTTTTGATGAGATTTGAGAGTTTTCTTACTCCCGCAGCTCGGCCCTGGGGCAAGCTTGTCTGGTCAACCAGGTTGCTGCTGGTAGTGGCCCGTTGACCCACATATCCATTACAGCCTGGTTGATCCGGCACTTCGCGAAGGAATTTGTCAAATTTTGTCTTGAATACTTTTAAACTTCTTCCAGCAGTGTTTCTGACATCTTCTGAAAAGATACTAAAAAGACTAGGCCATGGATGCTGATACAATGTTTTCTTATTGTGTCCACGGAGCCTATGCTTTTCATTGAGTTTTTGTTTTCTGCATAGTCTTCCATATCTCTAACTCCAGTATGTCGTTACAGCAGTGTGCAGGTTTGAGACCAAGCCCTCAAGCACTTTCCATGTATCTCTCCCCCCTCCCTCCCCCCTTCTCTTTCTCTCTCTCTCTCTCTCTCTCTCTCTCTCTCTCTCTCTCTCTCTCTCTCTCTCTCTCTCTCTCTTTCTTTCTCTATCTCCAGCGAGTACATATTAAAGATTTCGTTGAGTTCCCAGTAATTTAAATTCTTCATTGGTATAAGTGTCATAAATGATCTTTGAATCTGTTCTAGCTCTGTAAGCTCTCCTCACCTGAATGAAGCTGTCAGCATTGGACAAGACTCTGAGCGAGAGAGTACGAGTGATTTGAACAGTGTCACCATTTTCCTTGTTTTGAAAGTCCTCATTACCCATCCTCTCATTTTCCAGCCATTGAGATATTTGATTCATTGTGTTTTTTAAACGAAAGATCAACTGACATTATTACTCCCAGGTCCTTTACATATTCCTTCGATTTTGTTTGGTAATTCTCTTGAGTTTTGTATTAATATTGGTAGAATTACCGACAATATGTTAGGTAAAAAGGACACAAGTGCAACTAACGTGACATTTTATTGTGGCAACGTTTCGCTCTCCAGGAGCTTTATCAAGCCGTTACAAACAATACATGTATGTATGTATAATGTTCACCAAGACCAGGGTCCTGGCACGGGTCTTAATCTTGTGATGACCCCTCTCTGGCTCCCAAAGGAGAATGGATTCTGTAATGTTGCAACGTTTTCTGCTCAAGCACTCTTCTGGACAATTTATCTTGTGCGTCTCATAAGCGACAACGCCGTCTGTAATATGAACATTGGATCATATACATGTGCATGATGGACGCATCATATATCTACATTCCGAGATATGCATATTCATACATGTACTCCTAACTGTGGACACTCTAGCGAGGAGGAGGATATTTATCACGGGCAACAGCTTGTCTGGGGCGTTGACTCCGTGGGAGACTGGGGTAGCCGTAGTCTTCTCTGGGTCTTCTCCGGGAGGGGACGTCAGTGCTAGTTGCTTGCGGAGTGTCTCAGTAACATGGCACTGCAGGAAATAGTGTGTTAGGGGGCGCTGGATAACGTGCTGGCAGTGCCGGCACATCTCCTCTGCCTTGTCTACCATATGATGAATGGTTTTGAAAACCGACAAGTTGAAGAACTGAGACACTTATGCAACATATGGGAATCTTTATTGAAGAAGCGTTTCGCCACACAATGGCTTTATCAGTCCAGTACTGACTGGACTGATGAAGCCACTGTGTGGCGAAACGTCAGGAAACAGAATAAGTGTTTCCTGATGCAGGTCTTAGTCAGATGATGACCCGCCATTGGAGCGTTTGGCCATCTGACCGAGGCCTTCCGCTGGTTTACTGGTCCACCCCTTTAAAAATTATAGTAATAGTTATAACCATTTTTTTCCGTTATGTCATTCACATATACCAAAAACAACACTGGTCCTAGAACTCACTCCTGTGGAACCCCGCTTATCACAGGCGCCCACTCTGACACCTCGTCATGTACCATGACTCATTGTTGCCTCCGTGTCAGGTATTCCTTGATCCATTGCAGTGTCCTTCCTGTTAAGCGTGCCTGGTCTTCCAGCTTTTGCACTAATCTCTTGTGAGAAACTGTGTCGAAGGCCTTCTTGCAGTCCAAGAAAATACAATCTACCCACCCCTCTTTCTCATGTCTTACTTTCATTACCTTGTCATGAAATTCCAGTAGGCTCCTGAGACAGGATTTTCCTTCCCTGAATCTGTACTGGTTGTCCTTTATAAGTTTGCTCCATTCTAGATGCTCCACCACTCTCCTCCTGATAATCTTCTCCAGATCAGTGACACTGATCTGTGACACTGATCGGTAGTTTACTGCCAAATGTCTGTCTCCTTTCTTAAGAAATGGGGATTACATCTGCCGTCTTCCATACCTCATGTATGGAAGATAGCAAATGTATTATTTTCCTGGGTCCTTTGTCTTCTGTACTTTTTTCATTCTCTACCACACTTAGTTTTTGCCTCCCTACACCTCTGGGTAAACCAAGGGTTCGTTCTGGTCTTCCCATTATTTCTGTTGTTCTTGGGAACAAAACTCTTCTCTGCCTCCTTGCATTTTGTTGTCACATAGTCCATCATTTCGTTTACTGATTTTCCTACCAATTCTCTTTCCCACTGAACTTCTTGCAGAAAGTTCCTCATGCCTGTGTAGTCCCCCCCCCCCTTTTGTAGTTTGGCTTTTCCCATCCTACTTCTGTTACCCTCTCTACTTGCAACTCTACCATGAATTCAAAGCTCAGAACCATGTGATCACTAGCTCCAAGGGGCCTTTCATATGTGATGTCCTCAATGTCCGAGCTACTCAAGGTGAATACGAAGTCCAGTCTTGCTGGTTCATCCTCACCTCTCTCTCTGGTAGTGTCCCTAACATGTTGATACAAGAGGTTTTCCAGTATCACACCCATCATCTTGGTTCTATGTTTCAGGGCCTCCATGAGGCTCCAGGCTTTCCCAATCAATCTCTTCATGATTAAAATCACCCATAACTAGTAGCTTTGCTCTACCCATGTGAACACTTCATATTCTTCTCTCGGCCTCCTGCAGTTCTGTGGTGGGTTGTAAATCACTGCAATCACTTATGTCCCCCAGACTGAATTGTACTTGTGAAGTCCCTTTCACCCATTTCATCCATTCCTTCAATTTCCTCAAATCCCCATCGGTTTCTAATGATCAGTGCAACTCCTCCTCCCCTCTGCTCCCTCTGTCATTCCTCAGAATCTGATATCAGAGTGGGAAGATCATGTCTGTTATCATTCCAGTGGGTTTCGTTTCTGTGAGTGCTATGTCTGGGGATGTCTCCTTGATTCTTTCATGCCACTCTTCGCGATTATTTGTTATTCCATTCTTGTTCGTATGCCAACCCTTCAACTTCTTTTTTAAAACTGTGGTCCGGGGAGAATGTTGATGTTGGGGGAGCAGGAGACCTGGTGGGGAACTATGGGGGCTTGCTGTGGGGGTGTAGTTTGTGATGAGGGGGATAGGAGCAGTAGGTATGGTGTGTAGGTTTTTGGTTAGATTGTTTCGTTGCATTGGGGTTGTCATGGTTGAGGTCCTTCTGAGGTCCTTCCTGAGGGAAGTTGTATTTGCTCTACTTCCTGAGTCTGGGTTCTCCTGCTCATCTCCATCTTTGTCTCTCTTTCCTTCTTGCATCTTTGTTCCCTCTCTTTCAGTTTCTGCCTTTATTCTTGTGTTCTGTCATGATCGAAGTACACCCTACAGTATGTAGGTATGTCTCTTAGTCGTGCTTTCTCCTGCAAGATCCTGTTTTGAGCCTATTCTACCTGGAAAATCAGTTTGGCTGGTTTTTTCCTCTTGCAACCCCCCTATTCTCAGGAAATTTGTCAACTAGGTCATGTCCTCTCTTATTGTTTTCATGATACTTCAATCACTTTTTTCTCCCACTGTCTTCTTGCTTCATAAGTTTCCCCTTCAGCTTCCTGGAGCCCATAAACAAAAACTGACCTCTCCCTTTCATCCGTCTACTTCATTTCCCTTTGCATTCTTGAGTTGATTTAGTTGCCTCCATTGCAGCATTCCTTCCTTCAATCTGTTCCCTATCTGATGTCCCTGTGCTCAGAGGTCTGTCATTTTTCCTTCTCAGCTTTTCCTGGGCACTGTTGTGGTCTGTTAGGACTTCTGCATATAGCTTAGTTCTTTCATTTTCTTCGGTGCCCCTCATTTATTCCTGGTGTGCTCCTCGTCTTTTCCCAGGCTCCACGGTGGTCTGTTAAGGTCTTTGTGTACAGTATAACTCCTGTGTTCCTTACAGTCCTCTCGTTTGTGATTGATGTATCAGATGTTATACCAGTACTGCTGTTTGGTTCTTTGGACTGTTTTAGAGTTTTTGTTCCTCTTCTAAGCTCTGTATCTTAGCTTCTGCTGCTGTGGCTTGTTGCTCCTATTTCCTGCTCTCTGCAGCTATTCACTTCTCCATTTTCTTGCTAAGCTCTTGTAGCTTCCATCCCCACTCTTCTTCCCTTTTCATGAGCTCTGCCACCCAATCTTCCCTCCCAGGCTCATCCACCAGTCCCCTGATGGATGGTGTCTGTGTGTGTGTGTGTGCGTGCATGCACACGTCATGTGTACACATGTAGTGCTTACCCTGACCTGATACTAACCCATCAACAACCTACTAACATTGTATCTTCTATGTTTATTCTACTTCCTAGTGGCTCGAGTCAAATAAACTTGTTCACAGCACCAGAACCCACAAATGACCCCCTTCCCCTACCACACGTAGGTCAATACTTGCGTAGCAGCCTGGAGATCATCTAACTCGTTGTAGTGTTGTCCTGGCATCATACCTTCCCCTCTATTTCTTAACTATATTTAATTTGTTCCTATATACTGTGCTCCTTTCATTTGTCACACGCTGATTTGTGCTTTATTCTATTTCTTGTGGGTCACATATCACAACACCGCCTACACCACACTAGGCCTGCTGCCTCCCTCTTCTTCCACTAATAATCACTTTCAATTTTTTTTTATTATCACACTGGCCAATTCCCACCAAGGCAGGGTGGCCCGAAAAAGAAAAACTTTCACCATCACTCACTCCATCACTGTCTGGCCAGAAGGGTGCTTTACACAACAGTTTTTAAACTGCAACATTAACACCCCTCCTTCAGAGTGCAGGCACTGTACTTCCCATCTCCAGGACTCAAGTCCGGCCTGCCGGTTTCCCTGAACCCCTTCATAAATGTTACTTTGCTCACACTCCAACAACACGTCAAGTATTAAAAACCATTTGTCTCCATTCACTCCTAAAAATATCTTATAAAATTGTAGCCCCCTCACCTCCCTTTTCTGACTTAGGGTATCTTGTAATTCACTGCAAGGGTTGTTCACTGACCCTGACATGTTCACTGACCCTGACATGTTCACTGACCCTGACATGTTCACTGACCCTGACATGTTCACTGACCCTGACATGTTCACTGACCCTGACATGTTCACTGACCCTGACATGTTCACTGACCCTGACATGTTCAATGATCCCTGCCACAAAACACTAAAATTCAGAAAGAACTAATGCTGTTATTTCCGCCCACTTGTGTGTGTGTGTACTCACCTATTTGTAGTCACCTAGTTGTGCTTGCAGGGGTCGAGTCACACCTCCTGGCCCTGCCTCTTCATTGGTCGCTACTAGGTCACTCTTCCTGCTCCTTGAGCTTTATCGTACCTCTTCTTAAAGCTTTATATGGATCCTGCCTCCACTACAACACTTTCGAGACTGTTCCACTTCCTGACAACTCTGTGACTAAAGAAATACTTCCTAACATCCCTTCAAATTGTGACCCCTTGTTGCCGTGTCCCATCTCTGAAACATTCTGTCTCTGTGCACCTTGTCAATTCCTCTCAGTATTTTATATGCCGTTATTATATCCCTCCATCTGTCCTGTCCTCCAGTGATCGTCAGGTCGATTTCCTTTAACTTCTCCTCGTAGGACATAACCCTTAGCTCTGGGACTAGTCTTGTTGCAAACCTTTGCACTTTCTCTAATTTCCTTACATGCTTAGCTAGGTGTGGGTTTCAAACTGGTGCTGCATACTCGAGTATAGGAGTATGCAGCAGGGTCCTGAACGATTCCTTACTGAGCTGTCTAAATGCTATTCTTAGGTTTGCTAGGCGCCCATATGCTGCAGCCGTTATTTGGTTGATGTGCGCTTCAGGAGATGTGCCTGGTGTTATACTCACCCCAAGATCCTTCTCTTTGAGTGAGGTTTGCAGTCTCTGGCACTCTAAACTGTACTCCGTTTGCAGTCTTCTTTCTCCTTCACAAGTATTCATGACTTTGCATTTGGTGGGGGGTTGAACTCCAGGAGCCAGTTTCTGGACCAGGCATATAGCCTGTCTAGATCCCTTTGTAGCTCTGCCTCGTCCGTGTCTGATGGAATTCTCATCAACTTCACATCATCTGCAAACAGGGACACTTCTGAGTCTACTCCTTCCGTCAAGTCGTTCACATATACCAGAAACAGCACCGGTCCTATGACCGACCCCTGTGGAACCCTGCTCGTCAAAGGCGCCCACTCTGGCACCTGATCAAGTACCATGACTCACTGATGTCTCCCCAACAGGAACTCCCTGATCCACTGCAGCCTTCCCTGTTATACCTGCCTGGTCCTCCAGCTTTTGCACTAATCTCTTGTGTGGAACTGTGTCAAAAGCCTTCTTGCAGTCCAAGAAAACACAATCTACCCACCCCTTTCTTACTGTTGTCACCCTAGAGACCTGGAGACCTGTCAAAGAACTCCAGTAGGTTTGTGACACTTTCCTGTCCCTGAAACCGTGCTGGATGTCGTTGATAAGCTCATTCCTTTCTAGGTGTTCCACCGCTCTTCTGATAATCATCTCCATACTATACATGTCAGTGACACTGGTCAATAGTTTAGAGCTTTGTGTCTGTCTCCTTTTTCGAAAATTGGGACTACATTTGCTGTCTTCCATACCTCAGGTAGTCGCCCTGTTTTGATAGATGTGATGAAAATTGTTGTTAGTGGCACACATAGCTCCTCTGCTCCCTCTCTCAGGACCCTTGGAGAGATGTTATCCAGGTATCTAGCTCACTTAGCAGCCTCTTTACTTCCTCATCGGTTGTATGTATTGTGTCCAACACTTGATGGTGTGCCCCACCTCTCTGTCTTTCTGGAGTCCCTTCTGTCTCCTCTGTGAACACTTCTTTGAATCTCATGTTGAACTCCTCACATTCTTCTCGGTCATTTCTTGTGATCTCCCCTCCTTCCTTCCTCAGCCCGATTACCTGGTCTTTGACTATTGTTTTCCTCCTGATGTGGCTGTACAAGAGCTTTGAGTCAGATTTGGTTTTCACTGCTAAGTCATTTTCGTATTGTGGTTGGGCCTCCCTTCTTACCTGTGTATATTCATTTCTGGCTCTACGAATGCTCTCCTTATTTTCCTGGGTTCTTTGCCTTCTATGCTTCTTCTATTCTCTAGTACACTTGGTTTTGGCCTCTCAACACCTTTGAGTGAACCAAGGGCTAATCCTGGCCTTCTCGTTATTTCTATTACTCTTTGGTACCAACCTTTCCTCAGCTTCCTTGCATATTGTTGTCACATATTCCATTATCTCATTTACTGACTTTCACATATGAAAGACCCGAGGGGTTTTTCATATGTGATGTCCTCAATATCTGCACTACTCAAGGTGAGTACCAGGTCCTGTCTTGCTGGTTCATCCTCTCCTCTCTCTCTGGTAGTGTCCCTTACATTTTAGTACACGAGGTTTTCCAGTACCACTTCCATCATCTTAGCTCTCCAGTTCTGGTCGCTTGAGCCCTTCTGGCCACTTCAGCCAGTGTGTCAACCATCGCTCTGTTACTCTCATCTTACTCTTGCCTTGGCCTCCTGCTGTTCTGTTGTGGATTATACATCACTGCAATTACCACCTTGGGACCTCCAGATTGAAGTGTTCCTATTATGTAGTCTCTTGCTTCTCCTCTGCCTCCTCTCTCTAACTCATCAAAATCCCATTGATTTTTGAGGAACAGTGCCACTCCTCCACCCCGTCTGTTCCTTCTGTCTTTCCTCAGGATCTGATATCCCATTGGAAAGGTGGCATCTGTTATCCTTCCTGTGAGCTTGGTTTCAGTGAGAGCTATGATGTCCGGTGATGCCTCTTTGATTCTCTCATGCCACTCCTCCCACTTATTCGTTATTCCATCAGTGTTAGTGTACCATACCTACAGTTTTCTCTCCAACACTGTGTTCTCGGGGGTTTGTGAAGGTGGTGAGCTTGGTAGTGTGCTGTGGGATTCTACAGCATATTGTGGATTGGGGGCTGTGTAGATTGTGATATGTGTTGGGATAGTGTGTTTGACTGTAGGGTTCCGATGGTGGTTCTGTGTGAGCTTGTGCTTGTTGCTCTGCCTGGTTCTGGTTGTCCTCTGCTGAGTTCTGTCCTTATCTCTCTTCCTAGCCCCTTTCGTTTCTGTGTCTTCTCCTTCAGCTACTGTTGTTCTGTTCTTGTTCTGTAGCAGTGTGTGTGTGTGTGTGTGAATGTGTGCATATAGGGGTTGTGGAGAAATTTTCTACAGGGAGGGGTGTATCAGCCCCCTTCAGCCCTTTTCAGCCCCTTTCAGCTCTGAGGGACGACCCTCTCAGCAAGGGCAGATGTTATCTAGCTTTTGATCAACAGTTTAATTTGTAACACATGTTCGTACCCGGATGCTGAGTGTCACGTCACGGCTGACCAGTGTTGCAACCAGTGTGGGTTAATGAGAGGAAATTAATCTCTTACCGTAGCAGGAAAATTAAGGACCCAGCACCCACTTCATTTACAAGTCACTGCTAACATAAACTTTCGTCTATGCCCAGACAACAAAAAATCAAGCATCTTGTATTGCTTCCTGTTGCAGTTTGGCAAGGAAGGAAAAATACTGATTTCGGCAGATGCTCTGCGTAGCTAGAGACATCCGGGGCAGCCGCGGCTGAAGTGGGGCAGGAGGTCAGATTGCTTTAAAACCTGGTACAGATAACTCGTGCTCCACGCTATAAGAACAAAGACATAAGTGTGAACGTATTACTGTACCTCAGACAGTCCCCATATTCGCGGTAGAAAGATTAGAGAAGTGTGCTCAGCTTCCTGTAGTGACATTACTGTGAAAAGGACACATCTTGAACAGTGTAGTGTGACCGCACGAGTGTTGCAAATTTTCCGACGGAGAGGAAGACAGTGCGACATTCTTCAAAGGACACTTCTGCTGCTATCAAGCCACCTATATCTGTCATAAATGCTCATGCTACAAGGACAAGGTACTTTTCAATCTTACTTGTTAAACTAGGGAACTGCAGTTCTTGTAGACACAAGAGGATTGAAACTCTCCTACAGACGGCAGTAATGGGCGGGCCATCAAGCCCAAACCCGTACGTGGCATCAGCACTCATTTTCTGAGACATGCTGATATAACACCCCATTGGGGTAATTGTACTTACCCTTTATTTCTTTCACACAGCCCTAGGGAGTGGGATTGACAGCTCCTCAAGACAACGACTTCGAGTATGGCTGCGAAGACGTGAACTCTCATTCAAGCTAAGTACCTCTACAGTCCATCTTAACTGGTTTAGGTAGGGGTTGCGTGAGTAAGAGAGTAAAAATAATGAATTATATAGCCAGAATCGGATGGTATATGCGTTTGTTTAGGATTGAATGACATTCTTGTCGATACTGATCGTTAAAGTTAGAGCTTGTTAAGATCCGTTGTGGGCTTTGTCACTTCTATAAAACCTGATACGGCCTCAGTCATTTTTGTATTCAAGGAAAAGGCAAAGTGTGATTCACGAGGTGGAAGAAGACTGAGTAGAGGGAAGATACATTGACAGTTGTCATGACAGGAAGAAGTTAAGAGAGATTAATTGTCTTTTGAGATATAGGGATCTGTGTGGGGATCGATCGATGGACTAGTGGAAGTACATGAGGGTTAATGTACGTCTGCAACAGCCACAAATGTAGGAATCAATGAGCAAGAAATACTGTTACAAGTTAAGTATAAATCGACAATAGGTGAGGTAGCTTTAGTGACTCTTGTATTTTTGAATCTTTCAGATTGTGGGGGAAGTGTTGAAGACGCAGCTGTGAAAGGCTGTGTGAGTAAAGAAACATGGAAGAAGAAAGAGAACCAAGTAATAGGAATGACAGACGTCAAAAAGGGTAAGAACGTCAGGGTGAGGACTTCTTAAGGATTGAACATTGGAGTGACAATGACAGAGGCTTCTGCTAGTAGCTCTGGAGTAATATGGTATTTAGACTTTCTTGGAGACAGAGCTGGGTCACAGCCATATTGTGTAATAGACATTCTTTTTATTGTAAGAGCGCATGTCACTTTCTCGAAATAAAACTGGGCATCGTTGGGAATATGCAGTGTGCTTCTCTGCGGTGAAGGTAAGTGAGATTTGCCGCACCACAGACTGGGTATTCTGTTGGTTATCTGCTAAATTTTTGCCGGATGACCAAAGTGCCAGGTTCAGTAGTCGAGATCATATATCATAATAACAAAGTTATACAATACCAACAAATTGATAAAACAACACTGAGCAACTGAACATCTTAATACAACATCTCCACTAAGCAAGCCTTATCCATGCTGATGTTTCCTCAAGTATGTACTGCTTCCTTCCTACAATACTTTCACCTCATGCCTCTGCATGAAACTAATAAAGTCTGTTGTGCAGCCAAAACCTTTCTCCAAAAAAGATGCCCAGATGTTTCATGTGTCTTAATAATCAATCGTATGCAGGCTGGGTAACGATAAGTTTAAGCTATGGTGATATGGAGGTTTTGGAGCTAGAGTTGGTCGTCAGAGCCCGGGTAGCATTATAGTGTGTGAGACGAGGCCAGTTCCACAGCTCAAACTGAGAAAGGAATGTGTGTATATTGTGACCTGAGTGGTGGATATGGGAAAGGTTGTTGGTCTTGTCTGTGAAATGTTCGGTGGCAATACACATTCCACACTGGAGAGCATGGAAGGAGACGTTTTGACTAAAGAATTTCCCTGATAATATATACTCTGATATGTAAGGCAATCCGTAGGGCTCAGTGGCTAGATGAAAAGTATTTTGTCTAGGTTTGTTTCTAAAATACTTCGTGTAGAGATCGAGGTTTCCTGTTGGTGTGTTTCAAAGTGTGTGTCGTCGATTTTTGGACGTTGGTTTCCAGCAGATCTGTCACTTGACGTGCGAACGATCCGGAAATTCTCGATGCATTGTGGGAGAAGCCTGGATCATGGCCGGAGCAGATCCATAGTCAGAGGTTGCAGACAGAACGCTAGCACCCGGTTCATGCAACAAACTGGAGCCCGAAAACAATATTCCGGGTATGCAGGGCTCGCCAGTGTGTGTATGTGTGACACATACGACGCAGAGAGATTATTAAATCACATAAAACAATATTAATTATCTTTATCTCCATATTGCTCCCCACGCACCATCGAGCCTAACAGACAAGGTTTACCCATTTTCTAAAACAGTGCGAGGGCTAACAGAGTCATACACAAGTGACCAACAGAGGAAGAAATGGCCGCCCCAGAACTGAAAAGATGCCAAACTCCCTGGCGCTCGCTTGGCCCTAGCCAAACACACCGCCCACCAGACGCTGGAGAGTGATGCAAGACCAGCTTATTGATTCAGTGTGGTCAGCACTGAACTTCACGTTTGATCTGTATCTTCTCACCAAACAAGCAAGTTTTCCACCAGAGGGGTGGTTTTGATAAGGACCTGCCTTGTATGGACCTGTAGGCCTTCTGTAGTGTTCCTCCATTCTTATGTTCTTAAGGTCAGAGGCGGCTACAGTGAAAAACTGCTCCACAAGGTACAGTACTAGCTCCCATCCTTTTCCTCATCCTCATATCTGACATTGACAGAGAGGTAAACTAGCTCGCACACTGAGGTCCGGGGTTCGAATCTCCTCTGGTACGGCTGAAAAACATTAGGGACGTGTTTCCATAAGACATCTGCTGTCCCTGTCCCTGTTCACCCATCAGTTTAAAAAGGGTACCTGGGTGTTAGTGGACTGGTGTGGGTAACATCCTGGGACAAAACTGAGCTAATTTGCCCGAAATGTTCAGCATAACAAGCGGCTTTCTATATAGTAGTATGTCACTGATGTCATGTAGGTCTGTATACCTTGTATATATACTTGTAGCAAATAAAGATATTATTATATTATATTACTGCACCGTATCTTCCTTTGCTGATGATACTATAATTTGCAAGACAGTGACATCCATTGAAGAAAACAGTATGTAATTCAATGAACACAAATTTCAATTACTCCGCTATGGAAAACTCGAGGAAATAAAAACTGGATCGGAGCATTAAACAAATTCTAACCACGCAATAAAGTGAAAGCTTAATATGAAGGACTTGGGTGTGATAATGTCAGAAAATCTCACTTTTAAACATCACAACAATGTCTCTACCACATCTGCTATGAAAATGATAGGATGGATAATGAGAACCTTCAGAACAAGAGATGCCAAGCCAGTGATGAGCTTCGTTATATTAGTTGTTCTCTCTAGGCTGGAATACTGCTGAACACTAATGGCCCCTTTCAAGGTAGGCAAAATTACAGACCTGGATAATATACAGAGAACTTTCACCGCATATATAAGTACAATAAAGCACCTCAATTACTGGAAACGTTTGAAGGTCCTTGACCTGTTCTCCTTGGAAGACTGGCGAGAAAGATACTTTATAACCTACACATGGAAAATCCTAAATCTGCACAAGGAAATCACTCTCTACAAAAACAAGACTCAGCAGACGATGCCACATTCCCCCAATGAAAACCAGGGTTTCCATGAGTACATTAGGAGAAAACACAATAAGTGTCAGGGGACTAAGGCTGTTCAACTGCCTTCCAGCTGTATTCAAGAGGGAGCTGGACAGGCAACTAAAATCAGCACTTGACCAGCCAGGCTGTAGTTCGTACGTTGGATTGCGTGCGGCAAGCAGTAACAGCCTGGTTGATAAGGCCTTGATAAACTGCGAGGCCTGGTCATGGACAAGATGGCGGGGACGTAGACTTCCGGAACACCCTCCAGGTGTACTCTAGGTATATATTTGACTTTGGAGAAGCAATACGTAACATTCGTTTGTGCTCTACCCCAGTATGTTAAACATTTAACATCACGATAATTAAAAAGTGGAAGACAACTTGGGTGTTTACTTAATGTTAGTTTGTCTTCATCTACAACCCGAGGATATTGCCACACCATCTACTGTTACTGTACAAGAAGACTGTACTGTAGTCTGGAGGGGATCACAACAGTGGCACTAGGTCTGATATTAGCTCTTATGTGCCAGTCCTCAGTGCCATGTTGAACCCTTTCACCAGACCTGGCGCAGATTATTCCTATAGTGCCAACTCTCAGTGCCACGTACGACATGTCTACGAGACAGAATGGTTTACAGGAACTGTTCTCTTGATTATTTAATTCTGCAACTCCTTCCCTTCTCTTTCTTCCCACTGACTTCTCCCTCACTCACTCCCCTCCCCCTCCCATTTTTTTTTCTCTCTCTCTCTCTCTCTCAAAAAAAAAGGAAGAACTGGAAAAGTAAGAAGATGAATACGTAACGTAACGTAACGTAACGTAACGTAACGTAACGTAACTAGCTGTATTTCGGTGGCTGAGTGATTCAAGAAAGGTATCCCTGTACCTCAATGTACACGACTGACAGAGTACCGAGTGCAGTATTAGTTAATGAAGTCATTATATGGAAATTAATATCCAAATGTCTTAACTAAAAATGGTAAATAGGGCATAGACAACCCAGATATAATTGAAACCTTTTATAGAGACCAAAGAAAGTAAGTTTATTCAGGTATACACAAATACAGTTACATAGATTATCATACATAGCAGCATATGTGTAGAGAACTTGGGATAACCCAAAAATGCCACAAAAAGTGACTTATTTCCATTTGGGTTCTTTTAATACCTTATTATTTTTTTTTTTATATTTTATTTAAAAAGTACATCACAGCACATAAAAAATAGCAAACAGGATTTATCTGTCAACAAATATAATAAACTTTCCATGGCCATATAATTCCACATACAGATATAATAATTATACATCATGTAACAAATATTATCTAATGAAAACACAAACAGTAACCTGCCTATATATAGCCTTCCTGCTCCACCTCTGTTAGTGTGACTTTGTCAATGGTCCAAGTCGGACCGAAACGTCGTCGTAAGCTTCTCTCTTTTATGTGCGGGTTGTTTGTGTATCGTTCCAGTCACGGTATTGTGCCTTTTTGTTATTTAAAGTAAGGAGAGAATTGATACAAACTTCCGTACTAACTACATCAAAAGTAAAACCAGATATTCTGTACTATGACTTAACGTTATAGGGTAATAACTCAAAAGAGCACAGTATGTTACATACCGTAACCCTGCAAACTAAACTCCCCCCCCCTTCCCCAGACAGAACCCCCCCTTCCCCAGACAGAACCTCCCCCTATCTGAAAAGTACAACATAAAATCAGAACTACAAGAGTGCACAATAAATTAAGTTAACCCTAACACATCTATAATGCTATCCAGAAGTATGAATCTTACGACACGTAAGAATATGAAGCATAAACTACAATGATACATCTGTTCCCTAAACATTATGTAAATATGGAACAATTTGATTTCTAACATTGGTTATAAAGAATTTCCTGTAGTCAAATTACATTAACAAGATCCGTCCACATCATGATCTCACACGACGAACGATACCGTACAATATAATGGTAATACACCTTACACACAAACAAAGTATTGACAATGGTTTTATACTCAGACACAACACATTATACATTATTAAAGAACATGTCTAACTATGTTGTATATACAAATGGCAAGCACACATGGGTAAGTATATAGACTGTATAATAAAGTGTTATAAAACAAACACACACAATAACACACACACACAAGCACACTCACACTCATACACACCAACATACACATAGGTATTAATGAATCGACGACGAAAACATCCAAATATAACAAATACGATGTGTTATTTTACATCTCAACAAATAATGTAATCAATTACATGTAATATCATATATTACATGTAATAGGAAAACACATCTATACAAATACCAATGATTGGTATACAAGAATAAAAAGGGCAAAACTCTTAACGTTCTGCACATACAAAAATTTTACATTTTTATTAATGACATCATCACATTGGAGACATACATACAACATTGGAGACATACATACAACATTGGAGACATACATACAACATTGGAGACATACATACAACATTGGAGACATACATACAACATTGGAGACATACATACAACATTGGAGACATACATACAACATTCACAAACTCAAGACATTTACACACAATTAAACGCAGCTGACCAGCCCGTAAGATTACCCACTGAACAAACACAAATTATCTCAAATCCTTTAACTCTAACGCTCTGTATGCAGACGTGAAATCTTTCTCCCATCTCCCCTCATATACCAACTGATTTCGACACTTAGTTCTATGAATTGTTCCCGCTAAAACCCGGGTTCTGCTATTACCTTCAACATGTCTCATAGCCCATGACACATAAATATAATCGGCTACGACACACGACACTGCACGTTGTACACAGATGTCAACCCCACCCACATCAAAACTCAACGCCCTAAGTACCGACAAACCTCCCCCCCCCCCCTACCATTCGTAAAACCCTGCTTAACCACGCACGTACTATACCCAAATTTTCACAGAAATACACAACATGAAACGCTGATTCGTCCTCCCCGCACGCTGAACAACTCCGGTCCTCCTCTACACGCCGATTAGACAACACCACCTTGGACGGCAGAATCCCGTGCAAAAATTTAAAAACCACTTCGCGTACTCGAGGAAGGAGACGTAACTGATGAACCCGCTTCCATATATCACACCACGCGTACATGGGAACATTCCCTGAACTCTCACCTCAACTTTCACCATACCCACTCTTTCCAAAGTACTCAATTTAACGCTCCGCACGTCTCGCATGCACAGTAACACACATAGCATCGTATCGCACCTGATTACATCTGCCCGTCCCCACCACCTGCGCAGGTCACGATACATTTCTGTTAAACCACCATGCCTGCCACCCAGTCGGAGAAAACGACGTTTCACATAACAAGCAATGACTCGGTCTCTTAAAGGAACAAGACCTAACCCTCCTTAACGCATTGGTGTCTCTACCACCGCTCTTGTGAGCCAGTCGCACCCTGAGCCCCACAGAAATCTATAAACTCTATTTAAAAGATGTTTGATATCCCCCTGTATTAGTGGATACAGCACAGCAACGTGCCAAACTTTACTATAAAGAAGAACATTAATTACTATCGCTCGCTGGTGTAGGGTTAAATGTCGTGGCCTTAGACTATTTAAACGCCTCAAAACATTATTTACCACCCTCCCCGAATTACATGCCCTCGTCTCATCAACCTCTCTCATATACTGTATACCACATATGTTAACACAGTCAACCACCGTCCACGTCTCTATACCTACCTCCTCTCTCGCCCAATCTCCCAACTTCATAATCTTTGATTTTTCTTTGTTAACCCGCATTCCTGTTGCTCTACTAAATATATCTACAAGTCTTCCCACACAACTCAATTGCTCCCTCGTACGTAATAGGACATAACCTACTATGGCAGGTCGATCACTACCCGAACCCCACGACGAATCTACTTCCCGCCCACAAACTGTCCATTAAAAAGGGTCCTGCATGCAAGCAAAGAGCATTTGAGACATATGCCATCCCTGTCGAATGCTTCTATTCAATTTGACAAAGTCTCCTAACTTCTCATTAATTTGTACTCTAAACCCAGCACCATTATACAAAGAGCGAGCCCACATGATGATCTCGATGGAAATAAATGGTATAAAATACCGACACAATGGCAATATAAACACAAATGCAGTATAATGTGATCCTTTATTGACTACGTTTCGCCCACACAGTGGGCTTTTTCAAGTCACAAACAGAACTACCTGGGGTGGAAGGAAAGCGAGTATTTATAGTCCGGCTGAGGTCAGGTGAAGAATGCTGCATCTGATGATGTACCGAGTTGGGTTGTAGAGTCTAAAAACTTGGGTAGCTTGGAAAGGAGACTGGACAAGTTTGTGAGCAGACCTTCTACAGTGTTCTTATGTGGGATAGCGATGAAGAAGTTTCTTGGCAAGTGGTTCAGCTATGTTATAGAAGCCACTATTCTGGTTGAAGTTGTCGGATATAGAAATAAGTGATGATTCCAGGATTCTTCGGTATTGGGTGTTGTCTTCTGTGGCGATAAGTCTTGAGTTTCTGTAGTTTATCAAGTGGTTGTGTGAATTACGGTGTTGTACGCATGCATTCCTTGTGTCGTCAGACCTGCTTGCGTATTGGTGTTCTGAAATACGTGTTTGGAGGTCCCTTGATGTTTCGCCCACGTATAACTTGTTGCAGTCATTACAAGGGATTATGTATACCCCTGCAGAGGATGGAGGCTTGTCCTGCCTACTACTGGTGATGTCCTTGATGGTCGTGGTTGTGGAGGTAGATACTCAATCGCATTCGCAACATCAACATCAGGAACAAGAAACTTTCCAGCCTTGACGTGACTTCCCTATTCACTAAAGTACCTACGAAACAAGCCATCGATCTCTTGCGCAAGAAAATTGACGATTCACTTGATCTTCCCATTCCAGCCAGCGACTTCATCGACCTGGTTGAACTATGTGTTGGCTTTACGTGTTTCTCTTTTGAAAATCACCTCTTTCAGCAGACTTTTGGACTACCCATGGGTTCGCCACTCAGTGCAGTCCTAGCGAACCTATACATGGAACATCTAGAAGCCGAACGTTTCTCCACCATTATTCCTTCGTCTGTCACCTGGCTCCGTTATGTTGACGACATTCTCCTCATAACTCCTAAACGCTTCAACGTTCAAGCTCTCCAAGACAAGCTCAACCAGGTCGAGCCTTCAATCCAGTTCACACTTGAAGAAGAGGTCGACAACACTCTTCCTTTCCTTGATGTTCTACTCTGCAAAGCTGACCACGAACTTCGTTTTAAAGTCTATCGAAAACCCACCAACCAAAACGATCTTCTCCACTTCTACTCTCACCACGACACCAAAACCAAACGTGGTGTAATTATAGGCTTCTTCCTGCGTGCACTCAGAATCTGCAGCAACGAGTTCCTTGAGGAAGAATGCACTATAATTGAACAGGTATTTTCCAAACTCCACTATCCTCGTCACTTCATCAGAGACTGCAGACGGCGAGCACTAAACATCTTCAACACACCCAGAGAAGACACTGCCGAGAAGAGATACATAGTCCTTCCCACCAACTCCATTGCCAAACATGTTTCCAACATCTTTGCCAAAACATCATTCCAAGTATCTACCTCCACAACCACGACCATCAAGGACATCACCAGTAGTAGGCAGGACAAGCCTCCATCCTCTGCAGGGGTATACATAATCCCTTGTAATGACTGCAACAAGTTATACGTGGGCGAAACATCAAGGGACCTCCAAACACGTATTTCAGAACACCAATACGCAAGCAGGTCTGACGACACAAGGAATGCATGCGTACAACACCGTAATTCACACAACCACTTGATAAACTACAGAAACTCAAGACTTATCGCCACAGAAGACAACACCCAATACCGAAGAATCCTGGAATCATCACTTATTTCTATATCCGACAACTTCAACCAGAATAGTGGCTTCTATAACATAGCTGAACCACTTGCCAAGAAACTTCTTCATCGCTATCCCACATAAGAACACTGTAGAAGGTCTGCTCACAAACTTGTCCAGTCTCCTTTCCAAGCTACCCAAGTTTTTAGACTCTACAACCCAACTCGGTACATCATCAGATGCAGCATTCTTCACCTGACCTCAGCCGGACTATAAATACTCGCTTTCCTTCCACCCCAGGTAGTTCTGTTTGTGACTTGAAAAAGCCCACTGTGTGGGCGAAACGTAGTCAATAAAGGATCACATTATACTGCATTTGTGTTTATATTGCCACATGATGATCTCATTACCAAAACCCTGCCATCTCATAAACTTCCACAGCCCATCCCTTTCTACACTATCAAAACCAGCTTGCCAGTCTAAAGCCAAAACACCACCCCCGCTCCTCGTTCCGCATTCCTCGACAAACTCCCTGATATTCCCATGACCATCATACATTGTCCTACCTGGCACGCCAAACTGACCCTTATGTATTACCTTGTCAAACACTTTCTTAATCCTATTCATTAAAATTTTTGCATATAATTTATAATCACTACACATTAGTGATATTGGTCGGTAATCCTTAAGTGATACGGGTATGTCACATTTTTTAACTAACACCAAAACCGCCGTACTCTGAGACATACCTAAACGTCCCCCTTCCTTCATCGCATTGAGTAAACGTACCAGAAAAGTCCGTATGACCTCCCAATGTTGAATATAAAATTCACACGGAATGCCATCAATACCTGGCGCCTTACCCTTGCACATTCCCTGCAAAGCCTCCCACACCTCAGCTTCAGTTATAGGCCCACCCATGAGAAAGCGATCATTATCATTCAACTCACATCGTACATTCTGCCCCAATTCCCGTATTGCATCCACGCTTACATCTTTATTTAGCATTTTGATATTAAACCATTTATCAACATAATAGCTTATTCCTTCAGTTGTTGTTACAACCTGACCCTCACTATACCCTTCAACGCCATCTTGCACCACTAAACTCACGATGTCGCCTTCCTCCTTTGTGTCTGACTACGTAAGACACAAGCGGACGGCTTATCACCCCACACAGCCTCCTCGACTCCACTCGAAATACGTGCCCCATCAAAAACCGTATTTTTCAGCACCTGGATGTGTTCCATTAGATCGTCAATCTCGTCCACTGGGTAAATTCCAGATACCTCCCCTTGCGCATAACAGTGCTGTAAAGAACCCTCCAGGTACCTCAAAAATCCATACTCCAATCGAGAGGCCTCCTTACCCCGATGTACATAAAAATCCTTAATGCGAGGCTTCATAACCTCGTCCCATTGTCGCACTAAATCACTACCTTCCAAGGAGTCTACTCCCATAGACGTCCATAAGTGCGTGAAGAGTGTCTTATCTTCCGCACTTTGAAGTAAACGAGTATTTAACTTCCAATATCCTTTAAAACGAGTCGGGAGACCTCTCCAGTCGAGCTCTACGAGAACACCGCGATGGTCGGAGAAATACACATCTGACACACGCACTTTGGTTACAACTACCCGCCGAGACACATATACCCTGTCTAAGCGCGCAGCATAGTCCTTACGCACGAAAGTGTGCTCAATCCCTAAGTCACTGCTTCCACTTACATCCACCAACCCCAGCCCAGACAACAAATCACCCAAAATAATCGAACAATAACCCGCTCCCCTCGGTTCTACGTCTTTACGGCGCACCACACAGTTCCAGTCGCCACCAACTACTGTTATATCAGGCAGAGATCTCAAATAGTACACAAGAACATCGTTAACAAAAGTATTTTTAATATTAACATCATGTTCAGCTGGCCCATATACTCCTACAAAACCAACTCGTTGAGTGCCCCACTCACCTATGACGCGTACCACGCGACCCCCCCCCCCTCTTCCTCCCAATGTTTCATCACGAACGGGCTGGTCGCTTTTATTAACACAGCTACACCACCTTTCAAACGACTCGAGTGAGCCATATAAACATCATAACCATCTATCGCAAACGAACTTCCAACTTTATGGTTATGTTCTTGCACGAAACATACATCTACTGCAAAGCGATGCAACCACTCACGTACCTGCACTTGCCTTCTGTTATTCTTCATACCATTAACATTTATGGTTATACACCTAACTTTGCTAACGGTGGCTTTCCTCGAGGGACCACCACACCCTTTTTCCCTTTATGTTGACTAACGCCTAAAGCGCCACCTTTACCTTGTACATTCTGTTACATTACTCGCTGTCCTGGAACCACGCGACGCCCCACCCGTGACTTCCGACCACGTCTTCTTCCTTGAGCGCTGTCCAGGGGTCAAGACATCGTCGGAGTCGGGCGGGGTAGCCGCACGCTTCCTAGAAACAGCATCCTCAGCTTTATCAGGACCTGTAATGTTTTCCTTGTGAACTTCTACCGCGACAGTATGAACTCTCGGACCTTCTACCTCACTTACGTTAATTAACTGATCGACGTCCTTTAACTGTGTTCTCTCCTCATCTGAACACTCCAATGCAGGCACACATGGCACAGAATCATACTCCTGCGAAGCTAAAAGGTCGCTCAATGTCGATACAATGTTAGCTTCCATGTCAGCATCCTCTCTTGCTTGAGGGCTCTCACGTCCACCATGTTCTACCACATCGTGGTTGACCGTACCAGGTAGAGTCACGCAGGATGACTCCACGAGCATGGCCCGATCCATCTCATCACTCCACGATTTCAGGCGCGGTAAGTCCTCGACTACTTCCTCAGCCAGATTCTGACGAGGAGCCTCACCATCCGGACGACGACCACGTCCTGAGGGCGGCTGGCGCTTAACGCATTGTTCAGCAATGTGGTCCAATGCGCCGCAAAGGCGACAAGTTCGTCTCTGTCCAGGATACGTAACATACACCTGGGTACGGAACTCCTCTAGGTTTATGTACGAAGGTATTGGTTGGCGCAGGGACATTTTTAATGTGAAAGACCCTTCTTGTAAACCAGCAAAGTGGCCATCAGACCACCGACCCATAGTAACCTGGTGGATCGTCCCATAGTATTTGAAGGCGTCACGTCACAGTTGCTGTACACCGCAAGAAGCCTCTCTTCGACCCCGCCGGGGTATAGAATTTATATTCTACGAACGTCACAGCCTTTTCACAATGCTGTCGAATCGTGTGAAATCAAGCTTGTGAATGGTGCAATAAATGACTCCTCGAAGTTAGCTTTAGCTACCGTCGTTAGAACCTGCCTGCAGGTCAAATTTACGGCAATCCACTCTCTGAAAGACTCCTTCATTGTCGTCTGCACAGACGACACGGAAGCACTAAAACTAATGGACGACTCTTCAATCAGGACCCTACAAACACAACAATTCACTCTATCCCCGTCTCCACTCTTGAAGTCGAAACGTTCGGTCTTTGTGAAAAGACTGGACAATATCGTCACCTCTCTCTCTACTGAAGCACTGAAGACATCTATTGAGGAACAAAACACCTGGGCCTCGGTAGACAGCATCTCAAAGATCCCCAACGCCTCATCTATGCTAAAGATTACATTCTCAGACATCTCCATGGCTGCCCAAGCTCTCTCTGACGGTCTGGCCATCTCATATTACCACATTCACCCAAGTCATATAGAACAAGAACGTTTCACATACATCTCCCACTGCTGGACCTGCTACTCCTATAAACACACCACCAAGGACTGCCCCATCAAGAACAAGAAGTTTTGTTCAAAATGTGGGAATGATGGACACGATTTCAGATCCTGCACCATTACTACAGCACCAACATGTCTTAACTGCAAGGGTAATCATCATACCCTTGCAGCTAAGTGCCCACTCAGGAAAGAAATCATATTGAAGAAAACTAAAGTTCTGAAGAACACCTCCAATTCACCGACATATGCTGCAATAACCAAACCACAAACCGACACCATCAAGACTCTACACGCTAATCTACAGGCACCATCGCCCAGCAACTCCCTCTCTCCACTCCCCGACGGTGCTCCTTCCAAGGTGCTGTACTGCATGGTGTATGCACACCTTGCAAACGCAGCAAACCCCGGCACTTTCAACACCACTATTAACGAACTATTCCGTCTGAACAACATGCCTGCCTTCAATTTTCCGGACCTCCACACCTTCAGAAGACATCCTCAAGATCCTTCCCAACGTCATGAACTTTACTGCTCCTGCAGACCTGTCTCCTGCCCAAGCAACTGCTCCTGTAACTTCTATAACCACTTCCACCGCTGACAACGATGATCAAGTTGCCTCAGCCACCGTCTCCCACCTCTCCCAGCCTGCTGTTACACAACCATTACACCTCACAGATGCTCCTGTCGACCCTCAGTCACCTGCTACAACCATTGTAGATTCTCCCAATGAATCCACTCCAGAAGAGGAAGATAACGACAACTCCAGTAAACCCTCATGGGAAAACCTTACCTTTTACACTTCTCCTTCAAATACTGACACCATGACCTGTACTGAACTCTACAAAAGCCTCGGTGCTGGAACAGTCAAGTATGCATGTGAATCACCGCTTCACTTCACACTCACCCAAGTTCTTGAGTTCATCAAGCCTCTACGTTTCACCTTCAGCAACAAGGCTAAATTATACCACCTATCCAGAAGCAGCTTCAAAAAGTTCGAAAATGGCTCCATTGCTAACCTGCCTCCTCAGTTACTCCTATAACTCCCATATGTGTTCTACCCTCTGATGTGACCTAGCCTGCTGCCAGCTACTCAAGATTCAAGACTTCAACTACCACAAGTTCAATGCAACAGTCCCTGCTATTCCTGTTCTCAAGTCTGCCCCACGATCGCCTTAGCTGCTGGGTTAAGCCCTGGCTCTATTTCTCTGACTAAGAACACTCCTCTCCAGAGCTATTCTTCATCTGTCCCGTCTTCCAGGAAATCAGAACAGGGGGGCACACCAGCAAGTGCTGGATGAGGTACATATAACCAAGGAGGAGGTGAAGAAGCTGCTATGCGAACTTGACACCTCAAAGGCGGTGGGACCAGACAACATCTCTCCGTGGGTCCTTGAAGAGGGAGTAGAGATACTGTGTGTGCCATTAACAAAGATCTTCAACACATCATTTGAAACTGGGCAACTCCCTGAGGTATGGAAAATGGCAAATGTAGTCCCAATTTTTGAAAAGGGAGACAGACATGAGGCACTAAACTACAGACCTGTATCACTAACGTGTATAGTATGCAAGGTCATGGAGAAGATCATCAGGAGGAGAGTGGTGGGGCACCTGGAAAGAAACAAGTGTATAATTGACAACCAGCACGGTTTCAGGGAAGGAAAATCCTGTCACAAACCTACTAGAGTTTTATGACAAGGTGACAGAAGTAAGACAAGAGAGAGAGGGGTGGATCAACTGCATATTTTTGGACTGCAAGAAGGCCTTCGACACAGTTCCTCACAAGAGGTTACTGCAAAAGCTAGAGGATCAGGCACACATAACAGGAAAGGCACTGCAATGGATCAGAGAATACCTGACAGGGAGGCAACAACGAGTCATGGTACGCGACGAGGTGTCAGAGTGGGCGCCTGTGACAAGCGGGGTTCCACAGGGGTCAGTCCTAGGACCTGTGCTGTTCTTGGTATATGTGAACGACATAACGGAAGGGATAGACTCAGAAGTGTCCTTGTTTGCAGATGATGCGAAGTTAATGAGAAGAATCAAATCGGATGAGGATCAGGCAGGACTACAAAGAGACCTGGACAGGCTACAAGCCTGGTCCAGCAACTGGCTCCTTGAGTTTAACCCCGCCAAATGCAAAGTCATGAAGATTGGGGAAGGGCAAAGAAGACCGCAGATACAATATAGTTTAGATGGCCAAAGTCTGCAAACCTCACTCAAGGAAAAAGATCTGGGGGTGAGTATAACACCGAGCATATCTCCTGAGGCGCACATCAATCAGATAACTGCTGCAGCATACGGGCGCCTGGCAAACCTACGGATAGCGTTCCGATACCTCAGTAAGGAGTCGTTCAAGACTCTGTATACCATTTACGTCAGGCCCATACTGGAGTATGCAGCACCAGTTTGGAATCCACACCTAGGGCTCTGGTGGCCTGGTGGTTAACGCTCTCGCTTCACACGGTGAGGGCCTGGGTTCGATTCCCAGCCAGAGTAGAAACATTGGACGTGTTTCTTTCCACCTGTTGTCTATGTTCCCCATCAGTAAAATGGGTACCTGGGTGTTAGTCGACTGGTGTGGGTCGCATCCTGGGACACTGACCTAAGGAGGCCTGGTCACAGACCGGGCCGCGGGGGCGTTGACCCCCGGAACTCTCTCCAGATAAACTCCAGATCTTCCCCGCTCATCCCATTCGGATCTTACCTGAACTTGTTTGCTTGCTTGCTTGCCTCAAAAGGCACGTTTCGCACACGTACCCACGTATAGTATTATGAAACGTCGTGTAACTTAACTGTGACTGCTGGGGTGACTTGCTTGCTAACATCCTGATACTGGTTGACACTCTGCTCGTAGGTCTTGGTATCACAAAACTTGACGAATATCCGTGATAGTCCATTTAAGGCAACGCCACACAGGGATTCACGCTGGATGCCATATACATCGCGGATGATCATCGGCACCAACACATTAATCGATGCGCTGGGGATTGTGCCCTTTATGAGGTCAATACACACAGTATTAGCTCTTCTTCGAAAACCAGTCGCCATTGTTGTTGTCGTCTCAAAGCTCCTCCACCAGGTGTCGGGACTGAGGAGAGACATCTGACGACCGCTCAGCACAGCGTCTGAGCAGAGAATTCAAGAAAGGTCTCCCTGTACCTCAATGTACACGACTGACAGAGTACCGAGTGCAGTATAAGTTAATGAAGTCATTATATGGAAATTAATATCCAAATGTCTTAACTTAAAATGGTAAATAGGGCATAGACAACCCAGATATAATTGAAACCTTTTATAGAGACCAAAGAAAGTAAGTTTATTCAGGTATACACAAAAACACTTACATAGATTATCATACATAGCAGCATATGTGTAGAGAACCTGGGATAACCCAAAAATGCCACAAAAAGTGACTTATTTCCATTTGGGTTCTTTTAATACCTTATTATTATTATACTATAAAGGAATTATACTAGGAATAAGGTAAAATGAGTTGTTTATATTTACACGTATGTTAGCTAAAAAATAAAAAATCATTCCCCTCCCTTTCTGTAGCTACATTCATTATGTACCTTTTGGCACTCTTCTTGAACTGGTTCATGCTATGACTGGCTTTGACATGTGCAGGCAGTCTGTTCCATTCCTTTATTGCTGTACAATAAAAGGTGTTTGAAGCCTGGCCAATGACTGTGGGTACTACAAAGTTGTGCTCTCTCCCCCTAGTACTATGATTGTTTTGGTTCCCAGCCTTGACAAAATTGGCAGCAAGATATTTTGGACAATGTTTGTATGCAATTTTATAAACTTTATTTAATTTCACTTGTTTTACTCTGTCTTCCACATTTAGCACATCCAACTGTTGTAATTCATCCTGGCCTACATGCTCTCTTGGACCCAGGTCCAGGATGAATCTTGCCATTTTGTTCTGGGGGATTTGCAGTCTGTCTTTCAGTTTTTTGTCAAGGCAGAGTACCATGAAGAGCAAGCGTGTCCATATGACACTGTATAAGGGCTAGACATAGGGTCCTGCTAGCCTCAGTAGGTAGACACTGTGCTTGTCTGTAGGGGAACTTCAGTCTGGCACTCGCTTTCTTTACTACACTGTTCCTTATCAGTTCTCCTGACATGCATGGGTCAAAGGGGATTCCCAGATATTTTACTGAGGAAACTGATGGGTTCCCCATTACACTGGACATTAAAATTATTTACCCATCTCAGTTTATGTTTCGTGCCAAAGAGAATGGCTTCAGTTTTCCCGAGGTGTAATGATAGTTCGTTGTCTACTAACCATTTGCTGCAGGACTCCAGTTCCAGTGTTAATACATTAGCTATATCTTGTGGGTCTTTACCTGACACTAACAGAGCACTGTCATCTGCATACAATAGGCGTTTGCACTTGACACTGATAGGCATGTCGTTTACATAACACAGAAATAAAAAGGGACCCAGAATACTACCTTGTGGAACTGATTCCGTTTTGTTGATTTTGACAATTTGTTTCCTATTGCTAAGATAGGACTTAGACCAGTCTATGGAACCTGTGCCGATAGCTTGAAGTTTCTTACATAATGTATTGTGGTTGGCAGTATCGAAGGCCTTTTTCAAGTCTAAAGTCACCATTCCCATGAGGTTCCCTATCGACATTTCAATTCACATGTAATCCATCAGATTAATTAGGCAGGTGTCTGTTGAGTAAGATCTTCTAAAGCCTGACTGGTAACTATGAAGAATGTTTTCGTCATTAAGGTACTTAACTACTTGACAGTACACCGCCCTCTCTAGAGTTTTGGATATTACACTGAGTATACTAACAGGCTTATAGTCGCTGACATCAGACCTACTATTTTTCTTTAAGATAGAAGTAACTCTGGCCTCCTTGAATCCCTCCGGTACAGTATTAGTGATGATAGACAAATTTATTACGTGAGCAATGGGGATTGGCAATTTAGAGGCACCATGTTTTAGAAACTTTGACGGGATGTTATCTGGGCCGGTGTTCCTAGTTGGATTTAACGTGTTTAGTTCTTTTTACACGAAGTCATCAGATACACTTACTAGTTGACAACTGTTTGGGGTTTCCCCTTTATTGGTATAGTATGTTCTAAACCTACCAGAGTCTGTGTTAAAGGTATTTGATGCAGCTGGTAATTTACTTACTAGTGTTGACGCGAAAGATGTGTAGTACAAATTAAAACAACATGTCACTTTAGTTATTTCGTGGCATACCTCGTTATCGATATATAGTACTATGTTAGATCTGTCAATTGGTTTATGGCTATACTCCAACTGTTGTAGTTGTTGCCAGAGCTTTCTGGGGTTATTCTTGTACTCTTCGATTTTTGAGCAATAATGCATTTCCTTTGCACCTTTTATAAGCCTCTACACTCTGTTCCTTATCCTTTGGAATTCATTTAGTGCTGCAATATCCTGTCTGTTTGCTTTAAATCTTTTTAGCAGCTGGTCTCTGAATTTCATATTATCTAATATCTCAGTAGTCATCCAGGGTTCAGTTCTTCGTTTAATCCTAACTTCTTTAACTGGTGCAATATTATCAAGGATAACAGTGAAGATTGTTTTGAATTTTTCCCAGACATCAATTCCGTCCGTGCAACTTGTTATCACTGTCCAATCGCAACTGTGTAGCCTATTTACCAGTTTTTATTAATGTAGTTTCTATTTGATCTCATTTTTATTGTCCTGTGTTGGCTTATCAGTTCCCTAGTGATTTTCCTGGTACGGTAAATGATGAAATGATCACTAAGACCTGTGGTAATGACGCCTGACTGACTAATGTTCTCAGAGCAGTTACAAAATATCTGGTCAATTAGGGTGGCTGAGAACTGTGTAATCCGGGTTGGTGTATTAATTAGTTGAGTGTAACTATTTAAACCTAAAATCTGCTTATACGTTTTACATAGCCCATTATTTTGCTGTTGAAAACAGATGCTGAAGTCTCCCAGTATTACTGTCTCGTAGTTACCAGGTCCGGACAAGACTCTCGAAAAGTCCTTTAAGAACTGGTCCTGGGTAGGAGGGCGGTAACTAGTTCCTACTAAGTTGGGTTTGGTCTTGGGAAGCAGCACTTCGAACCATGGAATCTCCAATTTATTGTTATTTAAATCAGGTCTTTGGCTGCAGGCTAAGTCATTTCTTATGTAGGCACATACCCCACCACCTTTTCTAT
This sequence comes from Cherax quadricarinatus, assembly GCF_026875155.1. Lineage (NCBI taxonomy): Eukaryota > Metazoa > Arthropoda > Malacostraca > Decapoda > Parastacidae > Cherax > Cherax quadricarinatus. Next base: position 37,884,063 of record NC_069404.1, read on the forward strand.
TCCCATCTAAGCATTTTATATTGTAACCTTCTATTTTGACCTCCTCGTAAGTCACCGTATCATCCAACCAGGATTCAGAGATGGATATAACTGCCGCCCTAGTTCTGTTAGCTAGAATCCTAATCTCTGCAATATTCAGTATGCTGAAGGTTGAGACACATGTGCAACATCTGGTTATCTTAATTGTAGACGTTTCGCCATCCAGTGGCTTTATCAATACAAATTCTAGGACATAATTAGAAGACCGTAGAATTATGTACAAAAGATGAGGTAATCAGTCCCTCAGCCTTGGAGCTGGTGTTGAGAGCACCGTGGTGGTAGAGATTCTGGAGCAAAGGCAAGGTGACTGGCGGTTATATAGGCGTCAGTGGATAAGGACGTGTAGCAGACGAGGGCATAGTCACTGGTAGGCGGGATTCCCCAGTGGAAGTAGGTTCAGAGGACATCTATAAGGACTACTTCACGGCTACTACAACTAACCCATCCCTTTGGGTAGGACCAACTTCCACTGGGGAATCCCGCCTACCAGTGACTATGCCCTCGTCTGCTACACGTCCTTATCCACTGGCGCCTATATAACCGCCAGTCACCTTGCCTTTGCTCCAGAATCTCAACCACCACGGTGCTCACAACACCAGCTCCAAGGCTGAGGGACTGATTACCTCATCTTTTGTATATAATTCTACGGTCTTCTAATTATGTCCAAGAATCTGTATTGATAAAGCCACTGGATGGCGAAACGTCTACAATTAAGATAACTAGATGTTACACAAGTGTCTTAACTTTCATCTTGTCGGTATTTTATACCTTTCTTGCACATCCAGTATCCTAAAATACACAAGCACACTGAGCCTGAAGCTGCTCAAAAGTTTCATTATTAAATCACCTCCAGCAGATGTAGACCAGACGAAGTGTAAACATTGCCTGATGGACTATTGTCACACCCTGCGTCATTATGTATTGGAATGCGATAAAATTAATAAATTCAGAGACAACTCACTCAGAAATGTTCAAGATTTTATCCATAGTGGTATATTACAAACCATTCTGGAAAAATACTCTTATTTTGCTCACTTAAAAGATTTTGGTTCTCCTGTATATACATAATTCAAATTATAAAGAATAAACCGTAAAATAAAATTTTATTTTTCTATATGAAACAAAAGTTATAGTAAGATGGAAAATAATGTTTATTCATATACTTCCACTTTATTTATATTTCAAAAGTTTTCTCCTACTTTTTCTAATTGCAAAACATTGATCAGATCCTCAAAACTAATTTTTCGTAAGACATTTGTTGATATACTTGGTGGAGATAAGTCATCCAGCTGCCTTGTTACACAGTTGTTCTGGTTGATATACTTGGTAGAGATAAGTCATCCAGCTGCCTTGTTACACAGTTGTTCTGGTTGATATACTTGGTGGAGATAAGTCATCCAGCTGCCTTGTTACACAGTTGTTCTGGTTGATATACTTGGTAGAGATAAGTCATCCAGCTGCCTTGTTACACAGTTGTTCTGGTTGATATACTTGGTAGAGATAAGTCATCCAGCTGCCTTGTTACACAGTTGTTCTGGTTGATATACTTGGTAGAGATAAGTCATCCAGCTGCCTTGTTACACAGTTGTTCTGGTTGATATACTTGGTAGAGATAAGTCATCCAGCTGCCTTGTTACACAGTTGTTCTGGTTGATATACTTGGTAGAGATAAGTCATCCAGCTGCCTTGTTACACAGTTGTTCTGGTTGATATACTTGGTAGAGATAAGTCATCCAGCTGCCTTGTTACACAGTTGTTCTGGTTGATATACTTGGTAGAGATAAGTCATCCAACTGCCTTGTTACACAGTTGTTCTGGTTGATATACTTGGTAGAGATAAGTCATCCAGCTGCCTTGTTACACAGTTGTTCTGGTTGATATACTTGGTAGAGATAAGTCATCCAGCTGCCTTGTTACACAGTTGTTCTGGTTGATATACTTGGTAGAGATAAGTCATCCAGCTGCCTTGTTACACAGTTCTTCTGCTGCGATTTTTATTATACTTCAACTGAGAAAATGAATTTTAAAAATACATGAAAACAAATATCTACATTTGGAAAGACAATATTGTCTTATACAATTATTTTATCAAGTTCAGCAAGACTGACTCTCGTTATTACAGTTCTTGTTGTTCTTCAGACTCACATATAAGTGAAAGTGCTGAAGCTGAACTCAGAAAGTTGTGTTCAGCTCCTCTGGGTCAGCATCAATCAGTTTTTGACATCACTGAGAATACCTTTCAATTTCAGTAGATGATAAAGTGACATTATGTGGTACATCACTTTGTCAACAGTGATACGAAATTTATCTCTGGCATTTATAAATATTTCTGGTGCATGTCCATCACTTCTTTCTGATACATTTGCAAGTTTGAGCTGCCTCGTAATCAACATCTGGGAGCATTTCCTCTGTAGCTGCTTCATATCTTACAAATTCATCTGGTGAAGTGCACAGTTGGTCAGCTAATGTTCATATAAATCTGTAAATGTTTTAAAGTTCACATCTTCATTCTGTAGAACTTGACTTTATATAAATTTTGCAAAATCTCATCCCAAAAATTCAACATAAAAAAAATTCCACTCTTGCATCTTATTTTCAATAATATTTGCTTCTAATGCCTCCCTTTTGTGCCTGGTCTTCACTTATACATTATAATACTTCTTAAATTTTAAGTCAAGATTTCAAAATGGCCGCTGTTGTCATAACTTGCGCCTCCCATCTGGTATTAAAGACGGATTTTAAGACACTTTCATTTCCAGTACAACCTTTGAAAATTATCCACCGGTTGGTTGAGGCTGAAAAAAAAGGTATAAAGCAACTGCACTGTAGAGGAAAAATTAATCTTGACAGCAGTCAACAGCACTTCGACCCACCAGATTCTGTGACACACCTCAAGACATGTTCCCAGTAATAACAGCTATGACACACCTCAGACATGTTTCCAGTAATAACAGCTATGACACACCTCAAGACATGTTCCCAGTAATAACAGCTATGACACACCTCAAGACATGTTCCCAGTAATAACAGCTATGACACACCTCAGACATGTTCCTGTTAATAACAGCTATGACACACCTCAAGACATGTTCCCAGTAATAACAGCTATGACACACCTCAGACATGTTCCTGTTAATAACAACTATGACACACCTCAAGACATGTTCCCAGTAATAACAGCTATGACACACCTCAAGACAAGTTCCTGTTAATAACAGCTATGACACACCTCAAGACATGTTCCCAGTAATAACAGCTATGACACACCTCAAGACAAGTTCCTGTTAATAACAGCTATGACACACCTCAAGACATGTTCCCAGTATTAACAGCTATGACACACCTCAAGACATATTCCTGGTAATAACAGCTATGACACACCTCAAGACATGTTCCTGTTAATAAAAGCTATGACACGCCTCAAGACATGTTCCCAGTAATAACAGCTATGACACACCTCAAGACATGTTCCTGGTAATAACAGCTATGACACACCTCAAGACATGTTCCTGGTAATAACAGCTATGACACGCCTCAAGACATCTTTCTGGTAATAACAGCTATGACACACCTCAAGACATGTTCCTGGTAATAACAGCTATGACACACCTCAAGACATGTTCCCAGTAATAACAGCTATGACACGCCTCAAGACATGTTCCCAGTAATAACAGCTATAACACGCCTCAAGACATGTTCCTGGTAATAACAGCTATGACACGCCTCAAGACATGTTCCTGGTAATAACAGCTATGACACGCCTCAAGACATGTTCCCAGTAATAACAGCTATAACACGCCTCAAGACATGTTCCTGGTAATAACAGCTATGACACACCTCAAGACATGTTCCCAGTAATAACAGCTATGACACACCTCAAGACATGTTCCCAGTAATAACAGCTATGACACGCCTCAAGACATGCTCCTGGTAATAACAGCTAGGACACACCTCAAGACATGTTCCCAGTAATAACAGCTATGACACACCTCAAGACATGTTCCCAGTAATAACAGCTATGACACGCCTCAAGACATGTTTCTGGTAATAACAGCTATGACACACCTCAAGACATGTTCCTGGTAATAACAGCTATGATACACCTCAAGACATGTTCCTGGTAATAACAGCTATGACACAACTCAAGACATGTTCCTGGTAATAACAGCTATGATACACCTCAAGACATGTTCCTGGTAATAACAGCTATGACACAACTCAAGACATGTTTCTGGTAATAACAGCTATGACACACCTCAAGACATGTTTCTGGTAATAACAGCTATGACACACCTCAAGACATGTTCCCAGTAATAACAGCTATGACACACCTCAAGACATGTTCCTGGTAATAACAGCTATGACACACCTCAAGACATGTTAATGGTAATAACAGCTATGACACAACTCAAGACATGTTCCCAGTAATAACAGCTATGACACACCTCAAGACATGTTCCTGGTAATAACAGCTATGATACAACTCAAGACATGTTCCCAGTAATAACAGCTATGACACGCCTCAAGACATGTTCCCAGTAATAACAGCTATGACACACCTCAAGACATGTTCCCAGTAATAACAGCTATGACACGCCTCAAGACATGTTCCCAGTAATAACAGCTATGACACACCTCAAGACATGTTCCTGGTAATAACAGCTATGATACAACTCAAGACATGTTCCCAGTAATAACAGCTATGATACGCCTCAAGACATGTTCCCAGTAATAACAGCTATGACACACCTCAAGACATGTTCCCAGTAATAACAGCTATGACACACCTCAAGACATGTTCCTGGTAATAACAGCTATGACACACCTCAAGACATGTTCCTGGTAATAACAGCTAGGACACACCTCAAGACATGTTCCCAGTAATAACAGCTATGACACACCTCAAGACATGTTCCCAGTAATAACAGCTATGACACACCTCAAGACATGTTCCCAGTAATAACAGCTATGACACGCCTCAAGACATGTTCCTGGTAATAACAGCTATGACACACCTCAAGACATGTTCCCAGTAATAACAGCTATGACACACCTCAAGACATGTTCCCAGTAATAACAGCTATGACACACCTCAAGACATGTTCCTGGTAATAACAGCTAGGACACACCTCAAGACATGTTCCCAGTAATAACAGCTATGATACGCCTCAAGACATGTTCCCAGTAATAACAGCTATGACACACCTCAAGACATGTTCCCAGTAATAACAGCTATGACACGCCTCAAGACATGTTCCTGGTAATAACAGCTATGACACGCCTCAAGACATGTTCCTGTTAATAACAGCTATGACACACCTCAAGACATGTTCCCATTAATAACAGCTATGACACACCTCAAGACATGTTCCCAGTAATAACAGCTATGACACACCTCATGACATGTTCCTGGTAATAACAGCTATGACACGCCTCAAGACATGTTCCCAGTAATAACAGCTATGACACGCCTCAAGACATGTTCCTGGTAATAACAGCTAGGACACACCTCAAGACATGTTCCTGGTAATAACAGCTATGACACGCCTCAAGACATGTTCCTGGTAATAACAGCTATGACACGCCTCAAGACATGTTCCCAGTAATAACAGCTATGACACACCTCATGACATGTTCCTGGTAATAACAGCTATGACACGCCTCAAGACATGTTCCTGGTAATAACAGCTATGACACGCCTCAAGACATGTTCCCAGTAATAACAGCTATGACACACCTCATGACATGTTCCTGGTAATAACAGCTATGACACGCCTCAAGACATGTTCCTGGTAATAACAGCTATGACACGCCTCAAGACATGTTCCCAGTAATAACAGCTATGACACCCCTCAAGACATGTTCCCAGTAATAACAGCTATGACACACCTCAAGACATGTTCCTGGTAATAACAGCTATGACACGCCTCAAGACATCTTTCTGGTAATAACAGCTATGACACACCTCAAGACATGTTCCTGGTAATAACAGCTATGACACACCTCAAGACATGTTCCCAGTAATAACAGCTATGACACACCTCAAGACATGTTCCCAGTAATAACAGCTATGACACGCCTCAAGACATGTTCCTGGTAATAACAGCTATGACACACCTCAAGACATGTTCCTGGTAATAACAGCTAGGACACACCTCAAGACATGTTCCCAGTAATAACAGCTATGACACACCTCAAGACATGTTCCCAGTAATAACAGCTATGACACGCCTCAAGACATGCTCCTGGTAATAACAGCTAGGACACACCTCAAGACATGTTCCCAGTAATAACAGCTATGACACACCTCAAGACATGTTCCCAGTAATAACAGCTATGACACGCCTCAAGACATGTTCCTGATAATAACAGCTAGGACACACCTCAAGACATGTTCCCAGTAATAACAGCTATGACACACCTCAAGACATGTTCCCAGTAATAACAGCTATGACACGCCTCAAGACATGTTTCTGGTAATAACAGCTATGACACACCTCAAGACATGTTCCTGGTAATAACAGCTATGACACACCTCAAGACATGTTCCTGGTAATAACAGCTATGACACACCTCAAGACATGTTAATGGTAATAACAGCTATGACACAACTCAAGACATGTTCCCAGTAATAACAGCTATGACAAACCTCAAGACATGTTCCCAGTAATAACAGCTATGACACACCTCAAGTCATGTTCCCAGCAATAACAGCTATGACACGCCTCAAGACATGTTCCTGGTAATAACAGCTATGACACACCTCAAGACATGTTCCCAGTAATAACAGCTATGACACACCTCAAGTCATGTTCCCAGCAATAACAGCTATGACACGCCTCAAGACATGTTCCCAGTAATAACAGCTATGACACACCTCAAGACATGTTCCTGGTAATAACAGCTATGACACGCCTCAAGACATGTTCCCAGTAATAACAGCTATGACACGCCTCAAGACATGTTCCTGGTAATAACAGCTATGACACGCCTCAAGACATGTTCCCAGCAATAACAGCTATGACACGCCTCAAGACATGTTCCCAGTAATAACAGCTATGACACACCTCAAGACACGTTCCTGGTAATAACAGCTATGACACACCTCAAGACATGTTCCTGGTAATAACAGCTATGACACACCTCAAGACATGTTCCTGGTAATAACAGCTATGACACACCTCAAGACATGTTAATGGTAATAACAGCTATGACACAACTCAAGACATGTTCCCAGTAATAACAGCTATGACACACCTCAAGACATGTTCCCAGTAATAACAGCTATGACACACCTCAAGTCATGTTCCCAGTAATAACAGCTATGACACGCCTCAAGACATGTTCCCAGTAATAACAGCTATGACACACCTCAAGTCATGTTCCCAGTAATAACAGCTATGACACGCCTCAAGACATGTTCCCAGTAATAACAGCTATGACACGCCTCAAGACATGTTCCTGGTAATAACAGCTATGACACGCCTCAAGACATGTTCCTGGTAATAAAAGCTATGACAGGCCTCAAGACATGTTCCCAGTAATAACAGCTAGGACACACCTCAAGACATGTTCCCAGTAATAACAGCTATGACACACCTCAAGACATGTTCCTGGTAATAACAGCTAGGACACACCTCAAGACATGTTCCTGGTAATAAAAGCTATGACACGCCTCAAGACATGTTCCCAGTAATAACAGCTATGACACGCCTCAACACATGTTCCCAGTAATAACAGCTATGACACGCCTCAAGACATGTTCCTGGTAATAAAAGCTATGACACGCCTCAAGACATGTTCCCAGTAATAACAGCTATGACACGCCTCAACACATGTTCCCAGTAATAACAGCTATGACACGCCTCAAGACATGTTCCTGGTAATAACAGCTATGACACACCTCAAGACATGTTCCTGGTAATAACAGCTAGGACACACCTCAAGACATGTTCCCAGTAATAACAGCTATGATACGCCTCAAGACATGTTCCCATTAATAACAGCTATGACACGCCTCAAGACATGTTCCTGGTAATAAAAGCTATGACACGCCTCAAGACATGTTCCCAGTAATAACAGCTATGACACGCCTCAACACATGTTCCCAGTAATAACAGCTATGATACGCCTCAAGACATGTTCCCAGTAATAACAGCTATGACACACCTCAAGACATGTTCCTGGTAATAACAGCTAGGACACACCTCAAGACATGTTCCCAGTAATAACAGCTATGACACACCTCAAGACATGTTCCCAGTAATAACAGCTATGACACACCTCAAGACATGTTCCTGGTAATAACAGCTATGACACACCTCAAGACATGTTCCTGGTAATAACAGCTATGACACGCCTCAAGACATGTTCCTGGTAATAACAGCTATGACACACCTCAAGACATGTTCCCAGTAATAACAGCTATGACACACCTCAAGACATGTTCCCAGTAATAACAGCTATGACACACCTCAAGACATGTTCCCAGTAATAACAGCTATGACACACCTCAAGACATGTTCCTGGTAATAACAGCTATGATACGCCTCAAGACATGTTCCCAGTAATAACAGCTATGACACACCTCAAGACATGTTCCTGGTAATAACAGCTATGATACGCCTCAAGACATGTTCCCAGTAATAACAGCTATGACACACCTCAAGACATGTTCCTTGTAATAACAGCTATGACACACCTCAAGACATGTTCCCAGTAATAACAGCTATGACACACCTCAAGACATGTTCCCAGTAATAACAGCTATGACACACCTCAAGACATGTTCCTGGTAATAACAGCTATGATACGCCTCAAGACATGTTCCCAGTAATAACAGCTATGACACACCTCAAGACATGTTCCTGGTAATAACAGCTATGATACGCCTCAAGACATGTTCCCAGTAATAACAGCTATGACACACCTCAAGACATGTTCCTTGTAATAACAGCTATGACACACCTCAAGACATGTTCCTGGCAATAACAGCTATGATACGCCTCAGGACATGTTCCCAGTAATAACAGCTATGACACACCTCAAGACATGTTCCTGGTAATAACAGCTATGACACGCCTCAAGACATGTTACTGGTAATAACAGCTATGACACACCTCAAGACATGTTACTGGTAATAACAGCTATGATACGCCTCAAGACATGTTCCCAGCAATAACAGCTATGACACACCTCAAGACATGTTCCCAGTAATAACAGCTTTGTTAAATTAGACACATGTGCAACTCTTGGGTATCTTTATTGAGGAAACGTTTCGCCACACAGTGGCTTCATCAGTCCATACGTAGGAGAAACTTGAAGAACAGAAGGAGAATGAAGTAATCAGTCCCTGGTAATAACAGCTATGACACACCTCAAGACATGTTCCCAGTAATAACAGCTATGACACACCTCAAGACATGTTCCTGGTAATAACAGCTATGACACACCTCAAGACATGTTCCTGGTAATAACAGCTAGGACACACCTCAAGACATGTTCCCAGTAATAACAGCTATGACACACCTCAAGACATGTTCCTGGTAATAACAGCTAGGACACACCTCAAGACATGTTCCCAGTAATAACAGCTATGACACACCTCAAGACATGTTCCCAGTAATAACAGCTATGACACACCTCAAGACATGTTCCCAGTAATAACAGCTATGACACACCTCAAGACATGTTCCCAGTAATAACAGCTATAACACACCTCAAGACATGTTCCCAGTAATAACAACTATGACACACCTCAAGACATGTTCCCAGTAATAACAGCTATGACACACCTCAAGACATGTTCCCAGTAATAACAGCTATGACACACCTCAAGACATGTTCCCAGTAATAACAGCTATGACACACCTCAAGACATGTTCCCAGTAATAACAGCTATGACACACCTCAAGACATGTTCCTGGTAATCACACTCTTCCTGAATTTATTGTTCCAACGGTTGTCCCTACCCAACACCTTCTCTGCGAGTTAAGTATGTTAACATAGAGTGTCGGTGAGCAATGCTTTTTTCATAGTATTTTGCCAGTCACTGAACACTTCTCATATAACAAAATGTGAGAAATTTTTAGGAGCAAACAGTTTACAAACAAAACAATGAACTGATCCTGTTGATGGTAAATACAACAATCAGTCTCTCTTGCACTTCCCACCATTGACTTTTAACCCAACGAAAAGTTTTTGTCAACGGTATCTTGAAGTAGATAAATGGTTCAGAGAACCGAACTTGAGATCTTAATACAGGGAATTCTTTACTTGCCTAGCCTTTAGGCATGACCTACTTTCACGTTTGGATTTTTCAAATGTGATACCTTCTACTACTGCTGCACCTCACCTGCCTACAGTATATAAGCCACTTCTTCGCACATGTGCTGTATTCTTTTCAAGACTGATGGACTGATTACATCGACTCAGGGCTGAGGGACTGATTACCTCAAACTCCTCCAGTTCTTCACGATTCTCCTTTGTGTGGATTGATGAATTATTCTTCATTGAAGATAAGTGTTGCACATGTGTCTAATTTATCAGTATCTTGAAGGTTTGTCACTACTGGTGCTGACAGTCAGCGGGTCCACAAGTAATTCAATAAGCCAGATCATCAGCAGAGAAATTAAGCCACAACCCTGGATCTATTGTTATATTTACTTCATCTTCTGCAGACTGAATAATTTCACCGTCATCACCGAGATCCAGTAAACTTTAATTTTCAGCAATTATTTCAACATTTGTAGTGGAAGTATCAATAGAATTTATAGACAAAGTGAGATTATTAGTGAGACATGAACCTGTTTGTGACACCTCATTGATTCTGAAGTGATCAAAGTGGTATATGTGTCCAAATGGCAACACTGGCAGTGCGGTGCTCAGTACAGTGGCAACACTGTACTGAGCACCGCTGCACTCTCAGTGGATGACTGAAAGGAACCATCTGGCAACACTGTACTGAGCACTGTTGCACTCTCAGTGGACGACTGAACGGGACCATCTGGCAACACTGTACTGAGCACCGCTGCACTCACTTTCAGTGGACGACTGAACGGGACCATCTGGCAACACTGTACTGAGCACTGCTGCACTCTCAGTGGACGACTGAACGGGACCATCTGGCAACACTGTACTGAGCACTGCTGCACTCTCAGTGGACGACTGAACGGGACCATCTGGCAACACTGTACTGAGCACATCTGCACTCTCAGTGGACGACTGAACGGGACCATCTGGCAACACTGTACTGAACACTGCTGCACTCTCAGTGGACGACTGAACGGGACCATCTGGCAACAGTGTACTGAGCACCGCTGCACTCTCAGTGGACGACTGAACGGGATCATCTGGCAACACTGTACTGAGCACTGCTGCACTCTCAGTGGACGACTGAACGGGACCATCTGGCAACAGTGTACTGAGCACTGCTGCACTCTCAGTGGACGACTGAACGGGACCATCTGGCAGCAGTGTACTGAGCACTGCTGCACTCTCAGTGGACGACTGAACGGGACCACCTGGCAACACTGTACTGAGCACCGCTGCACTCACTTTCAGTGGACGACTGAACGGGACCATCTGGCAACACTGTACTGAGCACCACTGCACTCTCAGTGGACGACTGAACGGGACCACCTGGCAACACTGTACTGAGCACTTCTGCACTCACTCTCAGTGGACGACTGAACGGGACCATCTGGCAACACTGTACTTGTCACCATAGTTGCTGATGCGGGATCAGTGATCCCCTGTATATGTATATGTTATCTGAGTATCATAGTGCCATCCATATGTTTTACATACACGATCCCTTGCTAGGCCCAGTGACTAGTTTGTGTGACGTCACGTGATGCTGTTGTGAGCCCTTTGGGGTCTCCCCTTTCATACTCTGCTAATAAAAGTGTTACCATCCAACAAGTGTGTTTTACTCCAATCATCATATCTCCTACGAACCCCCACTACATATGGTGCCAGCGGAGGGCCTGTAATTCTGACGATTACAGCGATTTCTGGAGATAAATTTCTACTGGGCCGGTTGTCATTTCCTGCTTAGGCCTGCCGACCCTTCACAGCCCAGTCAAGCATCCACCAACCTGTTTGCTCCCTACTTCCTGGTCAGTCTCTGTGTATTAGTTTTATTTGCTTATTTGCATTACATCCGAGGGGTTGACCCGGGTTTGCAAAGTAAGCCAAGCCACCAAGCCAGTCTGTGGGAAGGGGAGTCCAGCCCAGCTCTACACCATTCCAGCCTTGCCTGCTAAGCCAGCTTTCCACCCGTGTTGTGCTCATCGTTGCAAGTTCTCAAGCCAGTCTGTGTGAAGGGTTAAGCCAAGCCAGTCAGCAACTAACCCAGGTAACTTAACCCAGTACTCAAGTAAGGCACTTGGGTACAGTCTTCTCCATTGCTTTGTGCTTCCAGTTCTAGCTGTTCTGAGTGCTTTATCATCCCTGTGGTATTTTGTGGGTTTTTAAGCCAGGCCGGCTTAGAATATTTTCGTGCCTAGTGTGGGTGGCAAGTGGCTTACGCCGTTCATTCCATAGGCCCACACGGTGGCTCAGCGCGGCGGCCTCAAGCACTCACCCACCTTCCCACTACCACTGTATTTTTTTCACCCTTATCACACGTTCTAGCACCATATTTTACGGACCACATAGGGGGTCAAGAGACAAGAGTGTTCCTTCGACCCTGTGTGCCTATGTAAATGCCTCCTGTGTGAGTCCATCGTCGATTTAAGTGCAAATTCGTCGAGGTGCCAACGTGTTTGAGAGTAGTGGAGTGCTGTCCCAGCTACAACCAACCTTCCCTCACCTCACATACTACTCTCATTCTCCATCAACGTCGCTACAGTGATAATATTTTTATAGAGACATTTGCGAGTGTTGAGACAATTTTGCAGTGATTCCTGAGTGACATTTCTTTTCAGTGACTCTTGATCAGTGTTCATTATATCCTGTTTGCAATATTTTTTTTTTCTCTTTCTTCAGTGTTAATTTTCGTGCTTTATTTTGTCTGTTGTGTTGTGTTCATTTTTTTATATACTTGAAGTAAGTACTTTAATGTTTTTTCCTTGTTGTGTGCAATATATAAGCAGTATAAATTTGTGTTTACACTTCACAATTATCTTGTGTTCACAGTATTGTGTTCCTTGCCTAGTAATTTATGCAGTGAAGTAATTCAGTAACTTTTTACCTTATATTCTGCATCACAACTCAGCGTTGTCTCAGTTTTTTTTTTTTTTCTCCCAGCATTTGTGTATTCTTGCTCTTTTTGTTTTCATTCATTTGCCATTTTTTTCTCTCTGTGTGTTGAACATTCTTGTGCTAATTCCCTTCATTTAGCCAGTTTCTAATTTGTCTTATCTCCACAGACATTAGTGCCATTATTTTGTTTGAAGCAAGAAAATTATTTTCCAACTTTTCACACCCCAAGCTTCATTGCAAGAAAATTCTCATAGTATTGTGCATATATTGATGTGTTGTGTTGCTGCATCACTGTGAGTGTTAACCTTTCCCTGTTTTATGTTTATGCATCTATTATTTTTCATATTTCATTGAACAAATTTGCTCTTAGTGCAATTTTTAACTTTGAGGTTGGGTGCATTGGCTTAAGCCGGTAGGAGACTTGGACCTGCCTCGCATGGGCCAGTAGGCCTTCTGCAGTGTTCCTTCGTTCTTATGTTCTTATGTTCTTATGTTCTTAAATTATTCTTTTGCTTGTTCAGTAAGTGTTGCTTAAGTTGCAATTAAGAGTTAAAGTGTTCACTCAGTTCATTCCTTGATAATATTTTTTTGTTGTTGCTCTTGTAAACTGCCTTTTCTTGTGTGTGTAATTTTTTTATTATTGCAATATTGACTCATTTTGCAAAAATTCTTGTGTAAGCATTGTGCTGCCATTAATTTTTTTCTTTCAGAAATTTTTATGTAGTGTTGTGTTGTGCAGTACTTTTGATTAGAAATTGTTATTTGCAATATTGCTACGGTTTATCTCAGTGCAATATTCTGTGATTTCAGTTTCACATTCCTTGTTCTGTGCATAATATTTTATTCTTGTGTGTCATTTTATTTTTTTTAGATAGAATTGCTTTCCCAGTTTGTTTTAATTTTGCACAAGATTTATTGATTCCATTTTATCATTTATTGTTGAATTTCTTTGTTGAATTGAGAGTAAAGACAACTCACTGTGCCATTAATTCACTTTAAAGTAAATTTGAGTAAAGTACAATTTTTCTTGATTTTCAAAGTGTTGTTTATCCAGTTGAGTAATTTTTTATTTTCGTGTGAGTTTTCCTTGCTTACAGTGTGACTTATTTTTTTTCCTTTACTTATGCAGAATAGTTAAGCATTTTTTCCCCATTTAAGCTTACTGTGTCATATATTCTCTTTATTTTTCTTGCCTTTATGTCCTTGAGTAAGTTCCCTGAGAAGATGTCCCAGTCACTTTTGAATGCTCACTTAGTGTATCATGCCAGTCAAAGTAAATGTGAATCAGTCCACAGTACCAATATTCCCTTACTGAATGAAAGACAGTACCTAGCTAGACAGTGTGTTTGTTCTCACAGCTTGTATCTGAGATTTGTTAAAGTGCTGTGGAATGTGAAGTTCAGATTTAGTCCCTATAGATCCGTGAATTACTTATTAACGTAATCGAGCGGTCAGGCACTAGTAAGACTGTCACTCCTGTCTAGAATCCAGCCACAATACCGTGCATGCAGGATAGTGTACAGTTACCTTGGGTTTCAGAGGAACCTCAGACAACCCTGGGTGCTGAGACTACTATCCCTGCAATGGCGACTTGTTCAAGTATTCGTTCCTTCCCAGGGGATGCTTTGAGAAGAACTTTACTTGCAACGAGTTATGCCATCTCTTGCTGATGTCACAAGCCATTGCAGAAAGACGTTTCTGTGGCTAGTGTACTCACTATAGTGTCTGTTGTTCCTAGTGTTCCAGATGGTGATCCCATCCTAGTTGATAATAATTCGTGCAATGAAAGAAGTTGTTTCTCGAGTAAACGTTTGTAAGCGTAGTTTCTTTACAGTTGATACCTCGTGTCACTGTGTACGACTCAGATTGAATATCAGTATTGTTGACCATGTTCATTTCTTTTCCCCTGTGCTTGCAGTGAGAGATAGTAGATCCATTCTCCCTTGCTCATATTGTGTGTTATAGCATTACTTTTTTCAACCGGGGAGAGTCATCCACCCCACCGAGTTTGTTCATTCCTCCAGTAAGAAAGAACCGATCCCTTGTGGTCTGGTGTGATTCGATTCCTGCTCCATGAAGACCTTATTCTGACTGTGAGGCCACCAGCACCCATTAGTGACTTTGTAATGAGCCAAAAATTACAGTATAGAACAGCCGAGTTGGGAACTCCAAGCAGAAGAGTATACCAGTTAGTAATTCCACAGTCAATAGTGAATGTAGCTGTATCTTTTGTAGATACTTGTTCAGATCTCCCTCAATCAAGGCATGTGTTAGCCATTGCAAAGGAATTCGACCCTCCCAAAGACGATAACCATTCTGCATATGTAAATCTTACCCTCACAGAGTTGGGTTTAAATGTACATAGTCTGTATAATTAGATGTCCAAGATGAATGAAGTTGTCAACTGTGTGTTTTGTTATTAGCTGATCAGTTTTTCAGAAAAAAAATTTTGTGTTCACGTTCCCTCCGAATTCTGAGAATTTAGCAGTAATGATCTGTGTGCACCAGATCTGCCTTTGCTGTTAATTTACTTTCACCTTTGTAAATATGTATTTATTCTTCCTCAGAATCCGTAGAGTGCATGAATACAGATCGATCGATCAATTCCATCCTTTATTATACCATGATTTGTTCTTATAATTCATAATGCATTACATTAAAACTCATTATGTTAAAACTCATTATGTTAACACCCATTACGATACCATCCATTAGTTCTAAGTTACATATGTCTTTGTTATTGTATAGAATCAGCCCAGAGCCACCTGCCTGTTCAGCCTATAGCATAGTATTGTATGTCGAGATGACATACGTAACATGACCGAGCTGTCACCATAGTTGCTGATCCCCTGTATATGTATATGTTATCTGAGTATCATAGTACCATCCATATGTTTTACATACACGATCCCTTGCTAGGCCCAGTGACTAGTTTGTGTGATGTCACGTGACGCTGTTGTGAGCCCTTCATGCCTGGGATCCTTCTCAGTTCCCCGTAATCCAAGCAGGCGACAAGACAGGCAGTTTGGGCTCTCCCCCTTCATACTCTGCTAATATAAGTGTTACCATCCAACAAGTGTGTTTTACTCCAATCATCATATCTCCTACGAACCCCCACTGTATACTGAGCACCGCTGCACTCTCAGTGGACAACTGAATGGGACCACCTGGCAACACTGCACTGAGCACTTCTGCACTCACTCTCAGTGGACGACTGAATGGGACCATCTGGCAACACTGTACTGAGCATGGCTGCACTCTCACTGAATGGGACAGCTGACATGACCAAGAGAAGAACCATCACATGAGCCTGGGTGGAATGTGTGGCAGTTTACCAGTTACCAGATTCTTATTTTGTTGTATTCCCAAGATTAATGTATATTATTAACCTCTATTATTACCACTTTATTATTATTATTATTATTATTATTATTATTATTATTATTATTATTATTATTATTGTTGTTGCTGTTGTTGTTGTATATAGGTAGTAGGTTGATAGACAGCAACCATCCAGAGAAGTACTACTGTCCTACCAAATGAGACAGAAACCTGTATTTGTTGTAAATGATGGTAGGAGTGCTGGTGTATTTTTCACTCATAAACACACAAGATAACAGATATATCTTGCTACTTTTATTTACACTACACATGCATGTGAGTTTTCTTTCATTTTGTCTTAATAGTTCTTGTTCTTATTACTTTTCCTTTCATATCCATGGGGAAGTGGAATAAGAATCTTTCGTCTGTCAGCCATCCGTGTTGTAAAAATCAACTAAAATGCTGGCAGCAATGGGCTAGTAACCCCTTTTCCCGTACAGCTTACTAAAAATAAGAATTAAACCATCAAATGTTTGAATGTGCATGGATGTAGTGTGAATGCTAAGAAAGAGATGACTGTGGATGTTATGAATGAAAAGTGGGATGTTCAGGTCTCTTAAGTGAAACAAAACTGAAGGTAGGAGTTTCAGTGGGGAGAAATAAATGGGATTAGGTCAAGGGTTTCTAATAAAGTCTGAGCTAAGGAAGGAGTAGCAATAATGTTGAAGGATAAGTTATGGCAGGAAAAGAAGAAATATAAATGTATAAATTCAAGGATTATATATATTTTTTATGAAAAAGAGAATAAATAAGTATACAAGATATGACATAGCACGTAATGAAAGTAGTTTGTTAGATTATGTATTGGTGGATAAAAGGTTGATGGGTAGGCTCCAGGATGTGTATGTTTATAGATCGGCAACAGATATATTGGGTCAGTATTTAGTTGTAGCTACAGTTAGAGTAAGAGGTAGATGGGGTAAAGAAAATGGCAACAGCAAGTAAGAGAGAGATGAAAGTTTATAAACTAAGTGAGGAGAAAGTTAGGGTGAGATATAAGCAACTGTTACGTTGTTTACCCTTCTTCTTACTTTGATGATACGGTTCTCACTACATGCTCCAGTGTGGGGTAGCTAAATAAGGCCTTATAAAGTCTAGGGGAATACTTACATTCATGATTAGTCGTCCTCACTCTCTGAAATGCTTTCACCAACCCTCTTAACAGGTTATTTAAACTATTAGGACAAAAACAGGAATATATTCTAGATAGGTATGTACAAAATATACAGGTTAATTATTATTATTATTATTATTATTATTATTATTATTATTATTATGAAAAAGAAGCACTAAGCCACAAGGGCTATACAGCGCTGCAGAGTAGTAAGGAAGCAAGGGTATTGGGTGGCAGAAGGGGGGAGGGATGATTAGTAGGTTACAGAAAACAGCGGGACAGGGGATAGTGCAGGGGTAGAGGGTAGCAAGAGATTGAGGTAGAAAGGGCTGAAGGTACCATTATCAGACTTTGTGAAGTCAGTTGTTTTCAAAAAGTCAATGAGAGAGTCTGGACGAAAGGTGGGTCCATCAGCGAGAAGGGAAGGTAAAGAGAGAGTAGTAGAGCGAAGACGACATTGGAGGTAAATTCTGCGTGCTCGTTGATAAAGTGGGCAGTCTAACAGAATGTGGCTGACCAATACTGGAACCTGACAATTCTCACAGAGAGGAATAGGACGCCTCTCCATGAGATATCCATGAGTAAGATGAGTGTGGCCAATGCGAAGGCAGGAGAGAGTAATCTCCCAACCTCAACACTGGTGACAAGAAGATGGCCAGTAATCTATACTCGGCTTAATAGAACGAAGTTCGTTATTGAGCAGAGCAGACCAACGCTATTGCCAGTGGGTGTGAAGGTGGGTAGCTATTACAGCAAAATAGTCCGGAAATGGAACACCTCTATATGAAATTGGTAGGGCATGAGCTGCTGACTGCACAGCAGTGTCTGCCTGTTCATTGCCCTGTACATCAACGTGACCAAGGATCCAACAAAAAACAATATCTTTATGCTTGGTAGAGATACGGCGTAGCCAAAGTTGGATACGGAGAACTGGGGGTTGAGGTGTATCAAATTTCCGTATAGCCTGTAGAGCACTGAGGGAGTCTGAGACAACCACAAATGATGACACAGGCATAGATGCGATAAGAATAAGTGCTGCAAGAATGGCATACAATTCAGTAGTAAAAATGCTAGCCAAAGATAGTAAATGCCCTTGCATGGTGCTGTCCGGAAACACTGCTGCAAATCCGATGCCGTCAGAAGACTTAGAGCCATCTGTATACACGGCAATGGCATGAGAATGAGAGTGGAAGTGGTCAAGAAAAAGAGAGTGAGTAGCCACCGTAGGCAGTTGGGCTTTCAAGCAAGGGAGTGAGAAAGAACAGACCCAAACAGCTGGAACTTCCCAGGGGGGTAGGGAAAAGTGAGATGCTACATGAATATATAAAGGCAGTAACTGAAGGGAAGACAAGAGCGAATGTAGGCGAAGAGAGAAGGGGCGGAGCAAACAGGGGAGGTGAACAAATAAAGAATGTCTACTAATATCAGTGACCATTTTATAAATGGAAGGATTGCGGAGATCGTGAGAGTGCACATAGTAGTGAAGGCAATGGGCATCACGGCGATCAGACAAGGATGGAACATTCGCTTCTGCATAGAGGATCTCAAAAGGGGAAGAGCGAAAAGCACCAAGGCATAAACATAATCCTTGGTGATGGATGGGGTTAAGGCTAGAGAGAGTAGCAGGAGAGGCCGCTGAAAAGATCTGGTCACCATAATTGAGTTTCAATAAAATGAGGGCTGAATACAGGCGAAGGAGAGTTCGACGATCAGCTCCCCATGAAAGAAGAGCAAGGGTTTTAAGAAGGTTCAGCTGGCTGTGACAAGTTGCCTTTAGAGAGGTAATGTGGGGTTTCCAGGATAACCTACGGCCAAAGAGAAGGCCCAGAAACCTGACTGTATCACGTTCAGGGATACGGGAGCCATAGAGGTACAAAGGATGATCAGAGATGACAGAGCGTCTAGTGAAAGTAATTTGGTGAGTTTTGGTACTGGAAAATTTAAACCTATGCATGGAGGCCCAATTGGAAACACGGTCGACCACATGCTGGAGAGACACTGTAATGAGGTGACAGTCAGCGCCTGCACAAGCAATAGCGAAGTCATCTACATAGAATGATGACCAAATATTGGATGGAAGAACAGAGGCCAAATCATTTATAGCAAGGAGAAAAAGTGTTGTGGTCAGAACACATCCCTGAGGGACACCTTCAGCTTGGACAAAGTCCGGGGAGAGCACATTATTGACTCGAACACGGAAATGTCTGTCAGTTAAAAAGTTCTTAAGGAAAAATGGTAGATTGCCTCAGACGCTTAAGGAGTGGGCTTGGGCCAAAATATTATACCTCCAAGTTGTGTCATATGCCTTCTCGAGGTCAAAAAATATGGCAATAACTGAGTGGTTATTTGCAAAGGCATTATGAGCATACATACCCAAATGCAGTAAGGGGTCTATGGTAGAACGGCCCTTACGAAAGCCATATTGATGAGTGGAGAGACTGTTGTGTGTCTCTAAATACCACATTAAACGTCTATTTGCCAGACGTTCCAACACTTTGCAAACTGCACTGGTAAGAGCAATGGGACGATAATGGGAGGCTTCATGTCCCATAGTACCCGGTTTGCGGAAAGGGAGAACAGTGGCAGATTTCCACAGCTGTGGAAGAACTCCTTGTGACCAAATAAGATTGAAAATGTGTAAGAGGACTGCAAGGGCTTACTGATGTAAATGTTGTAACATGCGAATATGAATGTTGCTGAGCCCAGCTGTCGATGATCGGCAAGCTGAGAGTGTTGCCTCCAGTTCCTGAAGCGTAAAAGGCACATTATACTGTTCTTCTCTGAGAGAAGAAAAGTCCAAGGGTACTAACTCTCTGGCAGACTTTGAGGAAAGAAACGAGGGGCAGAGATGGAGCCCCAGAGAAATATGGACCAGATGATTGCCAATTTCAATGGCAACATCTAGAGGGTTTGCTATATCAACACCGGCAACCTGCAGAACAGGAGCCGGGTCAGGAGAATATTTACCACTCAGTTTCCGTACTTTTTCCAGACTGCACTCATAGAGGAAGCAGAGGTGATGGTGGAGACATAATCTCACCAGCAAGTGTGTTTAGCATTACGGATGACACAGCGAGTGATCGCACGATTCTGCTTAAAATCAAGAAGTCTCTCAGTGGTTCTATTATACCGGTACCTGCCCACACAGTTCGTTTCAAATGTACTGCACGAGCACAAGCAGGAGACCACCAAGGCACGCATTTCTGAGAATGCCTGCCCGAGGTTTGGGGTATAGAATGAGAAGCTGCGGTTAAAACTGAGGACGAGAAGTGGTGTAAAAGCTCATCAATTGAGGACGAAGAAGGAACCTCACTAAAAACAGTTAGTTGTGAGTAAAGGCTACAATTTGCCCGATCAAATTGCCAGCGTGGGTTATGAAGAGGTGGTGAATATGAAGGGAAGTAAGAATGATTGGAAAATGATCGCTGTCATGTAAATCTGGGAGAACAGACCAGGTGAAGTCTAGTGTGGCGGAAGAAGAGCAGACTGTAGACTGAGAGATCGATGCAAGAGAGAGTATCAGTACGAGGATCAAAATGGGTGTGAATACCTGTATTTAAAACATGGAGGGGGTGGGAAACAAGAAAAGCCTCTAGCTGAATGCCACGGGAATCACAGTGAGACCCCCCAGAGGAAATGATGGGCATTAAAATTGCCAAGTAACAGAAGTGGTGGCGGTAATGACAAAACAAGAAAGGCAATATCCGGAATAGATAACGCTCGAGAAGGAGACAGATACAAAGAACAGAGTATATACCACTTATGCAGGTGGATACTGGCTACTGTGTAATGCAGCAAAGTACGAACAAATAGCTGATGGTACGGAATATTAGTGCATAGAAGATCACTTTCGTTAAAGGTCCCATCAGAAAAAGGATCTGAAGAATACAATAAATTTTAGCCTGAGATGGAATAGATAACATCAGAGTGTAATTTTGGTTCTTGTAAGCAAACACCAACAGGGTAAAATTGGGAGAGCAACGTCTGAAGCTCACCCCGGTTAACTCTGAGGCTGCGTATATTCCACTGTAAACAGGCCATGATTGGCAATGATAAAGATACTAGAATCTGCAGGTAAGGGTACTTATGGACTAGAGGGGTTAGAAAAGTCCACATGCAGTGACAGCGGAAAACGTTAAAGCAGCGAAGGAATGGTGCACTGTGAAGAAAGGAGTTGCGCAGATGGAGAAGAGGAAAGAGAAGGAACAGAGGGTGGATCAGTGTCCATTGATGGTTTGGCCTCTGCAATATATTCAGAGATTGCTTCAAGCGTTTCGGAGTTCAGAGACGTCGTATGGGAGACAATATTGGAGATGGAAGAAGGAGGAGTTTGAGTAAAGATCGGAACTGTAATGGACTGTACCAAGGTAGGGGGACGAAAGGGTGGAGGGAACTGGAGAAGTGTGGGAGGGGACAGAAGAGGCAGAAATCTGGGAGGTGGCAGAAGAGGAAGAAACTTGGGAGGGGACAGGGGAGGAAGGCACAGTATGAGGAGGAGGATGAACCTCCACACCTGTAACAGAGCCAGTGAAAGGGGAAGACCCAGGTACAGAGACCATGAAGGTAAAATGTGAAAGTGGATGAAGGAAAAGAGGGGTTAAAGGAGATTTTTTGGACTTCTGAGAAGTAGAGGGACGATTGGGAGGAGGTGTCGTACGAGGTCTTATTGATACCGGGGTTTGTGAGGGAGAACATGAAGAAGTGAGAACAGACTGAGGTGTTGAAGTAGGGATGTCTGAGCCAAGGACAGCAAAAGAATTAGATACAGGAGTGACTATGGGACTGGCAACCGCAAAGGAGGCTGCAGAATTGGGACCTCAGAAGTGGGGGGACGTTTTGAAACACAAGAATAAGAAACATGGGGTAGTCTCCCTTGGAGGCGGAGATAAGAAACTGCCGTAGTATAAGGGAGACCTTCTGCCTCTTTGAGGCAACGAATTTCCCACTCATTTAAGTAGACCTGGCAATGGCGAGAGTATGAAGGGTGAGCCTCATGACAATTAAGGCAAGAGGGAGGTCGACTGCAAGATGTATTAGAATGGTCATCGGCACCATAAACTGGGCATTCGGCTATAGATCTGCAATATTTTGCTGGGTGGCCAAATCGCCAGCAATTTCTACACTGTTGTAGTGTAGGGATCACTTTCCGAACTTGTAACCGATGTTCTGCTACATAAACGGAGGATGGGAGTTCACAGCTGTCAAAAGTTAAATGAGCCACATTGCATGGGTATCGTCTCTGCCAGCGGGCAGGGAGAACATAAGTGTCTACCTCGAGAATTGGGAGATCTTAGAGTTCCAGCTGTTTGAGAATGTAATTGCTACATATCTGGAAATTCTGTTGGACAATGGTATGGGGCAGAATAACAGCACCACTACAAGAATTGAGGGAATGAAGTTTTTCGATAGTGATAGGAATAGTATCGATATGTGAAAGAAGACAAAGATCATGAGATTGGGTAGCATTCTGGACTGTGATGATGCACATACCACTCTTAAGAGCATGAAAGGAAACATCTCTACCAACATGGTGTAGGAGTGCTTTGCCAATACTATGGTCGGAAAGATAGGCAGTAGAAGAAGTCGGTCTTAAAGTAAAGAATTTAGTCCATTGTGTGGTCCAAAACTGAGTGTGGAGAGGGAGTGCATGACGTGTCGGTCTTTTCCAAGTAGAATGAGAAGGTAATGAAGTAACGTCATCAGGAGATTGTTGTTGGCTTTTAGAAGTGGGACCAGAGTTGGTCCGACGTGGGATGGGCTGGCGATTCGAAAATCGCTGCACCATAGAGGGAGAAGCCGGAAGCATAGTCAAAGGAGAGCGGAGGTCAGACTAATCGAAGGAGTCAGCCGAAACCCCGGCACCTGAAGTGGGTGATGAAACAGCACCAGCAAGAGGTACAGGGGCCTTAAGAGTGTCCAAAGAGTGGCCAAAAGACGAGGCGAGGTCAGAACAGGGTGCGGTAACAATAAGGGGCCCGGGGGTAGTGGGGTCATGGATTGGGGACTCCATGGTTAGGTTACTTCTTTCTTTTTGTTTTTAAGAAAAAAATAAAGAAGAAAAGAAAATAAAAATAAAAAAAAGAATAAAAAAGGGGGGACCAGGGAGGGATAGTTCCTAGGAGGAATGAAAGGGCCAGAAATCTCACTCCACTCCCAAGAGGACCTCAGCACCGCAAGTAGCGCAGATGCAGCATGGAACCCTTGCCATACCCTACCCTTCATGCCAGTAAACCAGCAATCTGGGATAGCAACCTCACATCTGCCGAGCTACCTCGGTAGACAAAAGAGAGGGCGGCCAGATATCCACCACAAAGCATACCTCCTTCGGCCACCACCCCCAGAATCCAAAAGGTGACTTCCAGAGATACACCCATCGCCCGAAAGACACCCAAAGCCACCCTTCGGGATACCGGAGAGGGAGCAGGACATCCCCAGGCGATCCAGATTCCACGGCAAACTACGCCACCACCAAGAACCTCAATGGAATGGGATGGACCTCGGCACCCTTTCCCCTACCTAGGAACTAGCGCACCTGTGGGAAAAATCCCAAAGGCCAAAAAGAGGAAGGGTAAAAGGGAGGGGTGTGGAGGAGGAGGAGGAAAGGAAAAAGGGGAGGATGGGGAGGATGGGATAGGGAAGGGGGGATTGGGGGGTAATTAGGTTCGGTCTAAGGAAGGAGACCGACAGGTCTAATTCCTCAGATCAAGAGCCTCTTCACCACGCCAAGGAGCTCCCCTTGAAGAGATATACAGGTTAAGATTTTCCTCTACATGGGATGCACACCCTAAGCTGCTCAGCCAGTACAATCATGTGGTCCATCTGAAGCAGTTAGTACCCCTTCCTTCCTGAAGACCTTAACTCAGTGTTTTGACACACTGTAGCCACTCTGGGTAAAATGGTTACATCATATTCAAGTAGAAATTGTACCTCCAGGGCACTCACATCTTGCCCAGAAGTAGGAGTGGAGAAGGTCCTGCCATGGCGGGAACCACAACGACAACAACAAAGCCTCCTCCCCACCTACTACACAACAACAAAAGAATGTCAGCATGCACCGTTCTTTAGCTACTACAATAAATTTTTTTTATTGCTACACTTTATTTTACTTCTAAAAAAGAATTACTGTCTTTATAACCTACTTATTTTAATTGTGTGTGTGTGTGTGTGTGTGTGTATAGTAGAACCCAATTGAGCCTCTACCCTTCAGACAAAACTGTTAGTCATACTCCTTGCACTGAAATGCATCCATGTATCTAAGGTTGACACTTTAATTGCAACTGATTCTCTGTCATCCATAAATGCTCTCAACTCATTAAGTATAAATTCTGGCATGCTCGTGTCAGAAGCCAGTTAGCAGTTTGAGAACAATAATATGAAAAGAACTTCAATTGAACTTTATTGACTTAAGACTCAGGGAGATTGACACCAGTGAGTCCATCTATCATCATTCTATCATGCAGGAGGAGCCACATGTCTATGGTGCATCCAACAAAATAAGCAGACTCTTGGATGTCACTACCGCCCGGCTCCGGCTGGGTTACAAGTATCTTTGGCAGGTTAAATCACCACCACCAGATGTAGACCAAACGAAATGTAAACTTTGCCAGATGGACTATTGTCACACCCTGCGTCATTATGTACTGAAGTGCGATAAAATTAATGAATTTAGAGACAACTCACTCAGAAATGTTCAAGAAATGGCAAATTATTTTATCCACAGTGGTATATTACAGACCATTCTGGAAAAATACCCTGACTATGCTAGCTGTAAATAAAGCATTACCACATGTGTGTACTCACCTAGTTGTACTCACCTAGTTGAGGTTGCAGGGGTCGAGTCCAAGCTCCTGGCCCCGCCTCTTCACTGGTCTCTACTAGGTCACTCTCCCTGAACCATGATCTTTATCGTACCTCTGCTTAAAGCTATGTATGGATCCTGCCTCCACTACTTCGCTTCCCAAACTATTCCACTTCCTGACTACTCTGTGGCTGAAGAAATACTTCCTAACATCCCTTTGATTCATCTGTGTCTTCAACTTCCAACTGTGTCCCCTTGTTACTGTGTCTAGTCTCTGGAACAGCCTGTCTTTGTCCACCTTGTCAATTCCTCTCAGTATTTTGTAAGTCGTTATCATGTCCCCCTATCTCTCCTGTCCTCCAGTGTCGTCAGGTTGATTTCCCTTAACCTCTCCTCATAGGACATACCTCTTAGCTCTGGGACTAGTCTTGTTGCAAACCTTTGCACTTTCTCTAGTTTCTTTACATGCTTGGCTAGGTGTGGGTTCCAAACTGGTGCCGCATACTCCAATATGGGCCTAACGTACACGGTGTACAGGGTCCTGAACGATTCCTTATTAAGATGTCGGAATGCTGTTCTGAGGTTTGCTAGGCGCCCATATGCTGCAGCAGTTATTTGGTTGATGTGCGCTTCAGGAGATGTGCCTGGTGTTATACTCACCCCAAGATCTTTTTCCTTGAGTGATGTTTGTAGTCTCTGACCCCCTAGACTGTACTCCATCTGCGGTCTTCTTTGCCCTTCCCCAATCCTCATGACTTTGCACTTGGTGGGATTGAACTCCAGGAGCCAGTTGCTGGACCAGGTCTGCAGCCTGTCCAGATCCCTTTGTATTTCTGCCTGGTCTTCGATCGAATGAACTCTTCTCATCAACTTCACGTCATCTGCAAACAGTGACACCTCGGAGTTTATTCCTTCCGTCATGTCGTTCACAAATACCAGAAACAGCACTGGTCCTAGGACTGACCCCTGTGGGGTCACAGGGTCACAGGTGCCCACTCTAACACCTCGCCTCGTACCATTACTCGCTGCTGTCTTCCTGACAAGTATTCCCTGATCCATTGCAGTGCCTTCCCTGTTATTCCTGCTTGGTCCTCCAGTTTTTGTACTAATCTCTTGTGTGGTACTGTGTCAAACGCCTTCTTGCAGTCTAAGAAAATGCAATCCACCCACCCCTCTCTCTCTTGTCTTACTGTTGTGTGTGTGTGTGTGTGTGTGTGTGTGTGTGTGTGTGTGTGTGTGTGTGTCTGTTTGTCTGTCTGTCTGTCTGTCTGTCTGTGTCTGTCTGTGTCTGTCTGTCTGTGTCTGTGTATATGTGCATGTGTGTACTCTGCATGTGTATTTGTGTACTCATATATGTGTGAGTGCTTGTACTCGTGTGTGTATGTATACTCGTGTGTGTGTGTACTCACCTATTTGTGTGTGTGTGTGTGTGTGTGTGTGTGTGTGTGTACGTGTGTGTGTGTATACTCACCTAATTGTACTCACCTAATTGTGGTTGCAGGGGTCGAGACTCAGCTCCTGGCCCCACCTCTTCACTGATCGCTACTAGGTCCTCTCCCTCTCTGCTTCCTGAGCTTTGTCATACCTCTTCTTAAAACTATGTATGGTTCCTGCCTCCACTACTTCACTTGCTAGGCTATTCCACTTCCTGACGACTCTATGACTGAAGAAATACTTTCTAACGTCCCTGTGACTCGTCTGAGTCTTCAGCTTCCAGTTGTGACCCCTTGTTTCTGTGTCCCCTCTCTGGAACATTCTATCTCTGTCCACCTTGTCTATTCCCCGCAGTATCTTGTATGTCGTTATCATGTCTCCCCTGACCCTTCTGTCCTCCAGTGTCGTCAGTCCGATTTCCCTCAACCTTTCCTCGTACGACATTCCCCTGAGCTGTGGGACTAGCCTTGTTGCAAACCTTTGCACTTTCTCTAACTTCTTGATGTGCTTGACCAGGTGTGGGTTCCAGACTGGTGCTGCATACTCCAGTATGGGCCTAACATACACAATGTACAGTGTCTTGAACGATTCCTTATTAAGTTATCGGAACGCTGTTCTCAGGTTTGCCAGGCGCCCGCATGCTGCAGCAGTTATTTGGTTGATGTGTGCCTCCGGTGACGTGCTCGGTGTTATGGTCACCCCAAGGTCTTTCTCCCTGAGTGAGGTCTGTAGTCTTTGTCCACCTAGCCTATACTCTGCCTGCGGTCTTCTTTGCCCCTCCCCAATCTTTATGGCTTTGCATTTGGCAGGGATGAATTCGAGAAGCCAGTTTCTGGACCACATGTCCAGCCTGTCCAGGTCTCTTTGCAGTCCTGCCTCATCCTCATCCGATTTAATTCTTCTCATCAGCTTCACATCATCTGCGAATAGGGACACTTCAGAGTCTATTCCTTCCATCATGTCGTTCGCATATATCAAAAATAGCACTGGTCCTAGAAATGACCCCTGTGGGACCCCGCTCGTCACAGGTGCCCACTGTGATACCTCTTCACGTACCATGACTCGTTGTTGCCTCCCTGTCAGGTATTCCCTGATCCATTGCAGTGCCCTCCCTGTTATATGCCCCCTGATCCTCCAGCTTCTGCATAATCTCTTGTGGGGAACTGTGTCAAAGGCCTTCCTGCAGTCTAGGAAAATGCAATCAACCCACCCCTCTCTCTCGTGTCTTACTTCTGTTACCTTGTCATAAAACTCCAGAAGGTTTGTGACACAGGATTTGCCTTCCATGAACCCATGCTGGTTTTCATTTATAATCTTGTTCCGTTCCAGGTGTTCCACCACTCTCCTCCTGATAATCTTCTCCATGACTTTGCACACAATACATGTCAGAGACACAGGTCTGTAGTTTAGTGCCTCATTTCTGTTTCCTTTCTTAAATATGGGGACTACATTTGCTGTCTTCCATTTCTCAGGTAGCTGCCCAGTTTCAAGGGATGTGTTGAAGATTGTGGTTAGGGGCACGCACAGCATCTCTGCTCCTTCTCTAAGGACCCACGAGGAGATGTCTGGTCCCATCGCCTTGGAGGTATCAAGGTCACTTAGCAGCTTCTGTTCCTCCTCCTCGGTTGTTCGTATTTCATCCAACACTTGTTGGTATATTCCCTCTTGATGTTCCCTTCTGTGCTGTCTTCTCAGAGCCCTTCCTGTCTCTACTGTAAAAACTTCCTTAAATCTCCTGTTTAGCTCCTCACATACCTCCTGATCATTTCTTGTGAGTTCTCCACCTTCTGTCCTCAGTCTGATCACCTGGTCTTTGACTGTTGTCTTCCTCCTGATGTGGCTATACAACAGTTTCGGGTAAGTCTTGATTTTCGATGCTATGTTGTTTTCATACTGTCACTGGGCCTCCCTCCTTACCTGTGCATACTCGTTCCTGGCTCTGCGACTAATCTCCCTATTTTCATGTGTTCTCTGCCTTCTGTACTTTTTCCATTCTCTATTGCACTTTGTTTTTGCCTCCTTACACCGTCGGGTAAACCAGGGGCTCGTTCTGGTCTTCCCATTGTTTCTGTTGCCCTTGGGAATAAACCTTTCCACTGCCTCCTTGCATTTTGTTGTTACATATTCCATCATTTCATTTACTGGCTTTCCTGCCAGTTCTCTGTCCCACAGAACCTCCTGCAGGAAGTTCCTCAACCCTATGTAGTCCCCTCTTTTATAGTCTGGCTTTTCCCATTCAACTCCTGTTACTCTCTCCATTTGCAACTCTACTATGTATTCAAAGCACAGAACCACGTGGTCACTAGCTCCTAGGGGACTCTCATATGTGATGTCCTCAATGTCTGAACTGCCCAGGGTGAACACAAGGTCCAATCTTGCTGGTTCATCCTCCCCTCTCACTCTGGTAGTGTCCTTAACATGTTGGTGCATGAGGTTTTCCTGCACCACATCCAACATCTTGGCTCTCCATGTTTCGGGACCCCCATGTGGCTCCAGGTTTTCCCAATCTCCCTGTGGTTGAAATCCCCCATAACCAGCAACTGTGCTCTGTTGGAGTGAGCTCTTCTTGCCACCTCAGCTAGTGTGTCCACCATTGCTCTTTTGTTCTATTCATATTCCTCTCTTGGCCTCCTGCAGTTCTGTGGTGGATTATACATCACAGCAATGACCACCTTGTGCTCCCCAGATTGAAGTGTACCTACTATGTAGTCCCTTTCTCCTGTCTCGTCTATGCCCCCCATTTTCTCGAATTTCCATCGGTTTTTTACGAGCAGAGCAACCCCTCCTCCCCCTCTGCCCCTTCTATCTTTCCTCATGATCTGGTATCCTGGTCGGAAGATTGCATCTGTTGTTGTCTCCGTGAGTTTTGTTTCTGTAACTGCTATAATGTCTGGGGACTTCTCATTGATTCTTTCTTGCCATTCCTCATATTTATTCGTTAATCCATCCGCATTTGTGTACCAAACCTTCAACTTCTGTTCTAATACTGCAACTGTGGTCCTGGGGGAATACTGGGGTTGGGAGAGCAGGAGCCCTGGTGGGGGCCTGTGGGGGGTTGCAGTGAAGGTGGAGGAAGAGCTCCCATAGGGGGTTGCTGTAGGGGTAGGGTTTGTGGTGCAGGGGGTGGGAACAGAGGGATTGGTGTGTGATGGTTGGTTTGGATTGTTCAGTTGCCTTGGGGGTGTCGTGGCTGGAGTCCTTCTGCAGGTGTTTCTGGGGGGTGTGCTTGTCCTTCCACCTGTTCCTGGGTTATTCTGCTCTCCTTTTTCATTTCCTCCCATTCCTCCTTTCGTTTTTCACTCTCTCTTTCAGTATCATCCTTTCCTCCTGTGTTCTGTCTCGATCGAGGTACACACTCATGAACTCCTGTTTGCCTCTCAGCCGTGCTTTCTCCTGCAGGATCATGGTTCGAGTTGATTCTGCCTTGAAAATTACTTTGAGAGGCCGATTCCTTTTCTTTGTGAACCACCCGATTCTCCGAAAATTTGCCACCTGGGTCATGTCTCCCTCGCCTATCACCTTCATGATACCTTCAATCGATTTTTTCTCCTCCTGCTTTGTTTCATCATAAGTTTCCCCTTCAGCTTCGTCTAGCCCATAGACAAAAACTGATCTCTCCCTTTCCACCTCCCACTGTGACTCCCATTGCATCCTGAGGTGTTTGGGAGTGTTTGTGTGTGTGTGTGCGTGTGTGTGTGTGTGTGTGTGTGTGTGTGTGTGTGTGTGTGTGTGTGTGTGTGTGTGTGTGTGTGTGTGTGTGTGTGTGTGTGTGTGTGCGACTCAACAATTAATATTTGAACCAATAACTCATCACAGTTGTGACCGGGTGTGGACGTGTGAATTGCTCATTACTCTATAATTTGTTCATGATTGTAGCCATGTATAAACGTAAGTAAATTTACTTACAGGATTATTTACCTTTGTAACTTGTGAGTTCATTATCTTTGTACCTAGTTCAGTTATCAAAACTTTGGACCCATTATGTACCTCTGTAATCTGTAAATACCTTTGTAACTTGTCATGATTGTGACCAGATCTACCTGGAGTTCATTACCTTTGTAACTTGCTCAGCTATCAAAACTTTGGGGCCCAGTCCCTGGACTCATTATGTACCTCTGTAATATTTTGACTACCGCCCACAGGATGGATATGGGGTGCATAATAAACATATTAAACTAAATTATTGATATACAGGGACTGACTCATTTGGCCTCTCTTACGTAAGAGTGTACAGCTCTCATGACAGAATTAAGGCAGCTGTGTCCCCAGCAGTTTAATACAATTAGGCATTCCAAATATTGAGTAACTGCTACTTAGTTACATAAATACATGTTGGGTCCTATGGCCCCATAACAGCAACTATTGGCAGAAAGATGGGATAGGGCAAGTATGGGTAGTGGGGGGCTTGAAAACAGGTGAGATAGTTTTAAAAATGCAGTGTTAGAATGCGTGGCAGTAGTTTGTGGCTGTAGGAGGTTGGGTGCAGAAGGAAAGAGGAGTGATTGGTGGGATGATGAGGTTAAGGATGCGATAAAAGAGAACAACGTCGCTTATGAGAGGTTTTTACAAAGCAGAAGGTATATAAGAAGGGCGAAGTATATGGAGAGTAAAAGAAAGGTGAAGAGAGTAGTGTGAGTCAAGAGTAGAGCAAATGATAAGAGTGGGTGAGGCATTGTCAAAAAATTTTACTGAGAATAAGAAAAATTGTTAGAGTGAGATTAACAGTTTAAGAAATCCTAGGGAACGAATGGCCTGGTAGCAAATGCTCTCGCTTCACATAGTGAGGTGTCCGAGTTCGATTCCCGGCGAGGGTTGAAACATTAGGCGTGTTTCCTTACGCAGGTTGTTTATATTCATCCATCAGCATAAAATGGGTACCTGGGTGTTAGTCGACTAGTGTGGGTCACATCCTGGGACAAAATTGACCTAATTTGCCCGAAATGCTCTGCATAACAAGGAGCTTTCTAAATAGTAGTATGTCATTGATGTCAGCTAGGACTGTATACCTTGTACATGTACTTG
Source organism: Cherax quadricarinatus (assembly GCF_026875155.1). Taxonomy (NCBI): domain Eukaryota; kingdom Metazoa; phylum Arthropoda; class Malacostraca; order Decapoda; family Parastacidae; genus Cherax; species Cherax quadricarinatus. The sequence continues at coordinate 37,916,057 of NC_069404.1, forward strand.
TAGAAATAAAGATATTGTTATTATTATTAAAACGCAGAAATACCAAAACATCCTTCTTAGAAACCTTGACAGTCTTGTATAACAGTTGGGAAAATAAAAAGAGTGCGCCAGATGGAGCTGCCACCTCTGGTGCTGGTAGTCTTGGAGGGCAGTACCTGTAAGAATACTGAAATGAGAACCTGTGCACCGGATGGTGGACCAGCCAGTGCACCGGATGGTGCACTGGCTGGTCAGAAGTTACTTGGGTAAGATAAGATTTCGTTCGGATTTTTAACCCCGGAGGGTTAGACACCCAGGATAACCCAAGAAAGTCAGTGCGTCATCGAGGACTGTCTAACTTATTTCCATTGGGGTCCTTAATCTTGTCCCCCAGGATGCGACCCACACCAGTCGACTAACACCCAGGTACCTATTTGCTGCTAGGTGAACAGGACAATAGGTGTAAGGAAACGTGTCGGAATTTCCACCCGCCGGGAATCGAACCCGGGCCCTCCGTGTGTGAAGCGGGAGTTTTAGCCACCAGACCACCGGGCCACAGAAGTTACTTGGGTCAACTCACTGACAGTGATGAGGAAATGTGTAGAATTTTTAACACTTACTTCCTCTCAGTTTTTTTACACAGGAAGATACTAGTGATATTCCAGAAATAATAAATTGTGTAGAACAGGACGATATTAAACTATGCACGATTAAGGTCACAAGTGACATGGTCCTTGGACAAATAAATTAAAACCTAACAAATCCCAAGGCCCTGATGAAATGTACGCAAGGGTTTTAAAGGAATGTAAAGAGGAGCTTAGCAAATCTTTGGCTAATCTTTTCAACATATTATACAAACTAGAATACTGACAAATAAGTAGAAAATGGCAAATGTGATACCTATTTTCAAAGCAGGTGACAGGTCCTTAGCTTCGACCTATAGACCAATAAGCCTAAGCTCCATAGTGGAAAAATTTATGGAATCAATAATTGCCTATGCAATTCGTAGTCATCTTGAAAGGCATAAATTGATTAATGAATCTCAGCACAGTGTTACGAAAGGGTGTTCCTGACTTACGAATTTATTAAACTTTTTCACAAAGGTATTTGAGGAGGTAGATCATGGTAATGAATATGTTATTGTGTATATGGACTTCAGTAAGGCTTTCGATAGAGTCCCACATCAGAAATTATTGAGGAAAATTAAGGCACACGGAATAGGAGAATTTTTTATCTGGATAGTGTGGTTGACAGATAGGCAGCAGAGAGTTTGCATAAATGCGAAGAAATCAGAGTGGGGAAGCGTCACGAGTGGTGGTCCAGACGGGTCAGTGTTGGGCCCCTTGTTGTTCAAAATAAACATAAATGAGCGAATAAACAGCAAGTTTGCTGATGACACCAAAATGGACCGTTGAATTCATCCTGACGAGGACTCCATGAAGATTTGAATAGACTGGTGCAATTTATTTCTACAAGTACATGTACAAGGTATACAGTCCTAGCTGACATCAATGACATACTACTATATAGAAAGCCGCTTGTTATACTGAGCATTTCTGGCAAATTAGGTCAATATTGTCCCAGGATGCGACCCACACCAGTCGACTAACACCCAGGTAGCCATTTTATACTGAAGGGTGAATAGAGACTGCAGGTGTCTTATGCAAACATATTCCTAATGTTTTCCAGCCATACCAGAGATTCGAACTTCGGATTTCAGTGTGTGAGCTAAGTGCGCTAGTGATCGAGTTAGACAAATGCAAAGTTCTAAACAGTGGACAGGAAAATAACCCTGCCACACATAAACTAAATAATGTAGATCTTAATATTACTGATTGCGAAAAGGATGTGGGAGTTATGGTTAGTAGTAATTTAAAAACAAGTCAACAGTGCATAAGTGTTCGCAATAAAGCGAACACTTATGCACTGCTTCATATCAAGAAGTATAAATAATAGGAGTCATCAAGTTGTTCTTCAACTCTATATATACTTGGTTACGCCTCATTTAGATTATGCTGCGCAGTTTTGGTTATCGTATTACAAAATGAATATAAATGCGGAAAACGTACAAAGGAGGATGACAAAGTTGATCCCATGTATTAGAAATATTTTCGATGTGGATAGACTGAGGGCCCTGAATCTGCACTCTCTAGAAATTAGGGAGGATGTGATTGAGGGTATAAATGGAAAACAGGAATAAATAAAGGGAATGTAAATGGCATGCTAAAAATATCTAGCCAAGGCAGAATTCGCAGCAATGGTTTTAAGTTGGAAAAATTCTGATTCAGGAAGGATATAGGAAAGTACTGGTTTGGTAATAGAGTTGTGGATAAGTGGAACAAACTCCCAAGTACCGTTATAGAAGCTAAAACGTTGTGTAGCTTTAAAAATAGGTTAGATAAATACATGAGTGGGTGTGGGTGCGTGTGAGTTGGACCTGACTAGCTTGTGCTAGGTCTGATGCCGTGCCCCTTCCTTAAGTGGATGTGACCCAGACCTGACTAGGTAGGGTCAGTGGCATAAGCCAGTAGGTGACTTGGCCCTGCTTTGCATGGGCCAGTAGGTCTGTTCCAGTGGTCCTTCTTTCTTATGTTCTTAATAGGCAGAGGTTTTTTAGTGCGAGGAAGGAAAAAAAAGGTGGAAGGAAAAAAAAAAGGTCACTGACTGAGTCTCTGGAGCAGACACACAGTCAGTGGCCTCCACTCCAGAACAACAGATATTAGTGCCAGCAAATAAAGCCCCCCACGTACCATCAATATGACGACATTTATCTTTTCAAATATACAGGGTTTAAAGCCACCAATCAAAAAATAACAAAATACCTTTCATAAGTGGACTGCTCACAAAGTCAAACGCAATATTTGTGGCTTTCACAGAGACCCGGAGAGGATCACATTGACAACAAAATATGGATCCCAGGTTATTACCTATTCAGATGCGACAGAGTAAACAGGCAACAAGGAAGGGTTGGCCTATATGTCACAGAGTCGCTCATTTGCTCAGACTACTAAACACCTCAAATGATGTAGTTGAAGTTTTGGCACCAAAGATCGAAAAACAAAACCCTGTCACTGTAGTTGTATACAAGCCTCTGGATGCAACTTCCCAACAATTCCAGGAGCAGCTCTTGAAAATTGACCACTGTCTGGAGAATCTCCCAGCTTCTGCCTCAAACATCTTGCTGCTGGGTGATTTCAACTTAAGACACCTAAAATGGAGGAGTAGAGCAAATTATGTTTTAGCCTCCAGGAGGCAACTCAGATGAAAATTCATATACATATGAGCTATTGAATCTCTGCATCAAATTCACTTTAACCAGCAAATAACAGAACCAACAAGACTGGAAAATACACTGGACCTCATCCTCTTTAACAATGATGCTCTGATACGAAATATAACCGTATATGCAGGGCTCTTGACCAGAAAATGTGATCAGTTATGAGAGTGCCTTCACCAAATTCAACTTCAGTAACAAAAATATACAGTGGGATCAAGTCAACCATGTCCTAAATGAAACAAGCTGGGAAGATATCCTAAGAAACACAGATCCAAAATTTTGCCTAGAAAGAATAAACTCTGTAGCACTTCAAGCATGCTCAAGGGACATTCCATTAAGAAAAGGAGAGAGAAGATGTAAACTAGAAAGAGAGAGACACTCCTTATACAGGTAAAGGCAAAGGATCAAAGAGCTAGTGAAAGGGGCCAGTATATCTGAAATACGAAGGGAGGTGCTGGCCAGAGAAATAGAAAATATCGAACTTAAGCTTAAGGAATCATACAGGAGACAAGACACTTAGAAAGAACTTAAAGCCATAAATGAAATTGAAAGGAACTCAAAATATTTCTTTTCTTATAACAATTCTAAGGCGAAAACAACATCCAGTATTGGGCCCTATTAGACGTGATGGGACTTCCACAGATGACAGCAAAGAAATGAGGAAGATACTAAAGTCCCAATATGACTCAATATTTAGTGAGCCATTAACCAGACTAAGAGTCGACGATCTAAATGAATTTTCTATGACTGAGACTCAAAATTTGGTCAGTTCAAAAAAAAAAACTCTAATATTATCCTAACACCACAAGGCTTCGAAAAGGCAATAAATGACTTGCAAATGCACTCTGCCCCAGACCCAGACTCGCGGAACTCCTTGTTCATCAAAAACTGCAAGAAGCCCCTTTCAAGTGCCTTTAGCATTCTGTGGAGAGGGAGCATGGACACATGGACACACTCACTAAAAACAACAGACATAGCCCCACTCCACAAGGGTGGCAGTAAAGCAATTGCAAAGAATTACAGACGAGTACCACTAATGTCCCATACAAATATTTTTGAAATGGTTCTAAGAAGCAAGATCTCCACCCACCTAGATACCCATGAGCTACATAATCCAGGGTAACATGGACTTAGAGCGGGTCACTCCTGCCTGTCCCAACTAATGGACCACTACGAGAAGGTCTACGATGCTCTAGAAGACATGTTAAATGTAGATGTAGTATACACAGACTGAAAGCCTTCGACAAGTGCGACCACGGTGTAATAGTGAACAAAATGCGTGATGCAAGAATACCATGAAAAAACTTGGTAGATGGATGTATAACTTTCTAATAAATATAGCACAAAGAGTAACAGTAAACAGAGTAAAGTCTGAGGCAACTACAGTGAAAAGCTCTGTTCCACAAGGCACAATACTCGCCCCTGTCCTGTTCCTTATCCTCCTGTCTGACATAGACAGTGGCGTAAGCCACAGCACCGTGTCTTCCTTTGCGTATGACCATGGAAGACAAATTCTAACCAGACAATAAAGCAAAAAAAAACAAATGTAAAGGACCTGGAAGTGATAATGTCAAACGATCTCACTTACAAAGATCACAATAATATATCTACCACATCTGCTATAAAAATGATAGGATGGATAATGAGAACCTTCAAAACTAGGGAAGCCAAGCCCATGATGATTCTCTTCAAATCGCTTGTTCTCTCCAGGCTGGAATATTGCTGTACACTAACAGTCCCTTTCAAGGTAGGCGAAATTGCTGACTTGGAGAATGTGCAGAGAACCTTCATGGCACACATAAGTACGGTAAAAGACCTAAATTAATGGGAACAGTTGAAGTCCCTTGATTTGTATTTCCTGGAATGCAGGCGAGAAAGATGTATGATAATATACACTTAAAAAATTTGGTACTAATTCCTCTATGATTTGTAGCATATTTGTAGCATATTTGTAGCATATTTGTAGCATATTTGTAGCATATTTGTAGCATATTTGCGCAGGAAAATTACTCCCGTCAAGAGCCACAACTCGGCAGGAGATGCAACATCCCCGTCATTCCCGCTGAAAAGCAGAGGCGCGACGATTACGTTAAGAGACACTACACTAAGTGTCAGGGGCCAAAGACTGTTCAACTGCCTCTCAGCATACATAAGGGGATTACCAATGGATCCCTGGCTGCCTTCAAGAAGGCGCTGGACAGGTACCTAAAGACAGTATCTGACCAGCAGGGCTGTGGCTCGTACGTCGGTTTACGTGAAGCCAGCAGTAACAGCCTGGTTGATCAGACCCTGATCCACTACGAGGCCTAGTTCAGACCGGGCCGAGGGGGCGTTACCCCCGAAACCCTTTTCAGGTATACTCCAGGTATACTCCAGGTATACTCCAGGTATACTTCAGGTATACTCCAGGTATACTCCAGGTATACTTCAGGTATACTCCAGGTATACTCCAGGTATACTCCAGGTATACTTCAGGTATACTCCAGGTATACTCCAGGTATACTCCAGGTATACTCCAGGTATACTTCAGGTATACTCCAGGTATACTCCAGGTATACTTCAGGTATACTCCAGGTATACTCCAGGTATACTCCAGGTATACTTCAGGTATACTCCAGGTATACTCCAGGTATACTCCAGGTATACTCCAGGTATACTTCAGGTATACTCCAGGTATACTCCAGGTATACTCCAGGTATACTTCAGGTATACTCCAGGTATACTCCAGGTATACTCCAGGTATACTCCAGGTATACTTCAGGTATACTCCAGGTATACTCCAGGTATACTCCAGGTATACTTCAGGTATACTCCAGGTATACTCCAGGTATACTTCAGGTATACTCCAGGTATACTCAGGTATACTCCAGGTATACTCCAGGTATACTCCAGGTATACTTCAGGTATACTCCAGGTATACTTCAGGTATACTCCAGGTATACTCCAGGTATACTCCAGGTATACTCCAGGTATACTCCTGGTATACTCCAGGTATACTCCAGGTATACTCCAGGTATACTCCTGGTATACTCCAGGTATACTCCAGGTATACTCCAGGTATACTCCAGGTATACTCCAGGTATACTTCAGGTATACTCCAGGTATACTCCAGGTATACTCCAGGTATACTCCAGGTATACTCCTGGTATACTCCAGGTATACTCCAGGTATACTCCAGGTATACTCCAGGTATACTCCAGGTATACTCCAGGTATACTCCTGGTATACTCCAGGTATACTCCAGGTATACTCCAGGTATACTCCTGGTATACTCCAGGTATACTCCAGGTATACTCCAGGTATACTCCAGGTATACTCCAGGTATACTCCTGGTATACTCCAGGTATACTCCAGGTATACTCCAGGTATACTCCAGGTATACTCCAGGTATACTTCAGGTATACTCCAGGTATACTCCAGGTATACTCCAGGTATACTCCAGGTATACTTCAGGTATACTCCAGGTATACTCCAGGTATACTCCAGGTATACTCCAGGTATACTCCAGGTATATTCTCTACAACCTTGTAAGGAAATATATTTTTAGATTTTTTTTTAAAAATTATGTGATAAAACTGGCAAAGAATAATTGACAAATTGTCACCCACACTTGTCACCCACACTTGTCACCCACACTTGTCACCCACACTTGTCACCCACACTTGTCACCCACACTTGTCACCCACACTTGTCACCCACACCGTCCATACTTAACACGACAGTACTTCTTAAGATACATCATAGTTTAGGTTTAAAGTTTACCAAAACAAACAATCACAGGTTATTATATGGGAAACAGTTTGATCAGCAAAATTGCTCCTAATTGAAATTGACAAAGCTCAGTGATAACCCGTTTTTTAATAAAGCTCACCCATGGTAAAAGTTTGAAGACAATCAGAAAAGCATTCTCAAGAAAATGATCTTATTCCATCGACTCAAAGTTTTTCAACTATTTCAGTAAAATTTCAAATTTGCGCTTACTAGTAGTAAATACGGATTATCATCCTTATTATAGATTACTACATCATCAATAACATATTGAAGCCAATTAGAAGAAGCATTCTATAGTTATTGAATAAAATGTGAATATCACTATTTATTCAATAAATCTGGCAAATTGCCACTTATGCCACTCAATGCCAGTATAAGTCTTGTGTTCAGGCATCCACACCAGTGGTGAAAATGTGAAGCCGATCAGCACAGTTTCAGGGAAGGGAAATCAGTTGTCACAAACCTACTGGAGTTCTATGACAAGGTGATGGCCGTGAGGCAAGAGAGAGGGAGGGGGTGGGTAGATTCCATTTTCTTGGACTGTAAGAAGGCTTTTGACACAGTTATACACAAGATATTAGTGCAAAAGTTGGAGGACCAAGTAGGTATAACAGAAAAGGCACTACAATGGAACAGAGAATACTTGACAGGAAGGCAACAGTGAGTCATGGTACATGACGAGGTGTCAGACTGGGCGCCTGTGACAAGCAGGGATCCACAGGGGTCAGTCCTAGGACCGACGCTGTTTTTCGTACATGACATGACGGAAGGGACAGACTCAAAACTGTCCCTGTTTGTAGATGATGTGAGGTTAATAAGGAGAATTAAATCAAATGAAGATACAGCAACTGGCTCCTCGAATTTAACTCCACCATGAGACTGGGGAAGGGCAAAGAAGACCGCAGACAGAGTATAGGCTAGGTGGCCAAAGATTGCAAACCTCACTCAAGGAAAAGGATCTTGGAGTGAGTATAATACCGAACACATCTCCTGAGGCGCACATCAACCAGATAACTGCTGCAGCATATGGGCGCCTGGCAGTCCTAAGAATAGTGTTCCAATATCTCAGTAAGGAATCGTTCAAGACTCTGTACACCGTGTACCTCAGGCCCATACTGGAGTATGCAGCACCAGTCTGGAACCCACACCTGGTCAAGAACGTCAAAAAATTAGAGAAAGTGCAAAGGATGGAAACAAGACTAGTCCTAGAGCTAAGGGGAATGTCCTACAAAGAAAGGTTAACGGAAATCGTCCTGATGACTTGGGGGGAGAGGAGGGTTAGGGAAGACAAGATAACGACATAAAATACTGTGATGAAGTGACAAGGTGAACAGTGACAGGATATTTCAGAGATAGGACACAGAAACAAGGGGTCACAATTGGAAATTGAGGACTCAGATGAGTCAGAGGTATGTTAGGAAGTATTTCTTCAGACGCAGAGTTTCAGGAAATGGAATAGTCTGGAATTTGACGTAGAGAAGGCAGGAACCATACATAGTTTTAAGACGAGGTTTGATAAAGTTCATGGAGCAAGAAGAGAGAGGACCTAGAAGCGATCGGTGAAGAAGCGAAGCCAGGAGCTACGACTCCACCACTCCAACTGCAAATAGGTGATCACAAACAGGTAAACACACACACACAAAGCGGTTTCTGCTTTACGGCGGTAGCCTGGAACCTAACCAGCCGTATAAGTGGGGCCCTACTGTATATATATATATATATATATATATATATATATATATATATATATATATATATATAAGTATGTGTGTGTGTGTACAGTTCTCGCAATTATGGTTGCGACCACTGTCAGCCTCAGAGTTATCTCTGAGTTACCAGACCTTGCCACGTGGAGGCCAGTGGTTCGTCTTTAAGGTCCGCCCCCCCCCCCCCCGTCGCCTTCCCCAGGTTCGTGTGTCCAAGAGTTGGGTAAGAGTTTTGTCTGGTCTAGCTGGCATGTTGTCGATGGACAACAACATGATGCTCATTGGCGATAAGTTCCAACTGCTTAGGTGTAGAAAGAATGATGAACTCAAAATTAATACTGTATAAAAACTCAAGGGGATCGTTAAACAGGTCCTACCAATATTGGAAGGACCTGATTCCTCTTGGTCAATCCTCCTGCTTTTTCAGTGAAGGCAGAAGCCGGTTCCTCTTGTTCCATCCACCATCTTGTTCTTCACTGTTGGTAAAACCTGGTTCTTCTAGCTCAAGGAGCCATTTGTTCAAATCTTGAACATTTTCGTGGTTTCTTTTTGATGTCACTATGATAAATTCCTTGTGCTCGTAAGCGTTTGATTTTCCGGCGTTTCTTTCTATGAATTATATCAAGACGTGACGAAAGTTTGGTGCTATGATCTAGCAGAGGGTCGCTATGGTTAGGGTATAAATCTATGTCGCTTTGAAACTCTCTGATAATTGCATGTACACGGAGTACTGCTGTCAGGTCCGGAAATTTCCCCATTGTCATGCTATAGTATGAAATAACGTCTTCGTGGTGATATAGATTACAACTGCTGACAATATCTAGGAACGAAATAGCGTGGTAGCTGCAGGAGCCTACGTCATCGCATTGTTTTGTGACGTTAACAATCTTGAGGAGATGTGTGGGGAACTTACTTTGTGCCAGGTACATCCACAGCTCAGGAGGTACGCTGAGTTGCGAGGTATCGTTATAAAGCAAAATTCCGTCCAAGCACCGATACAAAGCTACGGTGTGATTGTAACTCCCAGGAAGATTCATGATCAACACTAAACCCTAACATCGTTTTAATCTTGGCATCGTTAACAACCAATCAAAGCCGACTATTAAACACCGTTAACCGAATGGCCTTGGTGATTTGTCGAGGATATTCTCAATTTCATCCGTGTTGAGACAGCGTGTCTGGTGAAACAGTGGATGGTAGGTGCCTATGTACTGAATATCCATGTCTTCCCCAGTATTCATCTCGTTGGTCATACTTAATGAGTAACGAGTGATGATCTGAGAGTCAACTTCTTCTTGATTTGCCGGTACTTCCAGCCCGGGTCTTCTCCAGATGGTAACCCGGCACTGAGAGTCAACTTCCGTGTATTATATATACCACGTGAGAATATAGTTAACTTACACGAGAATCTAGTCACTCACTCGTAGAGAAGGTGGAGATTCAGTCCTCAATATAATAATCGCGATCTAACTCAATTATTCTCTTTTACAGGTGCAACATTAATTTAATAATAAAGTTTAATGAAATGTAGTTATGTTGGAATAGTGAAGAGAGTGATGTAATGAAAGTGTTGATAGTGATGTAATGAAAGTGTTGATAGTGATGTAATGAAATATAGTCATGTAATAAGTGTTGATAGTGATGTAATAAGTGTTGATGCTATGGAAGAATTGAAAGTGATGAAATGAGTGATAGTGATAGTATTGATAGTAATGTAATGAGTGATAATGATAGTTTTGATAGTGATGTAATGAGTAACGCTGGTAATATTGATATTGATGTAATGAATGATAGTGATAGTGAGTGTTGACAGTGATGTACTGATTGGTGATAGTGAGTGATGATTGTGGTGATATTTATGTAATGAGCGTTGATTGTGATAGGATGAAACAGAGGTCATAGTGCTCATAGTGATGCAATAAAAGATAGTGTCGATAGTGATATAAGGAAATATAGTGCTGCAATAATAATGCTGATAGCGATATAGTGAAAGTTAGTTTAATATCTTTATTAAGCAGCCCATACCCATCCTGTGGGCGGTAGTCACACCATACCCATCCTGTGGGCGGTAGTCACACCATACCCATCCTGTGGGCGGTAGTCACACCATACCCATCCTGTGGGCGGTAGTCACACCATACCCATCCTGTGGGCGGTAGTCACACCATACCCATCCTGTGGGCGGTAGTCACACCATACCCATCCTGTGGGCGGTAGTCACACCATACCCATCCTGTGGGCGGTAGTCACACCATACCCATCCTGTGGGCGGTAGTCACACCATACCCATCCTGTGGGCGGTAGTCACACCATACCCATCCTGTGGGCGATAGTCACACCATACCCATCCTGTGGGCGGTAGTCACACCATACCCATCCTGTGGGCAGTAGTCACACCATACCCATCCTGTGGGCGGTAGTCACACCATACCCATCCTGTGGGCGGTAGTCACACCATACCCATCCTGTGGGCGGTAGTCACACCATACCCATCCTGTGGGCGGTAGTCACACCATACCCATCCTGTGGGCGGTAGTCACACCATACCCATCCTGTGGGCGGTAGTCACACCATACCCATCCTGTGGGCGGTAGTCACACCATACCCATCCTGTGGGCGGTAGTCACACCATACCCATCCTGTGGGCGGTAGTCACACCATACCCATCCTTTGGGCGGTAGTCACACCATACCCATCCTGTGGGCGGTAGTCACACCATACCCATCCTGTGGGCGATAGTCACACCATACCCATCCTGTGGGCGGTAGTCACACCATACCCATCCTGTGGGCGGTAGTCACACCATACCCATCCTGTGGGCGGTAGTCACACCATACCCATCCTGTGGGCGGTAGTCACACCATACCCATCCTGTGGGCGGTAGTCACACCATACCCATCCTGTGGGCGGTAGTCACACCATACCCATCCTGTGGGCGGTAGTCACACCATACCCATCCTTTGGGCGGTAGTCACACCATACCCATCCTGTGGGCGGTAGTCACACCATACCCATCCTGTGGGCGATAGTCACACCATACCCATCCTGTGGGCGGTAGTCACACCATACCCATCCTGTGGGCGGTAGTCACACCATACCCATCCTGTGGGCGGTAGTCACACCATACCCATCCTGTGGGCGGTAGTCACACCATACCCATCCTTTGGGCGGTAGTCACACCATACCCATCCTGTGGGCGGTAGTCACACCATACCCATCCTGTGGGCGGTAGTCACACCATACCCATCCTGTGGGCGGTAGTCAAAAGATTACAAAGGTACATAATGGGTCCAGTGACTGGACCCCAAAGTTATGATAGCTGAACTAGTTACAAAGGTAATGAACTCCAGGTAGATCTGGTCACAATCATGGCAAGTTACAGAGGTAATGAATCAGCCTCACTCCTATACATGGTTACAGTCATGAACAAATTACAAAGTAATGAACCACTGATACGTCCACACCTGGTCACAATTGTAATGAGTTATAAATACAAATATTAAGTGGGTCATACACCCACACGAGCATGCGCGCGCACACATACACACACGAGGGCGCACGCACAGACACATGCACACGAGCGTACAAATATATGCATACACACAAGCACGCACACACACACACACACACACACACACACACACACCACACACACACACACACACACACACACACACACACACACACACACTCATTGTCCTGTGAAGAAAGGTTGAGGGAAATCGGCCTGACGACACTGGAGGACAGGAGGGTCAGGGGAGACATGATAACGACATATAAAATACTGCGCGGAATAGACGAGGTGGACAAAGACGGGATGTTCCAGAGATGGGACACAGACACAAGAGGTCACAATTGGAAGTTGAAGACTCAGATGAATCAAAGGGATGTTAGGAAGTATTTCTTCAGTCATAGAGTAGTAGGCCATGGAATAGCCTAGAAAGTGTGATGTAGTGGAGGCAGGAACCATACATAGTTTTAAGGCGAGGTATGATAGAGCTCATGGGCAGGGAGAGAGGGGACCTAGTAGCAATCAGCGAAGAGGCGGGGCCAGGAGCTGTGACTCGACCCCTGCAATCACAAATAGGTGAATACAAATAGGTGAGTACACACACAACACACACACACACACAAAAACAGGCCTATACACAAATAACCCGCACATAAAAGAGAGAAGCTTACGACGACGTTTCGGTCCGACTTGGACCATTGACAAAGTCACACTAACCAGAGGGAACGAACGAACGAACGAAAGTTCGGGTAAGATCCCAAATAGGTGAGCGGGGAAGAGGGACAGAACGAAGAATAGTGCTGGAGAGGAGTGTTCTTAGTTGTAGAAATAGAGCCAGGGCTTAACCCAGCAGACGTAGAATTAGGGGGGATATGAATTGAGGTGTATAAATGGAAGACAGGAATAAATAAAGGGGATGTAAATAGTGGTGCTGAAAATATCTAGCCTAGACAGGACTCGCAGCAAGGGTTTTTTAAGTTGGAAAAATTCAGATTCAGGAAGGATATAGGAAAGTATGGTTTAATAGAGTTGTGGATGAGTGGAACAAACTCCCAAGTACCGTTATAGAGGCCAGAACGTTGTGTAGCTTTAAAAATAGGTTGGATAAATACATGAGTAGATGTGGGGGTGGGTGTGAGTTAGACTGATAGCTTGTGCTAACAGGTCGGTTGCCGTGTTCCTCCCTTAAGTCAATGTGACCTGACCTGACTGGGTTTTGGGTGCATTGGCTTAAGCCGGTAGGAGACTTGGACCTGCCTCGCATGGGCCAATAGGCCTTCGGGCAGTGTTCCTTCGTTCTTATGTTCTTATGTTCTAAGTCGATCGTGGGACAGACAATGGAACACACATAGCAGGCTCTTCTCTTGGGATTTCCGGTGGGTGAGTGGGGAAGTGTAGACAGACGAATAACAGTCGTGAAAAGAAGGTCTTGAGTTGTAGATGAAAGAGCCAGGGCTAAAACCCAGCTGCGTGCACTGCGAGGCAGTGTAGAGAGGGCATGTTGAGGACATAGAGGAGAGAGCAGACTGCAGACAGTGCTCGCCGACTGATATGCTACAGGCTGAGGTGAAGAGCGGGTTTTGTACGTCAGGTGTTGGGAAGGGTTGTTGTGTTTGGCTACACTTCGCTGGTGATGGAACCCACTCTTGAGTCTTTTGAAGTCTCTCTTGGACATGGGGAAAAAGTTGCATTCTGAGGTTGGAGCAGTTCAGATTCGCCACGAGGTAAGATAGTGCTTTTTTTCAAAAGGAATTTGGTGAGGTTTGGGGGCAGGTGTATTTTAACAGCTCCTTCTTTCATTAAGGGGAGCATATCAGCTGCGCTCATTCGGTCGGGAGGTTGGGGGGGTTTGTAGAAGGTTAGAGACCCATTAAAGGCTTGGCTTAGGTAAACGGTTGCCTGTGGTTTTTTCCCTCGACTACTACTTCGTCGTTGTCCGAGGGTTTGTTCATAATGTTCTGGTACTATTTCGTCTTCTGTGACTGTGTTGAGAGGAGGCGGGGAGTGTTGGTCGGTCGTGATTTGTTGGGCTGGTGGTGGGTGGTGAGAGGTGGCAGTAGACGGTGGTGTTGGTTCTGGAGTAGAGTCTTGGTCAGAGATACGAGTAGGACCAGGGGTTGAGGTGAAGTTAACAATGTCTGGAATTAGCTTGAGGAGGTCTTGTGATGGTGGCGAGTCTGGAAAGTTTGAAGTTTGGCATGTTGTTTAGGCGAAACAGTTCATTGATTGTTGTGTTGAATGAGCCAGGGTTTGCGCATTAGAAAGGTGTGCATACATCATACGTAGCACCTTGGATGGAGCAGCGTCAGGAAAGAGCAGAGAGGGACAGGCTGGTGGAGACGATTGTTGTGTAGCTGAAGGATTCGGTGGTATCTGATTGAATTTTTGCAATGGCGGCGTATGTTGGGATTTAGGGTTGTTCTTCTTGGTTTCTTCAATGATTTTCTTGACAGGACTTCTTTACGTAGAGGGCATTTTGCTGCAAGGGTGTGGTGAGTACCCTTGCAGTTGAGGAAAGGTAGGAGAGGTAGTGGTAGTAGAACATTCCTTGAAGTCATGGCCGTCTTTACCGCAGTTTGTGCAGTACTTCTTCCTTTCAGAGGACAGTCAGGCGTTGAGTGGTGATAGGAGTAGCAGGTCCAGCATGGCGAGATGTGGGCGAAACGTTCGGGTTCTATGTGACTTGGATGGATATGATAGTAGGAGATAGCTAGGCCGTCAGACAGTGCTCTAGTAGCCATTCGATGTTGGAAAAGGTTAGCTTGATCATTGTAGAGGCTTTGGGGGGATTTTGGTGTTAAGTTCAATCGACGCCCGGGTTTATTTTGTTCCTCGATAGAGGTTTTTGAGATCCTCAGTCGATAAAGAAGTGACGAGTTTGTCCAGCCGTTTGACGAAAACGGAACGTTTCGCCAGCAAAAAAGGTGAAGGGGAGATGGTGAACTGTCGGTCTCTGAGGGTTTTCATAGAAGTGTCGGCGATCAGCTTTGTGGATTCATAATCGTCAGTACGGGACGACGATGAATGAGTCTTTCGTCGAGTGGATGGCTGTAAATTTAACTTGTAGGCAAGTCTTTACAGCGGAAAGCAAGGGCAAGTTTAGTGGGAGTCATTTTTTTACTCCACTGTTGGGTTGATCCTTACACGGTTTGTGCAAGAAAGGAAATAAAAAAACCGACAATATGAAAGTTAAGACACATGTTGCAACTTGGAATTCTTTATTGTAGTAGACGTTTCGCCATCCAGTGGCTTTATCAATACAGATTCTAGGACATAATAGGAAGACAGTAGAACTATATACAAAAGATGAGGTAATCATTTCCCTCGGCCTTGGAGTTAGTGTTCACAGCATCGTTGGTGGAGGAGAATCTGGAGCAAAGAAAAGAAGACTGGGGGTTTTTATATAGGCGTCAGTGGATGGGGAAAGGGGCAGCAGACGAGGGCAAAGTCACTGGTGGGCGGGATTCCCCATTTGGAAGTAGGTCCTTCCCAAAGAGATGGGTTAGCTGCAGCAGCCGTGAAGGTCTTGTAGAAATCCTCTGAACCAAGATTCCATGATGTTTTCAGTGTCTGACAGCACCACGGTGCGTGAACACTAACTCCAAGGCCGAGGGGACTGATTACCCCATCTTTTGTATATAGTTTTTAAATGTCTTCCCCATTATGTCCTAGAATCTGTATTGATAAAGCCACTGGATGGCGAAAACGTCTACTACAATAAAGATATCCAGATGTTGCACATGTGTCTTAACTTTCATATTGTCGGTATTTTATACCTTTCTTGCACAACTTGTCAGACACTGCAACCCTCATGGAATCTTGGTTTTAGAGGACATCTACAAGACCTTCTTCAACGGCTGCTGCAACTAACCCATCTCTTTGGGAAGGACCTACTTCCACTGGGGAATCCCGCCTACCAGTGACTGCCCTCGTCTGCTGCCCGTCCCTTCCACTGACGCCTATATAAACCGCCCATCTTCTTGTCTTGCTCGGTAGTGGACACAAGATCACACAGTCCGATCACACAGTTGCTCTACACCGCAAGAAGCCTCTCTTCGACCCTGTCGGGGTGTAGAAATTTTTATTCTACAAACGTCACAGCCTTTTCACAATGCTGTCGAATCGTGTGAAAATCAAGCCTGTGAATGGTGCAATAAATGACTCCTCGAAGTTAGCTTTAGCTACCGTCGTAAGGACCTGCCTGCAGGTCAAATTTACGGCAATCCACTCTCGGAAAGACTCCTTCATTGTCGTCTGCACAGACGACACGGAAGCACTAAACTAAAGGACGACTCATCAATCAGGCCCTACAAAACAGAACAATTCACTCTATCCCCCGTCTCCATTCTTGAAATCGAACGTTCGGTCTTTGTGAAAAGACTGGACAATATCGTCACCCTCTCTCTCTACTTGAAGCACTGAAGACATCTATTGAGGAACAAAACACGTGGGCCTCGGTAGAAAGCATCTCAAAGATCCCCAACGCCACCTCAATGCTAAAGATTACATTCTCAGACATCTCCATGGCTGCCAAGCTCTCTCTGACGGTCTGGCCATCTCAATTACCACATTCACCCAAGTCTTTTAGAACAAGAACGTTTCACATTTCATTCCCACTGCAGGACCTGCTACTCCTATAATCCACCACCAAGGACTGCCCATCAAGAATAAGAAGTTTTGTTCAAAATGTGGAATGATGGACACCGATTCAGATCCTGCACCATTACTACAACACCAACATGTCTTAACTGCAAGGGGTAATCATCATACCCTTGCAGCAAAGTGCCCACTCAGGAAGAAATCATATTGAAGAAAACTAAAGTTCTGAAGAAAACCTCCAATTCACCACATACGCTGCAATAACCAAACCACAAACCCACGCCATCAAGACTCTACACGCTAATCTACAGGCACCATCGCCCCCGCAACTCCCTCTCTCCACTCCCCCACGGTGCTCCTTCCAAGGTGCTGTACTGCCCTGGTGTATGCACACCTTGCAAACGCAGCAAGCCCCGGCACTTTCAACACCACTATTAACGAACTATTCCGTCCCGAACAACCCTGCCTGCCTTCAATTTTCCGGAATCCACACCTTCAGAAGACAATCCTCAAGATCCTTCCCAACGTCCTGAACTTTACTGCACCTACGGACCTGTCTCCTGCCCAAGCAACTGCTCCCGTAACTTCTATAACCACTTTCCACCGCTGACAACGTTGATCAAGTTGCCTCAAACCCCCGCCTCCCCCCTCTTCCCAGCCTGCTGTTACACAACCATTACACCTCACAGCTGCTCCTGTTCGAACCTCAGTCAACCTGCTACCACCATTGTAGATTCTCCCAGTGAATCCACTCCAGAAGAGAAGATAACGACGACTCCAGTAAACCCTCATGGAAAAAACCTTACCTTTTACACTTTTTCCTTCAAATGCTGACACCATGACCTGTACTGAACTCTATAAAAGCCTCGGTGCTGGGAAAAGTCAAGTATGCATGTGAATCACCGCTTCACTTCACACTCAACCCAAGTTCTTGAGTTCATCAAGCCTCTACGTTTCACCTTCAGCAACAAGGCTAAATTATACCACCTATCTAAAAAGCAGCTTTAAAAAGTTTGAAAATGGCTCCATTGCTAACCTGCCCCTCAGTTACTCCTAAAAACTCCCTATGTGTTCTAACCCCCTGATGTGACCTAGCCTGCTGCCAGCTACTCAAGATTCAAGACTTCAAACTACAACAAGTTCAATGCAAAAAAGTCCCTGCTATTCCTGTTCTCAAGTCTGCCCCACGATCGCCTTAGCTGCTGGGGTTAAGCCCTGGCTCTATTTCTCTGACTAAGAACACTCCTCTCCAGAGCTATTCTTCATCTGTCCCGTCCCTTTCCCCCCTCATCCCCTTGGGATCTTACCTAAACTTGTTTGCGTTTGCGTGTTGCCTTTGCTCCAGATTCTCCCCCACACGATGCTGTGAACACTAACTCCAAGGCCGAGGGACTGATTACCTCATCTTTTGTATATAGTTCTACTGTCTTCTATTATGTCCCCAGAATCGTATTGATAAAGCCACTGGATGGCGAAACGTCTACTACAATAAAGATATCCAGATGTTGCACATGTGTCTTAACTTTCATATTGTCGGTATTTTATACCTTTCTTGCACAACTTGTCAGACACTGCAACATCATGGAATCTTGGTTCAGAGGACATCTACAGACCCTTCACGGGTGCTGCAACTAACCCATCTCTTTGGGAAGGACCCACTTCCACTGGGGAATCCCGCCTACCAGTGACTTTGCCCCCGTCTGCTGCCCGTCCCTATCCACTGACGCCTATATAAACCGCCAGTCTTCTTGTCTTTGCTCCAGATTCTCCTCACCTCGATGCTGTTAACACTAACTCCAAGGCCGAGGGACTGATTACCTCATCTTTTGTAATAGTTCTACTGTCTTTCCTATTATGTCCTAGAATCTGTATTGATAAAGCCACTGGATGGCGAAACGTCTACTACAATAAAGATATTCCAGATGTTGCACAAAGTGTCTTTTAAATTACACGGTTTGCAAGCATCATGAAGGAGTAAGTCAGGGGCTGGTACGATGACTATAGTTTTCCCTTCCCGACGGGGATCGAAGGAAACACTTCTTGAGGTGAGGAGCGACTGTGTCTTACGATGATGTGTTTGGCAGGGAAAAAGGTGGTGGTAGTGTTAGTAGTAGTAGTAGTTTGTAGTAGTAGTAGTAGTAGTAGTAGTAGTAGTAGTACAAGAATTGTGATGAATGGTTTGAAAAAACCGACAAGTTGAAGATTGAGACACTTATGCAGCATATGGGAATCTTTTCCCCGGAAACGTTTCGCCACACATTTGGGGTTTCAACAGTCCAATACAAAGAGGAAGGGCCCCTAAGGAGAGGAGGAGTATGAGGGAATCAGTCCCCGCCTGGAGTCGATGTTTTCGTCCTTTAATTTGAGAAGTACCATAGGGCGTAACGTGGCTTTTATCTGTAGTGAGGTGACTTGAAGCGACGGAGGCGGGTCATGTGGTATCTCCCCCTAGCGAATAGGGCTTTGTCCAAAAAGGTTGAACAAGCGTTTTAAGAATTCTTTGTAAGAAGACCCATGATGTGCAGTGCTGACGTTGTATGAATGGGGTTTTAAAAACCCACAATTAAGATTGAGGGCACTTTGCGCAATGGGAAACTTTATTCAGGAAACGTTTCGCCACACAGTGGCTTCATCGTCCAAACAAAGAGGAAGGCGTAAGGAGAGGAGGAGATGAGGTAATTTGCCCTCAGGGGTCATTTTTTCGCCATCAATTTTAAGCCTGGGCCCGTAACGGGGTTTTACGTTAGGTATTAAAAGCAGCGGGGGGGGGATCATGTTTCTCCCAGTCAGTAGGCGTCCGGGTAACAATTTAAAATCTTTTAAGAAGTCCTTATCTGAGTGTCACAGGGATATGGGAAAAACCCGAAAAAAGAGGACACTTTGCGCTGGGGGAACTTTTCAGGAAAATTTTTCGCCACACGGGGCTTTCCGCCCTTTTTTCAAAAAAAGGCGAAAGGGGGGAATAGGGTTAATACCCCTCCTGGGCGGTTTTCTCCCAATCGTGGTCGCTGGGGCCCCGTACGGGGCTTTTTGTTGGGTGACTTGGCGCGGGGGGGGAAAAAAATAGGGGTTTAAAAATCCATAGTCAAAGGGGCTTTGCCCAAAAGGTTGAAAAGGTTGAAAAATCTTTGTAAAAAAAGACCCCATGATGTGCAGTGTTGACGTTGTGATGTGGTTTTGAAAAAACCGCAATTTGAAGATTGAGACATTATGCAGCATAGGGGAATTTTTCAGGAAACGTTTCCGCCACACAGTGGCTTCAGTCCAAAAAAACAAAGAGGAAGGCGAAAGGGAAGGGGGGGAGTTGGGTAATCAGTCCCTCGCCTGGAGTCGATGTTTTCAGTCCACAATTTGTAGAATTACAGCATGTTAAAAAATTCTTCAACGCTTTTTAAAACCTTTGGACAAAGACCTACTTCGACTAGTGGTGGTACCACTAGATCCGCTCCTTTGCTTCAAGTCCCTCATACAGATATAACCCACGTCTACGGCCCTATGCTGTACTTCTACAAATTGAGGACTGAAAACATCGACTCAGGGAGGGAAGTTACCTCTATCCCTCCTCCCCTTTACGCCTTCCTCTTTGTTTTGGACTGATGAAGCCACTGTGTGGCGAAAAGTTTCCTGAATAAAGATTCCCATATGCTGCATAAGTGTTCAATCTTCAACTTTGGGTTTTTTTAAAACCTTTCTCACAACTGTCGACACTCAGCATCAGGATCTTCTTAAAAAAGAATTTTTTTCAACGTTGTTCAACCTTTGGACAAAGCCCTCTTCGATAGTGGCACTGGCAGGTGATTGATGGTGGTAAGATATGATGCTACTGTCAACAGATGAACGTCAGTAAAGATGAGAATTTCACTTCGCTAGTTGTACGTCTGGCAGAGCGGCTGTTTGGTGCTGGTCAGCCATTTTTAAAAGGCCCAAATTTCTTTCCCTCGTTTGGACTGAAAAAAAAGCCCCTACAGCCTGTATTTCCTTGGAGTTTTAGTTGATCAGGTTTTTCTCCATGTTGTCTTCCCCTTAAACTGGGGCAGTTGATATGGAGGGCAGTTATTTCATTGTAGTGGAAAAGTCCATGTCTGGTTCAGTTGGCGCAGGTTAATACTTGAAGCCGGTCCCCTTTTTGTCATATTAGTCCATTTCTTGTCGTCACCGTCAGTTTTTTTGTCCTATAGGTTCCTTGCATGTTGTTGCAGCAGTACTTGCAAATTTTTCCAATCACTGGAGTTCGGACAGGCCCAGGGGACCGGCAAGATATAGGCGAGCAGCCTTGTTGCTTCTTTGACTGCGGCTGGCGGCCTTTAGTTGTCTTTGTAAAACCTTTGAAAGAATGATCTCAACATACCTGTACTACAGAATCAGGACACCAGCTTTCCCCCCTACCTCTATGGGTTCATGAAAGGTAAAAGTGTGCAGAACTGTATTTCACCTTTCTCACTGCACCACCTTGCCTACTAGTTTTACCACTTTTCTTGATTTAAAAAATCTTGCATTTGGTATTGTGAACAGAACCGCTATATCTAAATGACTAGCCAATAAGAATATTGGTGGTAACTTACTCTTCTGGAATATTAGGAGTATCCTCTGTCAAATAAGAGTATCCTTTGTCCTTTATAAGGCCTTAGAAGTGAGTCTAAAGGAATTGTCTTTAGTTAACACCGAGGGAGGAGTTCTTAGTTCATGCTTATTTAATTTTCTGATTAATGCTCTCCTAAATGCTCTACCTGCTCCTCACCTAAACATATAGCTATAAGCTATGCTGATGACATTCGTGATACATACAACAGGGCATATGAGATGAGCACCATTCTTAATCAAGTTCAAGCAATTTGTATTCGACTAGGCCTCACTTTTAATATTCTTCCTCTTAAAAACAAAGGATATTAACAAGCAAAAGGACATCCCCACCATCCCACCCATCTATTTGCAGGGAGTGAAATCATCATTAGCTACGTTAAAACCTACAGATATCTTGGTGTAGATGTACCCTTTAACAAATCCACTATACCACAATAAATAAGAAATGCAAAGATGGGCTAAAATCTGCTCTCAAAGCCTGTTGATGGCTACAACCTCAACTTATGTGCTAATTGTGAGAATAGTTGAGAATGTTATTACTAGCCTGTTAGGTCCCTTAATTAGCATTATTATGACTGCTCCCATGTTGTATAGGCTAGGGAAAGTCTCTCCGACCCTTGAAGCTAATGCAGAATGAAGTTCTCAGAATTATTCTTGGGTGGCCCAGATCTACCAAAGGTTCTTAATATGAGGGAAGGAGCTTGGTTATTTCTAGTATCAGTGATAGGATTGTTGAGATTAGCACTGTATTCGGTATTAGAAGGTTGAAGAAATGAACCAGCTCTGGTCACAATGAATCTTACAAGTGCTAGAGGTAAAATACACAGAGATCTAAATGGTGTTATGAAATCGGCAATGCATTAGTATTTATAACCTGCATGAACTGTATCCACTGTAGTCAACAAGAGCATTTCACCCCTCCATGGAAGATGTGTTCATTTTAATATTCAACATACCTGCAAATCCCTCCAAGAAGCTCATTGCTGTAATCCCTCATATTCGTTCTCAACCTTGAGTGGGGAGAGGACGTGTGTGCTGCTGCCCCTGGAGTTGTCTTGGGGTGGCAGTATCATTTTCCAAACAATTGGCGCACGCAGGGGCTAGCCGGCGCCCGGAATTCATTACTGTTGCATTGAATAAACCAGTGGAGCTGTAATGGGGCCATCAATGGAGTTGCTTCTGCCTTGCATTTATCAGAGATACCTACGGAATAAGCCAATGAGGAGATCTGTGGGACTTGCAACCTGAACGGTACGAAAGAGGATTTTGTAAAAATTTAGTTCGGCGAAATGTGTATGAGACAGTGGTGAATAGTTTCAGGAAGTGCGCCATACCAGTTAAAAATCATGCTGTGATGGGGAGACCTGCATGATGTATCCAGCTTTACACATGGGTTAAGATCAGGAATGTGGCCGTTTTCATGGCGTGCATCTGATATCCGGTTCACTATGGTGTAAATATTGGGGCACAATACATAAGGTCACTGCGGAAAGGTGGTCAGGCTGGCCGTAGTGGAGGGATACTGAGGGTACTTTCTCTGTCAAGATGAGCTCAGCATCCTATTCCATCGTACATGGTGATGAAGATTTCAGGACTCAGGTTTTTGTGACATACGCTGGGCAAGCGACGCACTTGCCGTTTGTGAGGGTTCGTATGATACTGGCTGCGCAATGTGGAAAGTCAGAAGCGGTGAAAGGACAGCAGAAACGAAGAGATGTGGAGGAAAAGCAGAGAGGATCGAGATCAGCGTATTCGACTCTGCCTCAGCAGAGTTTGAATGGAGTGGAGGATGTTGAGAGGGCCGAAGAAAAGGAGATGGCGAGGCTATGCGGGGGGGGACTGACATCACTTCCCCTGACGTTGTACAAGTGTTTTGGATGAGGTCATCCGCGGATAAGTGAATGGTCTAGTTCGCGATGCGGAGGGCAACGTCGATAGTGTAGACGTTTTGGGAACATTCTTGGGCAATGAGCATCCTTGTCAGAATGTTGGTACAGACCTGAATCATGGGTCTGCAGTTGAGGAGGGCGTGGTGACGTGGTGATGCCAGCTCGGCCTGAAGTGTGTGATAAGGATGCCCAGTTGGTGGAACTGTGGGAGGTGGAGGTTCATCATGGCACTGCGCTGGATGACTTGATAAGGTCGAGGGTACAATGCGTAAAGAGCCGCCAGCAGTGCGTTCTGATTATTAGACGTGTTTACGCCCACACAATGGCCCTGGGGAAGAAGAAAACATGGGCGGGATGCCATGCGGAGAGGTTCAAGTGGCACTTCAGGGGCAGGGGTGAGAAGGTGTGCCAGAAAGGGGGGGGGTAGGGGGAAGAAAAGGGCTTGATGTAATGAAACGTTCTGGTGATAAGTCGTAGTTAAACAAGAGGGAAAACCCCCTTTGTCGGTTTTAAGTGCTGACATTGAAACATTCAATGGCTTGAGGTCTCAGGAGAAAAGTGTGAGTGATTTTGGGAATATTTGGTGCATCATGATGTTGACGTTGTGTTCTTGGCCAGGAGCAAAATTATAGACCGGGTTATGAGCTGATGAGTGGATGTAATATAATGTGTTATGTTGAGCATGCAAGTCAGATTGAAAGGAGGTGTGGCCATTTTTTGTGAAAGAAACTAGGCCCGTTTGGTTGCTCAGGCCATATGAGGGGGGGAGGGGGGGTGATTCCTGTGGATGGGTTATGGGCCAGGAACGAGGACGGTGGGTGTGTGTATGGTCCGCAGGGGAGATGTAAGGGTAAAGAATAAAATTCGTGAGGGACGTTCTTGTATATTATTTGCGAGAAATGGCCGGGGGTTTGCCCGATAGGAGGTGATTGGAACTGTTTGATAAGGAGTAAGGATGTTGAACCGAGGGGGGCAGGGCATTGTTTGAGAATATTGGGAGATTGTTATCTGGGGTAGGATTTTGACTTGATGTTGGGGGGAGGTGAGGTGGTGGAGTACACATTTTTAAGCGTGGGTATGAGGTAGGCTGGATCATTGTACGTGTCCAGGACAGTTCGTAATACTTAGTGTGAGGTTAATGGATGTAGGATTTTCTGAGCACAGGGGTGTTTTGGTGGTATAGGTTTGGAGTGAGGTGCCAAGAAGGTAAGGGGTTTTGGAAAATGTTGAATGTAAAGTTGTTGCTGGAAGGCTTACTCAGCCCTGTAACAACTTCAGAACATTATTAACAGGGCTGGCTCCTCCTCAGGAAAATTAATGAATAGAAAAAATAATAATAAATTCACAAGATAAACAACTTCATTATTTATTAAATCAAACATAAAACAATAAACATGAAAGGTATATCCTATTGACAGAGAAATGAATTATTTTATTATAATCAAAGGGGAAGCGCTAACCCCGTAGGATTATACAGCGCCTGGGGTGGGGATGTGGAAAGGCATTCAGGCTTAAATCGGAATGGAGCACAGAATCCAATTCCCTAAATCAAGAGGCCCCTCACCAACATCCAAGGAACCTTCCTTGAGGGGGGCAAGAGAAAATGAAAAATTAAACTATCACTTTTCCCCGGGAGGGGGCAATGAAGGCGGGAGCTTGACTTACCCTACCTTAACTAGTAGCCGGCAATGAAAGACTATTGTACTATATCGCTACTCCTATTCTATTGAACTATTCCCTTCACCACTCCCCCATACAAGACTTATAGTCAAGGAGTATAAGAAGAATAGGCGAGGAAAAAGTTCGAACAATGGTGGAAGTCGCATAAGTCAACAAATCTTCTTTACTGACTGTCACGACTTAAACAGTCAGAGAAATAATTGGTGAACCATTGATATTCACAATATGGAACTTAAAAGCCTGGAGTGCGCCAATGTCCACGTCAAGAGGCGACTGTTGGTTCCCTTAAGCTTTAGAGTATATCAAAGGTTTGTGGTCCGTTTCTAAAATGAATTCTTTTCCCGCAAATAAAATTTAAGTTTGGACTCGAGAGATACACCAAACAAGGGCTAAACATTCCTTTTCTATTGTGGAGTACTCTTGTTTCTGCGGAGGAGTTCCTGGCTTAGGAAGCATACGGGAAGAGAGTACCATATTGTATTGTAGTTAACACCACACCTAAGCCAGTATTGGAGGCATCAGTTCTCAAACAAAAATGTTTTTTATTAATATCAGGAATCTTAAGTATAGGGTCTTTCGAAAAAAAGATACTTTTAATTTCATTAAACTTATCCCGAGCTATGTCGGAAAGTTCAGAGGTTCCTTCACAGACTTTTTTAAGGAAGTCGTGATAAGATGGCCGCTGTAAGATCAGTAAGGTTTGGATAAACCGTGCATTTTTTTAAAAATTTACGAACCAAGAAAGCTTCGCATGAGCTTCTGTTTTGTGGGAATTTTTAATTCTACCTTAAAGCTTTGATCTTACTGGGGAGAGGCTGCAGAGAGTTATTAGAAAAGTATCAGTCAAGATATCTTAATCTTGTTATACCCTAGGAAGCATTTCTTCGCTTGGCAGTGAGGCCATGTGAGCGTTAAACATACGCAAAAACTGATGTTAATGTTTGGATATGTTCGCCCCGTGGATGTCATTACGTAAATGTTATCTAATTAAAACTGAAGCATTTGGCATATTACCCAAGATCGTTTTCATCAGTCTCAGTAGGTAGCACAGGCAGTTACCAATCCGATGGGCATAGTTTATATTGATCAGTCCTTGTGTGTTGGAAAAAAGCGGTAGTCTGCTTAGAAGAAGGATCTAACATTACTGATGAGATGCCTTGGTGCAATCCATCTCTGAAAAGAGGAAGCGTGCATATAAAATTTGTGTAGATCGCTATCTATTAAGGGCATAGGCTCAGCATCCCACCGAGTTATAGCATTAAGGCCTGACTGAAGTCAATAGCAAGTCTATATGAATTATCCTCCTTCTTAAACCAGGACTACTGGTGAGCAATATTGCAGATACTGAAGGTTAATGATCTTTAGTTTTAATAATTTGTCTACCTCTGGTCAAATGCATCCTCAGGTGAAATGGAAACTGGGTATAATTTCCGTTTGATAGGATTGTTCCGTCACTAAGTCAAATCTTATGGACTACCCGTGCGAGGTAACACCTGGAATATCAGTAAAAGACGTCTGAAAAGTTTCTCACACATTGAAGTAGTATGTCTCGTAAGGTATCCAAAGATTCATTAATATTAATGTTGGTTGCGTCCCGAGTGGTCAAGAGTACCAAGTCATGTATTCTTCATCATTAGTCTAAAGTTTGAGGTGTCAATTATGCCACCTTACATTCTTCAGCTTCATTGTCTTATCTAGTTCGTGTGGAAAAAACTAGTCAAAAGTTGATTAAGGCAGGTCAACGAATTTCTTCGGTAATAATTTCTTAGGATGTTGATATGATAAAGCTTAGGTTTCCCCTTGACTTCATATGAGGGTAGTCACTTTCCAAAAATTTTTAATACCTTTATACGGACATTTCCATGCTACTTTAATAATGTATTTGACTTAATCGGCAAAAGTACAAGAACTTCATCCCTTACGTTAAAAACTTCTCCTCTGACTGCTGGAATCAAAATAGGTTTTGCTACTGTCATTGACAAGCTTAGGTTTTCGATAAACTTATGTCAGAGGTTCCTCAAGTTTGGATCTAGGTCAAGAGAAAACTGGTTAAGAAGACTGAACCTCAGCATTTAACCTCCTCATTAGTCCATTAGTCAATGAAGGATGGGACAATGGGCCTTCTGGGCTGTCTACCATAGAGAAGTTCAAAAAGGTGAAAACCCCAAAGAGTCACTGGGAAACTTCCCTCATGGCCAAAACAAAGCACAGGGTAGGTAACGATGCACTCTTAGGTTTAAGGGAGCAAAGTTTCCTTAAAATGGACTTGAGATCGAAAGTCTGGAGCCTAATCTCACCATTACAGCTGGGATAATAGGGGTGTGGTGAAGAGAGGCTTCACTCTAGAAGTTGGTTAGAGATGTTGCATTAAGTCAGATGTGTAGTGTGTCCCACGGTCAGACAAAAATTTTCTCTAGGGATGACCACTCTGGAGAAGGACAAAAGGGCTTCAAGGCCACCTCTGTTGTCAGTTTATGGTCTTTATGGGAACGGCTTCAGGGATTCTCGAAGCTTAATCAAATAATGTTAATACATATCTTATGTCCCCAGATAAAGTGGAGATAAAGGACAAACGATGTCAATAGATACTCTTCAAAAGGTACCATTAAATAAGACTGGCATTTTGACCTTAGGTACTCGCCTTGGTACATCGGGGATATCTGGATGACTGTTGGCAAACTTTTCACGATCTACAAATAGGTTGGTGACATCCTGAGGACTTTTAGGCCAAAAATATGGTTTCCCTAATTTTATTTAAAGTTTTACGATGCGGAAATGTCCGGCCACTGGCAGGTCATGAGCCATTTTAAGAAACAGTCTCTCTGCATTGACTTGGAACAAACTAAGATGGAAAAGTCTATCTCATCTGAATGTAATTTGAATACTGACTCTGTACAAGATACCTTTTATATATTCAAATTTATATGAAAAAAGTTTTTCCTTTGGATCACTTGATTTTGTTTAGTAATAGTATATAAGCGGCTTATGGCAATTCTGAAGTGGAAGGGCAATTACTTGTAAACTGACAAAGGAGTCCTTCGGAATTTCATAAAGGCTTAAAGTCAGGGGAAAATCAAAGGATGGACAGTAGGAGGAAGCTGGGCTTTGGTCTGAGCCATAAGTCAAGACAGTTATGGTATCGGAGGTGATACCATTCACTTTCATCTACAAGTGAACCGGTGATCCTACTACCTCGCTTTCGAGAGTAGCATCACTGGTTTATAATCCCACATGAATCTCACGAGACATTGTATCATCTGAACTTTCGAGGGGCTTCTCCGACTCTACAAGAAGAGGATCTGAAACACTTTTTATCATCTTTGGGATGAAGGTCAACCTCACAAAAGAAAATGGCACTTTACATTACCTATTAGTACGGAAAGCAAGGAAGTGATGGGAGCTAGTACGGCTTCAGACCCAACCTGTGAACCATTTAGATCCTATGTAACAACGGATAGTAGGGAAAGTGTCTTGTACGGCCAAGTAGTCTGATAGTATGCAGAGGAATGAGTTTTCTTTAAGAATTAGGGAACAGCTATCAGAAATTACTATACATGTGCATTCCAGTGTCTCAGTAAATGGTAGATCATTAAGTTCCATTTAACTGTTCCTGAACGAAGGTTTGCTTGGTCATTTACAGTCGTTAAAACATTTTCCAACTTTTGGGAACCTTCTTAGGACAATCTGACGTTTATGTCTACACCACGCTAATAATTCAGTCCCTCCATTAATAAATATAAAATTTTAATTATAATTTTTTTAAAATTTATTAATATTAACTAAATTAATATTTTTAAATTCTTTAATAAAAAATAAAACACAACAAATGACAAACAGGAATAAAAGAAGTCATTTTACTTTCCACTAGAGGCTTTGATTTTCTTAAGGTTTGATTGA
This sequence comes from Cherax quadricarinatus, assembly GCF_026875155.1. Taxonomy (NCBI): domain Eukaryota; kingdom Metazoa; phylum Arthropoda; class Malacostraca; order Decapoda; family Parastacidae; genus Cherax; species Cherax quadricarinatus. The sequence continues at coordinate 37,944,947 of NC_069404.1, forward strand.
CCCTTGCCCTTAGTGTTCGATCCCTTTGGTCTTTATAGGAGTTGTGAGCATCAGATTACAGTGTCAGCAGCCTCAGGCAACTTCCTCCAGCTTTAACAGGTTACGTTCTTAATGAATGTTCGTATCTGATGGGGAAGAGCTGTCAGGCTCACTGGTTCAGCAACCATGAGACTCGCCGAAGAGATTCATAACTGTTATCAATTCCTCGCAACTCTCTATCAAAAGTTCGAACAAAACGTAAGAGTGTTACCTGTAACTGTTTGAAAGTTCCTGGCAGGCTGTAAGGTGGCATACCTGAATCTTTCTTGTAAAGATATTAGTGGTTTTTTTGATATGCTTTTAAGGATTGGAATTTTCTGTAGCGCTTATAATTTACTATGATATCCCTGCGACTCAAAGGTTGCATAGATCATTTAAGGCTTTAGGTACCAGAAACATAACACTTCTAACCTCGGTTAGCCCAAGGTGTCAAGCAGGCCATTCACAGAGGGTTAGCGAGTATTTCAAACTTGATACTGTAAGAAGTTTATGTCTTCTCCCCCTCTGTGAAGGGAGGTAAATTAGGTGTTGGTATATGTTGTACTAGCTGCACGTTGTTCCATTACTTCCTTCCTCTTAATGTTGTTGTGTAAAAGTTAACTTTTATTCCTCTAATTCAAGGCGAGGTTTTCTGATCAGCTCGAGATCCTTTTCTCTTATCCTCAAGTTCTCATAATTTACTTGTTCTTCACGTTTAGCTTGTTCCCACGTTCCCGGCTCTTTCCTCACGATTCAAATCTGATCACGCTCTTTTTGGTCTTCTCGCTCTCTTTCTAACTGTCTTTCTCGGAATTTTCTCTTCAATTCTCTCTCTCTCCTTATTCTCTTCTCTTTCCCTTTCTAACTGTCCTTTCTTCTCTCTCAATCTCTCTCTTTTCAGTCTTTCCTGGATCTTAGCCACTAATGATGATTCTAAAATTGTCCTGTTATTCCTAACTTACTTCTAGCGGTCATCCATAATGGTATTCATCCATATTGCAAGAATAACTTAAACTATCAAGGGGAAATTGAAACGGGTATTAAAAGAAACGGCAGGGTTATTCAATTCCTGCCGCTCAAACTGTAAATACCAGAGGGGCTCGATCCCTGCTTCAATTAAAACATATGTAATTTAGCGGAAACGAATGGGTTCTATGCGGCTCCGAGCAAACAGTATGTTAGAATGGGGTCACGTGACCATCCAATCTTCTCACCAACAAATCCAAGAGTGTCTATGACAGTTTCCCTTGAGATAATAAAGAGCTCAAATGAAACAAATTGTCACTGAAAAATCTCGTGGTCCTAGAGTCTAATCCTCCAAATATTTCAAGCTCACATGAAAAAGTGGCAGAATTAACAATTATATCCTGCCTCGACTTGACTTACAATAAATAGAGACTTAAACAATCCACCAATACTTTTTTTAAAATACCTGTACTGTAGTCCTACCATAGAGATGATTACTCAGGCTGGTGGTAACGTCTGTGGTATATGCAGCGTTTGAAGTTCAATGGTAGATTCGAGGGATGGAGTTTATTGAATCTTGATTCAGTAGAGTTGATCCTGGCAAAGCGCCACCTGTGAAGGCTTACTCAGCCCTGTAACAACTTCAGACAGTATTACTCAGGGCTGGCTCCCTCTCAGGAAAATTAATGAATAGAAATCGAAATAATAATTCACTAAGATAAACTTTTATTATTTATTAAATCTAAAATAAAACAATAAAACATGAAGATATATCTATTTCTCATCACCTCCCCGCATCGTGTAGACGAAATGAAAAATGAAATGAATAAAGTAACATTTGAACTCAACGCTAATATACTACAGGGGTGTTGGTGTTGGTGACGCCTGTTGTTGAATCGTTGCCGTTGACTGGATGATGGGGGGGGGGGGTTCTAAGGTGTTGGTGACCATCCACTGGATAGTTTTTCACAGTATACCAGTGGAGTAATCTTCCCGATGACGGGAAAGCAGGTTCTTTACCGCTGCAATGATGTGGGGACGTCCTGCAATTTCATGACAGGTGCACGGGTACTTAAATGCAAAATGGGGAAGTCTCTGGACGTTAGTCCTTCTCCTGTTCTTCTCGTTGATTGACAGGTGACCCTCACTGTCATCCAAGCTGAAAAGATAGACAGGTTACCCACTGCTTAAATATCACTCTCCATGGCAGTGTACAATACTCAAAAGACGTGGTGATTATTACAACAGTCAACCTAGAGCAAGACTGAAAGGACTAAGTTTATTATTGGTCAAAAGTGAAGCTTTTAACCAATAAATCCACTAGAATACAAGGCAGGCATGTACTTACAGTAGTGTTGGGAGCTGTGAGTCGAGTGATTTACTGTTTGACCAGAGCCCCACACGTCACCTTTCGGGGGGGGAAGAGGGAGGGGAAGGGATAGTGGGAGCTAGACTGACCCTACCTTAACAAGCAGCCGGCAGTCAAACTATCCTTTCAGGATATCACTTTCAGGGAGGGGGAAAAAAGGCGGGAAAAACGGGAGCTTGACTTACCCTACCTTAACTAGTAGCCGGCAGTGAAACTATCACTTTCGGGGAGGGGGAAGAAAGGCGGGAGCTTGACTTGCCCTACCTTAACTAGTAGCCGGCAATGAAACTATTGTTACTATATCGCTACTCCTATCTATTGAACTTTTCCCTCACATTGCAGGAAGAAGAGTCTCGACAGTCATTTGTTCAATTGTGGGAGGAGTTGGTGGTGGAGGCGCCTGGGAATAGTGATCTGGTTAGTTGGTGGGACTCTGTGGCGAAATCTCGTATTAAGGAATTTTATATTCGTAGTGGGAGGGAATATACCAGGTTGAAGTATGGGTACCAATCTTATCTTGAGGGGCAGTTGAGAGCTTGCTACGAGCGTGGGAGTGCTAGTTATCCGGTGGACGATATTGAGGGATTAAAGGAGCATATTAGGGATTTGCAAAATGAAAGATTTGATGGCGTGCGAGTTTTAGGTGGGCTGGAAGAGGTTATGGGGTGACAGGCCTTCGGCATGCGTGTTGAGGCGACAGCATAAGAGAAGAGTGGCGACGGAGATGATGGGATTAACTGTTCATGTGGGGATGGAAGGGTATAGGGAGGGGCAGGTATTAGTGACGACAGAGGGTATGAGTGGATATCTAGATGCATGGTTTAGGTCATATGCACGAAACGAAGGTATTCAAGATGCGGCTTTAAAGGAAATGGGAGGTTTTGTGCAATGTGAGATTGATGGTATAGATAGGGTAACATTAGAAGGCCGATCACGGAAAGTGAGATTTCGCATGCTTTGTCCTGTGCAAGTTTAGGTAAGGCACCAGGTGTAGATGGGTTGCCTAATGATTTTTACGTTAGGAATTGGGAAGTATTGATGAGGATTTTTAGTTAGGTTATTCAATGTAATGAAGGATGATGAGGAAATGTGGTATTAGTTCCGAAAGGTGGACAGACTACGGTAGAGGATTACCGAGCAATATCGCTTATGTGTGGCGATTATAAGTTATTTGCACAGATTTTAGGGAACAGAATAAAAAAGGTGATAGGTAAAGTAATTGACAGAGGACAATATGGGGTACCAGGTAGGACAATGTATGAAGGGCATGGAGTTATCAGAAGTTTTATAGCAGAGGGGGGAGTTGGGGGTGGGGGTGTTTTGGCATTGGATTGGAGAGCGGCTTACGATAGTGTAGAGAGAGGCGTTATGGAGGTTCATGCGTTGGCAGGGATTCGGGAGAGGGAAATTATATCTTGGCGAAAACATTGTATCAGGGAGCATCTATGAGAGTACAGGTTAATGGAAGGCTAGGTGTTAACATTCAGATGGAAGGGGTTTGCGACAGGAATGCCCTCTGTCGCAAATATTGTTTGCGTGCCTCCAGGATCCCTTTTATAGGGCAGTTAGGTGGAGTATCGCAAGTGGAGGGGTTAGTAATGAACGGGAGGGTCGGCCGGGTATTGTGGGTTATGTGGATGATACAACTGTATTGGTGAGGGGAATGAGAAGGATTTACACAAGGTAGGAAAGGTGGTAGATGTGTTTGGGCGAGGCTACTGGGATGGAAATTAATGTGGCAAAGTCTAAGTATATGGACCTAGGCAATAACGTAAATAGAGGTGGGACTGTAGGCGCGGGTGGAGTGTGGTGGATCAGCTATTGATTTGTGGGATAGTGTACGTTAAGAATGATAGGGTCGCACAAGAGGTAAATTCGATGCACACCGTGGATGGGGTATTGAAAAGATTGGGTGGTTTGAGGACGGCGCAGCTAACGTTGCATCAGAGGGCCATTTTGACGAACGTCCTGTTGTATAGCAAGATATGGCACGTGGTGGCAATATACCCACTGAGGCGACGAGAGGTGCAACGGTTGCAACATGAGATTTTCCGATTTATATGGGGATCGGGTTGTGACTGGCTAAGTAGAGGGGTGGTGATGCTTCCCATTAGCCAGGGGGGCTGGGACTTATACCTTTAGAAAAGCGTATGATGAGTGTGTATCTAAAACGCGGCTATTTGAGGGAGGTGGGGGCGAGGAGAGGGGGGGCTAGAAAGACTGCGAATGAATAATGCAACGATGGTGGGGGGGTAAGGATTTAATGATGGCGAGGCCATGTTGCAGGTTTTAATGATGGTGAGGGATCCGAAGCGCCTCAAATTGAGATTCTTGAGGGGCATACCCATGTATGCGTGGGGGAATATCTGGAAATGTTTACGGCAATTGCGTATTAAACCAGGTGTTAAGGAGAGGTAATGTTTAGGTTTCTACATGGAATCTTGCCGTCTGGTGTTGTGTTATTTAATAGGAGACTAAGGGAGGGAGGGAAGTGCAAAGCGTGTGGATGTTCAGAGACTATTTTTCATGCGGTGTATTTTGTAATTGTTTAGAAGCTGTGAGGGTATGTTAGGTAGGGTAGTTAGGTTAGTGGTGGGGAAGGGTTACAGGTGTTAAGGGTGTTAAGTTTAGATATAGGTGGGATGAGTCAGATGGTGGTGAATGCTGTTGTGTATGTGGTTACTGATTTTATTTATACGTCTTGGGCTATGAGGGAGGTGGGTGTGAGGGAGGTGGGTTGTGAGGGAGGTGGGTGTGAGGGAGGTGGGTGTGAGGGAGGTGGGTGTGAGGGAGGTGGGTGTGAGGGAGGTGGGTGTGAGGGAGGTGGGTGTGAGGGAGGTGGGTGTGAGGGAGGTGGGTGTGGATGAAAGAATAAAAGGTGTTAGCGGCCACCATTTATAGAACTAAGTGTCGAAATAGGGATCTTTATGGGGAAGTGGGAGACAGTGTTTACTGAGGGATACGATACCGGAGTTTTAAGTGTAAAGTAAGGATTTAAGTGTAAAGTAAGGGGTAGCGACGGGCTAGTTTCTTGAGTGGGGATGTGTGGATGGCTTTTAAAGTGTGTGATTGGATTTGTATTGATACATTTATGTTTTTCCTGTGTAGCGAGTGTGGTGTGGGTGGTGGTATTACACAGTGTTCCCTTATGTTGTGAAGATTTTGGATAGTACATGTACGTAGTGTATAGGAGCACTACATCATTGTGTGTATATAAGGTGCATGAAAGGGTAGTGTGTGTGAGAATAACTGTTCGTTATTGTGAGTCTTCAAAGATGATATAGAAAGCACATAACTACGTGGTGTTACTAAGGTATGCCATATGACTGTTTAGAATATGCTGTGATACAAAGTCCGGGGTTTCCCTTCTTGTAGGAAGCATTCTGTAAGACACAATTTCTGTATATCTGAAGGTTCGGAAGTGTAAATAGCTGTAATGAGTAACGTGGTACAGTTTTATATTATGCGAGATTGTATTTTGGGACATAGGCCTAACATATATTTTCAGCGGCCTGGTTAAGATTATACAGTACATGTCGTGTGACACTGTATGTTAGGGTATGTTATAATTTTAATTCCCGCTGTTTTTTCCCCTTTTTCTTTTTTTAATGTTTCAAGTCAAAAGTTTACCGGGAGTTTACCGGGAGAATTTCCCGGGGTCACACCCCGCGGCCCGCTGTGACCCGGCCCCCTGGTGGGTCAGAGCCTGATCAACCGGCTGTTACTGCTGGCTGCACGCAAACCAACGTACGACCACAGCCCGGGTGGGGGGCAAAAAACCGATTTAGGTGCTTGTCCAGTGCCAGCTTGAAACTGCCCGGGTCTGTTGGGAAACCCCCTTATGTATGGGGAGGCATTGAACAGTCTCGGGGCCCCCGACACTTTTTGTATTTCCTTTAAAGGGCTATGACACCCCGCTTTTCATTGGGGGGGTGTTGCATCGTCTGCCAAATCTTTTGCTTTCGCAGTGAATTTCGGTGCAAGTTTGGTATATCCCTCTGGTTTCCAGGGGTTATAATATGTTCTCTCCGCCCGCGTTTTAGGGATACAGGTTTGGAACCTCAAGCGTTCCCAGTAATTAGGGGTTTTTTTCTCCGTTTTAACGTGCCCTGAAGGTTCTCTGTACATTTTTTAGGTCAATTTTACCGCCATGGGAAAGGTGCTGTTAGTGTGACCAATATCCAGCCTAGATAGAACAAGTGACCTGAAGAGTGTCATCATGGGGGTTGGCCCCCCTATTTTTTAAGGGGTTTCTTATCCATCCGTCATTTTTCTAGCGAGCTATTGATACAATGTTATGGCCTTGAAGGGGAATCCTCCCCTATCACTCCCCGGTCTTTGACGTTTGGTGTTTCGCTCTATTTTTTGGGCCCGAATTTTTTTGTACTCTGATGAAGATTTAATTTCCTCGTGTTTCCATATCGAGTAATGAAATTTCTCATCTTTAACTTATTTTGTTTTCTGCAGCCCACTGAAAGATTTGGTTGATTCTGCCTGGGGGCCTTGCAGTGTTGCAAGGGAAGACACTGTCATGCAGATTCGGGTGTTATTGCAAAGGAAGACACGGCGTGGCTGACATCCTTGTCTATGTCGGATATGAGGAGAAAGAGGGGCGATAATGTGCCTTGTGGAACAGAGCTTTTCACATAGCTCCTCGAAATTTTCTCTGTTGATGACTACCTCTTGTTCGTTAGTGAGGGAAAATTTTAGATCCATCGACCCCACTTTTTTCCTTTTCCCTTTTGCACGCATTTTGGCGTAAGGTATATTAAGGAATATAAAAATGTCTATTGATTTTTTTGTAAATAAAATTTTAGATGACTTTGTTTGGGGCAGGTTGCATATGAGTTCAAGTAGCGGGGATATTATTATTAATACTCAAGGGGAATAGGTATGAAGAAATCTTGGGGGGATGGCACCCGTGTTGGATATAGAGTATATTTCCTTGTATGCTAGGCAAAAATTTTCTTTTAATTTTTAAACTTGGGAGCAAAGTATCCTGCAAATTCTTATAGTATTCATTGTTTTGAAAGTTTTTGATGGGGGGGGGGTCCCTTTTTTATTTTCCAAGCCTTTAGGAAAGACTTTAAATGTCCCTTTTGTGGGGGGTGGATGTTTTGGGTTTTTAAAAATGGTACGTGGTGGGGTTTAAAAACCTTTAAAATTTTGAAAATATAAAACTTGGCAAAAAAATTTAAATTTGGGGCTGAAGTAGATTATCTGGATAATGTTTTTAGTAAACCGTTTTGAAGTTTCCCTTTTTTTTTTTGGTTTTGGTATACGTATTTTTGTATTAACTTTGTTGTTACATTTTTAAAATTGGGGTTTAAAACGCAATGTTTTTTCCATGTAAAATGTATACTGTTTTTTAAAAAAAACCCTAAAAAAAAAAACTGCAAGTCCCTCCCAAGAAGCTCTTTGGGCTAGAAAATCCCTTCCTTAAATCACTTTTTAAAAGGGCAACTGCTCAAGAAAAAAATTTTCTCGCCTGGGCGGGGCTTTAAATAATTTATCCAATTATAAACACTGATGGATCTAAACAGGAGCCCCTTCGGGCAGGGCTGCATCTCTCTTGTTGCCACCTCCCTAGTTAAGAACGATAAAAAAATTTGGGTTGAGTAGGCATAAAAAATTAACAACGGGGCGTCTACACCCCAAACTGAATTGTTTTGCAATCCTAATGGACCCTAAAAAAAAACCATGAAAACCGGCTTGACTCTTTTCTCATTACTGATTCTATGTAAACATTAAAGGGTTTCTTGACTCATATAATGTCCCCAAATAAAAAATGCTAAATTTGAAAAGCCAGGAAATAGATACTAAAAAATAAAGGGAAAAAGGGAAATTTAAATGTACATTTGCTATGGACCCCATCACACATTGGATTACCCCTTAAATGTTAAATTTGATAGGTTTAGCCAAAAGAGTACCCAGAAGGAAATGTAAACATAACTTTGGGCATAACTGTTTTCTACATTAGGAATAATATTAGGAAGAAGTAAATAATGCAAATATTGTTATGGGAATGCAATTAGAACCCTGAGTAATCTATAACCCACATTGAAAAACCCCCCGAAAACCAAAAAGATAAAAAGGTTTATGGAGCAACTTGCAATGTAACAGACTGACTGATGTTGTAGTGGCCAGGCTTAGGTTTTGGCTACAATTACTTCTGGAAGTTTATAGAAAACCACAGATGATAACAAACTAAATGAAAATTATGTGACCCGGGCATAGGGTCATTTGTTTTGAACCCCATGTTTTTAATTTTTCCCTTTTAAATTGGGGAAATACAGATATAGACATAAAAAACCTATTGCCCTTTCAAGATTTTCTTTTAAGGGAAAATAAGATACCAAAATATACTAAGAAAATTTCCAAAATTTTTGCTTGTAAAACAGAAAATAAACCCATAAAATATGTAAATTTAAATCCATATGTATTCATGAAAAACCCCCCCTTGGGGGCCCCTAGTTCCGGGGCCTTTTGGTTCCATATGCTCTCGCGCAAACCGTCCAAAGGAGGGATGGGAAAAAACCAATAAACTAGCCATTTCCCCCGGGCAAAATCTCCTCTTTTCAAATTTTAATAATTTTCTCCACTTACTAGTATTAAAATAAAATATCAGTTACCGTACGTTTTTGTTTTTTTAATTATTTCATGAAACTTTTTTAAATAATATAAACATATATATATATATTTAAATAAAAAATTTTATATAATATATAAAATAATATATATATATATATATAATAATATATAAATAAAAATATATATAAAAAATGTAGTATGAAAGCGTGTACTCACCTAGTTGTACCCCACCTAGTTAGGTCGGGGGGGGTCAGTCCAAAGCTCCTGGCCCCCCCCTCTTCACTGATCGCTATTTGGGTCACCCCTCCCTGACCGTGAGTTTTAAAATCATACCTCGGGTTTAAAAAAGCTATTTTAGGGAACCGGGCCTCCACAAAAACATCGCTTCCCAAACTTTTTCCATTTACGGGACTACCCCGTGGCTGAAGAAATTTTTCCTAAAAATCCCGGGGGTTCCCCCTGTGTCTTCAGTTTCCCAAAACGGTCCCCTTGTTACTGTGTCCAACCCTCTGGAACTTTCCTGCCCTTTGCCCACCTTGTCAATTCCTCTAAAATTTTTTTGGGTATGTCTTTTTACCCATTCCCCCCCTACCCTTTTCCTGCCTCCAGTGTCCCCAGGTTGATTTCCCTTAACCTCTCCTCGTGGGACATACCTTTAGCCGGGGAATAGTCTTGTTGAAAACCTTTCCCTTTTTCTCTATTTTTCCACTGTTTTGGCTGGTGGGGGGTTTCCCAAAACTGGTGCCGCTTATCTCCAATAGGGGCCAACATACACGGTGTACGGGGTCCGAATGTTCCTTTTTTAAAAAGTGGGAATGCGTTCTGGGGTTTCCCAAGGCCCCATAGCTGCAGCAGTTTTTTTGGGTTGATGTGCGCTTAAAGGAGATTTTGCTGTGTTATACTCACCCCAAGATTTTTTCCTTAAAGTAGGTTTGTAGTCTTTTTGACCCCCAGACTGTTTTCCGTCTGCGGCCTTTTTTCCCCTTTCCCCCAATCTTCATATTTTGCACTTGGTGGGATTAAACTCCAGGAGCCAATTGCTGGCCCCAGTCTGCACCTTTCCGATCCCTTTGTATTTTCTGCCGGTCTTCGATCAAAGTGTTTTTCCTCATCAACTTACGTCATCTGAAAACGGGGACACCCAAGGGGCCCTTTTCCCTTCCTCATGTCGTTCAAAAATACCAGAAACAGCACGGGTCCAGGACTGCCCCCCTGGGGAAACCCCACTGGTCACGGGTCCCCCACCCCTAAACCCCTTTCGCCACGTACCTTTACTAGCTGCTGTCTTCCTGACAAGTTTCCCTGACCATTGTAGTGCCCCCCCTGTTACCCTGCTTGGTCCCCCAAATTTTTGGGCACCAATCTTTTGTTGGAACGGGTTAAAAAACCCCTTTTCTTGCAGTCCAAAAAAATGCAATCCACCCCCCCCTCTCTCTCTTGCCTTACTGCTGTCACCGTGTCAAGAACTCCAGTGGGTTTTGTGACAGAGGTTTTCCCGCCCCTTTAAACCCTTTTTGGCTGCTGTTGATGAGATCTTTTCCTTTTTTAGGGGGTTCCACCCACTTTTTCTCCGGGATAATTTTCCTCCATAATTTTGCATACAACATGTCAGTGACACGGCCCTTTTATTTTTAATCTTCATTTTCTTCCCCTTTTTTTTAAAATTGGAAAATTTCCTTTTGCTGTTTTCCCATGCCTCGGGCAATCTCCCTTTTTGGGATAGATGTATTAAATTTTGTTTTTTGGGGGTACACAAAGCCCCTCTGTTTCCCCTCTCTCAATCCCCATGGGGAGATTTTAAATCTCCCCCATTGCCTTTGAGGTATCTAGCTCACTCAAAAAGCCTCTTCACTTTTCCCCTCTTTGTGTGAAACTGTGCCCAGCACTTGGTGGGGTGCCCCACCTCCCCCGTCTTTCTGGAGTCCCTTCTGTCTCCTCTGTGAACACTTTTTGAATCTTTTTGTTGATTTTCTTCACAACTTCAGGGGTCTTTTCCTTTTTGGGTTCCCCCCTTTCCTTTCCTTTTAGCCTATTACCGGGTCCTTGACTGTTTTTTTTCCTCCTGATGGGGGCTGTACAACATTTTGGGGTCAGATTTGTTTTTTCGCGCAAAGGTCATTTTCATTTTGGGTTTTTTGGGGGCCCCCTTTCTTACTTGCAAATTCCCTTTTTTTGGCCTCAAACCCCTTTTTCTCCTTTTTTTCCCCCTGGGCCCTTTTCCCTTCCCCTAAAATTTTTTCCAAATTCCCCCTACACATTTGGGTTTTTCCCCTCCCTGCACCTTTGGGAAAAACCATGTGTGTTGTATTTTATATATATCTGTATGTTATGTATTTAAAACGTATGTAATATTGAAAGTATAGTATGTAAAAGGGTATGTTTAGTTTTAATATAATATATAAATATATAAAAATATATTATTTTAATAAATATATATATTTTATATTATTTTGTTTTTAAATATATATAATATATATATATATATATTAAAAATTATAATATATATATATAAAATATGAAATGTATGTACCCCCGCAAAAGGGGAGCCACCCCAACTAGGGCAGATCTAAAGGCAAGCCAAAAAGCGCCCCAAAAGGTAAATTCACCCCTTAAGCCTGGACAAAAGGGAAGCTTTGGGTGTGACTATACATTCATCTCCCTTTTGGCTGATACCTACCCTTCCAATACACCGGGGAGGAAGGAGGGCAGCTGCCAGCTTCAGGGAGCCCCCAAAAGTCTAGAAAATATGGAGAACTTGCCCATCATTATATGTTTGTTCCAATGGGCCCTCAGAGCCCCTTTGGGCTCAGGGGGAAAAAGAGGGGAATCTAAATTCCTTAAGGAGGGGGGAAAAAGACCATCGGGGGAACTAGGGACCCCGGGGCAGCTAGTTTTCGTTCCAGGGGCTCAGTGGGGTTTGTTAAAAAGGGTAATGCCTGCTGTTTTTTGGACAGGGCCCCAGCTCTGAGAGCGGGAAATGAGATTTTCGCCTTATAATGGGTGATACCCCACGTAACAACATTACCGTATTTTCCACCTTCATATAAATTTAATGACCCTCTTAAATCTTCTTCCCATATTATTTAAAAAAAAATTTTCCCTATTGGAAAAAAAAAAAAAATAAAAAAACAAAAAAGAGGGGTTGGTAGGGGAAGGGAATATTAAAAGGGCTTCAGGAAGAAATCCAAATATTCTTCCTTGAAGTTTTTTTTTGCACTTCCCCCGGGGAAATGGGTCCCACAATTTAAAACAGAGGGTGGACCCCATCCTTTATAATATATATATAAATAAAATATATATATATATTAAATAAATATAAAATAAAAATATATTTTTTTTAAATATAAAATATATATATATATCCCTTGGGGTTTTTTTTTTCTATTTTAAATTTATTATTCCATGAAACAAAAATTTTTAAATAAAAATAAAAAAAAAAAAATTTCAAACCTAAAGGTTTTAATATATTTCTACCATTTTTTCCGTAAACAGGGCCCTTCATCAAAACAGCCCTTCAAACTAGATACATTTTTGTTACCCTGGCGCTACAATTAAACACAATCCTCGAGGATGGTTTTAAAATCCTTCTTCACTCCTTTATGGGGAAAGTATCCCCATAAATCTGGCTTGCGGGGGAGGTACCTCCTCAAAGGGAAATTTTTATTTAACGCTCTTTTAATTTTATATCATCGTAAGCATAAACATTCTGGTTTCTTGCTCAGTTCAAAGGACTGAGTCTTTAATTGCCCAAAATACCCCACCCCGGAAATTATTTAGGTCGGGTTTGTTCGTTTCCAGGGGAAAGTCTCCCCCATTTTTGGCCCAAATTAAAATTTTAAAACACCCTTTCAGGAAATTTTTCCCCTGATGAAGAATCACTGGATTTTCTTCATTTACATTTTTTTCCCTATTCTGCCCAGCTCCCAAAATTTTTAAACACGGGTTTCAATTTCCCATTTTCTTTTTTGAAGAATATTACACGGGGTGATATTTCATGAAAAAGCCCAAAACCGAAAACTGCATTTATGGCTTCCCCAGCCCATTCATTATCAGTACAGAAAGCCTACCATACATCACGGGGACCTCCTGCAGTCCTTAAAAGGGGTAACTCCCCCTTTCTTTGTCATCCCCTTTCCCAAAGGGAGGGCATAATAGCATTTGGCCTATCAAAAAATTTACTGGCCCCACAAAATTTCATTATTTACACCAAAAGGGTTTCCAAAATTTTTTTCCCTTACTTGAAACCTTTCAGTAGCTTTCCCAAAGCCCTTTTGGTAGAAAATTTTTTTTTCGAGACCTGCCAAAATTACAAATTAAAATTTTTCCTCCCTTTGCCCAGCTGACTTTTTAATAAAAAATGTCGTATAAACGGGGCCTTCTTATTCGAGAGAAACCCAGATAATTTAGTTAGCCCGGAAACTCCCATTTGTACCTTCATCCCCTTTAAGGGAATTACATTTTATGAAAGTAAATTGGATCCCGATCTAGCAATGCTGTTTCAGTTTTGGATTTAAAGCCGTTTTTTCATTAATCACCACCTCCAAAACAGGGACACTACCTCAGCCAGGCCATCATTACTGACATTTAAATGCAATCTCACGTTTGGGTACGTTGTGTCCGGGTTTTCATCACAAACAGTACCCATTGTTAAACCCTCAATTTAAAAAAAGATCCACCTTTTCACAAGCTATTGGTGCCCTTTCCCCTTTTTTACACTGATAACAAAGGTTTAATTTAAACAGACCCAACCCTTTAAATTATGATTTCCTAGACACCTAAAGTAAAAATTGGGATTTACTTGGGTGTATAATTTTTATACTAACAGAAATAACATTTTATAAATTATTTTTATCAGTTAAAAACAAGTAGGAAAAATTTTGGGGCACCCTAGGTTTGCAAAAAATTCCCCCTTCGATACCTACCACTGTCCCTAAAACCCCAAGTTGCTCCCGGGCCTATTAAATTTAAAAAAATTAACATCAAATTCCCGGAAAAAATATTTAAAATTTTTGGGCGTATATTTAAAAAAATTTTTATTTATAAACACAATTACATAACAGAAGGAAAATTTTTCTTAAAATCATTTACCAATTTTTTACTGGATATTAAGTTTTATCATACTCAGAAAAACCTCACTAACTAAATTTTTGGGAAAAACCCGGCCAGAATTATACCCAATTTTAGAAGCTTAAACTGAGGTTCCCGGAGCTGTTTTTCCAGTCCTCTAAAAAACTCAATTTTTCAAGAAAGCAAAGTCCCCAAAAATTTCAAACCCCCTAAATTTTTAAAGGGTTTTCAGCCCAATTTCAAACCCCTAGAGCACGAAAATTCCTTTTCCCCCCTGGGGTTTACCTGGAGGAAATTTCGGGGGGCAACGCCCCCCCGGGGCCCCGGGCGTGACCAGGCCCCTGGTGGAAACCCGGCCCCCTGATCAACCAGGGTGTTGCTGCCCGCTGCCCCGCAAACCAACGAAAAAGCCCCCAGCCCGGGGATTCGGAAATGACTTTAGGTGCTTTTCCATTTCCACTTGAAGACTGCCCGGGGGCCCGTTGGGAATTTCCCCCCTTTTTGTGCCCCGGGAGCGTTGAACAATCTGGGCCCCTGACACTTATTGTATGGCCTTAAAGTCTATGAAAAAACCCTCTTTTTATTGGGGGGGTGGGCATCGTCTGCCAAGTCTTTTGCTTTCGGGGAAGGGGGAGTGATTTTCGTGTCAAGTTCCGGGACTACCCCATGATTTTCCAGGTGTATAAACAAGTATCTCCCCCCTCCTGCCCTTCCAGGGGAAAACAAAGGTTTAAAAAACCTCAAGCCTCCCCAATTTAAATTTAGGGGTTTTATTTTCCTTATGGCCCCCCGGGGAAAGTTTTCTGTACCCTTTTTTAGTCGGGGAATTTCACCCCGCCTTGAAAGGTGGCTGTTTTGATGCACAATATTCCACCTAATAGAACAAGTGACCTAAGAGGTCATCATGGGGTTTGGGCCCCCCCTAGTTTTTTAAGGTTTTTCATTTCCATCCTGTTCATTTTTTTAGCAAAAGCGATTGGGTAAATTTAGGTCCTTTAAGGGAGATCCCCCCGACATCAAACCCAAAACTTTCAGGGGGTGCAGAAAACAATATTAAGTTTTTAACCCATAAAATTTCAATTACCAGATATGGAAAAAATGAGGAAATTTAAAACTTTAAACAGAGTACAAAACAAATTCTGGGCCCCAAAATAGAGCGAAAAACCCAAAGTCCAAAAAAACCGGAGTGATCATGTCGGAGGATCTCCCTTTAAGGGCCATAAAATTGAAACAATCGCATCTGCTAGAAAAATTTACAGGAGGATAAGGGGAAAACCCCAAAACTAGGAGGGGCCAAACCCCTGATGACACCTTCAGGGCACTGTTTCCCATCTAAAGGGTGGGAAAATTTCTGCACACAACAGCACCTTTTAAAGGGAAGGGGGAAATTTTCCGACCTAGAAATGTACAGAAAAAATTTCACAGCGCGCTTTAAAGGAGATAAAACACCTCAATTTTTGGGAAACGCTTGAGGTTCCTAAACCCCGTAAAATTTTCTGGGAAAGCAGGAGGGGAGATACATGAAATTTTTTACCCTGGAAAAACCTAAGGGGCTAGTACCGAACTTTTCACACGAAAAAAAAAACCCCCTAAAGAAAGCAAAAAACTTGCAGACGATTTCACCATCCCCCCAATGAAAAGCAGGGGGTCACTAGCACTTTTAAAAACCATACAATAAGTTCAGGGGCCCGAGACTGTTTTAACTGCCCCCCACAAAACATAAAAAAGGGTTACCAACAGACCCCCGGCATTCTTCAAGCGGGACTGGACAAGCACCTAAATTTAGTTTCCCAAACAGCCGGGTGGGGGCCGATGTTGGTTTGCGTGCAGCCCCCAGCAAAAGCCTGGTTGAAACAGCCTTTTGATCCACCAAAAGGGCCCGGGCTCAGACCGGGGCCCCGGGGGCTTTACCCCCGGGAAAATTTTCTCCAGGGAAACTCCAGGGAATCCCCCCCCAGGGGCTTTGACGTTGGGGTTTCGCTCTATTTTGTGGCCAAAATTTGTTTTGTACTCTGGGTGAAAAATTTAAAAATTTTTCGTTTTACCATATCTGAGAATTGAAAAATTTTTCAAACGTTGAAATTCAATTTTTTTCTGCAGCCCCCCTGAAAGATTTTTGGTTTTATGGGCCCCCCTTTGGGGCCTTTCAGTGCTGAAAAGGGAAAACACTGCCCTGCAGATTCGGTGTCCCTCGCAAAAAGGGAAACCCCCGGTGCTGTGGGTGCCCTCCTTGTCTATGTCGGGTAGAGGATAGGAACCCAAGGGTGGGGGCTAGTACGTGCCTTTTGGGAAAAAGCTTTTTTACCGAAACTGGCCCCCGGGCTTTACCTGTTACGACCCACTTTCGTGTTCTGTTAAATGAGGAAAAATTTTAGAACCATCGACCGAACCCGGGGGGGGGCCCTTTTGCGCGCTTTTTTTGCGCTATTACGCCATGGCCCCCTTGTCAAAGGGTTTTGCAAAGTCTGTATATATTACATCGCAAATTTTTTTTTGTCTTCCCAGTGCATTTAGGGCCTTGTCTAGTGACCATAGTTTTAGACAGAACCCGGGGCGACCCTTTCTAAACCCATGTTGCCCTGGGTTTTTTTAAATGATGGTTTTTTTTAGATGGGTGGTGATCTTGCTTCTTTTGGCCCTTTCAAAGATTTTTTGATATGGGATGTTAGTGCAAATTGGGCGTTTGTTCTTTGCTGTTTTCCCTTTTCGCCCCCCTTTTTGGGTTGGGGGTATGTTTTGTTGTTTTTATAAATGAGGGCGACCCCCATGTCCATGCTCCCTCTCCATTGGGTGGAAAAGGCTCGTGAAAGGGGGTTTTTTGCAGTTCTTGATGAACACAGAAATTCCATGGGCGGCCCCCGGGCCAAAAAAAAGTTTTCATGGGGAAAGTCATTTATCGCCTGTTCGAATCATTTTGCCCTCAGGGTAACATCGGATTTGGGTTTTGTTAAAACAAATTTTGTTCTCCCCCATAAAAAATTCATTTTATCTTTTGACTCTCAGTCTGGTTAGCGGGGTTTCTAAAAAATGAGTCATAAATTTGGGGGTTGAGTAACTCCCCTTTATTTCCTTGCTGTCATCTGGGGTAGGACCCATCTTGTTTAAAAGGGGCCCAATACGGACGTTTGTTTTTGATTTTGATTTGGGTAGGGGAAGAAAACTTTGGGGTTTTTTTCGATTTCATTTAAAGGGTTTTAGTTTTTTTCCCGCGATTCCTACTCCTAAAGGGGTTCCTTTTTGGGTTAAGTTCGAAGCTTGCTATTTCTCTGACCATGTCTCCCGCGCAAATTTTAGATATAATTACCCCCTTTTTTCCCTTTTTGTTTTTTTCCTTTTTCCCTCGCCTGTAAAGGGAGCGCCTGTTCCCCTTTTTATTTTACATCTACTCCCTTTCCCTTTTTTTTTAAGGAATAACCCTTTTGCATACTTCGAGTGCCAAAACCAGTTAATCTGTTCTAGCATAAGTTTTTGGGGCTGTTTTCTTTTATATCCCACTTTAAAATCGGGTTTGGACTTGGTTTTTCTTGGTCCCACCTTTTGTTTTTTGGGTTTTTGAAGTTGAATTTGGGGAATGCTCCCTCGGACTAGTCCCCCTTTTTCGGGCTGAGGCCCCCACCAAAACATTCCCCAAAACCCCAATTTTTTTGATCTGATATATTGTTTTTGATATGGTGACTTTTATCAAATCATCATTGTTAGTGAAGATGAGGTCTAGTGTATTTTCCAGTCTAGTAAGGGGGTCCCATTTTTGCGGGTTTTTAATTTTAATTTTTTTGAAAGATTTAAAAGCTCGTGTGAGTGTGAGTTTTTTTATCAAGCTGCCTCCTGGTGTTATTACTGCAACAATATTATTTGCCAAATTTTCCCCCATTTTTTGGTGGCCCCTTTAAGGAAGTCCCCCAAGGGGGCAAGATGTTGGGTGCAGGGGCTGGAAGATTTTCCCAGACAGTGGTCCCAATTTTTTAAAAAGCTGTTCCTGGAAATTTCTGGGGTGTTGCTCCGGAGGCTTGTAGACTACCAAATAAGAAATAGGTTTTTGGTTTTTCGACCTTTCTGCTAAAACTTCCCCCTACATCATTTAGGCTTTAAACAGTTCTGTGCAAAAAAAGTGACCCTGCAATGTACAGGGGGCCCCCCCCCCCCCCCCTTTTTTCCTTTTCACTCTGTCAAATCGGGATAGGTTGTAACCTGGGGATCCATATTTCGTTGTCCAAGTGATCCTTTAATGGGGTCCCAGTGAAAAACCGCGAACATTTCCTTTTCCCCCTTTTTAAACCCGTCCCAAAGGAAAAAGGGATTTTTTTTGGGTTTTTGCTGCTTTTGAACCCCGTAAAAATTTGCAAAGAAGAATGTTTTTCGGGCTGGGGTATTGTTGGGACTGGGGGGGATTTTTTTTCCCGGGATTAGTATCTGTTAAACTGTTGGTTTGGGGTTTAGGCCATCGCTTTGGGCCCCCCCAGGGAAAGACTGGGGTTTTGGGGTACATTTTTGCCCTTTCCCCGCCAGTTTTTTTTCCTTTTCCCGGGCCCAAAAAAAAAACCCCCCCTCTTGATGGCTGTGGCTAACCAAATTTTCCCCATGGCCCGGATGTTTTTTTTATTTTTTTTTGTCCCCTTTTTGATGGTATGCCTGGGAAAATTTAAGTTATACAAAACTTTCCCGTAAATGAAGGGGGTACCAAAATTTCAAGGGGGAAAAAAACTTTCAAAGGGATTTTTCTTTTCCTGTTTTCAATGGGGAAGGCATTTTCCCAGGGTGGTCCAAAAGTTGCATGTCCCATCTGTTTTTCCAGATTTCCCCAAAGCCACAAAACCAAGTGCATAGTATGTGCACAGGGTTGGTTTTCCCCCTTTCCTTGGGGTTTTGTGACTGTATTCCCTGTTTGGTGCATTTTTCCCTGTCTTTTCTTCTATCCTCCCTAGCACCAAAAATGGAGCCCCCCCACCAGTTGTTTTTTGGGAATTTATCCCACTATTGCTTTTTTGGAGTCCCTCTTGTTTTTCTATTTCCGGGGGTAATTTTTAGTTTGGGAATATTGGTTTTTTCTTATCTTTGACTACACTTGTTTCCCTACTATTTGGGTCCCGTCCCCTATAAAGGGCAATTTTTTATTATTCCTTCCGCGTAACAATTCCCGACAAACCCGACCAAAAAACCAGCTTCACCATTTTGTCTCCCAGGGCAGTAAACTCCACTTCCCCACCATTTTTTGTCTTCCCCGGACAGCACCTCCCGCTTACCATTACTGTCTCCCCCGGACAGCACTATCACCCCACATTTCCCGACTACCAGGACATCACCTCCACCTTTCAGTTTTTTAACCCACATGGCCAGTATCCGGCAGTACCATTTACCCCCGACTTTTATGTTCCCCTCTGTTTTTTAAAGCTTCCCGGTTTTTTTATGAAAGCAGCTTTGAAAAGTTGTCCCTTTTAATACCCTTTTGATTTTAGTCCCCCAATTTTCCTCATTTGGGCATACCCAAAAACACTTTTTCTGTTTTAAAAACTGCTTTTAAACTAGTTCCGGGGTATCTCACAAGGGGTGTGTAAAGGGACAAGAACAAGTATGGTTTTTCTTAAAGATGATAGATTTTTTAAATTTTAAAAACTGGTGGGGTAAGCGTCCCGGGGTGGGAATTTTTTATCGACTACTCCTTATGCTGGGGTTTTTAAATGATCTTAAAGGGGGATTTAATGTTTTGATCCCCATGCACCCAAAATTCCCTAAGTAAATAAGGAAACGAGTGAATTTATACAGTGCCCGGGGACTTTAATTGGGGGAACATAGTTTCCGTATCTTTTATAGTAATACCTACTGTGAGAGAAATTTTTTTGGGTTTTTTGTAAAGTGTGTGGGAAATTTGGGGGCAAAATTGGGCAAGGTGGGTTCCTAGGAATTTTTCCCCCCGCGATCTTGTGACAGGTGGGTAAAAATTTGCATTAAGTGGAACATTTTCAGCTTTTTTCCAAACCAAGAAATAGAAATTTTTTCAGTATTCAGGGGAAAATTTATTTTTTCATCATCCAGGGAGATATTTTCTCAATTCGGCATTAACTGTGTTGGGTAAAAATGACTGGGTTTGGGTGAAAAGAAAATGTATGTAATTTTTCTGCAAATAATATGGGTTTTTTGGGAAACTGTGATTTCATTTGGTAGGGCATTTTTGGTCCCTTTGGGGCTCCTACTATGATTTATTTTGGAAGAGTTTTCACCATTTTTTGTAACATATTGGCTTCTTTACTAAGGTAGGCTTTAGGGCGCATTACAACCGGCCTTTTTTTTTTTTTTATCAACCGATTTTTTTTATTTTTGTTGTAAATTTTAGAGGGGCATATTTGAAGCATTTAAAAAAGTTTTCAATATGATTGGCCAACAAAAAGAAAAAAATATAACAAATTTTTATATATGGCAGCACGACCTGACAAATTGGCACTACGAGTGGCACTTCCGACATTCCCAACTGTTAGAATACAACTAGCACGACATTTTAAAATAGCCATTTCATCTAATAATCTTATTACCAAGTTAAAAAAAATTACATTTGACAGAATTTTTGGCATTCGCCAAAATATCTCCTTTTAACCCCGCATAAAATCAAAAATATTTGAGATATTCCAAAAAATTTTATGTCTCAATTTCAAACACTTTGTTTTATATTGTCTGTGAAAATCATTTCAATACAATCATTAATAATGGAGTTAGGGGGCGAAATAATGAATAAGTTACTTCCGAGATATAGGCCTAGAAGTCGGCCGGCCTACCGTCTCAAAAAAAAAATTTTTTTTTGCGCGGAAAAACGTGTTTTTTTTTGGGGTATTTCTTAGTAAACTGATGTTTCTAGTGCAGTTATCCTCTTCAAAACACCGTTTTCTATCACTCACATACCAAACAATAGAACAAGGGGGCGAGAGTAAACTCATTTATATCGAATATTGCTGGTGGACTCTCGCTATATTATGGCCTACATCGCCGCCACCATACCTGATATAAATGACTATAATTTCTTGTAGAAACGTTGTAGAACATTGATTCTTGTACCATTGTGTTGCCAAAGAGTTAAGCTATTTTCTGTATGAATAGCTCATTTTCCATATTTTTTCGATTTTTTGGTGTATTTAGGCTCAGACTCGGCGGCCTGCGTCCTTTAGGTAGCTGAGTGAGTGGTCTCTTATGACTTAATTTAGTGTACAGCAGTTCATGGTTGACTGTATCAAAAGCTTTACGTAAATCAATGAAAATTCCCAGCGGGACTTTTCTTTTTGAGAGCAGTATATATAAGTTTGAGCATGTGTATGATAGCATCATTTGTGCTTTTATTATTCCTGAATCCAAACTGACAGGGGTTTAGTATGTTATGTGAGACGAGGTAGGAATAGATCCGTCTATGAATTAATTTTTCAAAAATTTTAGACAGGAGTGGTAAATTAAATATTGGTCTGTGTTACACTCCAAGTATTGTAATCACTATTTCCTTCTTTTTCAGAAAAATAAA
>NC_069404.1:37966952-37987946 GCF_026875155.1 Cherax quadricarinatus
CCCCCCCAGCGTTTAAATGTTTAAAAAAATTTTTTCCCATCTTAAAAGGGATATCCCTCCCACTACGAATATAAAATTCTTAATACGAGATTTCGCACGGGAGTCCCACCAACTACCGATCATAATTCCCAGGGGGCCTCCACCACCAACTCCTCCACAATTGAACAAATGACTGTCGAGACTCTTCTTCCTGCATTGAGGAAAAGTTCAATAGATAGGAGTAGCGAATAGTAACAATATTCATTCCCGGCATATTTAAGGTAGGGCATTTCAAGCTCCCCGCTTTCTTCCCCCTCCCGAAAGTGATAGTTTCACTGCCGGCTACTAGTTAAGGTAGGGTAATCAAGCTCCGTTTTTTCCCCCTTTTTTTCCCCTCCCTGAAAGTGATATCCTAAAAGGTTTAGTTTGACTGCCGGGCTGCTTTTTAAAGGGTAGGTCAGTCTAGCTCCCATTATCCCTTCCCTCCCTCTTCCCCCCCCGAAAGGTGACGTGTGGGGCTCGGTCAACAGTAAATCACTCGACTCACACTCCAACACTACTGTAAGTACATGCCTGCTTGAAATTCTAGGGGATTTATTGGTTAAAAGCTTCACTTTTGACCAAATAATAAACTTAGTCCTTTCATCTTGTTTCTAGGTTGATGTTGTAATAATCCCACGTCTTTTGATATGAACACTGCCTTGAGAGTGATTATTTAAGCATGGGTAACCTGTCTATTTTTTCAGCTTGGATGAAAATTGAGGGTCACCTGTCAATCACGAGAAGAACGGGAGAAGGACTAACGTCCAGAGACTTCCCATTTTGCATTTAAACCTGGGCACCTTATAAAAATGCAGGACTAACCCCACATCATTGCAGCGGTAAAGAACCCTGCTTTCCCTGTCATCGGGAGAGATTACTCAGGTATACTGGTGAAAAAACTACCAGGGGATGCCCACCAACACTACGACCCCCCCCCCCATCATCAGAACGGCTACAAATTCAACAACAGCGCACAACACCAGAAACACCCTTAGATATAGCGTTGAGTTCAAATTTACTTTATTCATTCATTTTCATTTCTCTTTCAAATAGGAAAAACTTTCATGTTTATTGTTTAATTGATTAAAAATAAAAAAAGTTTTTATTTAGTGAATTATTATTTCTATTCTATTCATTAATTTCCTGAGGGGGAAACCAGCCTGAGTAATACGTTGAAGTTGTTACAGGGCGAGTAAGCCTTCACAAGTGGCACCTGCCAGGATCAACTCTACTGAATCAAGATTCAACTCATCCGAATCAACCATTGGAACTTCAACGCGCAAAACACAGACGGTTACCACCACCATGAGTAATCATTCCAAAAGGTAGGACTACAGTAAAGTATTAAAAGATTTGGTGATTGTTATAAGCTCAATTATTGTAAGTCAAGTAGGCAGGATTATAATATTAATCTGCCACTTTTCATTGACATTGAAATACTTTGGAGGATTAGACTCTAGGACCCGAGATTTCAGTGACAATTTGTTCATGAGCTCTTTATTATATAAGGGAATGTCATAGGACACCTGATTTGTGGTGAAAAATTGGATGGTCAAGGACCCATCTATTACTTGCTCGGAGCCGCAAAGAACCCTTCGTTTCGTTAATAAATATTGTTTAATTGAAGCAGGGATCGAGCCCTCTGTTATTTACAGTTTAAAGCGGAGCGGGAAAATTAAAACCCTCCGTTTTCTTAAAAATACCGTTCATTCCCTGATAGTTTAAGTTATTTTTGCAATATGAATAAAATACAGTTTTGGATGAACGCAGAAGTAAGTTAGGAATAACAGGGAAAATTTTAGAATCTTTCATTAGTGCTAAAATCCAGGAAAAGACTTGAAAGAGAGAGAATTGAGAGAGAAGAAAACAGTTAGAAAGGGGAAAAGAGAAAAAAATAAGAGAAGAAAAGAATTGAGAGAGAAACCCGAGAAAAGACAGTTAAAAAGACGAGAAAAACCAAAAAGAGCGTGATAATTTGATCGGGGGAAAAAGAGACGGAAGGGGAAACAAGCAAAGATACGTGAAAAACAATTAAATTAAGAGAACTTGAGGAAAGAGAAAAGATCGCGAGCTCAAAAACTCGCCTGAAAAAAGAATAAAAAGTTAACTTTTACACAACAACAATTAGAGGAAGGATAATGGAACAACGTGCAGCTAGTAAAACATATTCCAACACCTAATTTACCTCCCTTCACAGAGGGGGAGACATAACTTCTTACATTATCAGGTTTGAAAATACCGCTACCCTCTGTGAATGGCCTGCTGACACCTGGGCTCCCGGGTTAGGAAGTTATTTCTGGTACAGCCCTTAAATATCTATGCAACTTTGTCGCAGGATATCATATGTAATTATAACCAACTGAAAAATAGTCAATCCTTAAAGCATATAAAAAAAACCCACTAATTCTTACAGGAAGATTTCAGGTATGCCACCTTACAGCCTGGCCAGAACTTTCACAGTTACAGGTAACACTCTTTTCGTTTGTTCGACTTTTGGATAGAGAGTTCAGGAATTGATCACAGTTATGAATCTCTCGGGGGACTTCATGGTTGCTACCAGTTCCTGACAGCTCTTCCCCATCAGATACGAACATTCATTAGAAAAACGTAACCTGATTAAAGCTGAGGAAGTTGCTGAGGCTGCTGACCTTGTATGCTGAGGCTCACATTTCCTATAAAGCCCTTTAAAGGGAAATCGAACCCTAAGGGCAAGGGTTCATAAAACCCTTTAAGAAATCAAAGCCTCTAGTGGAAAGTAAAATGACTTCTTTTATTCCTGTTTGTCATTTGTGTGGTGTTAAGGGACATAAACGTCCAGATTGTCCTAAGAAGGTCCAAAAAGTTGGGAAAAAATGTTTTAAAGACTGTAATGACCAAGCACCCTTCTGTTCAGGAACAGTTAATGACTTAATGTTTTCTACCTTTTTTCGAGACACTGGATGCACATGTATAGTAATTTCTGATAAGCTGTTCCCTAATCTTAAAGAAACTCATTCCTCTGCTATACTTTCAGACTACTTGGGCCGTACAGACACTTTTCCCTACTATCCGTTGTTACATTAGGTCTAAATGGTTCACAGGTTGGTCTGAAGCCGTACTAGCTCCCATCACTTCTTGCTCCGTACTAATAGGTAATGTTAAAGGTGCCATTCTTCCTTCTGAGGTTGACCTTTCATCACCAAAGATGGATATAAGTGTTTCAGTCCTCTTCTTGTAGAGTCGGAGAAAGCCCTCGAAAGTTCAGATGAGCAATGTCTCGTGAGATTCATGGGGGTTTAAAAAAACCAGTGAGCTACTCTCGAAAGCGAGGTAGTAGGATCACCGGTTCACTTGTTAGAGGAAAGTGAAGGTATCACCTCCGATACCAAAAAATGTCTTGACTAGGGCTCAGACCAAAGCCCAGGCTTCCCCTACTGTCCATCCTTTGATTTTCCCTGACTTTAAGCCTTTAGATATATCGAAGGACTCCTTTGTCAGTTTACAAACGTAATTGCCCTTCTCTTCAGAATTGCCATAATCCCGCTAAACAAAATCAAGTGATCCAAAGGAAAAACTTTTCATATAAATTTGAATATATAAAAGGTATCTTGTAAAAGCAGTATTCAAATTAAATTCAGATGAGAAGACTATTCCATCTTAGTTGTTCCAAGTCAATGCAGAGAGACTGTTCTTAAAATGGCTCATGACCTGCCAGTGGCCGGACATTTCTCGCATCGTAAAATTTTAAATAAAATTGGGGAAACCTATTTTGGCCTAAAATGTCCTCAGATGTCACCCCCTATTGTAGATCGTGTAAAGTTTGCCAACTGTCATCCTCCCGAGGGACCAAGCGAGTACCTATGGTCAAAATGCCGTCTTTATGGTACCTTTTGAAAGAGTTCTATTGACATCGTTGGTCCTTTTATCTCCACTTTCATCTGGGGGACATAGATATGTATTAACATTAGTTGATTATGCTTCGAGTTTCCCTGAAGCCGTTCCCTTAAAGACCATAAAATACTACAGAGGTGGCTGAAGCCCTTTTGTCCTTCTCCAGAGTGGGCATCCCTAGAGAAATTTTTTCTGACCGTGGGGCACAATTCACATCTGACTTAATGCAACATCTCTACCAACTTCTAGGAGTGAAGCCTCTCTTCCACCACACCCTATTTATCCCAGCTGTAATGGGAGGGTTGGCTCCAGCTTTCGATTCTCAAGTCCCCTTTTAAGGAAACTTTGCTCCCTTAAACCTAAGGAGTGGGATCGTTACCTACCCTGTCTTTGTTTGCCATGAGGGGAAGTTCCCAGTGACTCTTTGGGTTTTCACCTTTTGAACTTCTCTATGGTAGACAGGCCAGAGGCCCATTGCCTCCTTCATGACTTAATGGACTAATGAGGAGGTAAATGCTGAGGTTTTAGTCTTCTTACCAGTTTTCCTTGACCTTAGATCCAAACTTGAGGAGACCTCTGACATAGTTTCGAAAAACCTAAGCTTGTCAATGGACCAGTACAAAACCAATTTTGATTCCAGAAGTCAGAGGAGAAGTTTTAACGTAGGGGATGAAGTTCTTGTACTTTTGCCCATTAAGTCAAATAAATTATTAGTTGCATGGAAAGGTCCGTTTTAAGGTATAAAAATTTTTGGGAAAGTTGACTACCTCTAGAAGTCAAGGGGAAACCTAGCTTTTCTAACAACATCCCTTTAGAAAATATTACCGAAGAAATTCGGTTGACTGCCTTAATAATTTGACTTAGTTTTTCCACACGAACTTGATAAGACAAATGAAGGGAAAGTAAGGTGTGCATAATTGACACCTCTAACTTAGACTATGATGAAGAACTACATGACTTGGTGACTCTTGACCACTCGGACGCAACCAACATTAATATTAATGAATCTTTGGATGACCTTCGAGACATGAACTACTTCAATGTGTGAGTAACTTTTCAGACGTCTTTACTGATATTCCAGGTGTTACCTCCACGGTAGTCCATAAGATTGACTTAGTGACGGACAATCCTATCAAACGGAAATTATACCCAGTTCCAGTTCACCTTAGGGATGCATTTGACCGAGAGGTAGACAAATTATTAAAACTAAAGATCATTGAACCTTCAGTATCTGCATATTGCTCACCAGTAGTCATGGTTTTAAAAAGGAGGATAATTCATATAGACTTGCTATTGACTTCAGAGGCCTTAATGCTATAACTCGGTGGGATGCTGAGCCTATGCCCTTAATAGATAGCGATCTACACAAATTTTATGACGCTTCCTTCTTTTCAGAGATTGATATTGCACAGGCATATCATCAAGTAATGTTAGATCCTTCTTCTAAGCAGTACACCGCTTTTCCTACACACCAAGGACGATGCAATATAGAACTATGCCCTTCGGTTTGGTAAAAGCCTGTGCTACCTACGTGAGACTGATGAGAAAGATCTTGGGTAATAAAGCCAAATGCTTCAGTTTATTTTGATAACATTACGTAATGACATCCACGTGGGCGAACATATCCAAACATTAACATCAGTTTTGCGTAGGTTACGCTCACATGGCCTCATGCCAAGCCGAAGAAATGCTTCCTTGGGTATAACAAAATTTTGATATCTTGGACTGATACTTTCTAATAACTCTCTGCAGCCTCCCCAGTAAGATCAAAGCTTTATTAGAATTTAAAAATTCCCCAAAACCAAGAAGCCTCATGCGAAGCTTTCTTGGTTCTGTAAATTTTTATGCACGGTTTATCCCAAACCTTACTGATCTTTCAGGCATCTTATCCGACTTCCTTAAAAAGTCTGTGAAGGAACCTCTTGAACTTTCCGACATAGCTCGGGAAAAAGTTTAATGAAATTAAAAGTATCTTTTCGAAAGACCCTATACTAAGATTCTGATATTAATAAAACATTTTGTTTGAGAACTGATGCCCCCAATACTGGCTTAGGTGTGGTGTTACTACAATACCCTGATGGTTACTCTCTTCCTGTATGCTTCCTTTAAACCGGAAACTCCTTCCCCCAGAAACAAGATACTCCACAATAGAAAGGAATGTTTAGCCCTTGTTTGGGGTATCTCCAAACTTAAATTTTATTTGCTGGGAAAAGAATTCATTTTAAAAAACGGACCACAAACCTTTGATATACCTAGAAGCTTTTAAAAGGGGAAACCCAAAAGTCGCCCCTTGACGTGGGCATTGGCACTCCAGGCTTTTAAGTTCCATATTGTGAATATCAATGGTTCATCCAATTATTTCTCTGACTGGTTAAGTCGTGACAGTCAGTAGAAGATTTGTTGACTTATGCGACTTCCCCCAGTTCGAACTTTTCCTCGCCTATTCTTCTTATACTCCTTGACTATAAGTCTTGGTATGGGGGAGTGTGAGGGAAAAGTTCAATAGATAGGAGTAGCGATATAGTAACATAGTTTCATTGCCCGGGTACTAGTTAAGGTAGGGTAAGTCAAGCTCCCGCCTTTCTTCCCCTCCCGAAAGTGATAGTTTAATTTTTCATTTCTCTTCCCCTCAAGGAAGGTTCCTTGTGTTGGTGAGGGGCTCTTGATTTAGGGAATTGGATCTGTGCTCCAGTTCCCGAATTAAACCTGAATGCCTTCCACATCCCCCCCAGGCGCTGTATAATCCTACGGGTTTAGCGCTTCCCCTTTTTATTATAATAATAATTAATTCATTTCTCTTTCAAAAAAGGATATACCTTTCATGTTTTATTGTTTTATGTTTGATTTAATAAATAATGAAGTGTTTATCTTTTGAATTATTATTTATTTTTCTATTCATTAATTTTCCTGAGGGAAACCAGCCTGAGTAATACTGTCTGAAGTTGTTACAGGGCTGAGTAAGCCTTCACATGCAACAACTTTACATTCAACTTCCAAAACCCCTTACACCTTCTTGGCAACTCCTCCAAACCTATATCCACCAAACACCCCTGTGATCAGGAAAATACTACATCCATTACCCTCACACATGTATTACGACTGTCCTGGACACGTACAATTGTCCAGCCTAGCCGCATACCACGCTTAATAATGTGTACTCCACCACCTCACCTCCCCCAACATCAGTCAATCCTACCCCAGATTTAAAAAGTCTCCCAATATTCTCAAACAATGCCCTGCCCCCCTCGGTTCAACATCCTTACTCCTTATCACACAGTTCCCAAACACCTCCTATCAGGGCAACCCCCGGGAATTCACGCAAATAATATACCAGAAAAGTCCCTCACGAATTTATTCTTTACCCTTACATCTCCCTCTGCCGGACCATACACACACACCAACGTCATCTGTACCTGGCCCCATAAAACCCCTCCACAGGAATCCCCCCTCCCCTCCCCCCCTCACTATGCCTGACAACCAACGGGCTAGTTTCTTTCACCAAAATGGCCACACCTCCTTTCAATCTGACTGCATGCTCAACATACACATTATATCCATCCACCTTCAACTCATAACCCGGTCTATAATTGTGCTCCTGCAAGAACACAACGTCAACATCATGATGCACCAAATATTCCCTAAATCACTCACACTTTCTTTTGAGACCTCAAGCCATTGATGTTCAATGTCAGGCACTTAAAACCGACAAAGGGGGTTTCCCTCTTGACACTACCGACTTATAAACCTGAACGTTTCATTACACCCCTTTTCCCTACCCCCCCCTTTCTGGGCACACTTACTCAACCCCTGCCCCTGAGTGCCACTTGAACCTCTCCGCATGGCATCCGCCCATGTTTTCTTCCCAGGCCATTGTGTGGGCGTAAACACGTCGTCAGAATCAGAAAGCACTGCTGCGCTCTTACGCATTGTACCTCGACCTGTATCAAGTCATCCAGCGCAGTGCCATGATTTAACCTCCACCTCCACAGTTCTCACCAACTGGGCATCCTTATCACACACTTCCCGGCCGAGCTGGCATCACCACGCCCTCCTCAACTGCAGACCCATGATTCAGGTCTGTACCAACATTCTGACAAGGATGCTCATTGCCCAAAATGTTCCCAAACGTCTACACTATCGACGTTTCCGCATCGCTACCATTCACTTCCGCGATGACCTCATCCAACACTTGTACAACGTCCAGGGAAGTGATGTCGTCCCCCCCGCATAGCCTCTGCCATCTCCTTTTCTTCGGCCCTCTCAACCTCCTCACTCCATGTCAAACTCTGCTGAGGCAGAGTCGAATACGGCTGATCTCGATCCTCTCTCTTTTCCTCCACATCTCTTCGTTGCTGCTGGTCCTTATCACCGCGTCGTCTTTCACATTGCGCAGCCAGGTGATCATACGACCCTCACAAACGGCAAGTGCGTCGCTGCCCAGCGTATGTCACAAAAACCTGAGTCCTGAAATCTTTCATCACCATGTACGATGGAATAGGATGTCTGAGCGTCATCTTGACAGAGAATGTACCCTCAGGTATCCCCACATACGGGCCAGCTGACCACCTTCCTGCAGTGACCTTATGTATTGTGCCATATTTACACATAGTGAACCGGATATCAGATGCATCCGCCTTGAACGGCACATTCCTGATCTTAACCCATGTGTAATAGCTGGATACATCATGCAGTCTCACCATCACAGCATGATTAACTGGTATGGCCACTTCCTGAAACTTATTCACCACTGTCTCATACACATTCGCCG
The DNA here is from genome assembly GCF_026875155.1 of Cherax quadricarinatus. Lineage (NCBI taxonomy): Eukaryota > Metazoa > Arthropoda > Malacostraca > Decapoda > Parastacidae > Cherax > Cherax quadricarinatus. The sequence continues at coordinate 37,975,612 of NC_069404.1, forward strand.
AACTAAATTTTACAAAAATCCTCTTCGTACCGTTCAGTGCAAGTCCACAGATCTCCTCATTGGCTATTCCGTAGGTATCTCTGATAATTGCAGGCAGAAGCAACTCCATTGATGGCCCCATTACAGCTCCACTGGTTAATTCAATGCAGACAGTATTTATCCGGCGCCGGCTAGCCTGCGCCATGTTTGTGAAAATGATACTGCCACCAGACAACTCCAGGGGGCAGCAGCAGCACACGTCCTCTCCACTCAAGGGTTGAGAGACGAATATGAGGGATTACTAGCAATGAGCTTCTTGGGAGGGACTTGCAGGTATGTGATATTAAATGAACACATCTTCCATGGAGGGGTGAAATGCTCTTGTTGTCTACAGTGATACAGTTCATGCAGGTTATAAAACTTAATGCAATTGCACGTTTTCACAATCCATTTAGATCTCTGTGTATTTACCTCTAGACACTTGGTAAGATTCATTGTGACAGAGTCTGGTTCATTTCTCAACATTCTAATACCGAATACAGTGCTAATCTCAACAATCCTATCACTGATACTAGAAATACCAAGCTCCTTCCTCATATTAAGAACCTTTGTAGATCTGGGCCACCCAAGAATAATTCTGAGAACTTCATTCTGCATTAGCTTCAAGGGTCGGAGAGAACTTTCCCTAGCTAATATCAACATGGGAGCAGCATAATCAATTAAGGACCTAACAGGCTATGTACATCATTCTCACGATTCTCACATTAGCACCATAGTTGAGGTTGTAGCCAGCAACAGCTTTGAGAGCATTTAGCCCATCTTTGCATTTCTTATTTAGTTGTGGTATAGTGGATTTGTTAAAGGGTACATCTACACCAAGATATCTGTAGGTTTTAACGTAGCTAATGATTTCACCCTGCAAATAGATGGGTGGGGGATGTCGTTTGCTTGTTAATATCTTTGTTTTAGAGGAAGATATTATGAGGCCTAGTCGATTACAAATTGCTTGAACTTGATTAAGAATGGTGCTCATCTTCTTATGCCCTGTTGTATGTATCATGATGTCATCAGCATAGCTTATAGCTATATGTTTAGGTGAGGCAGGTAGAGCATTTAGGAGAGCATTAATCAGAATATTAAATAGCATGGAACTAAGAACTCCTCCCTGCGGTGTACCTAAAGACATTTCTTTAGACTCACTTCTAAGCCTTGATAAAGGACAAAGGATACTCTATTTGACAGAGGATACTCTATTATCCAGCAGAGTAAGTTACCACCAATATTCATTTTGGCTAGTTCATGTAGTATAACGGTTCTGTTCACAATATCAAATGCAGATTTTAAATCAAGAAAAGTGGTAAAACTAGCAGAGGTGTGTGCAGTGAGAAAGGTGGAAATACAGTTCTGCACACTTTTACCTTTCATGAACCCATAGAGGTAGGGGGAAAGCTGGTGTCTGATTCTGTAGTACAGTCTGTTGAGTATCATTCTTTCAAAGGTTTTACAAAGACAACTAAAGGCCGCAGCCGCAGCAAGCAGCAACAAGGCTGCTCCTATATCTTGCCGTCCCCTGGGCCTGTCCGAACTCCAGTGATGGCCAAATTTGCAAGTACTGCTGCAACAACATGCAAGGAACCTATAGTGACATAAAAACTGACGGTGACGACAACGAAATGGACTAAATATGACAAAAGAGGGACCGGCATTCAAGTACTAGACCTGCTGCCAGACGTGAACCAGACATGAGACGTTTTCCACTACAATGAAATAACTGACCTCCATATCAACTGCACCAGTGTTTAACGGGAAGACAACATGGCAGAAAACCTGATCAACTAAATCTCCAAGGAAATGACAGGTCTGTAGGACTTTTTTCTTCAGTGCCAAACGAGGGAAAGAATTGAGCCTTTAAACATGGCTGACCAGCATCCAAACAGCCGCTACTGCCAGACGTACAACTAGCGAAGTGAAATTCTCATCTTTACTGACGTTCATCTGTTGACAGTAGCATCATATCTGTACCACCATCATATCACCTGTACCAGTGCCACTAGTCGAAGTAGGTCTTTGTCCAAAGGTTGAACAAGCGTTGAAGAATTCTTTGTAAGAAGATCCCATGATGCTGCAGTGTCTGACAGTTGTGATGAATGGTTTGAAAAACCGACAAGTTGAAGATTGAGACACTTATGCAGCATATGGGAATCTTTATTCAGGAAACGTTTCGCCACACAGTGGCTTCATCAGTCCAATACAAAGAGGAAGGCGTAAGGAGAGGAGGAGTATGAGGTAATCAGTCCCTCAGCCTGGAGTCGATGTTTTCAGTCCATCAATCTTGTAGAATGTACAGCATAGGGCCGTAGACGTGGCTTAATAAATGTAGTGAGGTGACTTGAAGCAGACGGAGGCGGGATCATAGTGGTACCATCCACTAGTCGAAGTAGGTCTTTGTCCAAAGGTTGAACAAGCGTTGAAGAATTCTTTATACATTGCTGTACATTCTACAAGATTGATGGACTGAAAACATCGACTCCAGGCTGAGGGACTGATTACCTCATACTCCTCCTCTCCTTACGCCTTCCTCTTTGTATTGGACTGATGAAGCCACTGTGTGGCGAAACGTTTCCTGAATAAAGATTCCCATATGCTGCATAAGTGTCTCAATCTTCAACTTGTCGGTTTTTCAAACCATTCATCACAACTGTCAGACACTGCAGCATCATGGGATCTTCTTACAAAGAATTCTTCAACGCTTGTTCAACCTTTGGACAAAGACCTACTTCGACTAGTGGATGATACCACTATGATCCCGCCTCCGTCTGCTTCAAGTCACCTCACTACAGTATATAAGCCACGTCTACGGCCCTATGCTGTACATTCTACAAGATTGATGGACTGAAAACATCGACTCCAGGCTGAGGGACTGATTACCTCATACTCCTCCTCTCCTTACGCCTTCCCTTTTGTATTGGACTATGAAGCCACGTGTGGCGAAACGTTTCCTGAATAAAGATTCCCATATGCTGCATAAGTGTCTCAATCTTCAACTTGTCGGTTTTTCAAACCATTCATCACAACTGTCAGACACTGCAGCATCATGGGATCTTCTTACAAAGAATTCTTCAACGCTTGTTCAACCTTTGGACAAAGACCTACTTCGACTAGTGGATGATACCACTATGATCCCGCCTCCGTCTGCTTCAAGTCACCTCACTACAGTATATAAGCCACGTCTACGGCCCTATGCTGTACATTCTACAAGATTGATGGACTGAAAACATCGACTCCAGGCTGAGGGACTGATTACCTCATACTCCTCCTCTCCTTACGCCTTCCTCTTTGTATTGGACTGATGAAGCCACTGTGTGGCGAAACGTTTCCTGAATAAAGATTCCCATATGCTGCATAAGTGTCTCAATCTTCAACTTGTCGGTTTTTAAAACCATTCATCACAACTGTCAGACACTGCAGCATCATGGGATCTTCTTACAAAGAATTCTTCAAACGCTTGTTCAACCTTTGGACAAAGACCTACTTCGACTAGTGGATGATACCACTATGATCCCGCCTCCGTCTGCTTCAAGTCACCTCACTACAGTATTATAACCACGTCTACTGCCCTATGCTGTACATTCTACAAGATTGATGGACTGAAAACATCGACTCCAGGCTGAGGGACTGATTACCTCATACTCCTCCTCTCCTTACGCCTTCCTCTTTGTATTGGACTGATGAAGCCACTGTGTGGCGAAACGTTTCCTGAATAAAGATTCCCATATGCTGCATAAGTGTCTCAATCTTCAACTTGTCGGTTTTTCAAACCATTCATCACAATTCTTGTACTACTACTACTACTACTACTACTACTACTACTACTACTACTACTACTACTACTACTACCACCACCTCTTCCTGCCAAACACATCATCGTAAGACACAGTCGCTCCTCACCTCAAGAAGTGTTCCTTCGATCCCCGTCGGGGAAGGGAACCTATAGTCATCGTACCAGCGCCTGACTTACTCCTTCATGATGCTTGCAAACCGTGTAAGTTAAGACACATGTGCAACATCTGGATATCTTTATTGTAGTAGACGTTTCGCCATCCAGTGGCTTTATCAATACAGATTCTAGGACATAATAGGAAGACAGTAGAACTATATACAAAAGATGAGGTAATCAGTCCCTCGGCCTTGGAGTTAGTGTTCACAGCATCGAGGTGGAGGAGAATCTGGAGCAAAGACAAGAAGACTGGCGGTTTATATAGGCGTCAGTGGATAGGGACGGGCAGCAGACGAGGGCAAAGTCACTGGTAGGCGGGATTCCCCAGTGGAAGTAGGTCCTTCCCAAAGAGATGGGTTAGTTGCAGCAGCCGTGAAGGTCTTGTAGATGTCCTCTGAACCAAGATTCCATGATGTTGCAGTGTCTGCAAGTTTGTGCAAGAAAGGTATAAAATACCGACAATATAAAATTTAAAAGGACACATGTGGCACATCTGGATATCTTTATTGTAGTAGACGTTTCGCCATCCAGTGGCTTTATAAATTTACAGATTCTAGGACATAATAGGAAGACAGTAGAACTATATACAAAAGATGAGGTAATCAGTCCCTCGGCCTTGGAGTTAGTGTTCACAGCATCGTGGTGGAGGAGAATCTGGAGCAAAGGCAACACGCAAACGCAAACAAGTTTAGGTAAGATCCCAATGGATGAGCGGGGGAAGACGGGACAGATGAAGAATAGCTCTGGAGAGGAGTGTTCTTAGTCAGAGAAATAGAGCAGGGTTTAAAACCCAGCAGCTAAGGCGATCGGGGGCAGACTTGAGAAAGGAATAGCAGGGACTGTTGCTTTGAACTTGTTGTAGTTGAAGTCTTGAATCTTGAGTAGCTGGGGAGCAGGCTAAGGTCACATCAGAGGGGTAGAAACATATGGAGTTATAGGAGTAACTGAGGAGGCAGGTTAGCAATGGACCATTTCAAACTTTTTAAAGCTGCTTCTAGATAGGGGGTATAATTTAGCCTTGTTGCTGAAGGTGAAAGTAGAGGGTTTATGAACTCAAGAACTTGGGTGAGTGTGAAGTGAAGCGTGATTCACATGCATACTTGACTGTTCCAGCACCGAGGCTTTTATAGAGTTCAGTACAGGTCATGGTGTCAGCATTTTAAGGAGAAGTGTAAAAGGTAAGGTTTTCCCCTGAGGGTTTACTGGAGTCGTCGTTTTTCTTCCCCTTCTGGAGTGGATTCACTGGGGGAATCTACAATGGTGGTAGCAGGTGACTGAGGTTCGACAGGGCAGCTGTGAGGTGTAATGGTTGTGTAACAGCCCGGCTGGGAGAGGAGGGAGGCGGTGGTTGAGGCAACTTGATCAACGTTTTTCAGCGGTGGAAAGTGGTTATAGAAGTTACAGGAGCAGTGCTTGGGCAGGAGACAGGTCCGTAGGTGCAGTAAAGTTCAGGACGTTGGGAGGGTCTGAGGATGTCTTCTGAAAGGGGTGGATTCCGGAAAATTGAAGGCAGGCATGTTGTTCAGACGGAATAGTTCGTTAATAGTGGTGTTGAAAGTGCCGGGGCTTGCTGCGTTTGCAAGGTGTGCATAAAACATGCAGTACGCACCTTTGGGAAAGGAGCACCGTCGGGGATGGAGAGAGGGAGTTGTGGGGATGGTGCTGTAGATTAGCGTGTAGAGTCTTGATGGCGTCGGTTTGTGGTTTGGTTTTTGCAGCGTATGTCGGTGAAATTTGGGGGTTTTCTTCAGAACTTTTGTTTTCTTCAATATGATTTCTTTCCTGAGTGGGCACTTTGCTGCAAGGGTATGATGATTACCCTTGCAGTTAAGACATGTTGGTGTTGTAGTAATGGTGCAGGATCTGAAAAAGTGTCCATCATTCCCACATTTTGAACAAAACTTCTTATTCTTGATGGGGCAGTCCTTGGTGGTGTGATTATAGGAGTAGCAGGTCCTGCAGTGGGAGATGTATGTGAAACGTTCTTGTTCTATATGACTTGGGTGAATGTGGTAATATGAGATGGCCAGACCGTCAGAGAGAGCTTGGGCAGCCATGGAGATGTCTGAGAATGTAATCTTTAGCATTGATGTGGCGTTGGGGATCTTTGAGATGCTGTCTACCGAGGCCCACGTGTTTTGTTCCTCAATAGATGTCTTCAGTGCTTCAGTAGAGAGAGAGGTGACGATATTGTCCAGTCTTTTCACAAAGACCGAACGTTTCGACTTCAAGAATGGAGACGGGGATAGAGTGAATTGTTCTGTTTGTAGGGTCCTGATTGATGAGTCGTCCATTAGTTTTAGTGCTTCCGTGTCGTCTGTGCAGACGACAATGAAGGAGTCTTTCCGAGAGTGGATTGCCGTAAATTTGACCTGCAGGCAGGTCCTTACGACGGTAGCTAAAGCTAACTTCGAGGAGTCATTTATTGCACCATTCACAGGCTTGATTTTCACACGATTCGACAGCATTGTGAAAAGGCTGTGACGTTTGTAGAATATAAATTCTACACCCCGACAGGGTCGAAGAGAGGCTTCTTGCGGTGTAGAGCAACTGTGTGATCGGACTGTGTGATCTTGTGTACCACTACCGAGCAAAGACAAGAAGACTGGCGGTTTATATAGGCGTCAGTGGATAGGGACGGGCAGCAGACGAGGGCAAAGTCACTGGTAGGCGGGATTCCCCAGTGGAAGTAGGTCCTTCCCAAAGAGATGGGTTAGTTGCAGCAGCCGTGAAGAAGGTCTTGTAGATGTCCTCTGAACCAAGATTCCATGATGTTGCAGTGTCTGACAAGTTGTGCAAGAAAGGTATAAAATACCGACAATATGAAAGTTAAGACACATGTGCAACATCTGGATATCTTTATTGTAGTAGACGTTTCGCCATCCAGTGGCTTTATCAATACAGATTCTAGGACATAATAGGAAGACAGTAGAACTATATACAAAAGATGAGGTAATCAGTCCCTCGGCCTTGGAGTTAGTGTTCACAGGGGAATCCCACCGTGGTGCTGTCAGACACTGCAACATCATGGAATCTTGGTTCAGAGGACTTCTACAAGACCTTCACGGCTGCTGCAGCTAACCCATCTCTTTGGGAAGGACCTACTTCCACTGGGGAATCCCGCCTACCAGTGACTTTGCCCTCGTCTGCTGCCCGTCCCTATCCACTGACGCCTATATAAACCGCCAGTCTTCTTGTCTTTGCTCCAGATTCTCCTCCACCACGATGCTGTGAACACTAACTCCAAGGCCGAGGGACTGATTACCTCATCTTTTGTATATAGTTCTACTGTCTTCCTATTATGTCCTAGAATCTGTATTGATAAAGCCACTGGATGGCGAAACGTCTACTACAATAAAGATATCCAGATGTTGCACATGTGTCTTAACTTTCATATTGTCGGTATTTTATACCTTTCTTGCACAAACCGTGTAAGGATCAAACCCAACAGTGGAGTAATAAATGACTCTACTAAACTTGCCCTTGCTGCCGCTGTAAAGGACTTCCCTACAAGTTAAATTTACAGCCATCCACTCGACGAAAGACTCATTCATCGTCGTCTGTACTGACGATTATGAATCCACAAAGCTGATCGCCGACACTTCTATGAAAACCCTCAGAGACCGACAGTTCACCATCTCCCCTTCACCTTTTTTGCTGGCGAAACGTTCCGTTTTCGTCAAACGGCTGGACAAACTCGTCACTTCTTTATCGACTGAGGATCTCAAGACCTCTATCGAGGAACAAAATACCTGGGCGTCGATTGAACTTATCACCAAAAATCCCCAACGCCTCTACAATGATTCAAGCTAACCTTCTCCAACATCGAGATGGCTACTAGAGCACTGTCTGACGGCCTAGCTATCTCCTACTATCATATCCATCCAAGTCACATAGAACCCGAACGTTTCGCCCACATCTCGCCATGCTGGACCTGCTACTCCTATCACCACTCAACGCCTGACTGTCCTCTGAAAGGGAAGAAGTACTGCACAAACTGCGGTAAAGACGGCCATGACTTCAAGGAATGTTCTACTACCACTACCTCTCCTACCTGCCTCAACTGCAAGGGTACTCACCACACCCTTGCAGCAAAATGCCTCTACGTAAAGAAGTCCTGTCTAAGAAAATCATTGAAGAAACCAAGAAGAACAACCCTAAATCGCCAACATACGCCGCCATTGCAAAAATTCAATCAGATACCACCGAACTCCTTCAAGCTACACAACAATCGTCTCCCACCCAGCCTGTCCCTCTCTGCTCTTCCTGACGCTGCTCCATCCAAGGTGCTATACTGTATGATGTATGCACACCTTACTAATGCTGCAAACCCTGGCTCATTCAACACAACAATCAATGAACTGTTTCGCCTAAACAACATGCCAAACTTCAACTTTCCAGACTCGCCACCATCACAAGACCTCCTCAAGCTAATTCCAGACATTGTTAACTTCACCTCAACCCTGGTCCTACTCGTATCTTGACCAAGACTCTACTCCAGAACCAACACCACCGTCTACTGCCACCTCTCACCACCCACCACCAGCCAACAAATCACGACCGACCAACACTCCTGCCTCCTCTCAACACAGTCACAGAAGACGAAATAGTACCAGAACATTATGAACAACCCTCGGACAACGACGAAGTAGTAGTCGAGGAAGAAACCACAGGCAACCGTTACCTAAGCCAAGCCTTTAATGGGTCTCTAACCTTCTACACCACCCCCCAACCTCCCGACCGAAATGAGCGCAGCTGATATGCTCCACTTAATGAAAGAAGGAGCTGTTAAGTACACCTGCACCAAACCTCACCAAATTCCTTTTGAAAACGCACTATCTTACCTCGTGGCGAATCTGAACTGCTCCAACCTCAGAATGCAACTTTTCCACATGTCCAAGAGAGACTTCAAAAGACTCAAGAGTGGCTCCATCACCAGCGAAGTGTAGCCAAACACACAACACCCTTCCCAACACCTGACGTACAAACCAGCTCTTCACCTCAGCCTGTAGCATATCAGTCGGCGAGCACTGTCTGCAGTCTGCTCTCTCCTCTATGTCCTCAACATGCCCTCTCTACACTGCCTCGCAGTGCCACGCAGCTGGGTTTAGCCCTGGCTCTTTCATCTACAACTCAAGACCTTCTTCTCACGACTGTTCATCGTCTGTCTACACTTCCCCACTCACCCACCGGAGTCCCAAGAGAAGAGCCTGCTATGTGTGTTCTCATTGTCTGTCCCACGATCGACTTAGAACATAAGAACATAAGAACGAAGGAACACTGCAGAAGGCCTATTGGCCCATGCGAGGCAGGTCCAAGTCTCCTACCGGCTTAAGCCAATGCACCCAACCTAGTCAGGTCAGGTCACATTGACTTAAGGGAGGAACACGGCAACCGACCTGTTAGCACAAGCTATCAGGTCTAACTCACACCCACCCACATCTACTCATGTATTTATCCAACCTATTTTTAAAGCTACACAACGTTCTGGCCTCTATAACGGTACTTGGGAGTTTGTTCCACTCATCCACAACTCTATTACCAAACCAGTACTTTCCTATATCCTTCCTGAATCTGAATTTTTCCAACTTAAAACCATTGCTGCGAGTCCTGTCTAGGCTAGATATTTTCAGCACACTATTTACATCCCCTTTATTTATTCCTGTCTTCCATTTATACACCTCAATCATATCCCCCCTAATTCTACGTCTGCTGGGTTAAGCCCTGGCTCTATTTCTACAACTAAGAACACTCCTCTCCAGCACTATTCTTCGTCTGTCCCGTCTTCCCCGCTCATCCTATTTGGGATCTTACCTGAACTTTCGTTCGTTCGTTCGTTCCCTCTGGTTAGTGTGACTTTGTCAATGGTCCAAGTCGGACCGAAACGTCGTCGTAAGCTTCTCTCTTTTATGTGCGGGTTATTTGTGTACTAGGCCTGTTGTGTGTGTGTGTGTGTGTGTGTGTGTGTACTCACCTATTTGTATTCACCTATTTGTGATTGCAGGGGTCGAGTCACAGCTCCTGGCCCCGCCTCTTCGCTGATTGCTACTAGGTCCTCTCTCTCCCTGCCCCATGAGCTCTATCATACCTCGCCTTAAAACTATGTATGGTTCCTGCCTCCACTACATCACTTTCTAGGCTATTCCATGGCCTGACTACTCTATGACTGAAGAAATACTTCCTAACATCCCTTTTGATTCATACTGAGTCTTCAACTTCCAATTGTGACCTCTTGTGTCTGTGTCCCATCTCTGGAACATCCCGTCTTTTGGTCCCCCTCGTCTAATTCCGCGCAGTATTTTATATGTCCGTTAATCCATGTCTCCCTGACCCTCCTGTCCCCTCACAGTGTCGTCAGGCCGATTTCCCTCCAACCTTTCTTCACAGACAATGAGTGTGTGTGTGTGTGTGTGTGTGTGTGTGTGTGTGTGTGTGTGTGTGTTGTGGTGTTTGTGGTGTCTGTGTGTGTTTGTGGGTGCCGTGGCCTTGTGTGTAATGCCAAAATTTGTACGCTCGTGTGCATGTGTCTGTTGGCGTGCGTCCCTCGTGTGTGTATGTGTGGCGCGCGCATGCTCGTGAGGGTGTATGACCCACTTAAATTTTGTAATTTATAACTCCATTACTATTGTGACCAGGTGTGGACGTATCAGTGGTTCATTACTATTGTAATATGATTCATGACCTGAACCAAGTAAAGTGAGTGTAGGCTGATTCATTACCTCTGTAACTTGCCATAGAATTTGTGACAAGATCTACCTGGAGTTCATTACCTTTGTAACTAGTTCAGCTATCATAACATTGGGGTCCAGTCACTGGACCCAATTATGGTACCTTTGTAATCTTTTGACTACCGCCCACAGGATGGGTATGGAGTGACTACCGCCCACAAGGATGGGTATGTGAGACTACCGCCCACAGGATGGTATGGTGTGACTACCGCCCAAAGATGGGTATGGTGTGACAACCGTCCCACAATGGGTATGGTGTGACTCCGCCCACAGGAGTGGTAATGGTCGTGACTAACCGCCCACAGGATGGGTATGGTGTGACTTACCGCCCACGAGGAGGGTATGGTGTACTATCGCCCACAGGAATGGGTATGTGTTGACTACCGCCCACAGGGAGGTATGGTGTGACTACCGCCCAATAGATGGTATGGTGTGACTACCGCCACAGGATGGAATTGGTGTGACTAACCCGCCCACCGATTGGGTATGGTGTGACTACCGCCCACAGATGGTAATTGTTGTGACTGACCGCCCCACAGGAATGGTATGGTTGAGACACCGCCCCACAGGATTGGGTATGGTTTGTGACTACCGCCCACAGGATGGGTATGGTGGTGAACTACCGTGCCCACAGGATATGGTAATGGTGTGACTATCAGCCCACAGGATTGGGATATGGTGTGACTACCGCCCACAGATGGGTATGGTTGTGACGACCGCCCAAAGGATGGGTATGAGTGACTTACCGTCCCACAGGATGGTATGGTGTGACACCGCCCACGGTGGTTTTGGGGTGACTACCCCACGGATGGGTATGGTGTGACTCCCCCCACAGATGGGTATGGTGTGACTACCCCCCCAGGGTGGGGGGATGGTTTGCTACCGCCCAAAGGGTGGGTTGGGGTGATACCGCCCCCAGGAGGGTATTTGGTGTGACTACCCCCCAAAAGGGTGGGTATGGTGTGACTACCCCCCACGGATGGGGAGGTGTGATTGCCCACAGGATGGGGAGGGGTGACTACCGCCACAGGAAGGGATGGTGGACTACGCCACAGGATGGGTATGGTGTGACTACCCCCCACAGGTGGGTATGGTGTGATACGCCACAGGTGGGTATGGTTTTGACTACCGCCACAGGATGGGGTTTTGGGGGTGACTCCGCCCACGGTGGGGATGGGGGTGACTACCCCCCCAGGGTGGGGGATGGTGTGACACCCCCCACAGGATGGGTATGGTGTGACTACCGCCCAAGGATGGGTATGGTGTGACTACCGCCCACAGGATGGGTATGGGGGATACCCCCCACAGGTGGGTATGGGGTGACTACCCCCCACAGGGGGGGTAGGGGCGCTTTAATAAAGAATTTAAAAAAAAATTTCACTATATCGCTATCAGCATTATTATTCAGACTATATTTCCTTATTCACACGACATATCTTTTTTTTGCATCACTATGAGCCTTTGACCTCTGGGTTTTATCCCATCACAATCAACGTTTACAAAAATACACCACAAACACACTCCTATCACCATCAGACATCATGTAACAACCACTATCATATCATTCTTCATCAATTCAAAAATTTTCCCGCGTTATCATTTCAAAATTCAAATATCATATATCATTCAAA
>NC_069404.1:37988446-38034352 GCF_026875155.1 Cherax quadricarinatus
TTTTGTTCCTCGATAGAGGTCTTGAGATCCTCAGTCGATAAAAAAGTGACGAGTTTGTCCAGCCGTTTTGACGAAAACGGAACGTTTTCGCCAGCAAAAAAAGGTGAAGGGGAGATGGTGAACTGTCGGTCTCTGAGGGTTTTCATAGAAGTGTCGGCGATCAGCTTTGTGGATTCATAATCGTCAGTACAGACGACGATGAATGAGTCTTTCGTCGAGTGGATGGCTGTAAATTTAACTTGTAGGCAAGTCTTTACAGCGGCAGCAAGGGCAAGTTTAGTAGAGTCATTTATTACTCCACTGTTTGGTTTGATCCTTACACGGTTTGTGCAAGAAAGGTAAAAAAATACCGACAATATGAAAGTTAAGACACATGTGCAACATCTGGATATCTTTATTGTAGTAGACGTTTCGCCATCCAGTGGCTTTATCAATACAGATTCTAGGACATAATAGGAAGACAGTAGAACTATATACAAAAGATGAGGTAATCAGTCCCTCGGCCTTGGAGTTAGTGTTCACAGCATCGTGGTGGAGGAGAATCTGGAGCAAAGACAAGAAGACTGGCGGTTTATATAGGCGTCAGTGGATAGGGACGGGCAGCAGACGAGGGCAAAGTCACTGGTAGGCGGGATTCCCCAGTGGAAGTAGGTCCTTCCCAAAGAGATGGGTTAGCTGCAGCAGCCGTGAAGGTCTTGTAGAAGTCCTCTGAACCAAGATTCCATGATGTTGCAGTGTCTGACAGCACCACGGTGCTGTGAACACTAACTCCAAGGCCGAGGGACTGATTACCTCATCTTTTGTATATAGTTCTACTGTCTTCCTATTATGTCCTAGAATCTGTATTGATAAAGCCACTGGATGGCGAAACGTCTACTACAATAAAGATATCCAGATGTTGCACATGTGTCTTAACTTTCATATTGTCGGTATTTTATACCTTTCTTGCACAACTTGTCAGACACTGCAACATCATGGAATCTTGGTTCAGAGGACATCTACAAGACCTTCTTCACGGCTGCTGCAGCTAACCCATCTCTTTGGGAAGGACCTACTTCCACTGGGGAATCCCGCCTACCAGTGACTTTGCCCTCGTCTGCTGCCCGTCCCTATCCACTGACGCCTATATAAACCGCCAGTCTTCTTGTCTTTGCTCGGTAGTGGTACACAAGATCACACAGTCCGATCACACAGTTGCTCTACACCGCAAGAAGCCTCTCTTCGACCCTGTCGGGGTGTAGAATTTATATTCTACAAACGTGATATCCTTTTCACAATGCTGTCGAATCGTGTGAAAATCAAGCCTGTGAATGGTGCAATATAATGACTCCTCGAAGTTAGCTTTAGCTACCGTCGTAAGACCTGCCTGCAGGTCAAATTTACGGCAATCCACTCTCGGAAAGACTCCTTCATTGTCGTCTGCACAGACGACACGGAAGCACTAAAACTAATGGACGACTCATCAATCAGGACCCTACAAACAGAACAATTCACTCTATCCCCGTCTCCATTCTTGAAGTCGAAACGTTCGGTCTTTGTGAAAAGACTGGACAATATCGTCACCTCTCTCTCTACTGAAGCACTGAAGACATCTATTGAGGAACAAAACACGTGGGCCTCGGTAGACAGCATCTCAAAGATCCCCAACGCCACATCAATGCTAAAGATTACATTCTCAGACATCTCCATGGCTGCCCAAGCTCTCTCTGACGGTCTGGCCATCTCATATTACCACATTCACCCAAGTCATATAGAACAAGAACGTTTCACATACATCTCCCACTGCAGGACCTGCTACTCCTATAATCACACCACCAAGGACTGCCCCATCAAGAATAAGAAGTTTTGTTCAAAATGTGGGAATGATGGACACGATTTCAGATCCTGCACCATTACTACAACACCAACATGTCTTAACTGCAAGGGTAATCATCATACCCTTGCAGCAAAGTGCCCACTCAGGAAAGAAAATCATATTGAAGAAAACTAAAGTTCTGAAGAAAACCTCCAATTCACCGACATACGCTGCAATAACCAAACCACAAACCGACGCCATCAAGACTCTACACGCTAATCTACAGGCACCATCGCCCAGCAACTCCCTCTCTCCACTCCCCGACGGTGCTCCTTCCAAGGTGCTGTACTGCATGGTGTATGCACACCTTGCAAAACGCAGCAAGCCCGGCACTTTCAACACCACTATTAACGAACTATTCGTCTGAACAACATGCCTGCCTTCAATTTTCCGGAATCCACACCTTCAGAAGACATCCTCAAGATCCTTCCCAACGTCCTGAACTTTACTGCACCTACGGACCTGTCTCCTGCCCAAGCAACTGCTCCTGTAACTTCTATAACCACTTCCACCGCTGACAACGTTGATCAAGTTGCCTCAACCACCGCCTCCCTCCTCTCCCAGCCTGCTGTTACACAACCATTACACCTCACAGCTGCTCCTGTCGAACCTCAGTCACCTGCTACCACCATTGTAGATTCTCCCAGTGAATCCACTCCAGAAGAGGAAGATAACGACGACGTCCAGTAAACCCTCATGGGAAAACCTTACCTTTTACACTTCTCCTTCAAATGCTGACACCATGACCTGTACTGAACTCTATAAAAGCCTCGGTGCTGGAACAGTCAAGTATGCAATGTGAATCACCGCTTCACTTCACACTCACCCAAGTTCTTGAGTTCATCAAGCCTCTACGTTTCACCTTCAGCAACAAGGCTAAATTATACCACCTATCTAGAAGCAGCTTTAAAAAGTTTGAAAATGGCTCCATTGCTAACCTGCCTCCTCAGTTACTCCTATAACTCCCATATGTGTTCTACCCTCTGATGTGACCTAGCCTGCTGCCAGCTACTCAAGATTCAAGACTTCAACTACAACAAGTTCAATGCAACAGTCCCTGCTATTCCTGTTCTCAAGTCTGCCCCACGATCGCCTTAGCTGCTGGGTTAAGCCCTGGCTCTATTTCTCTGACTAAGAACACTCCTCTCCAGAGCTATTCTTCATCTGTCCCGTCTTCCCCGCTCATCCCATTGGGATCTTACCTAAACTTGTTTGCGTTTGCGTGTTGCCTTTGCTCCAGATTCTCCTCCACCACGATGCTGTGAACACTAACTCCAAGGCCGAGGGACTGATTACCTCATCTTTTGTATATAGTTCTACTGTCTTCCTATTATGTCCTAGAATCTGTATTGATAAAGCCACTGGATGGCGAAACGTCTACTACAATAAAGATATCCAGATGTTGCACATGTGTCTTAACTTTCATATTGTCGGTATTTTATACCTTTCTTGCACAACTTGTCAGACACTGCAACATCATGGAATCTTGGTTCAGAGGACATCTACAAGACCTTCACGGCTGCTGCAACTAACCCATCTCTTTGGGAAGGACCTACTTCCACTGGGGAATCCCGCCTACCAGTGACTTTGCCCTCGTCTGCTGCCCGTCCCTATCCACTGACGCCTATATAACCGCCAGTCTTCTTGTCTTTGCTCCAGATTCTCCTCCACCTCGATGCTGTGAACACTAACTCCAAGGCGAGGGACTGATTACCTCATCTTTTGTATATAGTTCTACTGTCTTCCTATTATGTCCTAGAATCTGTTATTGATAAAGCCACTGGATGGCGAAACGTTCTACTACAATAAAGATATCCAGATGTTGCACATGTGTCTTAACTTACACGGTTTGCAAGCATCATGAGGAGTAAGTCAGGCGCTGTACGATGACTATAGGTTCCCTTCCCGACGGGGATCGAAGGAACACTTCTTGAGGTGAGGAGCGACTGTGTTACGATGATGTGTTTGGCAGGAAGAGGTGGTGGTAGTAGTAGTAGTAGTAGTAGTAGTAGTAGTAGTAGTAGTAGTAGTAGTAGTAGTAGTACAAGAATTGTGATGAATGGTTTGAAAAACCGACAAGTTGAAGATTGGACACTTATGCAGCATATGGGAATCTTTATTCAGGAAACGTTTCGCCACACAGTGGCTTCATCAGTCCAATACAAAGAGGAAGGCGTAAGGAGAGGAGGAGTATGAGGTAATCAGTCCCTCAGCCTGGAGTCGATGTTTTCAGTCCATCAATCTTGTAGAATGTACAGCATAGGGCAGTAGACGTGGCTTATATACTGTAGTGAGGTGACTTGAAGCAGACGGAGGCGGGATCATAGTGGTATCATCACTAGTCGAAGTAGGTCTTTGTCCAAAGGTTGAACAAGCGTTTGAAGAATTCTTTGTAAGAAGATCCCATGATGCTGCAGTGTCTGACAGTTGTGATGAATGGTTTGAAAAACCGACAAGTTGAAGATTGAGACACTTATGCAGCATATGGGAATCTTTATTCAGGAAAACGTTTCGCCACACAGTGGCTTCATCAGTCCAATACAAAGAGGAAGGCGTCAAGGAGAGGAGGAGTATGAGGTAATCAGTCCCTCAGCCTGGAGTCGATGTTTTCAGTCCATCAATCTTGTAGAATGTACAGCATAGGGCCGTAGACGTGGCTTATATACTGTAGTGAGGTGACTTGAAGCAGACGGAGGCGGGATCATAGTGGTATCATCCACTAGTCGAAGTAGGTTTTTTGTCCAAAGGTTTTAACAAGCGTTGAAGAATTCTTTGTAAGAAACCCCATGATGCTGCAGTGTCTGACATTTGATGAATGGTTTTGAAAACCGACAAGGAAGATTGAGACACTTATCGATAGGGGGAATCTTTATTCAGGAAACTTTCGCCACCAGTGGCTTCATCATCCAATACAAAAGAAGGCGTAAGGAGAGGAGGATATGAGGTAATCAGTCCTCACCTGGAGTCATGTTTTCATCCATCAACTTGTAGAATGTACAGCAATGATAAAAAAATTTTCAACCTTGTTCAACCTTTGGACAAAAACCTATTTCGCTAGGGGAGGGTACCACATGTCCCCCCCTCCGTCGCTTCAAGTCACCTCACACAGAATAACCCACGTCTAGGCCCTATTGTACTTTCTAAAAGATTGTGGACTAAAAACTCGACCCCAGGCTGAGGGACTGTTACCTCTACCCTCCCCCTTTACCCCTTTCCCTTTTTGTATTGACTGATGAAGCCACGTGTGGCAAAAACGTTTCCAAATAAGTTTCCCCATATGCTGCAAAGGGTTCTCAATCTTCAACTTGTGGGTTTTTCAAACCATTCACACAACTGTCAGACACTGCAGCATCAGGGGATTTTCTTACAAAGAATCTTAAACCCTTTGTTAAACCCTTTGGACAAAGCCCTACTTGACTAGGGGGGGAACGGTAAGGTGATATGATGGGGGTACGATAATGTACTGTCAACAGATGAACTCAGTAAATGAAAATTTCCTTTCGTAGTTTGTACTCGGCAGTAGCGGTTTTTTGGAAATCGGGTCGCCATTTTTAAAAGGCTAAATTTTTTCCCTCTTTGGGCACGAAGAAAAAAGCCTACAACCTGTCATTTCCTTGGAGATTTATTGATCAGTTTTCTGCCATGTTGTTTCCCGTTAAACACTGGTCAGTTGAATGGAGGTCATTTATTTATTTATGAAAAGTCCTGCTGGTTCACGTCTGCAGAGGTCTAGTATTAATCCCGGTCCCTTTTTTGTATTTTACCCTTTCGTTTGTCCCCGCGTTTTTATGTCCTATAGGTTCCTTGCATGTTTTGCGCAGTACTTGCAATTTGCCATCACGGGAGTCGGACAGGCCCGGGGGACGGCAAAAATGGGAGCAGCCTTGTTCGCTTGCTGCGGCGGGGCCCCCTTTAGTTTTTTTGGAAAAACCCTTTAAAAGAATGATATCACAGACGTACTACAGAAATCAACCCAGCTTTTCCCCCTACCTCTAGGGGTCATAAAGGTAAAAGTGTGCAGAACTGTATTTCCCCCCTTTCTCACTGCACACACCTCTGCAGTTTTACCCTTTTCTTGTTTTAAAAATCTGTTTGATTTTGTGAACAAAACCGTTAATACATGAACAAACCCAAAAATGATATTGTGTAACTTACTCTGCTGGTAATAATACCCCTCTGTCAAATGAGTACCCTTTGCCCCTTTATCAAGGCTAGAGTGTCTAAAAAAATTTTTTTAGGTACACCCCGGGAGGGGGTTCTTATTCCATGCATTTAAATTCTGATTTTTTCTCCCAAATGCTCACCCGCCTCACCTAAACTAAGCTTAAGCATTGGGTACATCATGAACATACAACAGGCATAAAAGATAGCACCATTTTAATCAAGTTTAAACAATTTGTAAACGACTAGGCCTCTAAAACTTCCCCAAAACAAAGAAATTTAAAAAGCAAACGACCCCCCACCCACTATTTTCAGGGGGAAAACATTAGCTACGTTAAAAATACAGATATCTTGGGTAGATGTACCCTTTAAAAATCCACTATACCCCAAAATAAATAAGAAATGCAAAATGGGGAAAAAAGCTCTCAAACTGTTTTCTGCACAAACCCAACTAGGTGCTAATGTGAGAAACGTGAGAAGAGTAATAGCCCGTTTGGTCCTTAATGATTATGGTTCCCGTTGATATTAGCTAGGGAAAGTTCTCTCCGACCCTTGAAGCTAATCAGAATGAAGTTCTCAGAATTATCTTGGGGGGGCCCAGATCTACAAAGGTTCTTAAATGAGGAAGGAGCTTGGGATTTCTAGTATCGTGATAGGGTTGTTGAGAAGCCTGTATTCGGTATTAGAATTTAGAAATGAACCAACCTGCACAATGAATCTTTCCCAAAGGGCTAGAGGTAAATAACAAGATCTAAATGGATTGGGGAAAAAGTGCAATTTCATTAATTTTTAACTCATGAAGTATCACTGTAGACAACAAGAGCATTTCACCCCCCCATGGAAGATGTTTCATTTAATACACATACCTGCAAGTCCCTCCCAAAAGTATTGCAGAATCCCCCATATTGTTCTCAACCCCTTTAGTGGAGAGCGTGTGCTGCTCTGCCCCTGGAGTTTTCTGGTGGCAGTTTTATTTTCACAAACATGGGGCAGGTAGCCGGCCCGGATAAATACTTCTGCTTTAATTAAAAATGGGGTGAATGGGGGCCCCAATGGGGTTGCTTCGCCCGCAAAATTTTCAGAGAACCTACGGAATAGCCCAAAGGGGATTGTGGACTTGCACGAACGTAAAGAGGATTTTTGTAAATTTAGTTCGGCGAAGTGTATGAGACAGTGGGTGAATAAGTTTCAGGAAGTGGCCATACCCTTTTAAAAGCTGTGATGGGGAGATGCATGATGTATCCAGTATTTCAATGGGGTTTAAAATCAGGAATGTGCCGTTCAAGGGGGATCATCTGATATCCGGTTCACTATGTGTAAATAGGCACATCAAAAGGTCACTGCAAAGGTGGTAAGGGCCCGATGTGGGGGTACCGAGGTACTTCTCTGTCAAGATGACGCTAGAATCCTATTCCCCTCGACATGGTGATGAAAATTTCAGGACTCAGGTTTTGTGACATACGCTGGGCGCGACGCACTTGCCTTTGTGAGGGGCTATGATCACCTGGCTGCGCAATGGAAAGACGAAAGCGGTGAAAAGGGCCACGCAACGAAGAGATGTGGAGGAAAAGAGAGAGGATCGAGATCAGCCGTATTCGACTCTGCCTCAGCAGAGTTTGACATGGAGTGAGGAGGTTGAGAGGGCCGAAGAAAAGGAGATGGCAGAGGCTATGCGGGGGGGACGACATCACTTCCCTGGACGTTGTACAAGTGTTGGATGAGGTCATCGCGGAAGTGAATGGTAGCGATGCGGAAACGTCGATAGTGTAGACGTTTGGGAACATTTTGGGCAATGAGCATCCTTGTCAGAATGTTGGTACAGACCTGAATCATGGGTCTGCAGTTGAGGAGGGCGTGGTGATGCCAGCTCGGCCTGAAGTGTGTGATAAGGATGCCCAGTTGGTGAGAACTGTGGAGGTGGAGGTTCATCATGGCACTGCGCTGGATGACTTGATACAGGTCGAGGGTACAATGCGTAAGAGCGCAGCAGTGCTTTCTGATTCTGACGACGTGTTTACGCCCACACAATGGCCTGGGAAGAAAACATGGGCGGATGCCATGCGGAGAGGTTCAAGTGGCACTCAGGGGCAGGGGTTGAGTAAGTGTGCCCAGAAAGGGGGGGGGTAGGGAAAAGGGTGTAATGAAACGTTCAGGTGATAAGTCGGTAGTGTCAAGAGGGAAACCCCCTTTGTCGGTTTTAAGTGCCTGACATTGAACATCAATGGCTTGAGGTCTCAGAGAAAGTGTGAGTGATTTAGGGAATATTTGGTGCATCATGATGTTGACGTTGTGTTCTTGCAGGAGCACAATTATAGACCGGGTTATGAGTTGAAGGTGGATGGATATAATGTGTATGTTGAGCATGCAGTCAGATTGAAAGGAGGTGTGGCCATTTTGGTGAAAGAAACTAGCCCGTTGGTTGTCAGGCATAGTGAGGGGGGGAGGGGAGGGTGATTCCTGTGGATGGGTTATGGGCCAGGTACAGATGACGTTGGGGTGTGTGTATGGTCCGGCAGAGGGAGATGTAAGGTAAAGAATAAATTCGTGAGGGACGTTCTGGTATATTATTTGCGTGAATTGCCGGGGGTTGCCCTGATAGGAGGTGATTGGAACTGTGTGATAAGGAGTAAGGATGTTGAACCGAGGGGGGCAGGGCATTGTTTGAGAATATTGGGAGACTTGTTATCTGGGGTAGGATTGACTGATGTTGGGGGAGGTGAGGTGGTGGAGTACACATTTATTAAGCGTGGGTATGCGGCTAGGCTGGATCAATTGTACGTGTCCAGGACAGTCGTAATACATAGTGTGAGGGTAATGGATGTAGTATTTTCTGATCACAGGGGTGTTTTGGTGGATATAGGTTTGGAGGAGTTGCCAAGAAGGTGTAAGGGGTTTTGGAAGTTGAATGTAAAGTTGTTGCATGTGAAGGCTTACTCAGCCCTGTAACAACTTCAGACAGTATTACTCAGGCTGGCTCCTCCTCAGGAAAATTAATGAATAGAAAAATAAATAATAATTCACAAAGATAAACACTTCATTATTTATTAAATCAAACATAAAACAATAAAACATGAAAGGTATATCCTATTTGAAAGAGAAATGAATTATTATTATTATAATCAAAGGGGAAGCGCTAAACCCGTAGGATTATACAGCGCCTGGGGGGGATGTGGAAGGCATTCAGGCTTAATTCGGGGAACTGGAGCACAGATCCAATTCCCTAAATCAAGAGCCCCTCACCAACATCAAGGAACCTTCCTTGAGGGGAAGAGAAATGAAAAATTAAACTATCACTTTCGGGGAGGGGGAAGAAAGGCGGGAGCTTGACTTACCCTACCTTAACTAGTAGCCGGCAATGAAACTATTGTTACTATATCGCTACTCCTATCTATTGAACTTTTCCCTCACACTCCCCCATACCAAGACTTATAGTCAAGGAGTATAAGAAGAATAGGCGAGGAAAAAGTTCGAACATGTGGAAGTCGCATAAGTCAACAAATCTTCTACTGACTGTCACGACTTAACCAGTCAGAGAAATAATTGGATGAACCATTGATATTCACAATATGGAACTTAAAAGCCTGGAGTGCCAATGTCCACGTCAAGAGGCGACTGTTGGTTCCCTTAAAAGCTTCTAGGTATATCAAAGGTTTGTGGTCCGTTTCTAAAATGAATTCTTTTCCCAGCAAATAAAATTTAAGTTTGGAGATACCCCAAACAAGGGCTAAACATTCCTTTTCTATTGTGGAGTATCTTGTTTCTGCGGGAAGGAGTTTCCGGCTTAGGAAGCATACAGGGAAGAGAGTACCATCATGGTATTGTAGTAACACCACACCTAAGCCAGTATTGGAGGCATCAGTTCTCAAACAAAATGTTTTATTAATATCAGGAATCTTAAGTATAGGGTCTTTCGAAAAGATACTTTTAATTTCATTAAACTTATCCCGAGCTATGTCGGAAAGTTCAAGAGGTTCCTTCACAGACTTTTTAAGGAAGTCGGATAAGATGCCTGTAAGATCAGTAAGGTTTGGGATAAACCGTGCATAAAAATTTACAGAACCAAGAAAGCTTCGCATGAGCTTCTTGGTTTTGGGGAATTTAAATTCTAATAAAGCTTTGATCTTACTGGGGAGAGGCTGCAGAGAGTTATTAGAAAGTATCAGTCCAAGATATCTAATCTTGTTATACCCAAGGAAGCATTTCTTCGGCTTGGCAGTGAGGCCATGTGAGCGTAACCTACGCAAAACTGATGTTAATGTTTGGATATGTTCGCCCCACGTGGATGTCATTACGTAAATGTTATCAAAATAAACTGAAGCATTTGGCATATTACCCAAGATCTTTCTCATCAGTCTCACGTAGGTAGCACAGGCAGTTACCAAACCGAAGGGCATAGTTCTATATTGCATCAGTCCTTGGTGTGTAGGAAAAGCGGTGTACTGCTTAGAAGAAGGATCTAACATTACTTGATGATATGCCTGTGCAATATCAATCTCTGAAAAGAAGGAAGCGTCATAAAATTTGTGTAGATCGCTATCTATTAAGGGCATAGGCTCAGCATCCCACCGAGTTATAGCATTAAGGCCTCTGAAGTCAATAGCAAGTCTATATGAATTATCCTCCTTCTTAACCATGACTACTGGTGAGCAATATGCAGATACTGAAGGTTCAATGATCTTTAGTTTTAATAATTTGTCTACCTCTCGGTCAAATGCATCCCTAAGGTGAACTGGAACTGGGTATAATTTCCGTTTGATAGGATTGTCCGTCACTAAGTCAATCTTATGGACTACCGTGGAGGTAACACCTGGAATATCAGTAAAGACGTCTGAAAAGTTACTCACACATTGAAGTAGTTCATGTCTCGTAAGGTCATCCAAAGATTCATTAATATTAATGTTGGTTGCGTCCGAGTGGTCAAGAGTCACCAAGTCATGTAGTTCTTCATCATAGTCTAAGTTAGAGGTGTCAATTATGCACACCTTACATTCTTCAGTTGTCTTATCAAGTTCGTGTGGAAAAACTAAGTCAAAGTTATTAAGGCAGTCAACCGAATTTCTTCGGTAATATTTCTTAAGGATGTTGATATGATAAAGCTTAGGTTTCCCCTTGACTTCTATGAGGTAGTCAACTTTCCCAAAAATTTTTAATACCTTATACGGACCTTTCCATGCTACTAATAATTTATTTGACTTAATCGGCAAAAGTACAAGAACTTCATCCCCTACGTTAAAACTTCTCCTCTGACTTCTGGAATCAAAATAGGTTTTGTACTGGTCCATTGACAAGCTTAGGTTTTTCGAAACTATGTCAGAGGTCTCCTCAAGTTTGGATCTAAGGTCAAGGAGAAACTGGTAAGAAGACTGAACCTCAGCATTTACCTCCTCATTAGTCCATAAGTCATGAAGGATGGACAATGGGCCTCTGGCCTGTCTACCATAGAGAAGTTCAAAAGGTGAAAACCCCAAAGAGTCACTGGGAACTTCCCTCATGGCAAACAAAGCACAGGGTAGGTAACGATGCCACTCCTTAGGTTTAAGGGAGCAAAGTTTCCTTAAAATGGACTTGAGAATCGAAAGCTGGAGCTCAATCCTCCCATTACAGCTGGGATAATAGGGTGTGGTGAAGAGAGGCTTCACTCCTAGAAGTTGGTAGAGATGTTGCATTAAGTCAGATGTGAATTGTGTCCCACGGTCAGACAAAATTTCTCTAGGGATGCCCACTCTGGAGAAGGACAAAAGGGCTTCAGCCACCTCTGTAGTAGTTATGGTCTTTAAGGGAACGGCTTCAGGGAAACTCGAAGCATAATCAACTAATGTTAATACATATCTATGTCCCCCAGATGAAAGTGGAGATAAAGGACCAACGATGTCAATAGATACTCTTTCAAAAGGTACCATAAAGACTGGCATTTTGACCATAGGTACTCGCTTGGTACCTCGGGAGGATGACAGTTGGCAAACTTTACACGATCTACAATAGGTGGTGACATCTGAGGACATTTTAGGCCAAAAATAGGTTTCCCTAATTTTATTTAAAGTTTTACGATGCGAGAAATGTCCGGCCACTGGCAGGTCATGAGCCATTTTAAGAACAGTCTCTCTGCATTGACTTGGAACAACTAAGATGGAATAGTCTATCTCATCTGAATTTAATTTGAATACTGACTTGTACAAGATACCTTTTATATATTCAAATTTATATGAAAAGTTTTTCCTTTGGATCACTTGATTTTGTTTAGCGGCATTATGGCAATTCTGAAGAGAAGGGCAATTACGTTGTAAACTGACAAAGGAGTCCTTCGATATATCTAAAGGCTTAAAGTCAGGGAAAATCAAAGGATGGACAGTAGGAGAAGCCTGGGCTTTGGTCTGAGCCCTAGTCAAGACATTTATGGTATCGGAGGTGATACCTTCACTTTCATCTAACAAGTGAACCGGTGATCCTACTACCTCGCTTTCGAGAGTAGCATCACTGGTTTTTAATCCCACATGAATCTCACGAGACATTGTCTCATCTGAACTTTCGAGGGGCTTCTCCGACTCTACAAGAAGAGGATCTGAAACACTTATATCCATCTTTGGTGATGAAAGGTCAACCTCAGAAGGAAGAATGGCACCTTTAACATTACCTATTAGTACGGAGCAAGAAGTGATGGGAGCTAGTACGGCTTCAGACCAACCTGTGAACCATTTAGACCTAATGTAACAACGGATAGTAGGAAAAGTGTCTGTACGGCCCAAGTAGTCTGAAAGTATAGCAGAGGAATGAGTTTCTTTAAGATTAGGGAACAGCTTATCAGAAATTACTATACATGTGCATCCAGTGTCTCGTAAAATGGTAGATACATTAAGTCCATTAACTGTTCCTGAACAGAAGGGTGCTTGGTCATTACAGTCTTTAAAACATTTTCCAACTTTTTGGACCTTCTTAGGACAATCTGGACGTTTATGTCCCTTAACACCACACAAATGACAAACAGGAATAAAAGAAGTCATTTTACTTTCCACTAGAGGCTTTGATTTCTTAAGGTTTGATGAACCCTTGCCCTTAGGGTTCGATCCCTTTAGGTCTTTATAGGAATTGTGAGCCTCAGCATACAGGTCAGCAGCCTCAGCAACTTCCTCAGCTTTAATCAGGTTACGTTCTCTAATGAATGTTCGTATCTGATGGGGAAGAGCTGTCAGGAACTGGTCAGCAACCATGAAGTCTCGAAGAGATTCATAACTGTGATCAATTCCTGAACTCTCTATCCAAAAGTCGAACAAACGAAAGAGTGTTACCTGTAACTGTTGAAAGTTCTGGCCAGGCTGTAAGGTGGCATACCTGAAATCTTTCCTGTAAGAATTAGTGGTTTTTTGATATGCTTTAAGGATTGACTATTTCAGTAGGTTATAATTACATATGATATCCTGCGACAAAGTTGCATAGATATTTAAGGCTGTACCAGAAAATAACATTCCTAACCTGGTAGCCCAGGTGTCAGCAGGCCATTCACAGAGGGTAGCGGTATTTTCAAACCTGATAATGTAAGAAGTTATGTCTTCCCCCTCTGTGAAGGGAGGTAAATTAGGTGTTGGAATATGTGTACTAGCTGCACGTTGTTCCATTACTCCTTCCTCTAATTGTTGTTGTGTAAAAGTTAACTTTTTATTCTCTAATTCAAGGCGAGGTTTTTCGAGCTCGCGATCCTTTTCTCTTTCCTCAAGTTCTCTTAATTTAACTTGTTCTTCACGTATCTTAGCTTGTTCCCCACGTTCCCGAGCTCTTTCCTCACGATCAAATCTATCACGCTCTTTTTGGTCTTCTCGCTCTCTTTCTAACTGTCTTTCTCGGATTTCTCTCTCAATTCTCTCTCTCTCCTTATTCTCTTCTCTTTCCCTTTCTAACTGTCTTTCTTCTCTCTCAATTCTCTCTCTTTCAAGTCTTTCCTGGATCTTAGCACTAATGAAAGATTCTAAAATTTTCCCTGTTATTCCTAACTTACTTCTAGCGTTCATCCAAAACTGGTATTCATCCATACTTGCAAGAATAACTTAAACTATCAGGGGAAATGAAACGGGTATTAAAGAAAACGGAGGGTTCAATTCCTGCTCCGCTCAAACTGTAAATAAACCAGAGGGCTCGATCCCTGCTTCAATTAAACAATATGTATTAACGAAAACGAAGGGTTCTATGCCGGCTCCGAGCAAACAGTAAGTAGAATGGGGTCACTTGACCATCCAATCTTCTCACCAACAAATCAAGAGTGTCCTATGACAGTTCCCTTGATATAATAAAGAGCTCAATGAAACAAATTGTCACTGGAAAATCTCGGGTCCCTAGAGTCTAATCCTCCAAAGTATTTCAAGCTCACATGAAAAAGTGGCAGAATTAACTATTATATCCTGCCTGACTTGACTTACAATAAATTGAGACTATAACAATCACCAAATCTTTTAAATACCTGTACTGTAGTCCTACCATAGAGAATGATTACTCATGGCTGGTGGTAACCGTCTGTGGTATGCAGCGTTGAAGTTCCAATGGTAGATTCGAGATGGAGTTGAATCTTGATTCAGTAGAGTTGATCCTGGCAAGGTCGCCACTTGTGAAGGCTTACTCAGCCCTGTAACAACTTCAGACAGTATTACTCAGGCTGGCTCCTCCTCAGGAAAATTAATGAATAGAAATAGAAATAATAATTCACTAAGATAAACACTTTATTATTTATTAAATCAAATATAAAACAATAAAACATGAAAGGTATATCCTATTTGAAAGAGAAATGAAAAATGAAATGAATAAAGTAACATTTGAACTCAACGCTAATATCTACAGGGGTGTCTGGTGTTGGTGACGCTGTTGTTGAAATCGTAGCCGTTGCTGATGATGGGGGGGGGGGTCGTAGGTGTTGGTGACCATCCACTGGCTAGTTTTTCACAGTATACCAGTGAGTAATCTCTCCCGATGACAGGAAAGCAGGTTCTTTACCGCTGCAATGATGTGGGGTTACGTCCTGCAATTTCATACAGGTGCACAGGTACTTAAATGCAAAATGGGGAAGTCTCTGGACGTTAGTCCTTCTCCTGTTCTTCTCGTTGATTGACAGGTGACCCTCACTGTCATCCAAGCTGAAAAGATAGACAGGTTACCCACTGCTTAAATAATCACTCTCCATGGCAGTGTACAATACTCAAAAGACGTGGTGATTATTACAACAGTCAACCTAGAGCAAGACTGAAAGGACTAAGTTTATTATTGGTCAAAAGTGAAGCTTTTAACCAATAAATCCACTAGAATACAAGGCAGGCATGTACTTACAGTAGTGTTGGGAGCTGTGAGTCGAGTGATTTACTGTTTGACCAGAGCCCCACACGTCACCTTTCGGGGGGGGAAGAGGGAGGGGAAGGGATAGTGGGAGCTAGACTGACCCTACCTTAACAAGCAGCCGGCAGTCAAACTATCCTTTCAGGATATCACTTTCAGGGAGGGGGAAAAAAGGCGGGAAAAACGGGAGCTTGACTTACCCTACCTTAACTAGTAGCCGGCAGTGAAACTATCACTTTCGGGGAGGGGGAAGAAAGGCGGGAGCTTGACTTGCCCTACCTTAACTAGTAGCCGGCAATGAAACTATTGTTACTATATCGCTACTCCTATCTATTGAACTTTTCCCTCACATTGCAGGAAGAAGAGTCTCGACAGTCATTTGTTCAATTGTGGGAGGAGTTGGTGGTGGAGGCGCCTGGGAATAGTGATCTGGTTAGTTGGTGGGACTCTGTGGCGAAATCTCGTATTAAGGAATTTTATATTCGTAGTGGGAGGGAATATACCAGGTTGAAGTATGGGTACCAATCTTATCTTGAGGGGCAGTTGAGAGCTTGCTACGAGCGTGGGAGTGCTAGTTATCCGGTGGACGATATTGAGGGATTAAAGGAGCATATTAGGGATTTGCAAAATGAAAGATTTGATGGCGTGCGAGTTTTAGGTGGCTGGAAGAGGTGTTATGGGGTGACAGGCCTTCGGCATGCGTGTTGAGGCGACAGCATAAGAGAAGAGTGGCGACGGAGATGATGGGATTAACTGTTCATGTGGGGATGGAAGGGTATAGGGAGGGGCAGGTATTAGTGACGACAGAGGGTATGAGTGGATATCTAGATGCATGGTTTAGGTCATATGCACGAAACGAAGGTATTCAAGATGCGGCTTTAAAGGAAATGGGAGGTTTTGTGCAATGTGAGATTGATGGTATAGATAGGGTAACATTAGAAGGTCCGATCACGGAAAGTGAGATTTCGCATGCTTTGTCCTGTGCAAGTTTAGGTAAGGCACCAGGTGTAGATGGTTGCCTAATGATTTTTACGTTAGGAATGGGAAGTATTGAGAGGATTTTTAGTTAGGTTATTCAATGTAATGAAGGATGATGAGGAAATGTGGTATTAGTTCCGAAAGGTGGACAGACTACGGTAGAGGATTACCGAGCAATATCGCTTATGTGTGGCGATTATAAGTTATTTGCACGGATTTTAGGGAATAGAATAAAAAAGGTGATAGGTAAAGTAATTGACAGAGGACAATATGGGGTACCAGGTAGGACAATGTATGAAGGGCATGGAGTTATTAGAAGTTTTATAGAGCAGAGGGGGGAGTTGGGGGGTGGGGGTGTTTTGGCATTGGATTGGAGAGCGGCTTACGATAGTGTAGAGAGGGAGGCGTTATGGAGGTTCATGCGTTGGCAGGGATTCGGGAGGGAAATTATATCTTGGGCGAAAACATTGTATCAGGGAGCATCTATGAGAGTACAGGTTAATGGAAGGCTAGGTGTTAACATTCAGATGGGAAGGGGTTTGCGACAGGAATGCCCTCTGTCGCAAATATTGTTTGCGTGCCTCCAGGATCCCTTTTATAGGGCAGTTAGGTGGAGTATCGCAAGTGGAAGGGTTAGTAATGAACGGGAGGGTCGGCCGGGTATTGTGGGTTATGTGGATGATACAACTGTATTGGTGAGGGATGAGAAGGATTTACACAAGGTAGGAAAGGTGGTAGATGTGTTTGGCGAGGCTACTGGGATGGAAATTAATGTGGCAAAGTCTAAGTATATGGACCTAGGCAATAACGTAAATAGAGGTGGGACTGTAGGGCGCGGGTGGAGTGTGGTGGATCAGCTATTGATTTGTGGGATAGTGTACGTTAAGAATGATAGGGTCGCACAAGAGGTAAATTCGATGCACACCGTGGATGGGGTATTGAAAAGATTGGGTGGTTTGAGGACGGCGCAGCTAACGTTGCATCAGAGGGCCATTTTGACGAACGTCCTGTTGTATAGCAAGATATGGCACGTGGTGGCAATATACCCACTGAGGCGGCGAGAGGTGCAACGGTTGCAACATGAGATTTTCCGATTTATATGGGATCGGTTGTGACTGGCTAAGTAGAGGGGTGGTGATGCTTCCCATTAGCCAGGGGGGCTGGGACTTATACCTTTAGAAAAGCGTATGATGAGTGTGTATCTAAAACGCGGCTATTTGAGGGAGGTGGGGCGAGGAGAGGGGGGGCTAGAAAGACTGCGAATGAATATGCAACGATGGTGGGGGGGTAAGGATTTAATGATTGGCGAGGCCATGTTGCAGGTTTTAATGATGGTGAGGGATCCGAAGCGCCTCAAATTGAGGATTCTTGAGGGGCATACCCCATGTATGCGTGGGGGAATATCTGGAAATGTTTACGGCAATTGCGTATTAAACCAGGTGTAAGGGAGGTAATGTTTAGGTTTCTACATGGAATCTTGCCGTCTGGTGTTGTGTTATTTAATAGGAGACTAAGGGAGGGAGGGAAGTGCAAAGCGTGTGGATGTTCAGAGACTATTTTTCATGCGGTGTATTTTTGTAATTGTTTAAAGCTGTGAGGGTATGGTTAGGTAGGGTAGTTAGGTTAGTGGGTGGGGAAGGGTTACAGGTGTTAAGGGTGTTAAGTTTAGATTATAGGTGGGATGAGTCAGATGGTGGTGAATGCTGTTGTGTATGTGGTTTACTGATTTTATTTATACGTCTTGGGCTATGAGGAGTGGTGTGAGGGAGGTGGGGTGTGAGGGAGGTGGGTGTGGAGGGAGGTGGGTGTGAGGGAGGTGGGTGTGAGGGAGGTGGGTGTGAGGGAGGTGGGTGTGAGGGAGGTGGGTGTGAGGGAGGTGGTGGTGAGGGAGGTGGGTGTGGATGAAAGAATAAAGGTGTTAGCGGCCACCATTTATAGAACTAAGTGTCGAAATAGGGATCTTTATGGGGGAAGGTGGGAGACAGTGTTTACTGAGGGATACGATACCGGAGTTTTAAGTGTAAAGTAAGGATTTAAGTGTAAAGTAAGGGTAGCGACGGGCTAGTTTCTTGAGTGGGATGTGTGGATGGCTTTTAAAGTGTGTGATTGGATTTGTATTGATACATTTATGTTTTTCCTGTGTAGCGAGTGTGGTGTGGGTGGTGGTATTACACATGTGTTCCCTTTATGTTGTGAAGATTTTGGATAGTACATGTACGTAGTGTATAGGAGCACTACATCATTGTGTGTATATAAGGTGCATGAAAGGGTAGTGTGTGTGAGAATAACTGTTCGTTATTGTGAGTCTTCAAAGATGATATAGAAAGCACATACTACGTGGTGTTACTAAGGTATGCCATATGACTGTTTAGAATATGCTGTGATACAAAGTCCGGGGTTTCCCTTCTTGTAGGAAGCATTCTGTAAGACACAATTTCTGTATATCTGAAGGTTCGGAAGTGTAAATAGCTGTAATGAGTAACGTGGTACAGTTTTATATTATGCGAGATTGTATTTTGGGACATAGGCCTAACATATAATGTTTCAGCGGCCTGGTTAAGATTATACAGTACATGTCGTGTGACACTGTATGTGTAGGGTAGTGTTATATATTTTAAGTATACGCTGTTGGTTTCCCTTTGCTATTTTAATGTTTCAAGTCACAAGTTTACCTGGAGTTTACCTGGAGAGAGTTCCGGGGGTCAACACCCCCGCGGCCCGGTCTGTGACCAGGCCTCCTGGTGGATCAGAGCCTGATCAACCAGGCTGTTACTGCTGGCTGCACGCAAACCAACGTACGAGCCACAGCCCGGCTGGTCAGGAACCGACTTTAGGTGCTTGTCCAGTGCCAGCTTGAAGACTGCCAGGGGTCTGTTGGTAATCCCCCTTATGTATGCTGGGAGGCAGTTGAACAGTCTCGGGCCCCTGACACTTATTGTATTGTCTCTTAACGTGCTAGTGACACCCCTGCTTTTCATTGGGGGGATGTTGCATCGTCTGCCAAGTCTTTTGCTTTCGCAGTGAGTGATTTTCGTGTGCAAGTTCGGTACTAGTCCCTCTAGGATTTTCCAGGTGTATATAATCATGTATCTCTCCTGCCTGCGTTCCAGGGAATACAGGTTTAGGAACCTCAAGCGTTCCCAGTAATTGAGGTGTTTTATCTCCGTTATGCGTGCCGTGAAGGTTCTCTGTACATTTTCTAGGTCAGCAATTTCACCTGCCATGAAAGGTGCTGTTAGTGTGCACCAATATTCCAGCCTAGATAGAACAAGTGACCTGAAGAGTGTCATCATGGGCTTGGCCTCCCTAGTTTTGAAGGTTCTCATTATCCATCCTGTCATTTTTCTAGCAGATGCTATTGATACAATGTTATGGTCCTTGAAGGTGAGATCCTCCGACATGATCACTCCCAGGTCTTTGACGTTGGTGTTTCGCTCTATTTTGTGGCCAGAATTTGTTTTGTACTCTGATGAAGATTTAATTTCCTCGTGTTTACCATATCTGAGTAATTGAAATTTCTCATCGTTGAACTTCATATTGTTTTCTGCAGCCCACTGAAAGATTTGGTTGATGTCTGCCTGGAGCCTTGCAGTGTCTGCAATGGAAGACACTGTCATGCAGATTCGGGTGTTATCTGCAAAGGAAGACACGGTGCTGTGGCTGACATCCTTGTCTATGTCGGATATGAGGATGAGGAACAAGATGGGAGCGAGTACTGTGCCTTGTGGAACAGAGCTTTTCACAGTAGCTGCCTCGGAATTTACTCTGTTGATGACTACTCTCTGTGTTCTGTTAGTGAGGAAATTATAGATCCATCGACCGACTTTTCCTGTTATTCCTTTAGCACGCATTTTGTGCGTAAGAGTATATGTAAGGTAATATAAAAATGTCTATTGATTTTGTGTAAATACATAATTTTAGATGACTTTGTTGGAGCAGGTATGCATATGAGTTCAAGTAGCGGTGTATATTATGTATTAATACTGCTATAGGGTATATAGTGTATGAAGAAGTCTTGGGTGGATGGCACCCGTGTTGAGATATAGAGTATATTATCCTTGTATGCTAGGCAAAGTTTTCATTAATTGTTACTTAGAGCAAGTAGTATCCTGCGATCTTATAGTATGTCATTGTTTTGTAGGTATTTGATGAGGGGGGGGGTACCTTTTACTTCCAGAGCACATATGTACGACTTTATAAATGTACCTTTGGTGAGGGGTGGATGTATTGGTTTTAATGGTACGTGGTGAGGTTTTTACCTTTAAGAATTTTGTATATAAAACTTGGCATAAGATGTATAAGTGTGCTGAAGTAGATTATCTGGATATGTTGTTAGTACACCTGTGTGAAGTGTCCCTTTTTCTTTTTGGATTGTGTATACGTATGTTGTATTAACTTTGTTGTTACATGTTGATTGGTTTAACGACATATGTTTACTTCCATGTATAATGTATACTGTATTTTAAATAAAACATAAAAAAAAAAACTGCAAGTCCCTCCCAAGAAGCTCATTGCTAGTAATCCCTTCCTTAAATCACTTGTTAAAGCAACTGCTCAAGAAGAAATTTCTCGCCTAGCTGGCAGTAATAAGTTATCACAAGTTATATACACTGATGGATCTAAACAGGAGTCTTCTGGCAGGGCTGCATCTGCTCTTGTTGCCACCTCCCTAGTTAAGAACGATAATAAATTTGTTGAGTTAGGCATAAGAATTAACAACTGGGCGTCTACACTGCAAACTGAATTGTTTGCAATCCTAATGGAGCTAAAGCTAACCTATGACACCGAGCTTGACTCTATCATCATTACTGATTCTATGTCATCATTGAAGGATCTTGACTCATATAATGTCTCCAATAACATGCTCATTTGAAAAGCCAGGTATAGATACTCAAAAATCAGGGACAAAGGAATTAATGTACAGTTGCTATGGATCCCATCACACATTGGATTACTCCTTCATGATAAAGTTGATATGTTAGCCAAGAAGAGTACCCAGAAGGAGAATGTAGAACATAACTTTGGCATAACTGTGTCTAGCATTAGGAATAATATTAGGAGAGAAGTAAATAATGCAAATGATTGTTATAGGAATGCAATTAGAAGCCTGAGTAGATCTATAACCCACTATGATAACACGAACGTAGATAAGTATGTTTATGGAGCAACTTGCAATGTGAACAGACTGACTGATGTTGTAGTGGCCAGGCTTAGGCTTGGCTACAAGTACTTCTGGAAGTTTATGAGACACACAGATGATGATCAAACTAAATGTAAATTATGTGATCAGGCATATGGTCACTGTCTTGAACACTATGTGTTTAATTGTCCACTTATTGAGGAATACAGATATAGACAGTATAATAACCTATGTGACATGTCAAGATATCTTATTAATGAAAATAAGATACCAGATATACTAAGCAAATTTCCTAAATTTGCTTGTAACAGATAAGTGAACTATAGATATGTAAATATAAATCCATATGTATTCATGTTAACCCCTTGGGGCCTAGTTCCTGGGCCTTTTGTGTATCCATATGCTCTCGCGCTACCGTCCACAGGATGGATGTGGAGTGCACAATAAACTAGCCACTTCCCTGGCAAAATCTCAATCTCTCAAAGTTAGATAAGTTTTCTCCTACTTATCTATGTATTATATATAGATATCAGTTACCGTATCGTTTTGTGTTATTTATTATTTCATGTACTGTTTAAATAATATATACATATATATATATTATATATATATATATATATATATATATATATATATATATATATATATATATATATATATAATATATATATATATATATATATATGTATGTATGTATGCGTGTACTCACCTAGTTGTACTCACCTAGTTGAGGTCGCGGGGGTCGAGTCCGAGCTCCTGGCCCCGCCTCTTCACTGATCGCTACTAGGTCACTCTCCCTGAGCCGTGAGCTTTATCATACCTCTGCTTAAAGCTATGTATGGATCCTGCCTCCACTACATCGCTTCCCAAACTATTCCACTTACTGACTACTCTGTGGCTGAAGAAATACTTCCTAACATCCCTGTGGTTCATCTGTGTCTTCAGCTTCCAACTGTGTCCCCTTGTTACTGTGTCCAATCTCTGGAACATCCTGTCTTTGTCCACCTTGTCAATTCCTCTCAGTATTTTGTATGTCGTTATCATGTCCCCCCTATCTCTCCTGTCCTCCAGTGTCGTCAGGTTGATTTCCCTTAACCTCTCCTCGTAGGACATACCTCTTAGCTCTGGGACTAGTCTTGTTGCAAACCTTTGCACTTTCTCTAGTTTCTTCACGTGCTTGGCTAGGTGTGGGTTCCAAACTGGTGCCGCATACTCCAATATGGGCCTAACATACACGGTGTACAGGGTCCTGAATGATTCCTTATTAAGATGTCGGAATGCTGTTCTGAGGTTTGCAAGGCGCCCATATGCTGCAGCAGTTATTTGGTTGATGTGCGCTTCAGGAGATGTGCCTGGTGTTATACTCACCCCAAGATCTTTTTCCTTGAGTGAGGTTTGTAGTCTCTGACCCCCTAGACTGTACTCCGTCTGCGGCCTTCTTTGCCCTTCCCCAATCTTCATGACTTTGCACTTGGTGGGATTGAACTCCAGGAGCCAATTGCTGGACCAGGTCTGCAGCCTGTCCAGATCCCTTTGTAGTTCTGCCTGGTCTTCGATCGAGTGTATTCTCATCAACTTCACGTCATCTGCAAACAGGGACACCTCAGAGTCTATTCCTTCCGTCATGTCGTTCACAAATACCAGAAACAGCACTGGTCCTAGGACTGACCCCTGCGGGACCCCACTGGTCACAGGTGCCCACTCTGACACCTCGCCACGTACCATGACTAGCTGCTGTCTTCCTGACAAGTATTCCCTGATCCATTGTAGTGCCTTCCCTGTTATCCCTGCTTGGTCCTCCAATTTTTGCACCAATCTCTTGTGTGGAACTGTGTCAAACGCCTTCTTGCAGTCCAAGAAAATGCAATCCACCCACCCCTCTCTCTCTTGTCTTACTGCTGTCACCGTGTCATAGAACTCCAGTAGGTTTGTGACAGAGGATTTCCCGTCCCTGAAACCATGTTGGCTGCTGTTGATGAGATCATTCCTTTCTAGGTGTTCCACCACTCTTCTCCCGATAATCTTCTCCATGATTTTGCATACTATACATGTCAGTGACACTGGTCTGTAGTTTAATGCTTCATGTCTGTCTCCTTTTTTAAAGATTGGTACTACATTTGCTGTCTTCCATGCCTCAGGCAATCTCCCTGTTTCGATAGATGTATTGAATATTGTTGTTAGGGGTACACATAGCGCCTCTGCTCCCTCTCTCAATACCCATGGGGAGATGTTATCTGGCCCCATTGCCTTTGAGGTATCTAGCTCACTCAGAAGCCTCTTCACTTCTTCCTCGGTTGTGTGCACTGTGTCCAGCACTTGGTGGTGTGCCCCACCTCTCCGTCTTTCTGGAGTCCCTTCTGTCTCCTCTGTGAACACTTCTTTGAATCTCTTGTTGAGTTCTTCACATACTTCACGGTCATTTCTTGTTGTCTCTCCTCCTTCCTTCCTTAGCCTGATTACCTGGTCCTTGACTGTTGTTTTCCTCCTGATGTGGCTGTACAACAGTTTCGGGTCAGATTTGGCTTTCGCTGCTATGTCATTTTCATATTGTCTTT
The DNA here is from genome assembly GCF_026875155.1 of Cherax quadricarinatus. Classification (NCBI taxonomy): domain Eukaryota; kingdom Metazoa; phylum Arthropoda; class Malacostraca; order Decapoda; family Parastacidae; genus Cherax; species Cherax quadricarinatus. Next base: position 38,012,445 of record NC_069404.1, read on the forward strand.
GGGCCTCCCTTCTTATCTGTGCATATTCGTTTCTGGCTCTACGACTGTTCTCCTTATTCTCCTGGGTCCTTTGCCTTCTATATTTCTTCCATTCCCTAGCACACTTGGTTTTTGCCTCCCTGCACCTTTGGGTAAACCATGTGTGTATGTATGTATATATATCTGTATGTGTATGTATGTGTACGTATGTATATATGTATGTATATGTATGTATATGTATGTTTATGTATATATATATATATATATATATATATATATATATAATATATATATATATATATATATATATATATGTATGTATATATATATATATATATATATATATATATATATATATATATATATATATATATATATATGTATGTATGTATGCCCAGCAGTAAGGAGCCACCCCAACTATGCAGATCTGATGGCAGCCAGAAGCGTCCAGATGGTATCACCCTTCAAGCCTGGACAGATGGGAAGCAGGTGGTGTGGGACTATACATGTGCATCTACCTTGGCTGATACCTATCTCCAATACACCAGGGAGGAAGGAGGGGCAGCTGCCAGCTTCAGGGAGTCCCAAAAGTCTAGAAAATATGGAGAACTTGCCCATCATTATATGTTTGTTCCCATAGGCTCAGAGACCCTTGGCTCATGGGGAAAGAGTGCATCTAAATTCCTTAAGGAGCTGGGAAAAAGACTCATCAGGGTAACTAGGGATCCCAGGGCAGCTAGTTTTCTGTTCCAGCGGCTCAGTGCGGCTGTTCAAAGGGGTAATGCCTGCTGTATTTTGGGCACACGCCCCAGCTCTGAGGAGCTGGATGAGATTTTCGCCTATAATCGGTGATACACACGTAACAACATGTACCGTATATGCCACCTTCATATCAATAATGTATCTCTTAAATCTTCTGTACCATATTATGTAATAAAATATTCCTATTGGTAAAAAAAAAAATATACTAAAAGATGGGGTGGTAGGGGAAGTGGAATATTCAAACGGCTTCAGGAAGAAATCCAAATATTCTTCCTTGAAGTCTTTTTTTTGCACTTCTCCGAGGCAATGGGTCCCACAATTTACACCAGAGGTGGACCCCATCCTATATATATATATATATATATATATATATATATATATAATATATATATATATATATATATATATATATATATATATATATATATATATCCCTTGATGGTTTGTTTTCTATGTTATTTATTATTCCATGTACTGAAATGTTTTAAATAAAATATATAAAAAAAAATTCTTAAACCTGAAGTTTATAATATGTCTACCAGTTTTTCCGTCAACGACGGACCTGTCATCAAACAGTCATTCAAACTAGATACATTTTTGTTACTCCTGGCGCTACAATTAAACACAATCCTCAGAGGAGTGGTCTTAAAATCCTTCTTCACTCCGTGATGCGGCAAGTAGTGACCATAAATCTGGGCTTGCTCGGGAGGTACCTCCTCTATGGATTTATTATTTAACTGCTCATTAATTATATCATCGTAAGCAGTCAACAGTTCTGGTGTCTTGCTCAGTTCGAGGAGCTGAGTCTTTAATTGTCCATACGCCATCCGGTAATTAGTTGGTAGGTCTGGTTGGTTCAGCTTCCATGGGAGTCTCACCCAGTATTGTCCAGATTCAAATTTAACATCCTTCAGGTATTGTTCCTGAGTGAAGGAATCATCTGGATTTTCTTCATTTACATTGTTCCCTATTCTGCCCAGCTCCCATAATTTACACACAGGTTCAACTTCATCTTCTATTGAAGAATATTTACACTGGGGTGATATTTCATGAGTAAGACACACCGTAACTGCATTTATGGCTTCCTCCAGTCATTCATTATCAGTACGAGAAAGCCTACCATACATCACGTGACCTCCTGCAGTCCTTAGAAGGGTAACTCCGCATTTCTTTGTCATACCCTTTACAAAGGAGGCATAATAGTCACTGCCTATCAAAATATTTACTGGCCCCACAGAATCATTATTTACACCAGAAGGTGCCAAATTTTCCTTACTTGAAAGCCTTTCAGTAGCTTTACCAAGCCCTATTGTAGACATTTTTTTTTCTGAGAGCCTGTCCACAATTACGAAATTAATACGTTTTCTCCCATTGCCCAGGCTGACAGTTACATAAACAATGTCGTATGACTGGGCCTTCTTATTCGAGAGAAAGCCAGATAACTTTAGTGTAGCAGGATCTCCCATTTGTACCTTCATCCCATTAAGGCAATTACATTTTATGAAAGTACATTGTGATCCCTGATCTAGCAATGCTGTTACAGTTTCGGATTTATGCCGTTTATCATTAATCACCACATCCAACACAGGTACAGCTACCTCAGCCAGGCCATCATTACTGACATTAACTGCAATCTCTACGTTGGCTACTGTTGTGTCCGGGTTATCATCACTATCAGTACTATTGTTACCATCATTAAAATTAGATCCACCTTTACACATAGCTATGTGGTGCCTTCCCTTGTTACACTGATAACAATGGTTCAATTTAGCATGACAATCCCTTACATTATGATTTCCTAGACACCTAATGTAGAAAATTGCATTTACTTGGATGTATAATTATATACATAACAGTAAATGAACATTGATAATTATTATTTATCAGTTAGACAAGTAGGAATTTGGGACACCTAGGTCGCAAAAAATGTCCCCCTTCGATACCTACCACTGTCATAACCACAAGTTGCTCTGGACCTATTAATTAAATGAATTATACATCAGGAATTCTGGTAAATATATAAATTTGTGGACTGTATATTAAAAAATTATTATATATAAACACAATTACATAACAGAAGGAAAATATATCTTAATATCACTCACCAATTTGACTGGATATTAAGTTGTATCATACTCAGAAAAACCTCACTAACTAAATTTATGAAAACACAGGCCAGAATTATACACAAATCTAGAGAGCTTATCTGAGGTTCCTGGAGCTGTCTTGTCCAGTCGTCTGATATCTCAAGTTATGCAGGAAAGCATGTCCAACAATTTCACCTCCTATTTGAAAGGTGTCAGCCCAATTTCAACCTCTAGAGCACGAAAATTCCTTCCCATCCTGGAGTTTACCTGGAGAGAGTTTCGGGGGTCAACGCCCCCGCGGCCCGGTCTGTGACCAGGCCTCCTGGTGATCAGCGCCTGATCAACCAGCTGTTGCTGCTGGCTGCACCAAACCAACGTAACGAGCCACAGCCCGGGGGGCTGATTCGGAACTGACTTTAGGTGCTTGTCCAGTGCCAGCTTGAAGACTGCCAGGGGTCTGTTGGTAATCCCCCTTATGTGTGCTGGGAGGCATTTTGAACAGTCTTGGGCCCCTGACACTTATTGTATGTCCTCTTAACGTGCTATGACACCCTCTTTTCATTGGGGGGGTGGTGCATCGTCTGCCAAGTCTTTTTGCTTTCGTATGATGTTTTCGTGTGCAAGTTCGGTACTAGTCCCCTAGGATTTTCCAGGTGTATATAATCATGTATCCTCCCCTCCTGCTTCCGGGAATACAGTGAAACCTCAAGCCTCCCAGTATTGATTTTTAAACTCCTTATGCGCGCCCCTGAAATTCCCCTGTACATTTTCTTAGTCGGCAATTTCACCTCCCCTTAAAGTCGTTAGAGTGCAGCAATATTCCAGCCTAGATTAGAACAAGTGACCTGAAGAGTGTCATCATGGGCTTGGCCTCCCTAGTTAGAAGGTTCTCATTTCCATCCTGTCATTTTTCTAGCAGATGCGATTGATACAATGTTATGGTCCTTGAAGGTGAGATCCTCCGACATCAACCAAATCTTTCAGTGGGCTGCAGAAAACAATATGAAGTTCAACGATGAGAAATTTCAATTACTCAGATAGGTAAACATGAGGAAATTAAATCTTCATCAGAAATACAAAACAAATCTGGCCACAAAATAGGGGCGAAACACCAACTTTAAAGACCTGGGAGTGATCAGTCGGAGGATCTCACCTTCAAGGACCATAACATTGTATCAAATCGCATCTGCTAGAAAAAACAGGATGATAATGAGAACCTTTAAAACTAGGAGGCCAAGCCCATGATGACACTCTTTAGGTCACTTGTTCTATCTAGGGTGGAATATTGCTGCAACACTAAACAGCAAACCCTTTTAAGGCAGGTGAAATGCCGACCTAAAAATGTACAGAAAACTTTCACAGCGCGCATAACGGAGATAAAACACCTCAATTATTGGAGCGCTTGAGGTTCCTAAACCTGTATTCTCTGGAACGCAGGAGGGAGAGATACATGATTATATACACCTGGAAAATCCTAGAGGGACTAGTACCGAACTTTCACACGAAAAACACCCACTACGAAAGGGAAAGACTTGGGAGACGATGCACCATCCCCCCAATGAAAAGCAGGGGTGTCACTACACGTTAAGAGACCATACAATAAGGTCAGGGCCCGAGACTGTTCAACTGCCTCCCAGCACACATAAGGGGGATTACCAACAGACCCCTGGCATTCTTCAAGCTGGCACTGGGCAAGCACCTAAAGTCAGTTCCGGATCAGCCGGGCTGTGGCTCGTATGTTTGTTGCGTGCAGCCAGCAGCAACAGCCTGGTTGATCAGGCTCTGATCCACCAGGGGGCCTGGTCTCAGACCGGCCGCGGGGGCGTTGACCCCCGGAACTCTCTCCAGGTAAACTCCAGGTAATCACTCCCAGGTCTTTGACGTTGGGTTTCGCTCTATTTTGTGGCCAGAATTTGTTTTGTACTCTGATGAAGATTTAATTTCCCCCGTGTTTACCATATCTGAGTAAATTTAAATTTCTCATCGTTGAACTTCATATTGTTTTCTGCAGCCCACTGAAAGATTTGGTTGATGTCCGCCTGGAGCCTTGCAGTGTCGCAATGGAAGACACGTCATGCAGATTCGGTGTCATCTGCAAAGGAAGACAAAGGTGCTGTGGCTGACATCCTTGTCTATGTCGGATATGAGGGTGAGGAACAAGAAGGGAGCTAGTACTGTGCCTTTTGGAACAGAGCTTTTCAACCCTAGCTGCCTCGGACTTTACTCTGTTGACGACTACTCTCTGTGTTCTGTTAGTGAGGAAATTATAGATCCATCGACCGACTTTTCCTGTTATTCCTTTTGCGCGCATTTTGTGCCTATTACGCCATGGTCACACTTGTCGAAGGCTTTTGCAAAGTCTGTATATATTACATCTGCATTCTTTTTGTCTTCTAGTGCATTTAGGACCTTGTCGTAGTGATCCAGTAGTTGAGACAGACAGGAGCGACCTGTTCTAAACCCATGTTGCCCTGGGTTGTGTAACTGATGGGTTTCTAGATGGGTGGTGATCTTGCTTCTTAGGACCCTTTCAAAGATTTTTATGATATGGGATGTTAGTGCTATTGGTCTGTAGTTCTTTGCTGTTGCTTTACTGCCCCCTTTGTGGAGTGGGGCTATGTCTGTTGTTTTTAGTAACTGAGGGACGACCCCCATGTCCATGCTCCCTCTCCATAGGATGGAAAAGGCTCGTGATAGGGCTTCTTGCAGTTCTTGATGAACACAGAGTTCCATGAGTCTGGCCCTGGGGCAGAGTGCATGGGCATGTCATTTATCGCCTGTTCGAAGTCATTTGGCGTCAGGATAACATCGGATAGGGTTGTGTTAATCAAATTTGTGGCTCTCTCATAAAAAATTCATTTTGATCTTCGACTCTCAGTCTGGTTAGCGGCTTGCTAAAAACTGAGTCATATTGGGACTTGAGTAGCTCACTCATTTCCTTGCTGTCCATCAGTGTAGGAACCATCTTTGTTTAAGTAGGGCCCAATACTGGTACGTTTTCTGATTTTGATTTGCATAGAGAAGAAATACTTTGGTTTCTTCGATTTCATTTATGGCTTTAGTTCCTTCCGCGATTCCAGACTCCTAAAGCTTCTTTTAGCTTAAGTCGATGCTTGCTATTTCTCTTACCAGTGTCTCCCTGCGCATTTCAGATATATTGACCTCTTTTTAGCAGCTCTGTTATCTTTTCCGTCGCCTGTAAAGGAGCGGCCTGTCTCTTTCTTTTACATCTACTCCTCCTTTCTTAGAAGGGAGGAATAAGCCATGTGCATACATCGAGGGCCACCGAGTAATAAAACTGTCTAGGCATAATTTGGCTGTGTTGCTTAGTATATCTTCCGCTTATTCGGTAGGACTTGGTTTACTTGGCCCACTTTTATGTTTTGTTAGTGAAGTTGAATTTGTAGAATGCTCCCTCGTGATATCTAATTTTGTCGCTGAGGCTCGCACGCATAAGGTCTGAAAAACCTCAATTATGTTGTGATCTGAGTATATTGGTTTTGATATGGTGGACATTTCTTATCAGATCATCATTGTTAGTGAAGAATGAGACCTAGTGGTATTCTCCAGTCTAGTAGCTCTATTATTCGCTGTTTAAATTGAATTTTGGGGCGGGAGAGATTTAAAAGCTCGTGAGAGTGTGAGTTTTCATCAGAGCTGCCTCCTGTGTTATTACTCAACAATATTATTTGCTATATTCGCCAGTTTCAGGTGCCTTAAGTTGAAGTCCCCCAGGAGCAAGAATTTTGGGTGCAGGAGCTGGAAGATTTTCCAGCCAGTGGGTCAATTTTACTCAGCTGTTCCTGGAATTGCTGGCAGTTGCATCCGGAGGCTTGTAGACTACCACAAGAACTAGGTTTTGGTTCTCGACCTTTACTGCTAAAACTTCCACTACATCAATTTGGGCATTAAGCCGTTCTGTGCAAACATGACCTGCAATGTAAAGGCCCAACCCCCGCCCCTTTTGCCTGTTTCACTCTGTCACATCTGTATAGGTTGAAACCTGGATCCATATTTCTTGTCCAAGTGATCCTTTATGTGGGTCCAGTGAAAAGCCCGAACATGGCCTTTGCCTACTGCAAGCAGTCCACGGATGAAAAGGTATTTTGTTGTTGTTTGCTGGCTTTAGAACCCTGTATATTTCTAAGAAGAATGTTATCGACTGGAGGTAATTGTTGGTACTGGGGGAGGATTTTTTTTCCGGCATATATCCTGACTAACTGTTGGTTTGGAGTGGAGGCCATCGACTGTGGTACCACTCCAAATGACTGGATTTGGTGTATGACGATTTCTGGCCATTTCCTGCCAGTTTTTTTTCTCCTTCCTGGCACTAAAAAACCTCTCCCTGCTTGAGTGGCTGTGGCTAACCAGGTTTCCCATGGCCTGGGATGTTTTGTATCTTTTTGTCCCTTTAGATGGTATTGCCCTGGCAATGTAAAGTTATAGCACAGTCTTTCCTGTACGTGAAAAGAGGTACACATTTCAGGTGAAAAAGCTTACAGGAAGGGAGTTTTTCATTTTCCTGTTGTCATATGGGCTGGCATTTTTCTAAGGGTGGTCATAGTTGGCATGTCCCATCTGTTTTTCAGAATTTCCCATGACCAGCAGATACCAGTGCATAGTATGTGCACATGCATGGTTACCTCCGCTTTCCTTGGGTTTCTGTGACTGAATTCCCTGTTGGTGCATGTTTGCCCTGTCTTACTTCTATCCTCCCTAGGCACCAACAATGGAGCTCCCACCAGTTGTTTTTTGGTAATTGATCCTCACTATTGCATGGAGTCCTCTTGTTTGCTATTTTCCTGCGGTCTTTCCTAGGTTTGCAATATTGGTTTTATCTTATCTTTTGACTACACGTGTTTCCCTACTATGCTCCTGTCCCCTATGAGTGTTTCATTATATGTATTCCTTTCCTGCGTACAATTCCCGACTACCTGGAACAAAATCCCACTTCACCATTACTGTCTCCCAGGAGACAGAATCTCCAGCTTCACCATTTCTGTCTCCCAGGACAGCACTCCACTTCACCCATTTCTGTCTCCCATGACAGCACTATCACCCCACATTTTACTGAGCTACCAGGACATCACCTCCAGCCTTAACAGTTTGTGACTACATGGCCAGTATCAAGGGCAGTTACCATTCAGCCCAGACTTTTTATTTCCCATCTGGTTGTAGAAAGCTTCCAGTTTTCTAGTGAAAGCCAGCTTGAATGTTTCCTCTTGTAATTAGCCCTTGTGATTTTAGTCCACAGACTTTCCTCCATTTTTGGGCATACCCCAAAACACTTCTCTGTTGTAATACTGCTTGAGCTAGTTCGGGATATCTGCACAAGGCGTGTAGTAGTGCAATGACAAGTAAGGATGTTCTATAATGATGAGGAGATTTAGACTTACTACTGGTGAGTAATGCTGTCAGGAGTGGGACGTTGTTATCACTGAGACTGCTGCCTACTGGGTTATTAGTGACTTAGGTTGATATAAATGGTTTTGACCCCATGCACAAATTCCCATAAGTAAGATAAGGGTAGATCGAGTGAATATACCGTCCAGGAGAGCTGATTGTGAACATAGTACTGTACTTTGATAGGTATACCTACTGTAGAGATTTTCTGTTTGTTGTATTGTGTGGAACTTGAGGCTACTGTCAAGGATGGATTCCCCTAGGAATTTTCCCCTCAGCGAGTCTTGTGATCGGTGATAAATTTAGCATTAAGTGGCACATTTGCAGCGTTTGTTTCAAACCGAATGAAGTAGATTTTGTCATTAATCAGGGAAGTTTATTAGTCAGCATCCAGGCAGATATTTTTCTGCAATTGGCGGCATTACTGTGTGGCTAGTATGACTGGGTTTGGGTGAGAGAAGATGTATGTAGAGTTATCTGCAAATAATATGGGTTTGAGAAGCTGTGATTGCCTTTGGTAGGTCTTTTTTAGGAGTCCCCTTGGGACTCCTACTATGATTGTTTGTGTGGGAAGAGTTTTCACCATTTTTGTGTACACATATTTGGCTTCTTCGTGACTAAAGCTATGGGCATTAGAAGATTCAGCACCTTACACCGGCCTTATTTTTTTTATTTATCAACCGATTTATTTTATTTTTGTTGTACTTTTAGAGGTGCATATGTAGAAGCATGTGACAAAGTTTTCAGTATGATTGGCCAACAAACAGAATAAAGAAAAGAAACATAATTTTAATATAGGCAGCACGACCTGACCAAATTGGCACTACGAGTGGCACTTCCGATATTCCCAACTGTTAGAATACAACTCGCACGACATTTTAACATAGCCATTTCATCTAATATATCTTATTACCAAGTTAAAAAAAATACATTTGACAGAAATTTTTTGCATTCGCCAAAATTATCTGCCTTTTTAACCCCGCATAAAATCCACAAATATTTGAGATAGTCCAAAAAATTTTATGTCCCGTCAGTTCAAACACTTTGTTTTATATTGTCTTTGAAAATCATTTCAATACAAACAATTCATACTGAGTTCGGGGCGAAATAAGAGAATAAGTTACTTCCAGATATAGGCCCTAAAGTCGGCCGGCCTACCGTCTCAAAAAAAAATTTTTTTTTGCGCGGAAATCGTTTTTTTTTCGGTGTATTCTTAGTAAACTGATGGTTCTAGTGCAGTTATCCTCTTCAAAACACCGTTTTCGAATCACTCACATACCAAACAAATAGAACAAGGGGACGAGCGTAACTCATTTTATCGAATATTGCTGTGGGACACCTCGCTATAATTATGGCCTACATCGCCGCCACCATACTGATGGGTAAATGACGTATAATTTCTTGTAGAAATCGTTTGTAGAAAACATTGATTCTGTACCACTTGTGGTTGCCAAAGAGATAAGCTATTTTCCTGTATGAAATAGCTCATTTTCCATATTATTTTCGATTTTGGTGTATTTAGGCTCAGACTCGCGGCCTGCGTCTTTAAGGTAGCGAGGTGAAGTGGTCTCTTATGACTAATTTAGTGTACAGCAGTTCATGTTGACTGTATCAAAAGCTTTTACGTAAATCAATGAAAAATTCCCAGCGGACTTTTCTTTTTGAGAGCAGTATAAATAAGTTTGAGCATGTGTATGATAGCATCATTTGTGGCTTTTATTATCCTGAACAACTGACAGGGTTTAGTATTTATGTGAGACGAGGTAGAATAGATCTGGTCTATGAATTAATTTTCAAAATTTTAGACAGGAAGTGTAATTACATATTGGTCTGGTGTTACACTCCAGTATTGTAATCACTATTCCTTCTTTTTCAGAGCATAACTTTACTCCAGAGGTTAGGTAAAAATATTGATTCCTCCGAATGACTAAATTTAATTAAGTATATTTCAAAAAACAAAAAACCAGAATATACGAATTATCGTAATATAAGTATAAGAATGCATGTTGGTTCTAACATTATCCAAAATATAAAGGCTTCATAACCATGATTAGGAAGGAGGAGGAGTAGATATATTTTATATATATATATATATATATATATAAATAAATATAATACGCTATAGATATATATATATTACTTTAATGGATAAAGTCTTGTGTCCCAATTGGAAGCAGTCAGATTAAAACAGAATATGACCAGGCCCGGCTAATAAACCTTGGCCAGTTACCAAGACGAGGCAGAAGTGTTCTTCTTGCTGGCCCCCCTTTTGTAAAACCTTATTCACTGCTCTCCGCAACCTTGAGCATACAGGTAAAGTGGGTCACGTGACGTGACTCACCAACACTCAGTAGAGTAATGTTGAAACATAAAGGGGGGGACGGGGGTATAACCATCGAACATCACGGCTACTCATACACCGGCCCACCGGGGGAGCAGGCATGTTACTATACCTCCAATTAAACTTTACGCCATGTACATAAATGTATAATATTTTGTTAATAAGAATTAGCCTTAATACAAGGACGTCATTTCCAATTTAGTCTATTAAAGGAAATAACCGCAATGTAATATTAAAGAAAGGTTAACCATAGGGGCATGCCACCCGGCCCACCAGCAAATTCACGGCGTTTAAAGCTATGGTGTGGAAGAAACCAACCAGCTGTGTAGGGATGGCAGGTACATCTCTTCAAGCTCAGTCAGCCACATTTCTAGAACTGGACCAGAAACACTGCCAAGACTGCAAAGAATTTCCGTAGTTAGGCAATTTATTAGGAGCGAGAGAGAGCATCGGCTAAACGATGCTCGAACCCTTTATGTTGGAAATAAGGAGATCCGTAAGGTTGGATCCTTAAAAGCCCAACGTAATATTCTAACATATTTATGATTTCTTAGAATTTATGAGAGTTAGAGGAATTATGGTCCTGAGTAAATATTTTATCACATGAGGAATATAACCGAGTATACGTCAAAGTGTTCCAAGGACAAGAACATAAAGCCAGGGCCATCTTTTTCTATGGATGAATAAGATCTTTGATATACTTTCATTTATAGGAAAATAACATTGGATGTAGAATATTACGTTTTGGAAAGATTGCAATAAGACAGCACCTATTGCTGCATCACTGGCATCAAACATGGAGGGTGAAAGGAATTGGAATGGGTGGCACGCAATACTAGGGGCGGAGGAAAGGAAACGTATTAAACGTTTAAAAGCTTGTTCTCAATTCTCGCCCAATTAAATTTATATGTAGGACTGTACCAGTCTAGTAAGGGGGGAGACCACTTGAGCAAAGTTGGCAAAAATGCCTGTAATAAGTAGTCATTCCCCAACAATTGTTGAGTGGCTATCCTGTCCTGCAGGCACAGAAAATTTAAAATAGCTTGGACCTTAATTTGTCGGGGCTACTAGTCCCTCCCTATTTTAAAACATATTTACTCAGGGCTTTACCAAAGTCACATTTTTTACCTTTACAGTGAAATTGTATTTCTGCAATGCCTTCATAGTTTCTCTAATCTTCTAAATGAGACTGCCAATTCATCACTAAAGAAACCACCAGGTCAGTCTAGTATGCTCTACACCTTCTAAGGTGACTAAATGTTCATAATTCTCTGAAAGTGGAGGCGGCGTTACACAGGCCGAAGGGGGGGGCCATAAAAACTTTTATACATAACTAGTCCGATCTTAACTGACGAACCCGGAAATCTCTTGGGGCCCTAGGAGTTAACGGCAACCGGTAATACCCTCTCAGTAAGTCTAATCTGGTCACAAAGTTGGCACCTGGGGGGGGGGAACAGCAGCTATTAAAATCATCAATCCTGGTATGGAAACCCATCTGGTTTGGTACTGAAAATTTACTTTACGATAATCCGTGCAAATAGGCGTACGGTACCCACAGGTTTTGGGCCCAATAAACCAGGGAGAGGCCCAAGGTGCCAACGGGGTTCTATTAAATTATATTCCGCAATGATTTAATTTCTTGGCTGATAATTCTTGCTTAGCAGGAAGACCCAGTAAGGGAATGCTTAATGACTACTCTTCTAACAATTCATATCGTGGAAACCCAAGGTACAAAGGAGTAGGGAAATCTTTGAATATAATTATATTAGTGAATACTCCTCTTATTTGAATTTTTGGGAGGTAGGAAGAACTTCCAGGAAATGGTCTAGTTGTTTTAAAACTTCAGAATTATGTAGTCTAAATTCTTCCCTTACAGTGTCATTCCTTATTTCAGTGGATGTAGGTTGAATAGAGGTAATAATAGTAGGGAGAAGGTTAGACTCGTACTTCTTTAAGTTATCTATGTGATACCTCTTAATTTTCTTACGACGTCCTGGTTCACGGACCAGATAATTCACCTCATTTTCTTTGTCTACTATTTCATATGGCCCCAAATATCTAGGTTTTAAAGAATGTCCTTGAATTAAGTTTTTAACCAACACTAATTCATTTGGAGAGAATGAACGAGATTTAGCCTTTTGATCATAAGATTTCTTCATTTTGGCTTTAGCTTCTGTCAGATTCACGGCAGCTAAGCATTTTAATTTGGAGAGATGTTCTTTCCAAAGCAGAGGACTGGGATGAAGAGGTCCTCTCTTCCCTATCCAAGAATCTCGTAATATGGCTAGGGGTCCTCGTACCTGATGTCCAAAAATCAAGTCAAATGGAGAGTATTTAGTACTTTCCTGTTCAGCTTCACGGAGGGCGAGGAGAAGAAAGGGTAAACCTTTGTCCCATTCACGAGAATATTGCTCACAGTAAGCACGTAAAGAAGATTTAAGGGTTTGGTGGAATCTTTCTAGCACTCCTTATGACTGGAGATGATATGCTGTAGAGAGGATCTGTCTTACTCCTAATCGAGACAGCCTCTTTAAAAACCTTAGATGTAAAATTAGAACCTTGGTCAGATTGAATTTCACGTGGTATGCCTAATTTAGCAAAGAAGCATATTAAAGCTCTTACTATATTTCTGGAATTAATTTTGGACATTGGGATAGCATCAGGATACTGCGTTGCCATATCTATGATGGTGAAGATATACTGGTTACCCCTTTTTGTGCGGGGCAATGGTCCTGCACAATCAATAACTAATCTTTCGGTATTTTTCGCTGCCTGACCACGGTGGAGTGCGGTTGTGCTCTGCACCCCTCTGCTGTTTTCAGGCGAGCTACCTCAGTTCATCAACAACCATTGAGTAGTGAGGACGTGCGCTGCTCATTGGGATATCAAGATGGCGGAACATACAGTACGGAGAGTAAATACTATCTGCATAGAGCTGGTTCGTGGTACGTTAAGTGGAGATACGATGAACGTCCTTCTCCCTAACATCATCAGGGATACATATGGTATCCCCAACGAGGAATTGTATGGCGTCCACTATTAATGGTTTAACAAGAATTTTGTGAAATTTTCTACGAGGCCGGCTTCTACACAGAAACTGTCGAGCATTACCAGGATATCAAACGCATGATGTGTGAATTCAGCGATGGATGTCGTGTGACTTGACGTCTCTAAGTACTTCACATGGGTGAGGTTCGGAAGTACCCTTCGAGGCTTTGGCTTATGGCCAACAGGAGTTTTTTCGCAGTTATGGGGACAGTGCATTCTGCACCATGGGGGTGTGGAGGGATGGTCCGTAGGAAGGAATGCCGGAAGGTTCCTTACACCCTTAAAATGGTCTTTAACAAGGCCTATACCATCCTATGTTACGATGTTCGGTTGTAGAACACAGGTTTATGTGTAACTATGCTGGGCATCGGAAACTGTCGTTGTGTAGCTCTTATGAGCACATGGCAGCCAGTGTCCTAGGAGGCGGGCTTTCTCGAATTTGGAAACTCCAATTGTGATTTAAACAGTCGTGTGATTTGGTGCATGGCTCTGATGCCTCGGGAGGCCGGAGGCCTGCCTCTGGAGCGAAGAGGTCGACCGGGAGGGTGGCAGCGGCGGAGGAATGTGTCACTCTCCCAGGGGGCGTCAGGGGGGAGTCGAAGGTGGCATTGAGGAGTCTTTCGTCCTGGAAGCTTCAACCCGGAGGGTTTATTGGCAGATGTGTCAAGATTTTTTGGATGAGTATGGGGGAACCCTGTGCCAAAAGGTGTCTCAGTTTATGTGAAGCTGGAGCGTCGGGAGGGACACAAATTGTGGAGGAAGACTTGAGTAAGAAAGGGCTGGAGCGTGTGGTGGTCGTGGAGGTACACCAGGAGGATTCGCCTGATGGTGATATGTGTGTAAGTGGAAGTTCTAGGAAAAGAACTGCTGCGTCAGAGATAGACGAGGTCATTACCCCGGGGCAGAGGCCGGGGAAGAAGTCATGGGCAGCGGTGGTGGAGCCGATGCCTCATAGTGGTAGAGGTGCGCCTGAGTTGCACAGTGGGAGAGGGAGGGGGGAGGTGACTGCACAGGAAAACTCGAGTGGCAAGGGAACACGTAATGTGAAAAGTGCAGTGAGTAAATCCCAGCGGCATAGGGGAAAGCCGCCCCTTCTATAAATTTCAGATGTGTCACGCTTAATGTTAATGGACTTAAGACTGAGGTCAAGAAAGTTTGGTTGGAGTGGTTTTTACGGCGGTTTGATGTTGACATTTGCTTTTTGCAAGAGCATAATCACAGGGCTGGATGTGAGTTGCGGGTGAAAGGATATCGGATGTATGTTACCAGTGGTTTGCAATTGAAAGGTGGGGTAGCAGTGGCGGTAAAGGAGACCAGCCCCTTGCGTGTCATCGGTTGGGAAGAGGGGGGGTGGGAGGGTCGTGAGGGTGGATGGTGTCTGGGGTGAGAGTCGAGCTAGTTTCGTAGGAGTTTACATGCCAGCAACTAGTAATACCAGGGTAAAAGTAGATTTTGTCAGGGAGGTATTGCTGTATCACTTGAGAGGTTTGCCTGCTATAACAGTAATAGGAGGTGATTGGAATTGTGTGATTCGGAGTGGTGATGTCGAACCGAGAGGGGCGGGTTGTGTGTTGAGTGTTCTGAGGGATGTATTGCGAGATATTGGGGTTGTTGATGTGGTGGGGAGGGGGGATACCTAGTGGAGCACACGTTCGTCCGTAGGGGATATGAGGCGCGATTGGACAGAATCTATATTAAGCAGGGTATAGATGTTGTGAGGGTGCAAACCTTCGATGTGGGGTTTTCTGATCACAGGGCGGTAATAGCAGATCTGATGTGGGATGGAGTGGTGCGTATTTATTCTGGGTACTGGAAATTAAATGTTAGGCTTCTTAAGGAGGAGGGGGAGGGGCCTTTTTTCAGTGATTGGTGGTTGCATTTTTGGGAGGCTAGGGACAGGGAGATAGATCTGTTAGATTGGTGGGAAATGCAGGCCAAACCTGAAATAGCGAATTTTTTTAAGGTTAGGGGACGAGAAGAGGCGAGGTGGCGTTTTGGGTTGCAAAATTATCTGGAGGGACAGTTGCAAGACTGTTATGTTGGGGGAGGTGGTAGGAGGGATGACATGGCCAGTCTTCGGAGTAGAATAGCTGAATTACACAATGATAGGTTTGATGCAATTAGGGTTAGAGCGGGGTTAGAGGACGTATTGTGGGGTGATAAGCCGTCCGGGTTTGTTTTACGTAAATTTCGAGACCGGCAGAGAGTAACCACCATTCTACAATTGGAGACAAGCCCTGGGGTGGGAGGGTATCCAGAGGGTCGGGTCCTATCCAATACGGAAAGTATGAGTCTCTATGCTGATAGTTGGTTTAGGGAGAAATGGAGTTGGAGGGAGGGGGTTCCTGGGAGGGTATTTTTGGAGGGGGGGTCCATAGTGTTTTAAGTGAGCAGGATAGAGTGGGGTTGGAGGGTGGTATAAGTGAGGTTGAGGTGGAAGAGGCAGTTTTCGGGATGAGTACCGGGAAAACACCAGGGATAGACGGTATACCAAATGATTTTTATAGAGCACATTGGGGGTGTATTAGGCAATGCTTTGTTAGGGTATTGGATCATATGTTAATTAGTGGGAAGTTGGGCACATCGCAAAGTACGGGTGTCATAGTTTTGGTGCCAAAGCAGAGGGGGGAAGAGAGTTGAGTGCTTACCGAGCAATATCTCTGATGTGCGCAGATTACAAGGTTTTTGCGAAAATTTTGGGTAATAGACTGAAGAAGGTCATGGGGTCGGTGATACATGGGGGACAGTTTGGAATCCCGGGGAGGAGTATGCGGGTAGGTCATGGACGTATTAGGGATTTCCTTGAGGGTAGTAGTAAGGGAGGTATTCTAGGTCTGGATTGGGAGAAAGCTTATGATTATGTGGATAGGGAATTTTTGATTGAGAGTATGGTGAGAATGGGTTTTGGAGGGAGGGTGGTGGGATGGGTGAGGACATTGTATGCGGATGCATCGATGAGAGTACAGGTAAATGGTAGGTTGGGTAGTCCTGTAAGCATGGGGAGGGTTTAAGGCAGGGGTGTCCACTCTCCCAAATACTCTTTGCATGTATGCAGAATCCTTTCTATGTTCTGGTTGATGGTGGGATGGGAAGGATGGGGGAGAGTGGAGGCTTTTGTGGGAATATTGTTGGTTATGTAGATGATACAACTGTTTTACTTAATGAGATAGAAGATTTAAGTAAAGTGGGAAGGGTACTTGAGATTTTTGGGAATGCTACTGGGATGAGAGTTAATAAGCAGAAATCACGGTTGCTGGAGGTAGGCGCTTGGGTAGGCGGGACCTTGGGGGAGGAGTTTGGCTGGATAACTGTAGAAAGGCTAAAGATTTGTGGGATTTTGTATTTGGCAGATGCACAGGAGAGCAGGAGGGTTAATTCAGAAATGGTAATGGACAGAGCTTTGAGTAGGCTCAGGAGTCTATGGGCCGGGGACGTAACCTTGCATCAAAGGGTTGTGGTGGTAAATACGCTGATTTATAGTAAGGTGTGGGGAGTGGCGGAAATTTATCCCTTACGAAGTCAGGATATTATGGAATTACAAAGAAGAGTATTAAGGTATGTGTGGGGTTTTGGGAGGGCGTGGTTGGGCAAAGATGTGGTAATGACTGCGGTAAGACAGGGAGGATTGGGATTGATGGCATTAGGGTCTAGGGTGAAGGCGCTATATGTGAAGCAGAGGTATATTCGGGCAGCGGGGGAAAGGGGTCTTCGGGTGGGGGAGGTGATGGGGGATATCCGCAAATGGTGGGGTGGCAGGGACTTAGTGGAGTGTGAAGATATGTTGAGGTTTATGTTAAAGGTTCGCAATGTTAAAAAACTCAAGGTAAAACGGTTGGTGGGTGTGGGTCGTCGTCAGGAATCAATGCAGGGGATGGCAGTGTATCCCACATATGATTGGAGAGTGATATGGGTGGAATTTAGTAAACTAAGAATACAGGCAAGAGCGAGGGAATTAGTATATAGATTTCTTATGGGGACGTTAGCATCGAAAGAGGTGCTAAGACGAATGGGTTTTGTGAGAGAGGCGTCATGCGGTTTTTGTGGGGAAGTTGAAACTGCTTTCCATGTAGTATATTTTTGTTCTGCTTTGGAGGTGGTAAGATTGTGGTTGAAGAGGGTTTTCCTTTTATTGGGGGGGGGTCAGATATCACCCCTTAGGGCTTTAATGTTAGATATGGGAGGGATGCCCAACGAGGTGGGGAGGGCTATCAGATACGTAATAGTTGATTACTTGTATGTCTCTTGGGGGATGAGGGAGGTGGAGGGAAACATTAGGATAAAAGCGTTGGCGGCGTGTTTTTATAGGACAGCGTGTAGGAACAAACAATTATATGGGGGAAGGTGGGTAACTAGTTTTCCTGAGGGATATCGTGGACTTACTGTTGAACGTCTACTCCGCTTGGTGACGGGGTGAGAGGCAAGGGGTTGGTCTCTTCAGTGGTGTGTCCTCTTGGAGTGATTGGATGCCTGATGAGGAAGGTTGACTGGTTTGCAAGGTGTTTGATGTGGGTAAAGTTTATTTGCAGGGAGCCGTCGGGGGCTCCGGGGTATGTAGACCTTATGAATTTTGTAAAACCACAGAGTTAAAAGTTGTATGTGATTTTCTGTTTTTTTTCTTTTATTGTTATAAGAACCATTTTATATAGGGGGTTTATATTCATATGTATATGTGAGGATATGTTTTATATATTCGAATCTGATGATAGCTTTATCCTTGTCATACGTCTTTTTTTATCGTATTGAAGGGGTACATTATGAACTATGTACGAGAATATATAAGTATTTTATGGGGTTTATATATACCCTTCATTTTGTATGGAAGGTCATATTATATATTGAGTGTTAATCGGTAACATTAACTTTGTGTGTGTGTAGGTGTGTTTGTGGGAACCAATGTCTTAGGTATAGTTCTATTATTGGATGTAATATATTTTTAGTTTATTTGGTGACTAGTCATTTAGCGTTTTATTTCTATGTATAATCCAGTTTGTTCTGTACGAACACATGTGCACATACACGTATGTGTGTATATGCATGCGTATATATATATACATATATATATGATTGTAGGACTTGTTCCTACATGTTTTATAATGACACCGACTGTTTGTTTGGAAGTCGGTATGTTTTTTTTTCCATAAATTGGTTGGGTTATTTCAGTAGAATTTTGTTATATCAATGTGTTAAAATGTATTTTGTGTGTACCTGACATTGTCTGCCACTTCTGTTATTGGATGTTATATATTTAGTTTATTTAGTGATAAGTCATTTTGCGTATTTTTTCGTGTATAATCCAGTCTGTTCTGTAAGAACACATGTGCACATACATGTATGTGTATATGTGCATGTGTATGTATATACATATATACATGATTATAGGACTTATTCCTACATGTTTTATAATGACTTCGACGTTTTGTTTAGTAGTCGGTATGTTTTTTTCCGTAAACTGATTGGGTTTATTTCAGTAGAATTTTGTTATATCAATGTGTTAAATTGTATTTTGTTTTTTGTGTGTGTACTGACATTGTCTGCCACGGTTTTTTGATTGCAAATTTGTCGTTTGTTTTTTTTTTTTTTTTTAAAGGTTTTTGTGTATGTTGCTTTTAAATAAAATATAAAAAAAAGTGTTCGGTCACTGGCAAATCATGAGCCATTTGAAGAACAGTCTCTCGACATGGTTTAGGAACAAAAAAGGAGGGATAATTTATCGTTTGAAGAATGAAAATTTAAATACAGATTTATATAAGAACCATTATATATTAAAATTATGAGAACGTATCTCCCGTGGAAAACTTTGTTGTTTAAAAGTTGATTATGACAATCCCGAAGTGAAGGGCAGTTGCTTTATATTGCAAAATTCCTTGGACATAAAATCGGGGAAAAATAAAAGGCTTACGGTGGGGAAGAGAAGGTAGAAGCCGGGTTAAGTCTGAGCCCTAGTAAAGCATTGAGAGTCCCGGAGGCAATACCCTTATTTTCACCTGCGAGTGAACAGGTGATCCTGCTACCCTATCGGAGCGTACTGTTTCCCCCCCCCAAAAGAAAAAGTAGGACAATGCAGCTTCCCGGGGCAGAATTGTTTAAGGGGGGTTATTTAACTTGCAAGGGAAAAGGACTGGAAAACTTTGGCCCCGGGTGGTGACAAAGATCCACCTCCGAAGGAAGAATGGCACCTTTAAAGTTACCCCCCCATTTATAGAACAAGTAATTGGGGCTAGTACCCCCTTAGTCCAACTGGGGGAACCATTTTTTTTTTCAAGTAAAAACGTATTTTTGGGAAAGTGTTTTCAGACCCAAGTAGCTGAGGAATAGAGGGCACACGGGGGTTTTTATAAGGGAAAGTTTTTCCGAAATTCTGCATGTACTCCGTTTTATGTAATATGTCTGAGATTTTTACCATTAACTGCTCCCGAAAGAAAGGGTGCTTGGTTTACCTCAAAAAAAAAATTCCAACTTTTCTATTTTCTTGGAAGGGCAATCGGGACGTTTATGTCCGATACCACCACACCGATGACATGTTGGTATAATAGCTGGTGACTTTTTTTCTACTGTAGGCTTTTTAATCTTTGGTTCAGGTGAACCATTGCCCTTAAGGTTCGATCCCTTTAGGTCTTCATAGGAATTGTGAGCCTCAGCATACAAGTCAGCGGCCTCAGCAACTTCATCAGCTTTAATCAGGTTACGTTCTCTAATGAATGTTCGTATCTGGTGAGGAAGAGCTGTCAGGAACTGGTCAGCAACCATGAAGTCTCTAAGGGATTCATAACTGTGATCAATTCCTGAGCTCTCTATCCAAAAGTCGAACAAATGAAAGAGTGTTACCTGTAACTGCTGAAAGTTCTGGCCAGGCTGTAAGGTGGCATACCTGAAATCTTTCCTGTAAGAATTAGTGGTTTTTTGATATGCTTTAAGGATTGCCTTCTTCAGTAGGTTATAATTACATATGATATCCTGTGACAAAGTTGCATAGATATTCAAAGCTGTACCAGAAAATAGCATTCCTAACCTGGAAAGAGGAAAGAAAGTCTCCCTGAAAGCATTGAGTATACATAGTGTATAGTGTATACTACAGTGGCTCCCTAGTATATTGATGATAAAGGCTAAAGTGTCATTTGAAAACAGGTGAATTTGTAAATGAAGTGATAAGCCTATAGAGGCAGGTGCCAGAAGTCGCCAGAAACTTACCACAGGTCAGCTGTTTTTAATAATCTTCCTGGCCTGCTAGTGTACTCGCATATAATCTAGTGATACCAGTGAATAGCAGAATACAGTGTTGTAGTAGCAACTAACCAGTATTATAATGGTACTTAGTGGAGTGGAGTGACTTTCATTAGTTTCTTTTTCTTGAAATACCAGACGTTACTGTGAATTTCATATAACCTGTAGTTACCAGCGGTCGCAATATACACAACGAGAAGCAATTATTACTACAGAAAAAGCGCCCTTCCTCCAAAATTTGCACCAGTCAACTATAGTAATAATATAGCATTTATTGTGGTGGAGACGGAAAAAAAAAAAAAAAAAAAAAAAATAGAGAAGCTAGATACAGCGATTGATAAACAGGGGTGGAGGCTCGACCGTTCGTCATTGTAGGAGTGCCAGCAGTCACCGGCTCTTCAACACGCAAGTTATACTTTTGTATCAATCAAATCACATATTACTCGGGTAGATAATTTCCAGTAGATCCTTCATGTGTTAGCTCAAATCACCGACCAGTATGGTTTAAATAAGTGACCCACTGATCAGATCAGATAGACTGGTCCGAACCCTTGTGTGGAGAAATTTTCTCCAGGAGGGGGGTATCAGCCCCCTTCAGCCCCCTTCAGCCCCCTTCAGCCCTCTCAGCCCTGAGGGGCCACTAGAAGGGGCGAGCGTCTTGTTTACTGCTAGAGTGAGTAATTGATCACAGATGCCGTATGCGTGGTCAAATGACCTCTGCTCCTTGCAGTCCAGTGTTGCAACGTGTATTTTTATAAGAGACAGTACATCTCTTACTTAGCAGGACAATTAAGGAAAATCCTGCTCCCACTTTATTACCATAGTAAAGATAGTGTACATTGTTGTCTCTGCTTAAGACAGCAAGAAACAAACATTCTGCTTTGCTTCATCGAGGAGGTGACAAGGATGCAAGGTACTAGGTCAGCGTTTTTTTTTGTGTATTAGGGCAGTGACGGCATGGAGCGCTGGGGCGTCTGGCAGATTACTTTTGACTCTAGAGAGAGTCACACTGACGCCAGGATAACCAGCAAAGGACACTGATCTGTGCGTTAGTGTGAACAAAGTGT